>CM055317.2:56823982-58023982 GCA_029255685.2 Silene conica
AAATGAATATAAAAGCCCAATACCTGTGAAGAGTTGACATAACAGATCTGACCAAAGTCATACGTCCTGCATACGAGAGCTTCCTAGTACCCAATCTTCTGATTCTGTCCACTATATGTTCAATGAGGGGTTGGCAGTCCTTCATATTTAGTTGGGTGGGTTTTATAGGGACCCCTAGATATTTAAAGGGAAGCTTCCCTTCCTTGCATCCCGCCATGAGAGTGATCTCTTGTTTTAGGCTGTCTGGTACTCCATTAAAGTACCCATTTGACTTCCCTGGACTGAGCTTCAAACCAGAGGCATGAGAAAAGGTGGCAAAGGTCCTAAGTAAGGTCACCATTGATTGTCTATCCCCTTTACTGAAGAGTAGCAGATCATCTGCAAATAAGAGACAAGAAAGCTTCATGGACTTGCACTTAGGATGGAATTTAAACGGCTTTGTGGAAGTAGTGTGTTGGAGCAGCCTTGTCAAATACTCCATACAAATGGTAAAGAGCAAAGGGGAAAGAGGGCCCTTGCCTTAGCCCTCTCTGCCCTGGAAAAAACCCAAAGTTATCCCCATTGAGAGATAGAGTATAGGTTGTTGTCGTAACACATTGCATGATCAGCTCAATTATATGACTAGGGAATTGCAGGCCCAGAAGCATTTGATGCAAAATGTCCCACTCAACTGTGTCATATGCCTTTTGTAGATCCATTTTAAAGAGAGCTCTGGGTGAGCAGCTTTTCCTATTATATTGTCTGATTAGGTCTTGGCATATGAGTATATTTTCAACTATACTCCTTCCTTTGATGAACCCTCCTTGCATAGGAACTATGATGTCAGGAAGCACTCTAGTCACTCTGTTACATAAGAGCTTGGAAATGCACTTGTAGATGGTGTTGCAGCAAGCAATAGGTCTGAAGTGAGTGACATTAGTAGGCCTGTCCATCTTTGGAATCGGTGTAACTGTGGTAGCATTGATCTGTTTAATAAGTTGGCCATGAGTAAAAAAGTCTTGTATGGCAAGACATATATCATTTCCCACCACTTCCCATGTGTCTTTAAAAAACTTACTAGTATACCCATTACGCCCAGGAGCCTTGTCATTGGGTATACTGTAAAAACATTCCTTGATTTCTGATGCGTGTCTATTTTATGATGTTTTACATCTATTTTTACACGCATTTGGTCGCTCATTTACTATGTTTTAGCCCTTATTTCCCAACAATTGTGCACTTTCGTATTTTTATGCTCTTTTGCAGATTTATGCGGAAAAGGGACGATTTTATACCAAATTTATGCCCTCGGGATTTTTTATGACTAAGGACAAGAAGGAACGAAGCCTAGCGCACATTTCAAGGCATGAAGATAGCTTTAACAAGCCAAGAATCGATCCACGACATTGCAGCCTGTTTCAAATGGCTATATCTCGAGTTCTAGAGTTGATAATGGAGTAATTCCAAGTGGAGGTGAAAGCTTATCCTCTTAGCTTTTCAACGCCGCAAGAATCACTTGATTACGATAAGTAACGAAGAAATGGCAGCTGTTTTAAGATCGACGCGCGCTGCAGTCCCGACAATTAGGTCGACCGACCTACTATTTGGGTCAACCGACCACAGCACAGACCCAGAAGTTTCCGCGAAGCCCATTAAAGTGTTTAGGTCATTGGGAAACTCTTTATTTTCATCTATTTAAGCCGAATTTCGTGATTAGGGTTATTCATTCAGCTTTACCTATCAAATCTCACATCTAGTTTTAGTTTTAATCTTTCCATAATCATCACACACTTTTCTTTAGTTTTATATTTTGTTCTTCATCAAACTTTCAACATTAGTCAATAAAGCTTGTTCTTTTCCGCCTTAATCCTTATTTCAGGTAATTCCTCTCTTAATTTATGTTTTATTATTATTATTTTATAATTATTGCATACGGTTAAGTTAGAATCCCAAGCCTTTATTTCTATTGCATGTTTAGATTGATGTTCTTTATAATTTCCATGTTTATTACTATTTTCATTATCGTTTCAATCTTTATGAGTAGCTAAATTTCAGATGTTAGGATGTAGAGGATGAATATACGTAGGTAGTAGAAATTCCGAGACCGACTTGTATCAGAGCCACGGTCGGCCGACTCAAATAGTGGGTCGGTCGACCGAGGCTGTGGTCGGCCGACTGGAATAGCTGGTCGGTCGACCACCCGCGCATGTATCTTGTTTCGTCTTTCCTTGTTGACTATAATATCCTACAATGAGACTGAAAGGAGACTTGTAGGACGTTAGTAATGACCTACCCAAGATTGAGAGATACGGGAAGGGCATTGGTTTACACCTTAAGACGGCTAGGTTACTTAAGACTGAAAGGTATGTGACCTAAGATTTAGGAATCACCCTTATTGTTGACACCCAATAATTGTGAGACCTAGGAACTAATAGCATAGGCCGAAAGGAGCTATTAGGTAGCATAGACCTAAAAAGTTATGTTACACCCCTTACGCGACTGCAATACATGTTGACCTTATAATTTATATTACCTTAGCTATTTATTACCCAAACATCCTAGCATCCCTTTTATTATATTTTATTCTCATCTTTTAATTCTTGTTTTATTTTAATCTTTGCTTAGACTTAGTAATCAACAATCAAACCCCCAAAATTGTTACTTTTAAACATTAACAACAAACAATAAACATTCCCCACCTCTCTGTGGTTCGACCCTGACTTTCACTATCTATAGTTTAAGTTTAGGAATTATAAAGTTATCTTTGGTACCCTCAACGACGGGCATCAAATTTTGGCGCCGTTGCCGGGGAGGTGACGCCAGTGTTTATTGTTTTCTGTTTATGTTTTCCCTTTTTCTTTCGCTGTCATGACCATCGCCCCTTTCCCACAACTCGAGCATGAACCTTTGTATTTCTATTGTGATAGATTAATCTCTTTCCTTTCTCAATTTGACTATCCTATTAGTATTAGGGAGGTTTGTCGTATCTTATATGATGGAGTTACTGTTAAGACCTTGATCGAGATTGAGAGAAATTGCGGATGGGAATTTTTAGACCTACCCTGTGAGAAGTAATGAGAGCTTCTCAAACACCTAATCCGAGCCGGTGTAGATACGGAGGGGTATGAGGGCATTGATATTAGTAACCCGGATATTCCTGTTGAGTGTGATCCTATCACACCCATTACTGAAGAGTCGCTCATTCTTAAGGATGAGAATGATTGGTTATTTGATTCTCTCTGCCTCCCCGTTGATGATACTGACTTGGATTTAGATACAGATGATGAGTTAGAAATTTACCCCTTGACTGACCAACCTATTTCTGTAGGTGTTATTAATGAACATGTTCCTGACATGTTTGAACCTTCGGTAGTTGAACCTTGTTTTTTGCAGGATTCATTTATTGACATTCCTGATGTTTTTAATAATATTAGTGAATGTTATGTACAAGGATCCTTTACAAAGGATCCTTCGGAGGCTTTGATGTGTTTTGAGGCATGTGCAGGTGAATCTCTTGCTCAGGAGGCTGATTTGGATGCTCCAGAAATTGCAACTCTAGTGATAGAGTCTATAGGCGATAGGAAGAGAGATGTTCTCGATCGAGTAGTACCACTTACTCGATCAAATGATGTAGAGAACGAGGTCACTCAAGCAAGTGATCATTTGGCTAAAGAAAAGAGCCCTAAGAAGAAGAAACCGAGGAAAGTGTCGGCCCACGACTTGGGAGTCGACAACTCCGGGAGATGGATGGCTAGAGCTGTGGATGATGACCCACCCATCTACATGGTGGAGAGAAACTCATCTACCCAAATCACCATAGCTGAAGGAGAAGCCTGTAGTCAGAGCCCTTGGTCAAAGAAACGCCGAATCCTTCGCGGATGACTTCTTCTTTTTGCTCGTTTCTGTTTTTTTTTCTTAAGACATTTTTTTTTGTTTTGCTAAGACTTTCTAGCTTGCTTTCTTTAAGTTTTTAGGACAACTTTTCCGTTGTGTTTGCGTAGTTAAGACTTTTTGGACTTGTTTCTGGGATCTCGCGCACTTGTTAGGCGCGTTTTTGATGATTCTTTCAGGATTGACGAAAGAAGGAAGACCGTTGTGCAGCAGAGGGGTCGACCGACCAGAAATACGGGTCGGTCGACCTAGTCCCTGACGTTCTGGAATTCCTGCAGTCCGCAGAAAGGTCGGTCGACCCAAAATATAGGTCGGTCGACCTACCCGTCCGTCACAGCCTGTTCGCCTCTTCCTCGGAATTCTTGCACCATCTTGGGTACTTGAGTGGCACTGCTGGCCACCAAAACCTCCCAGCTTACGCTGGTTTGGGGAGGTTTTTCTCACGCGCTTCATAACCCAGTGAGTTCTTTCCAGTTTTTCCTTACTCTCTTTGCACCTTTTCTTTAATTTTCTGAAACCTTTACTTAGGCTAATGCACAATGGGGACATTGTGCGGGTTGGTTTGGGGAATGGTTTCGTGTCACATGCATTGCATTTTGTCACACGTTTATTGCATTTCTGTCTTGCATCGTTCTTTTCTTTATTTTCCTTACCTATACAAAAGAAAAATACAAAAAAAATGAAAAAATTCAAAAATTTACAAAAAATGCACGTTTATTTTAGCATATAGGTCGAGTCGGAACGAAAGTATTTCAAGGATGATTTAGCTATCTTACATGTTTATGCCTGTACCTTGCCTTGTCAACTTGTTTTAGTATAAGACTCTTTTGCATATCTACGAGTTTTTGTCAATTTGTATATCTTGAGACTTGACTTGTACCTTGGCAACCAACTATACATTCTAAGTTTTAGAGCCTTATTCCTGGTTTCATTCTTAAACCAGTTGTCTAGGATGTGAGTAGTACTCCCCTTGGAACATGTTACATCAATATGCATAAACATGAACTTGAATTGCTATATACTTGTTTTACTATCTTGTTTTGTGAATCTTGATACGTGCATTTGGGATCCCTTTTCTCTTATTTACCCATAAGCCCCACATAGCCAAAATTGCCTCTTTATTCCCCCAAAACAACATCCCATACTTAGCCTACCCTTCCAAGCTAATATATGTGGTCTTTGGTTTAATCTTGAGACATCTTGGTTGTATGCTATCATGAGAAAAAAGAGAAAAGAAAGAAGGAAAAAGAAAGAAAGAAAGAAAAAGAACAAAAAAAGAAAAAAAAAAAAAAAAAAAAAAAAAAAACGAAAAAAAAAAAAAGCAAAAAGCACAGAAAGTCAGTCGACCGACCGCCTCTATAGGTCGGTCGACCACCTGACAGCATCAGAATGCAAATTTCGTTCTAAAAATCTCTTTCTTTTATTTGTTATCACTCCCGTACTTCATTCAAAATATTTGGGAGTCCTCTCTTATATATAATGTGAGAGTTGTGCTAAAAAAAAAAAAGAGCACGTCCTTAATATCAAAAGGTTGTGAATTATGTTGTTGGGAAACGGTTTTACTAGCTTGGCTATTAACCCCACATATCCAAAAACATCTTAACCACTTTTTGCCTTTTACCTCACATATCTTTCATTACCTCAATTGCATGTGTCTAGGCCACTTAAATAGGTTTGTTATACATAGTTGTAGAATTCTTGTTCATGTTAGATTGCAGGCATGTTTTCATGGGTCGCAGTTAGGTGAGTGTCATGACAATATACTTCTTCCTATCTTTTACATTTATTCACCCTTTGCTTCATGAGTGTCTCGAGCGTACCGCGAGAGTCCATGGTATAAAGTCTCTATAGTCTCTGGTTTTGCAAAGTTTGACGACACCATAACTCGTTTGCATGATTTAAATATTTTCTCATTTTGTACTTGGCATTGGGTTAGACTTACATGTAAATTTCGCTCTGAGATTGAAAGCGTTCCCTTAGTAAAGATCGAGTCTATTTCTTGCTTGGGGGCAAGCAAGGTTTGGTTTGGGGAATTTGATGCGTGTCTATTTTATGATGTTTTACATCTATTTTTACACGCATTTGGTCGCTCATTTACTATGTTTTAGCCCTTATTTCCCAACAATTGTGCACTTTCGTATTTTTATGCTCTTTTGCATATTTATGCGGAAAAGGGACGATTTTATACCAAATTTATGCCCTCGGGATTTTTTATGACTAAGGACAAGAAGGAACGAAGCCTAGCGCACATTTCAAGGCCTGAAGATAGCTTTAACAAGCGAAGAATCGATCCACGACATTGCAGCCTGTTTCAAATGGATATATCTCGAGTTATAGAGCTGATAATGGATTGATTCCAAATGAAGGTGAAAGCTTATCGTGTTAGCTTTTCAACGCCGCAAGAATCACTTGATTACGATAAGTAACGAAGAAATGGCAGCTGTTTTAAGATCGACGCGCGCAGCAGTCCCGACAATTAGGTCGACCGACCTACTAATTGGGTCGACCGACCACAGCACAGACCCAGAAGTTTCCGCGAAGCCCATTAAAGTGTTTAGGTCATTGGGAAACTCTTTATTTTCATCTATTTAAGCCGAATTTCGTGATTAGGGTTATTCATTCACCTTTACCTATCAAATCTCACATCTAGTTTTAGTTTTAATCTTTCCAGAATCATCAAACACTTTTCTTTAGTTTTATATTTTGTTCTTCATCAATCTTTCAACATTAGTCAATAAAGCTTGTTCTTTTCCGCCTTAATCCTTATTTCCGGTAATTCCTCTCTTAATTTATGTTTTATTATTATTAGTTTATAATTATTGCATACGGTTAAGTTAGAATCCCAAGCCTTTATTTCTATTGCATGTTTAGATTGATGTTCTTTATAATTTCCATGTTTATTACTATTTTCATTATCGTTTCAATCTTTATGAGTAGCTAAATTTCATATGTTAGGATGTAGGGGATGAATATACGTAGGTAGTAGAAATTCCGAGACCGACTCTCGGAGCGGAACGAATCACGATCCCCGATTCGACAAGTGCACAAGGCACCCCCAAGACCCGAACTAGCTAGGAACGAGATATGCGCGAAGGCGGGCAGACAATCTAAGACCTGACCGTGAGGACCAAGCCACTACGGCCAACCAGCTACACAATGGAGTCAAGTGAGAACCCGAGTACTATAGCAGCGCACAGCAGGTTTACACAAATCACAAATGTCATCTCTAAGATGTACAACAACTCAAACTCGAATGACAAACATTTCTTAAATATCTCATCATTAAACATCCAGGAAACACTTAGCCAACTTCGGGAACTAATTTGAGGCGAGAGCCGGTCTCCTTTCCGGTTGCCCGGCCGGGGGGGTCTTTCATCCTCAAATCCATTACCGAACCCGACATAAGCGCTGCCCAATTTCTTGGGACTTCAAACAAACATACAAAACATACGGAAAAAGAATCAATCAAATCCGACATACGAAACACAAGTTATGAGCAAAACAATTCAATCAGGGGCTCTCAGCCGGTCCGCCACAGGCTGCCGGTTGGCCGGCTGAGAGTCCCAATCCCTCATGCTCAAAACCAACAAAAACAACTAAGAGGTACTCCCAGCCGGTCGGCCGGCTGCCGGTCCACCGGCTGGGAACCCTTTTTCCCAATTTCTAACAAACAACAAAGACACAACAAAATGGTCTCCCAGCCGGCCGGCCGGCCGCCGGTCCACCGGATGGGGAACCTTTTTCTCAAATTTTGCAAAAACAAGAACGACAACAACAAATACCCAATGGGGCTCTCAGCCGGTCCACCGGCCGCCGGCCTCAGACCGGCTGGGAGTCCTCTGCCCAGAAATACGCAAATTCGACATTCAAGAATTCAATTAAACTTCATGGGATTGCTTCTATACTTTGTATACACTACTAAAATCACGATTAACAGCATCTACAATGTAAAACCCCTCGCGAAAGCGGAAATATAAACATACAAAAGTACCAAAAATGCAGCGGAATTAAAACTTTTTAAGTACAAACAACATGCGAGGTGAATTAAACTAAAACTGAAAGTAAAACATATATACAATCAGCCTGGGATGGCACATCCCTACAGGCACTCAAAACTGAAATGTAAACTAAGTCTAGCTAACGTAAACGTGTAAGTCAATCAATGAATAGGATCATCGCTCGCTAGCTCCATGCAACCCTCTGCCAACCACCTGTCATGTACCTACATACATGAAAACATGTACGCCACAATCAGTGGGGAGTGACTAGAGTTCTCCTAGCCACCTTTTGTGACAACACGTAACATATAAAACAATACAGAATACTCCAACATATATCAACATGTGAAGCATAAACAACTCATCATCTGATCTCTTACTATCATGCGATTACCATGTACGGCTCTCAACTAACTTCATAAACAAATAGGAAGGAGAGCCGGTTTCCCTACTGATTACCCAGTCGGGGGGTCTTTCAATCCAATTATTTATGAAACCGAACTAAGAGTCATCCAATGCCTTGGATGATTTAACCACAAACCATATAACAACGATAACATACTATGCATATCTGACACTGTACCATCATCAAGGCAAGCAGATATAAAACAGCAAGTACAAAGGTTCAGAGGCGACATCTTAACGCATAACCTAAGTGCTAGATTATTCAGCAAGTATAAAGGTTCAGAGGCGACATCTTAACGCATAACCTAAATACCAAGTTCACAATATCAAGCAAGGACTCAGAGGCGAAAACTCAACGCATGGACCGGCTATCACAGAACACTAGACTCAGAGGCGAAAACTCAACGCATGGACTAGCATTCAATTCACTATCACAAGTAAGGAACTCAGAGGCGAAAACTCAACGCATGGACCCCTACTACATTACAAGATACTAGACTCAGAGGCGAAAACTCAACGCATGTTCTAGCACCAAACACCTGCACTCCGGGTAAGGTATGACAACCTGACTGCCCCGTCGTGCAGTTGCTCTACTCGTCAGACTCAGAGGCGAAAACTCAACGCATGTTCCGACGCGATCACACATACATGTCTGGACTCAGAGGCGAAAACTCAACGCATGTCCCAGACACGACAAACAAACATGTATAGAACTCAGAGGCGAAAACTCAACGCATGGCTCCATACACGACAAACAAACACATATAGGGCTCAGAGGCGACATCTTAACGCATACCCTTATACATGACAAACAACCTACGTATTAAGTTCAGAGGTGACATCTTAACGCATAACTTAATACGCATCAAAACAATATCATCAAAGTCTATGAACTAAACCGTAGTTCTACCTTTAACTTCTAATCAACACTTAATTGACCTCGAGAACTAAGATGAGGGAGAGCCGGTTTCCCTTTCGGTTGCCCGACCGGGGGGTCTCTATCCTTACTCTATTCCCGAACCCAATCTAATGTTGCCCATCCTCCGGGGACCTCAAATACATGTCAAAGGTACACAAAACAAGTTTCAAGTAAAACCGATTAACCGTTTGAAAGTTACGATTAAATTACGAAAACTTCAAAATAGCCTACAGGGGTCCCCAGCCGGTCGGCAGGCAGCCGGTCGGCCGGCTGGTGACCTCTCAGCCTTTCTTCTTTCTTTTCCAAAACGAGACAACACAAGGGACTCCCAGCCGGTCGGCAGGCAGCCGGTCGGCCGGCTGGGACTCCATTCCCCTAGCTTTTACAAACTCGTAACCAACCCCAAAGCACTCCCAGCCGGCTGGCAGGCGGCCGGTCTGCCGGCTGGGCTCCCATCCTATCTATATTTTCGCAGAACATACCCATTACACAATGACCACCAGCCGGTCGGCAGGCAGCCGGTCGGCCGGCTGGCAGTCCAAGGCCATTTTTCCAAAAATTACGAAAATCACACATATGCTCTCCCAGCCGGTCGACCGGCGGCCGGTCGGTCGACCGGCTCAGAGAGCCTGATCGTCAAAATCGTAAAAATCGCAATATAAGAAAGACTTCATGAATCGACCTACAAACTTCAAAATTGCTATACATGATGTTTACCCGACAATACCAATCATTAATTACTACTAATCTACCAGCATATAATTCCCATAACAATCCTCAAACAATATCATCAAGTATCCGTCTGAACTTTGAGAAAAACTGAAAATCACATAAGAACACATAACAACATCTTTAGGTATGAATTCTCCACATATCAAACATCCTAAACATATTACTATGTCCTTTGATCAATGAACAACAATAAAATCAGAAACCAAACCAAAATCACAACAAGTATGCTAATATACACATAAAGGCCGAGTTACTCATTATCGTCACCTCTCAAGCGATTCCGGCTAAAGATCCTCCTCAACTAAGTTGCTAACACCCTCTGGATCGTCTAAGCCTTCGCCTACAACATAAACAAACGAGTTTAAGGACTTAACACGAGATTTAGGGAAAACAACCCCCTTTTCGAGTTTAAGGATTTGCAAAATGAAAGTGATAGATGGCTTGGAAATCGAACGAGGATTCCGAAAACGTACTTACTTTTGCGATTTGATGAACGGATGATGAAGAATTTCACAAAAGGAGGAGAGGTTTTAAGGAGGTTTTTGTGAGATTTGGTTTACTGTAAAATGAAAGTTGAAGGAGATGAAATATGTCGACATATTACTTATAAGAGGATAAGTGAGTCGTCCTTTCCGAATAATTAAAGTGGAACGGATACTTACACGGATACTTGAGTCGGATATTAAAAGGTTTGCCAAGTTCGTATTCGTCTTAAGGACTTAAGGTTCTTAAGACGGATCTTACTTATTAAATTAAAGTCTTTCGAAATAAATTGCCAAATTATTATTTTATTACTTAAAATAATTTAAAACGCTTAAATTAGATTTTACGAAAATACGGGATGTTACAATCACCCAATCTTCAAAAAGTTTCGTCCTCGAAACTCGAAGGTGGAAGTAAAAATACAAATAACTCTAACTTCCAAAATATATCAAGCGGGTTATGATAACCCAAAACTTTATCTTGCAGAAAGGTTTCAAGCAATAAAAGGTTTCAAGGCACAAGTCTTGTCAATGGATGTCGGGATTCTCGTTACGTGTTCAAGAGTCCATCATTCCAGATCTAAGACAAGTCCCAAAGTTAAATCATTAAAAGTTCAAAGTCACGATCGATCCGGTGTTGATAAGCACAGTACGGGTTATCAGACGTCTCCAATAACAAGTTGCAGTGGCAGTCAACGCTGAAATCCATCAAAGTTGTTAAACGTTCTGCTCTTTAAAATCAAGTTTTCCTCAAAATCAACCTTTATTTACTTTCAACAAAAGAGGGAGCAGTTTCCAAATCCTCAAAACAATTAAGATTTTCCAAAAATTACAACTTTTAGGGTTAACAATAGTGAGCAAATTCCAAAAAGAGTCACCGGGAGCGTAGAAACGATCATAGAGGTTACTTTCGACACGAAGGATTGAGAGTTTCTAGTTTCACAGCTGACAGAACACGCGAGGAAGGATCGAAGGAATGAAACAACCAGGTTAGAGGTCAAGGACGACGGTAACTCTTGCCGAATCATGGGTACACTAACCGCTCAATCCGTAATCAAAACATCGTTACAACGATTCCTAGTATATCCCAAGAAGGGCGATTTCAGTAGTCTCTAGACTCACAATGGTTTCACGATCCCTCTTACTATCATCTCATCCACAGAACAAGGTATTCCTCAACAAGAAGGTTTCCAAAACTCTCACTCAGTTCACACTAAAATCCGTTCAACCATGGTTAAGGATCTCTCACTCAAGGTGGAAGCCTAATACACATACTTCAGACCAAGGTCCACGCACTTTCAGCACTTCAACCAGAATTCTATTACCATAACAACGAATACTCAAACCCAAGATATGGTATTCATCATCCTATAACCTTAAATTTTAACGGTTCGATCCTGACAAACCCATTCCACAAAGTTTGACATCCTAAGTTCCCAAATTTTATAATCACAGTGATCAATCAAATCGAGACTTTACTAAGGTTAACAACTCTTAAATCCTCTGGTTTCCAACTACTTACCGACAACATGCATCCCAAATGAAGTTCCAAAGAAGTAACAATTTTCACTCTTATAGTTCCCATAAGGTTTAGACATTCATATTCCGAGATTCCTCAATTGATATTTATGAACACTTACAAGTTTCAAATTTCCACTCTATGATTACCCCAAACATCAACGGCTACCCGTAAGTACGTCAATAGGCAAATGCCGAGGTTCTATAAGTAACTCAAGGTCAATACTCAGTCAGCTCCATAAGTCCACTTGTAAATGTCTCAATATTCTCACACAGTTACCAATAACTCTCGTTCCTCAAGTAAGTGATCCCTCCTGCGATTAAGCAATTCCTCAAGATCAAGTAGCACTAACTTACCTCATTCAACCATTTGACCACTTCATCACTATCTAAGGCACATTTCTCAAAATTCATCTATAACTCCAATCATTTTATTCCAATCCTAAAATGGTGCTTAGAAATCTACAAAGATCACTTACACACAATCCATCTAACATGGACTCTCAAGACGGCACACTGTCCAACTTTGCCCGAACATAATTCTCACCAACTCTCTCAACCAAATCCTGACAACGCAGAACCAAGCATTCCTCAAGGCATGTATCTCTACCCCAAGAACAGGTCGATCTCGCCACTAATCTAAATGAAAAGGAACAAGGCTCACGGAAGAAGAGATGAGATATGAACCTCAGAGACAAACACGATACAGGTTCCGAGAGAGTCATAAGAAAACGACTCGAGGAACAACGAGATGACAAGGTAAGAAACTTTAGGCTATGGTCTCCAATGAAATTGAAGCCATGATCAGAAGGAGAAGCAAAGGAAAGGAAAGGAGAGAAGCGATGTGAAAGAAACGATTACGGACATCTCCCAAGGTGCGGGTCTCTCATTATTCTCACGGGATTCTCACTTCTTACTTTCCACATCAAGTCATTCAATTATCGGTTCTCACGAACAATTCCTCCAATGATTCATATACCCTTATCCTTTAACTCTAAACGGTATCATCATTATAACTACCTATTCCCAAAAGTTTGAGATGTCACATCTCTGCTAGTTCCCCTAATGACAATTCAATAACACTTTCAGGTCATCTTCCCTATATGCTATATCCACTTTATTTGTTTACCCTACTGTCCACCAGATAACAATTTTTAAACCATCAAGTTTTTCCGAACTTACATCTCTCAATGAATTACTTCATTCCATCCACATACTGGTGGTGCAACTTCAAATTTCACTTAAGTTTTTCAATAAATAAACGCTAAGATTTATTAAGCCACCTAGGGTCACATAGTGATTCACTTCCTCTAAGCTTAAGTCAACCTCTTCGAGCATTCCACTATTATAGCAAATGATTCGCATTCCTCAAAAATGAGCCTTTCTCAGCTCAATCACTCACCTAAGTCAAGTGATACTAACTCACTTCATCATACACTCATCATCATTAGCATCTTAAGCCTATTCCTTCAGGTTGCTCTATAACCTCAAGTATCTTATCTAACTCCTTAAACAGTACTCTTCAATCCACATTTTTTTTTTCACGATCTAAGCATGGTTCTCAAGGTTAGGTTCCACCGAATATTAAGTATACAACTCAACCTTCAAGCAAGTATCCTATCACTCAGTTTTACTCTCCCAATTGGATAGACAACTAGACCCTTGGTTCACCAAAACATGTCTCTCGATACTTCTTAAGTTATTCCACAAATAACAATATTTCTCATAGCACAGCTTACGGTTATCCTAAGACTAGTTCCTCCAAATCCAATAAAAGAGAAGGTTACCTAGAGGGCACCTTAAGAAAGCAAGCCACAAGGTTAAGCTGAAAAGATATGAAGATCTGTTCAAGCAAGATAGACAAATATTCTAAAAGAAGGATGTGCATCCAGAGTTATCGAAAAAGGTGATGCACGAAGAAAGAGAAGTATCTTCAAGGCTTGGAAGCATTCTCCAACAGTAGCACGAATCTTCTATCTTCGGTAGGAACTCAGGTCTTCATCGTCAGATGGATTAGTCCACGGTTCGTCGATTGGAAGACAATAAAGTAAAATCAAAGACAATCAACAAACACGTTAGAACCTAATAAAAGCAGTCACAAAACAGACTACAATTTAAGTCCTTAAATCTACCCCATCTCTCATTCATTATTCGATTAAATGGTCAAGTTAAGGTTGGGGGTTACATGAGTGCGTCGGGAGCAATAATGCTCTGATACCAACTGTAAAACCCCTCGCGAAAGCGGAAATATAAACATACAAAAGTACCAAAAATGCAGCGGAATTAAAACTGTTTAAGTACAAACAACATGCGAGGTGAATTAAACTAAAACTGAAAGTAAAACATATATACAATCAGCCTGGGATGGCACATCCCTACAGGCACTCAAAACTGAAATGTAAACTAAGTCTAGCTAACGTAAACGTGTAAGTCAATCAATGAATAGGATCATCGCTCGCTAGCTCCATGCAACCCTCTGCCAACCACCTGTCATGTACCTACATACATGAAAACATGTACGCCACAATCAGTGGGGAGTGACTAGAGTTCTCCTAGCCACCTTTTGTGACAACACGTAACATATAAAACAATACAGAATACTCCAACATATATCAACATGTGAAGCATAAACAACTCATCATCTGATCTCTTACTATCATGCGATTACCATGTACGGCTCTCAACTAACTTCATAAACAAATAGGAAGGAGAGCCGGTTTCCCTACTGATTACCCAGTCGGGGGGTCTTTCAATCCAATTATTTATGAAACCGAACTAGGAGTCATCCAATGCCTTGGATGATTTAACCACAAACCATATAACAACGATAACATACTATGCATATCTAACACTGTACCATCATCAAGGCAAGCAGATATAAAACAGCAAGTACAAAGGTTCAGAGGCGACATCTTAACGCATAACCTAAGTGCTAGATTATTCAGCAAGTATAAAGGTTCAGAGGCGACATCTTAACGCATAACCTAAATACCAAGTTCACAATATCAAGCAAGGACTCAGAGGCGAAAACTCAACGCATGGACCGGCTATCACAGAACACTAGACTCAGAGGCGAAAACTCAACGCATGGACTAGCATTCAATTCACTATCACAAGTAAGGAACTCAGAGGCGAAAACTCAACGCATGGACCCCTACTACATTACAAGATACTAGACTCAGAGGCGAAAACTCAACGCATGTTCTAGCACCAAACACCTGCACTCCGGGTAAGGTATGACAACCTGACTGCCCCGTCGTGCAGTTGCTCTACTCGTCAGACTCAGAGGCGAAAACTCAACGCATGTTCCGACGCGATCACACATACATGTCTGGACTCAGAGGCGAAAACTCAACGCATGTCCCAGACACGACAAACAAACATGTATAGAACTCAGAGGCGAAAACTCAACGCATGGCTCCATACACGACAAACAAACACATATAGGGCTCAGAGGCGACATCTTAACGCATACCCCTATACATGACAAACAACCTACGTATTAAGTTCAGAGGCGACATCTTAACGCATAACTTAATACGCATCAAAACAATATCATCAAAGTCTATGAACTAAACCGTAGTTCTACCTTTAACTTCTAATCAACACTTAATTGACCTCGAGAACTAAGATGAGGGAGAGCCGGTTTCCCTTTCGGTTGCCCGACCGGGGGGTCTCTATCCTTACTCTATTCCCGAACCCAATCTAATGTTGCCCATCCTCCGGGGACCTCAAATACATGTCAAAGGTACACAAAACAAGTTTCAAGTAAAACCGATTAACCGTTTGAAAGTTACGATTAAATTACGAAAACTTCAAAATAGCCTACAGGGGCCCCAGCCGGTCGGCAGGCAGCCGGTCGGCCGGCTGGTGACCTCTCAGCCTTTCTTCTTTCTTTTCCAAAACGAGACAACACAAGGGACTCCCAGCCGGTCGGCAGGCAGCCGGTCGGCCGGCTGGGACTCCATTCCCCTAGCTTTTACAAACTCGTAACCAACCCCAAAGCACTCCCAGCCGGCTGGCAGGCGGCCGGTCTGCCGGCTGGGCTCCCATCCTATCTATATTTTCGCAGAACATACCCATTACACAATGACCACCAGCCGGTCGGCAGGCAGCCGGTCGGCCGGCTGGCAGTCCAAGGCCATTTTTCCAAAAATTACGAAAATCACACATATGCTCTCCCAGCCGGTCGACCGGCGGCCGGTCGGTCGACCGGCTCAGAGAGCCTGATCGTCAAAATCGTAAAAATCGCAATACAAGAAAGACTTCATGAATCGACCTACAAACTTCAAAATTGCTATACATGATGTTTACCCGACAATACCAATCATTAATTACTACTAATCTACCAGCATATAATTCCCATAACAATCCTCAAACAATATCATCAAGTATCCGTCTGAACTTTGAGAAAAACTGAAAATCACATAAGAACACATAACAACATCTTTAGGTATGAATTCTCCACATATCAAACATCCTAAACATATTACTATGTCCTTTGATCAATGAACAACAATAAAATCAGAAACCAAACCAAAATCACAACAAGTATGCTAATATACACATAAAGGCCGAGTTACTCATTATCGTCACCTCTCAAGCGATTCCGGCTAAAGATCCTCCTCAACTAAGTTGCTAACACCCTCTGGATCGTCTAAGCCTTCGCCTACAACATAAACAAACGAGTTTAAGGACTTAACACGAGATTTAGGGAAAACAACCCCCTTTTCGAGTTTAAGGATTTGCAAAATGAAAGTGATAGATGGCTTGGAAATCGAACGAGGATTCCGAAAACGTACTTACTTTTGCGATTTGATGAACGGATGATGAAGAATTTCACAAAAGGAGGAGAGGTTTTAAGGAGGTTTTTGTGAGATTTGGTTTACTGTAAAATGAAAGTTGAAGGAGATGAAATATGTCGACATATTACTTATAAGAGGACAAGTGAGTCGTCCTTTCCGAATAATTAAAGTGGAACGGATACTTACACGGATACTTGAGTCGGATATTAAAAGGTTTGCCAAGTTCGTATTCGTCTTAAGGACTTAAGGTTCTTAAGACGGATCTTACTTATTAAATTAAAGTCTTTCGAAATAAATTGCCAAATTATTATTTTATTACTTAAAATAATTTAAAACGCTTAAATTAGATTTTACGAAAATACGGGATGTTACATACAAACATTCATACCACATTCTTAAATCATAATCAAAGATCAAACATAAACATTCATACCAAATTAATAAAACCTCCATTTCTCTACATAAACTTATTACCCATTACTAATACTCCATAAATCATGTGAGAAACATATAATCATCAAATCCTAACATGATACTAACTAATTTACAGCATCACAACCACAATCCACATAACCTAAACATGTTTCTAGTAGATAAACATACTAAAAAATCAAGTAAAGTGCTAATATAGACAAAAAGACGAGTTTCTCATTATCGTCACCTTAAAGAGCGATTTCTTCACTTCTAATCTTGAACAATATACGAATCCTTATCCGGGTCGTCAATGTCGACACCTACAAACAACAAAAACGGGTTATAAGAGGGTAACCTCGAGTTCTCCTCAAACAGCCCAGAAATCAACTTTGACGAAACGGAAAAAGAAA
This sequence comes from Silene conica, assembly GCA_029255685.2. Classification (NCBI taxonomy): domain Eukaryota; kingdom Viridiplantae; phylum Streptophyta; class Magnoliopsida; order Caryophyllales; family Caryophyllaceae; genus Silene; species Silene conica. Next base: position 56,841,536 of record CM055317.2, read on the forward strand.
GAGATAGAAAGAACGGAAATGAAGAGAGGAATGCGATGGTGAAAACCTCGAGTCAAACAGAGTTGAGATGAGAAAACGGATGATGATTTTGTGAAGTTGAGGAAAAGCAAAAATGGAGAAACAAGTCACTGTATTCTTTTTCTTTGGTGAAGAAGAAGTAACATGAAAAGGGGGAAAGGAGGTGTCCTTTATATTTCACTTGAGTCGGTTTTTGTAAAATGTTAGGAGCGGAAATTCTTAAAACGTAAATTACCAAGTAAACGTGACATCTTTAAATTAAACAACTCAAGACGGACTTAACGGCATTTCTTAAAATAAAACTTACGAATTATAATTAAAATATTATTAAATTCCGTAAACTACTTTTAAATGATTAAAATTACTTTTATAAAAATACGGGCTGTTACAATCACCCCATCTTTTAAAAAGTTTCGTCTTCGAAACTTGAAAGCCGTTACAAGGACAAAATTAACAACTAAAACTTTCACAGAACCTTGATATACAAAAACTTAGATTTCTTCCAAAAATTTCAAAAGTAAAATTCATAGTCGAGCCTCCATCAAGGAACGTTGGGGTTCTCGTTGCGCATTCAAGAACCTGACATTCTAATCCGAAGGCAAAACCAAGATGAAAATCAGTGAAAGGTTTCAAAATTTAGATCGATCCGGTGTTGATAGGCATAGTACAGGTTATCAGACGTCTCCAATAACGAGTTCAAATGGCAAATCAACGCTGAAATCCATCAAAGTTGTAAAATTATCCAACTTCTTAAAACCAAGTTTTTCTAAAATCAACCTTTTAGATCTTTTAAACTTCTGAACAAATAAAATTTGTAAGACAAAAGAGGTTTGCAACCACCAAAAGGAAAGAAATTCCAAAGAAGTCACAAAGAGCAGAAAAAGGAAGCGGTTAAAGGGAGAAAATTTCAGTGAGAGACACGAAAGAAGAACAAGGTTGAGTTCAAGACAACGCTTTATCGGCAACAATGAGAACATCAATGGAGACGTACCGGTGACTAGGTGAGGGTAAGCCTCGGCTGCAGCACGACTCATCACGTACACCGTACCCTTGCGCTTCGGCCTCTGAACGACACCAGCAACAGTAACAGCTCTACCAGCGACAATCTTCCTCTCGGGACACTCGAAGGAGCGATGTCTGGTCTTGTTGCAGGCAAAGCCGGTGTAGGGGTCGCCGTTGCAGTCAACTCCAAGGTGAAGATCCTTATGACACTTGAAACATTTCAGAGGAGCATTAGGTACAGGCACCGGGTCCTTGACCTTAGATGGGTCAAACCTCTTGAACTTCTTAAACTGAGGTACCGGAGAATCGGGTGAGGGATCAAAGGGTCTCCTCTCACGGGAGGAAGTCTGTAAGGAAGAGGGAGCAGAAGAAGAAGAAGCTCTAATCTCAGCATCTATGGCTCGGATGGAACTCTCTGCCCAAATAGCATCATCGTAAACCTCAACGAAAGAAGTCGAGTCATGACAAACCATGCTCTCGATGCGCGGTCCTAGCTTCCCACGGTAAAAGTAGACTCTCTCAGCCTCATCTCTGACAAACCTCGATGCGAAATGAGCAAGTTGGTTGAATCGGTCGGTAAACTCCTGAACTGACATCTTGCCTTGCTTCAAATCCATGAATTCTTTGAGTCGCTGTGATCTGAGCTCCTTAGGATAAAACCTCGTCTCGAGCTTATCCTTAAAAGCCTCCCAGTCAATGCCCACCACCTATCGGCCTCAAGGGTCAGAAAGTGAGTGGCTAGCCGCACTCTATCCTCTCTACCCACCGAATACAAGGTAAAGCTCTTTTCCATCTCCCTGAACCACTCGGTAAGAGCTACCGGATCAACCTCGCCTCCATAAGTCTTTACGTGGCTCCTGGACATTTGGGACGCTATCCAAGAGAAGCTACCAGGGCGGTTAGCCTCGTTGCCTGGCGGTGGAGGAGGTGGAACATTCCCTGCTTGCTGTCTCTGGGACTCAAGCAAGTGATGAATTGCTTGCAATATAATGTTATCAGCTGCCGTGGTTCTCACCATCCTTCAAAAGAGAAAACAGTGTTAACCTAACAATTAACATTCACAAAAAGTCTACCACTTGTCCTTAAGTCTACCCAAATCTCTCATTCATTATTCAAGTTTTTGGTCAAGTTAAGTTTGGGGATTACATGAGTGCGTCGGGAGCAATAATGCTCTGATACCAACTGTAAAACCCCTCGCGAAAGCGGAAAAGTAAAACATACAAAGTACCAAAAATGCAGCGGAATTAAAACTTTTTAACAAAACTAAACATGCGAGGTGCTTTAGAAATCTGAACATGCGAGAGATAAAAACATAAATAAGTATTAAGTACGATACAAAGCAGCCCGGGATAGCATATCCCTACAGGCACAAAATACAGAAACGTAAGTCTAAGGTCTAGCTAACGAAAGGTAAAAGTCAACGATGAAGGATCATCGCTCGCTAGCCTCAACGTAACCCCCTGCAAAACAGCCTCATGTACCTACACACATACAACATGTGCGCCACAGTCAGTGGGGAGTGACTAGAGTGCTCCTAGCCACCTATTGTCAACGACACAGAACACATAAACATACAATATACTCCAGCATATATAAAACATGTGAAGCATACAAATCTCAATATCTCATCTTCCATAACATCATGCAATACTATGCAAAGGCTCTCAACCAACTTCGGAAACTATTTGGAAGGAGAGCCGGTTTCCCTTCCGGTTGCCCGGCCGGGGGGTCTTTCAATCCAAACCATTTACGAAACTGGACTAAGAGTTGTCCAATGCCTTGGACGAACAATACTAAAATAACCAAGTATCATGCAATCACAATCATAACTAAAGCATGCTCAGCATTCAATTAAATCGATAAGAGATAGGCCATCCAAGTGACTCGACTCTAACAACAATAGGCCAACCAAGTGACTCTACAAACAAGAGATAGGTCAACCAAGCGACTCGACTCTGACTAGATTGATCAGCCAAGTGACTCTACTAGACTTACTATGAGCAGGCCGACAATCGACTCGTCTATATACCACGACATTCCCAATCTCAGACTATACAACCCCCTGGTAGGACGACATCAAAAGACTGTCCTAGTCTAAACCTGGCCAGACTCTCGGAGCGGAACGAATCACGATCCCCGATTCGACAAGTGCACAAGGCACCCCCAAGACCCGAACTAGCTAGGAACGAGATATGCCCGAAGGCGGGTAGACAATCTAAGACCTGAACGTGAGGACCAAGCCACTACGGCCAACCAGCTACACAATGGAGTCAAGTGAGAACCCGAGTACTATAGCAGCGCACAGCAGGTTTACACAAATCACAAATGTCATCTCTAAGATATACAACAACTCAAACTCGAATGACAAACATTTCTTAAATATCTCATCATTAAACATCCAAGAAACACTTAGCCAACTTCGGGAACTAATTTGAGGCGAGAGCCGGTCTCCCTTCCGGTTGCCCATGGGGGGGTCTTTCATCCTCAAATCCATTACCGAACCCGACATAAGCACCGCCCAATTTCTTGGGACTTCAAACAAACATACGAAACATACGGAAAAAGAATCAATCAAATCCGACATGCGAAACACACGTTATGAGCAAAACAATTCAATCAGGGGCTCTCAGCCGGTCCACCACAGGCTGCCGGTTGGCCGGCTGAGAGTCCCAATCCCTCATGCTCAAAACCAACAAAAACAACTAAGAGGTACTCCCAGCCGGTCGGCCGGCTGCCGGTCGGCCGGCTGCCGGTCCACTGGCTGGGAACCCTTTTTCCCAATTTCTAACAAACAACAAAGACACAACAAAATGGTCTCCCAGCCGGCCGGCCGGCCGCCGGTCCACCGGATGGGGAACCTTTTTCTCAAATTTTGCAAAAACAAGAACGACAACAACAAATACCCAATGGGGCTCTCAGCCGGTCCACCGGCCGCCGGCCTCAGACCGGCTGGGAGTCCTCTGCCCAGAAATACGCAAATTCGACATTCAAGAATTCAATTAAACTTCATGGGATTGCTTCTATACTTTGTATACACTACTAAAATCACGATTAACAGCATCTACAAACATTCATACCACATTCTTAAATCATAATCAAAGATCAAACATAAACATTCATACCAAATTAATAAAACCTCCATTTCTCTACATAAACTTATTACCCATTACTAATACTCCATAAATCATGTGAGAAACATATAATCATCAAATCCTAACATGATACTAACTAATTTACAGCATCACAACCACAATCCACATAACCTAAACATGTTTCTAGTAGATAAACATACTAAAAATTCAAGTAAAGTGCTAATATAGACAAAAGGCCGAGTTTCTCATTATCGTCACCTTAAAGAGCGATTTCTTCACTTCTAATCTTGAACAATATACGAATCCTTATCCGGGTCGTCAATGTCGACACCTACAAACAACAAAAACGGGTTATAAGAGGGTAATCTCGAGTTCTCCTCAAAACAGCCCAGAAATCAACTTTGACGAAACGGAAAAAGAAAGAGATAGAAATAACGGAAATGAAGAGAGGAATGCGATGGTGAAAACCTCGAGTCAAACGGAGTTGAGATGAGAAAACGGATGATGATTTTGTGAAGTTGAGGAAAAGCAAAAATGGAGAAACAAGTCACTGTATTCTTTTTCTTTGGTGAAGAAGAAGTAACGTGAAAAGGGGGAAAGGAGGTGTCCTTTATATTTCACTTGAGTCGGTTTTTGTAAAATGTTAGGAGCGGAAATTCTTAAAACGTAAATTACCAAGTAAACGTGACATCTTTAAATTAAACAACTCAAGACGGACTTGACGGCATTTCTTAAAATAAAACTTACGAATTATAATTAAAATATTATTAAATTCCGTAAACTACTTTTAAATGATTAAAATTACTTTTAGAAAAATACGGGCTGTTACAAAAAAGCTAAATACAAAAGAAACGAATTTATGCGTATCTTGAAAAAGAACTTGGACATTTGACTTTGCAAGACTTGTATATTCGGACTCTCCGGGGTCGCTCTTTTCTCAAAAAAGCAAAGGGTGAGTATGATATGTGTAAAGAGAGAAGGAAAATATATACACTCACCTAGACTTCGACCAACATAGTCATGCAATGCAACTAATATGACAAGAGATTCTAGCTTCCGTACACACGCATTTCAACCAATCAATGACTATCACATGCCGAATACTTGCAAGTTATGGTTATGTGAGGTAAAATGGGTAAGAAAAGGCAAAAAAAAAATATGGAAAAGAGGAGGTAACGACTCGAGCTAGCTACCCAAACTCATCCAAAAGTGGAACCATCTATCTTACTCACAAAAAAAACTCGATGCCATGCTCGGCATACAAGTCATACAACCACGGAACTTGAAACGGGCAAAAACATACTTGGCTTATTTTTTAATTTTTTTTTTCTAATTCCCAAAAGGTATAATGATAAGCGCGAGAATGCATTTTTTCTTTCTTTTCTTTTCATTTTTCTTTCCATTTTTTCTTTTATTTTTCTTTTTCTGCTAAGTTTATGAAAAATAACCAACTCCGAGTTCAAGTTCCAACATTCCCAAAATACCAACTCCAAAATGAAATCCAAACCAAAGTTGATGAAATGAATGTATACCACAAGATAACACTAACTAGCTCAACACAAGGTAGACTAAGATTTGGGTGTAGTTTTTAGGTCAAATGGCAGTTTTTGGCTAAATATGGAGTTATATGGGTGAAATGAGAGATGAGATATGCAAGTATTCTCCAAACATGTGATACCAACCACAAAACCATGCGTGCAGGCAAAAAGCAATCAAAAGTCATACATGTGAAATGCGATGAAATGAAGGGAGTACTACTCACAATCCTAGATGAACCGGTCATGAATGTCACCAGTTATAGGCTCTAAAACTCATAATTTTTAAGTAGGTTGCCAAAATACAAGTCAAGTCTAATAGTCCAAGTACAAATTTCAAGACAAAATTCGAGGTATGCTTTACATGATTTGCTAAATGGCGGTGAAAATTACAAGGAAAAGCAACGAAATGACCTAAAGAGCAATATCATCATCAAATAACTACAATCCGACTCGACTATATGCAAAAATAAACGTGATATTTTTTGATATATTTTTTTTAAACAAAAATGAAAATAAAGACATGAAATAGACGTGAATGTATGCAAAATGAAAATGCAGACGCAAAAGAATGCATTACCCTCCCCAAACCAAAACAGACAATGTCCGCATTGTCTTCTCAGCACAACAACAAGCAAGGGGAAAGGGATACACAGCCTAATACATGCTTCTAAGGGAAAAGATACAAAACTAGGAAGAAACTAAATGCAAAAGATGGAAAATGGGAAACAGAATACTCACAATACGCTCGCTTCCCCAAACCAGAAGCTTTCAAGGGGCTAGCTAATGATCTCCTGAATGAACGTTATTTGTCGCTTTATAGGTTTTGGGCGAGAAAAGTAATGATGCGGAACAATGACCTCCCCAAACCGAACGAGAAACTGAGGTTCTGGCAGATAGGGAGCAAAAATCCCTTCTAGCAGTTCGATCGAGTTAAAACATAAATCGATCAAATCAGGAATCACTCGATCGAAATCACATGCACCTCGATCGAACAGGTTACAACAGAAACCCACTCGATCGAGTAAACTTCAGCAGAAAATCACTCGATCGAGCAACGCATTAGCTCGATCGAAGTAAAAGTCACTCGATCAAACTCTTTGGCTCCTGTACGCACTTTGATCATCTTTCTTTTGCGTACGACCATCCTCATCTGCAAAAACCAACAAAAAACGCAGCCCTAAAAGCACACAAACCACAGTATCACAGTCTAAAATTATTCCGACTCACTAATTATCCTCTACGCTGATTACGATAGTCTAAGATAGTCTTAAGACGATAAAATGAGTCTAAAAACGATGTCTATTGAAAATTGCACGGGGTTGAAAACCCGGCTAACAGCTGAAAATGTTTAACAGCCCGCAACAGGGCTTTTAACTGAATGCAGTCACTTCAGTGGTCATCAGTTTCACAACTAGCCTTCACATCGTGATGATGACAAAGCACCAGTTCACCACAACACCAATCACACCATTATCAACCTTCCTTTGCAGTTTCTTCTTGGGTGAAACATAATCTTCAGATCTTCCTCCCGGGTCTACTAACTTGTCCAGAGTTGTGTAGGAGGAAACAAAACGATGTTCCTCCAATTTGCTCCCAAACCGGGGCGGAGGCGTTAACTCAACAACAAAATTCGATTGAACAGAAAAGGAGGAAGAAATACAATTGGAAATCACAAAAGAAAGAGCATTACCTTCTATCGAATAGAGGTGATTGATACCCATCGTTGTGGGTACCAAAGATAAGATTTATAATTTCTTAGCTTAACCTAGATAGAGCAAGTCAAGGGTCAAACCACAAGGAGGATTGGGAGTGTTTATTGTTCTAAGTCTATGTCTTAAGGTAACAAAATGGGGGTTTATGATTGGTTTGATGGTTACTAAGTCTAGTAAAATAAAGACAAGATAAAACTGAAATAAAGATGAGAGTAAAAACTATGGTAAAAACGATGTTACGATGATCGGTTCATAAAAGCTACGATGACATATAATCTAAGTAAACATGTATTACAGTTGCGTAAGGGGTATAACAAATCCTCTCGGTCTATGTTATCTAATAGCTCCTTTCGGCCTATGCTATTAGTGCCCAGGTCTCACAAATATTGGGTGTCAACAATAAGGGTGATTCCTAAAGACTTGGTCACATACCTTTCAGTCTTAGCAACCTAGCTGTCTTAAAATGTTAATTAATGCCCTCCCCGTATCTTTCAATCTTGGGTAAGTCATTACTAAGATCCTACAAGTCTCCTTTCGGTCCCGTCACAAGATATTATAATTAACGAAGCAAAACAGGTCTGAACATACGCGAGGTTGGTCGACCGACCAGCTAACCCAGTCGACCGACCAACTACCTTAGTCGACCGATCAGTTAAGCCGGTCAGTCGACCAGGGTCTGCTACAGGTCGTCCTAAATTACGCCATCTACGCCATTACTTAACTACACCCTAACATATGAATTTAGCTACTCATAGTAGCAGTAAAAACAACAACTACAACGAAAATAACAATAAACATGGTGATTAAAACCGTAAACATGCAATTAAAAAGCATTAGGTTTAGGGATTCTAATTATCCGGTATAACAATAGTGAAATTGAATAAACTGAATAATTAGAGTAAAATTACCCTAACAATGGAGAAGATGAGATCAGAAAGATTGAGTATTATTGCTAATTGCCTGGAACAGGAAGTTTTTATGAGAATAATGAAGAACTGATTATTGTAAACTAAACTAAAGAGAATTCTAAGTCATACTAGATTAGGGCTCCTAAAAGATAATTAGTACATAGGGGGGATTAAGCTTTTATAAGGATTTGTCGTTGCTTCCCCCAAAACCTAGCTTAATCATGGGCTTAAAAAGGCGTCTGAAATCTTCCGTAATGGGCCATGTGGTCGACCGACCGCTGGTACTGGTCGGTCGACCAGTTTACTGGTCGGTCGACCAGTTGTCAGGTTTCTGAATCTCGCGCATCAGGTACCTTTGTCGATCGACCATAGTACCCGGTCGATCGACCAAATATCAGATGCAGTACTGCGTTCTGACGAATTCTGCCGCGCGCGTCGATCTTAAAACAACTGCCATTTATTCGTTGCTCATCATAATAAAGCGATTCGCGCGGCGTTGGAAAGCTAAGAGGATAAGCTTTCACCTCCAATTATAATCACTCCATTATCAGCTCTAGAACTCGAGATATGGACATTTGAAACAGGCTGCAATATCGCGAACCGATTCTTCCCTTGTTAAAGCTTGTGAACTGTATGCACCCTTGGTTTATGCTATCTTCAGGCCTTGAAATATGCGCTAGGCTTCATTCCTTCTTGTCTGTAGTCATGAAAATCACTTGAGGACGGGTTTGACTCGAAATCGCCATATTTCCGCATAAATCTGCAATAATGCATAAAAATACGAAAGTAGACGAAATAGGAGAAATAATAACAAAAAACTCATAGATGAGCTCTGAAATGCGTGTAAAAATAGATGTAAAACATCATAAAATAGACACGCATCAAAATCCCCAATCCAAACCTTGCTTGCCCTCAAGCAAGAACTAGACTCGATCTTAAACTAATGGTACGATTTCAATCTCAGAGCGAAATGCAAATGTAAGCCTTAAGCAATTTAATGCAAAGTCAACAATGAAATAGTAAAAGTAACATGCAAACAAGGTGAAATCCGTCGCAAAAACATCATTTGCGACGGATTTGCGATGGACAGTGTATGTCCCTTATTTTTGTCGCAAAAAGATAATTTGGGACGGATTTTTCCTTCGCAAAAAGTTTGCGACGGATTGACCAAGTTTTGCGACGGAATGGCTTTGACCATCTGGTCAAAGTCAGTCAACATTTGCGACGGAATTTCCGTCGCAAATGTCCTCTTTTGCGACGGAAATTCCGTCGCAAATGTTGACTGACTTTGACTTATGGTCAACATTTGCGAAAGGATTCTGTCGCAAATCGAGACATTTCCGTCGTAAATTCCTGTAGTATTTTCCGGTTTCAGCTGTTTTTTCAGCTCCCCATTTCAATTAATTGGCTCATTTTACCCTTTTGTAAGCTCTCCAAACCTGCATATTTCAGCAAAAACAACCCAGCAACAAAGAACTTGTCGGAGACAAGGTTTTTAAAAGGTCTTTTCGTAACTAAAATGAAGGTTTTACATATGTTCATCCAACTAAAAACTAAACATAATCCGCGGTAGACCAACTAACCAACCTAATAAAACCTATCTAACGGTGGTTTTAGTGGGTTGTGGGGTGACGAAATGGCTGGCCGCCCTAGCATTGTCGCCCCCGTCATCATCGAAGTCGCGTCTCGGCTGAGAAAAGCCTCCCGGGTTGCAACTTTGAGTAGTGAACTCCCCCCGTTGACTTAAGAACTCTTCAATTGCCTTCAGCCTTTGAGATGTCTCGAGATCACGTTCTCTTAGCTGAGCATTCTCTCGAAGAACTCTGCTGACGATACCTGCAACTAATAGTCAAACATGGTATTATATTCATTCAGTAAACGGTAAAATAATTGGTTAGTCTTAATCTTTAATATCTATAAAATACAAACCTGGGGTGTATGATGATGGGTTCCCAACACTTGAGTGACGATGACGTTCGTAAATAACTGGTGCTGCATTTCCCATACCAAGTATCAACCCTTTCTTGTTAAAACCGCCGTGTTCTTCGAAGTAGATCTCGTTGTCGTCGATATCCTGCTCCGGTATCCCTTCACTTATCATTTTTGTCTTTCTTGAAAAAACTTTTTTCTACAAAACAAAAATAAAGTTTGATTAGTTTACGTTAATTAATTACTAAAGCAAATTACTAAAACATAAAGAAAAGTTTCTGATAACTTACAAAGAGTTCTTTGGGTTTCGTTGAAAGCCATCCCTTTTTGGCCTGCTTCTTCGTCTTCTCCAGCAACTTCAAGGCGGATGGTACATCCCTCCTATCTTGTCCAGCTTGCAATTTAAATCGAACGGCACTTGTTAAAAAAAACACTCAAGATTGTCAAAGTTTGCCAATTGTTTAAAAATTACTCAAGACGAGAAAAAGTGAAGTAAAAACTATGAAATTACCATTTCATCCATCATCTGTAGGGTGTTTTTACGACCCATAATGTGAGTACCTAAGGCCTTGCCTTTTTCGGTACTTCCAGACATCCTATTGGCTTTGTTTTTCTCGGATGTGTCTTGAAACTTAGGATCATTCTTTCTAGCTAGAATCTGTTCGAATATATCGGCCGGTATCCAAGACGGTCTTTCCTCCTTAGTTTTCTTGGCAGCGTAGTGGATCTTTTTGCGTAGGCGGTCTTTCATCATGTTGGTCCAAGCCGCCTTAACCGCATCTCTGTCACGAGCATGAAAGGTAACATGTTGCTGTTTCAAAAAAAATATATAGTTAGAAAATAATTAAACGAAAAATAGGTAATAAATAATAAAATAAAAATAGGTAATAGTTAATAAATACCTCAAACCAATCCCACCATTCTTTCTTCATCGCATCCGACGCAAGTGACCAGTTGGGCGCAAATTTCTTGTAGTTCGAAATAATGGCCAAGGTTACGAGATCGGAAACGTCTTTGTCACCGAACCTGGAAAAGAGTTAAATTTGAAAATGAAATAGTCAACAAGAAATCATATTATAATCAATATATATATATATATATATATATATATATATATATATATATATATATATATATATATATATATACATACAATCAATAAGTAAACAAATGAGATACTTACCACATGCCGCCATCATAATCAGTCGGATCGAGGTGTACTGGATGTGTAGGCGGCTGAGGCTGAGGAGGAACAATCTCGTCCTCGTCACTAGCTCCCGATCGTCGTCCCTCAGGCTGACGACTACCACTACCTCGTCGTCTTCCGCCCGGCATATTATCAAACTAATATAGCAACAATTAGAAAGAAATGCTTTACGTAATTAAAAACTTGAATAATAAATGAAATAAGATGATTTCATTGACATTAAGCCATACGACATCTACAATAATTTCATCAAATACAAGATTATCAAATCTAATAGATAGCAGTCCTAATCATCATCATCACTTGAACAATTTATTCCTACATCCTTACAAAGAGAATCTATAATATCTTCATCTACATTCGTCCCAAACATATTTTTGCGACGGAATTTCTGCCTGTCGCAAATATTCCGTCGCAAATTAAGCGTTTTTTTGTAGTGTCATTGTCATAAATCTTATGAAAAGAATATGCAAGCGACGATCCGATATTTGATATATTCAATGACCAACATTAATCGGTAATGATTGGCTGACTAGAGTTTGACATTATTGTCGAATGACGGTGGTGGTCAGTTGATCCCTTTAGGTCACAGCTTTAGGACTAACCCCTTAAACATATATTGATCAGTTGTATAGGATACGAATTGATCGATATTCTTAAAACCGTATATCGAGAAATCAGAGGTTGAATCTTAAAGTAAGATTTATATTTGAAATCGAAATATGTCGATTATCAAATATTAATCGATATTTTAGAAATATCGAAATTAGTATAATGAATGGTTCATGGTTATAACAAATGTTGTTAATATATCGTATCGACGATTATTACGATAACCATATGTTGGGACGGTAATTACGAATTACTAAAGTTAATTTGTTAAATATGATTTAATTAATATAGAAATATTATTTATATGACAAATATATATTTTAAATTAATACAATTATTATGTCACATAAGATGTTTTTTTTTGGTTAAAGGTAAGTATATAGATATCAAAAAATAATTACATCAGGTCAGCCAAGAGAGCTAATATAAGCCCTATCTTTGGTCTGTAAATTGTTCTGTTTCTTGCTCTTAATGTAACTACTCAACTCAGTTTTGATAATTTTGATTACAACCGAAGGTCTAAGTATATTGTGATCATTCCTGCTTCGATTTCTCCGCCTCCATATGTGATAGAAAGTCGCATTGATTGCACTGTTTTTGATGGCTCTTTGTAGTTTAGTCCCTCTTAGTCTTAATCTCCATTGATTGGCCAGGGTCTGTTGAGGTGCAAAACCACACCACTGAGCTATACCTTGTAGGATTAGCTTACTGTAGGAACACTGGCAGAAGAGATGTTGCACAACCTCACTTTTATTTGCACAGAGGCAACATGTATCTTCAGTGATAATGTTCAGGGAATACAGTTTAGCTCTAGTATTGAAAGCGTTGTGTTGATGCAACCAGGCAGTGAAATTGTGTTTTGGTACCACCCATCTGTTCCAAACAAGTTTATGCCATTCTACCTCATGCTTTTCCCCACGCAGCCATAGATAAGCTTTAGCAATGGTGTAACTATTAGGAGCAGGATTATTCCAACCAGTAGCAGTATGCCCCTCTTTCAGTCTGTCCTTAACCTTGCATATCTTCTTCCAGCACCAATTGGAGTCATGGGGAGGCTTGTAATCCTCCCATGCAGTAGTTTTCAGGTAGTTTTGGTGGACCCATTGGACCCAGAGCTTGTTGGGGCAACTGGTAACCCACCAGGCCAGCTTGCCTATTGCAGCAGTATTCCAGATGGCTGAAGATTTCATGTTCAGGCCCCCCTCATGGTGTTGTGTACAAATCTTGTCCCAAGAAACCAAAGGGGTTCTCATGTACTCAGCTGTACCATCCCATAGGAAGTTTCTACATATCGTATCAATTCGTTTCATAACAGAGGAAGGCAAAATGAATATAAAAGCCCAATACCTGTGAAGAGTTGACAGAACAGATCTGACCAAAGTCATACGTCCTGCATACGAGAGCTTCCTAGTACCCAGTCTTCTGATTCTGTCCACTATATGTTCAATGAGGGGTTGGCAGTCCTTCATATTTAGGTGGGTGGGTTTTATAGGGACCCCTAGATATTTAAAGGGAAGCTTCCCTTCCTTGCATCCAGCCATGAGAGTGATCTCTTGTTTTAGGCTGTCTGGTACTCCATTAAAGTAACCATTTCACTTCCCTGGACTGAGCTTCAAACCAGAGGCATGAGAAAAGGTGGCAAAGGTCCTAAGTAAGGTCACCATTGATTGTCTATCGCCTTTACTGAAGAGTAGCAGATCATCTGCAAATAAGAGACAAGAAAGCTTCATGGACTTGCACTTAGGATGGAATTTAAACGGCTTTGTGGAAGTAGTGTGTTGGAGCAGCCTTGTCAAATACTCCATACAAATGGTAAAGAGCAAAGGGGAAAGAGGGCCCTTGCCTTAGCCCTCTGTGCCCTGGAAAAAACCCAAAGTTATCCCCATTGAGAGATAGAGTATAGGTTGTTGTCGTAACACATTGCATGATCAGCTCAATTATATGACTAGGGAATTGCAGGCCCAGAAGCATTTGATGCAAAATGTCCCACTCAACTGTGTCATATGCCTTTTGTAGATCCATTTTAAAGAGAGCTCTGGGTGAGCAGCTTTTCCTATTATATTGTCTGATTAGGTCTTGGCATATGAGTATATTTTCAACTATAATCCTTCCTTTGATGAACCCTCCTTGCATAGGAACTATGATGTCAGGAAGCACTCTACTCACTCTGTTACATAAGAGGTTGGAAATGCACTTGTAGATGGTGTTGCAGCAAGCAATAGGTCTGAAGTGAGTAACATTAGTAGGCCTGTCCATCTTTGGAATCGGTGTAACTGTGGTAGCATTGATCTGTTTACTAAGTTGGCCATGAGTAAAAAAGTCTTGTATGGCAAGACATATATCATTTCCCACCACTTCCCATGTGTCTTTAAAAAACTTACTAGTATACCCATTAGGCCCAGGAGCCTTGTCATTGGGTATACTGTAAAAACATTCCTTGATTTCTGATGCGTGTCTATTTTATGATGTTTTACATCTATTTTTACACGCATTTGGTCGCTCATTTACTATGTTTTAGCCCTTATTTCCCAACAATTGTGCACTTTCGTATTTTTATGCTCTTTTGCAGATTTATGCGGAAAAGGGACGATTTTATACCAAATTTATGCCCTCGGGATTTTTTATGACTAAGGACAAGAAGGAACGAAGCCTAGCGCACATTTCAAGGCCTGAAGATAGCTTTAACAAGCGAAGAATCGATCCACGACATTGCAGCCTGTTTCAAATGGCTATATCTCGAGTTCTAGAGCTGATAATGGAGTGATTCCAAGTGGAGGTGAAATCTTATCCTCTTAGCTTTTCAACGCCGCAAGAATCACTTGATTACGATAAGTAACGAAGAAATGGCAGCTGTTTTAAGATCGACGCGCGCTGCAGTCCCGACAATTAGGTCGACCGACCTACTAAGTGGGTCGACCGACCACAGCACAGACCCATAAGTTTCCGCGAAGCCCATTAAAGTGTTTAGGTCATTGGGAAACTCTTTATTTTCATCTATTTAAGCCGAATTTCGTGATTAGGGTTATTCATTCAGCTTTACCTATCAAATCTCACATCTAGTTTTAGTTTTAATCTTTCCATAATCATCAAACACTTTTCTTTAGTTTTATATTTTGTTCTTCATCAATCTTTCAACATTAGTCAATAAAGCTTGTTCTTTTCCGCCTTAATCCTTATTTCCGGTAATTCCTCTCTTAATTTATGTTTTATTATTATTATTTTATAATTATTGCATACGGTTAAGTTAGAATCCCAAGCCTTTATTTCTATTGCATGTTTAGATTGATGTTCTTTATAATTTCCATGTTTAATACTATTTTCATTATCGTTTCATTCTTTATGAGTAGCTAAATTTCATATGTTAGGATGTAGGGGATGAATATGCGTAGGTAGTAGAAATTCCGAGACCAACTTGTATCAGAGCCACGGTCGGCCGACTCAAATAGTGGGTCGGTCGACCGAGGCTGTGGTCGGCCGACTGGAATAGCTGGTCGGTCGACCACCCGCGCATGTATCTTGTTTCGTCTTTACTTGTTGACTATAATATCCTACAATGAGACTGAAAGGAGACTTGTAGGACGTTAGTAATGACCTACCCAAGATTGAGAGATACGGGAAGGGCATTGGTTTACACCTTAAGACGGCTAGGTTACTTAAGATTGAAAGGTATGTGACCTAAGATTTAGGAATCACCCTTATTGTTGACACCCAATAATTGTGAGACCTAGGAACTAATAGCATAGGCCGAAATGAGCTATTAGGTAGCATAGACCTAAAAAGTTATGTTACACCCCTTACGCGACTGCAATACATGTTGACCTTAGAATTTATATTACCTTAGCTATTTATTCCCCAAACATCCTAGCATCCCTTTTATTATATTTTATTCTCATCTTTTAATTCTTGTTTTATTTTAATCTTTGCTTAGACTTAGTAATCAACAATCAAACCCCCAAAATTGTTACTTTTAAACATTAACAACAAACAATAAACATTCCCCACCTCTCTGTGGTTCGACCCTGACTTTCACTATCTATAGTTTAAGTTTAGGAATTATAAATTTATCTTTGGTACCCTCAACGACGGGCATCAAATTTTGGCGCCGTTGCCGGGGAGGTGACGCCAGTGTTTATTGTTTTCTGTTTATGTTTTCCCTTTTTCTTTCGCTGTCATGACCATCGCCCCTTTCCCACAACTCGAGCATGAACCTTTGTATTTCTATTGTGATAGATTAATCTCTTTCCTTTCTCAATTTGACTATCCTATTAGTATTAGGCAGGTTTGTCGTATCTTATATGATGGAGTTACTGTTAAGACCTTGATCGAGATTGAGAGAAATTGCGGATGGGAATTTTTAGACCTACCCTGTGAGAAGCAATGAGAGCTTCTCAAACACCTAGCTAATCCGAGCCGGTGTAGATACGGAGGGGTATGAGGGCATTGATATTAGTAACCCGGATATTCCTGTTGAGTGTGATCCTATCACACCCATTACTGAAGAGTCGCTCATTCTTAAGGATGAGAATGATTGGTTATTTGATTTTCTCTGCCTCCCCGTTGATGATACTGACTTGGATTTAGATACAGATGATGAGTTAGAAATTTACCCCTTGACTGACCAACCTATTTCTGTAGGTGTTATTAATGAACATGTTCCTGACATGTTTGAACCTTCGGTTGTTGAACCTTGTTTTTTGCAGGATTCATTTATTGACATTCCTGATGTTTTTAATAATATTAGTGAATGTTATGTACAAGGATCCTTTACAAAGGATCCTTCGGAGGCTTTGATGTGTTTTGAGGCATGTGCAGGTGAATCTCTTGCTCAGGAGGCTGATTTGGATGCTCCAGAAATTGCAACTCTAGTGATAGAGTCTATAGGCGATAGGAAGAGAGATGTTCTCGATCGAGTAGTACCACTTACTCGATCAAATGATGTAGAGAACGAGGTCACTCAAGCAAGTGATCATCTGGCTAAAGAAAAGAGCCCTAAGAAGAAGAAACCGAGGAAAGTGTCGGCCCACGACTTGGGAGTCGACAACTCCGGGAGATGGATGGCTAGAGCTGTGGATGATGACCCACCCATCTACATGGTGGAGAGAAACTCATCTACCCAAATCACCATAGCTGAAGGAGAAGCCTGTAGTCAGAGCCCTTGGTCAAAGAAACGCCGAATCCTTCGCGGATGACTTCTTCTTTTTGCTCGTTTCTGTTTTTTTTTCTTAAGACATTTTTTTTGTTTTGCTAAGACTTTCTAGCTTGCTTTCTTTAAGTTTTTAGGACAACTTTTCCGTTGTGTTTGCGTAGTTAAGACTTTTTGGACTTGTTTCTGGGATCTCGCGCACTTGTTAGGCGCGTTTTTGATGATTCTTTCAGGATTGACGAAAGAAGGAAGACCGTTGTGCAGCAGAGGGGTCGACCGACCAGAAGTACGGGTCGGTCGACCTAGTCCCTGACGTTCTGGAATTCCTGCAGTCCGCAGAAAGGTCGGTCGACCCAAAATATAGGTCGGTCGACCTACCCGTCCGTCACAGCCTGTTCGCTTCTTCCTCGGAATTCGTGCACCATCTTGGGTACTTGAGTGGCACTGCTGGCCACCAAAACCTCCCAGCTTATGCTGGTTTGGGGAGGTTTTTCTCACGCGCTTCATAACCCAGTGAGTTCTTTCCAGTTTTTCCTTACTCTCTTTGCACCTTTTCTTTAATTTTCTGAAACCTTTACTTAGGCTAATGCACAATGGGGACATTGTGAGGGTTGGTTTGGGGAATGGTTTCGTGTCACATGCATTGCATTTTGTCACACGTTTATTGCATTTCTGTCTTGCATCGTTCTTTTCTTTATTTTCCTTACCTATACAAAAGAAAAATACAAAAAAAATGAAAAAATTCAAAAATTTCCAAAAAATGCACGTTTATTTTAGCATATAGGTCGAGTCGGAACGAAAGTATTTCAAGGATGATTTAGCTATCTTACATGTTTATGCCTGTACCTTGCCTTGTCAACTTGTTTTAGTATAAGACTCTTTTGCATATCTACGAGTTTTTGTCAATTTGTATATCTTGAGACTTGACTTGTACCTTGGCAACCAACTATACATTCTAAGTTTTAGAGCCTTATTCCTGGTTTCATTCTTAAACCAGTTGTCTAGGATGTGAGTAGTACTCCCCTTGGAACATGTTACATCAATATGCATAAACATGAACTTGAATTGCTATATACTTGTTTTACTATCTCGTTTTGTGAATCTTGATACGTGCATTTGGGATCCCTTTTCTCTTATTTACCCATAAGCCCCACATAGCCAAAATTGCCTCTTTATTCCCCCAAAACTACATCCCATACTTAGCCTACCCTTCCAAGCTAATATCTGTGGTCTTTGGTTTAATCTTGAGACATCTTGGTTGTATGCTATCATGAGAAAAAAGAGAAAAGAAAGAAGGAAAAAGAAAGAAAGAAAGAAAAAGAACAGAAAAAGAAAAAAAAGAAAAAAAAAAAAAGAAACGAAAAAAAAAAAGCAAAAAGCACAGAAAGTCAGTCGACCGACCGCCTCTATAGGTCGGTCGCCCACCTGACAGCATCAGAATGCAAATTTCGTTCTAAAAATCTTTCTTTTATTTGTTATCACTCCCGTACTTCATTCAAAATATTTGGGAGTCCTCTCTTATATATAATGTGAGAGTTGTGCTAAAAAAAAAAAGAGCACTTCCTTAATATCAAAAGGTTGTGAATTATGTTGTTGGGAAACGGTTTTACTAGCTTGGCTATTAACCCCACATATCCAAAAACATCTTAACCACTTTTTGCCTTTTACCTCACATATCTTTCATTACCTCAATTGCATGTGTCTAGGCCACTTAAATGGGTTTGTTATACATAGTTGTAGAATTCTTGTTCATGTTTGATTGCAGGCATGTTTTCATGGGTCGCAGTTAGGTGAGTGTCATGACAATATACTTCTTCCTATCTTTTACATTTATTCACCCTTTGCTTCATGAGTGTCTCTAGCGTACCGCGAGAGTCCATGGTATAAAGTCTCTATAGTCCCTGGTTTTGCAAAGTTTGACGACACCATAACTCGTTTGCATGATTTAAGTATTTTCTCATTTTGTACTTGGCATTGGTTTAGACTTACATGTAAATTTCGCTCTGAGATTGAAATCGTTCCATTAGTTAAGATCGAGTCTATTTCTTGCTTGGGGGCAAGCAAGGTTTGGTTTGGGGAATTTGATGCGTGTCTATTTTATGATGTTTTACATCTATTTTTACACGCATTTGGTCGCTCATTTACTATGTTTTAGCCCTTATTTCCCAACAATTGTGCACTTTCGTATTTTTATGCTCTTTTGCAGATTTATGCGGAAAAAGGACGATTTTATACCAAATTTATGCCCTCGGGATTTTTTATGACTAAGAACAAGAAGGAACGAAGCCTAGCGCACATTTCAAGGCCTGAAGATAGCTTTAACAAGCGAAGAATCGATCCACGACATTGCAGCCTGTTTCAAATGGCTATATCTCGAGTTCTAGAGCTGATAATGGAGTGATTTCAAGTGGAGGTGAAAGCTTATCCTCTTAGCTTTTCAACGCCGCAAGAATCACTTGATTACGATAAGTAACGAAGAAATGGCAGCTGTTTTAAGATCGACGCGCGCTGCAGTCCCGACAATTAGGTCGACCGACCTACTAATTGGGTCGACCGACCACAGCACAGACCCAGAAGTTTCCGCGAAGCCCATTAATGTGTTTAGGTCATTGGGAAACTCTTTATTTTCATCTATTTAAGCCGAATTTCGTGATTAGGGTTATTCATTCAGCTTTACCTATCAAATCTCACATCTAGTTTTAGTTTTAATCTTTCCATAATCATCCAACACTTTTCTTTAGTTTTATATTTTGTTCTTCATCAATCTTTCAACATTAGTCAATAAAGCTTGTTCTTTTCCGCCTTAATCCTTATTTCCGGTAATTCCTCTCTTAATTTATGTTTTATTATTATTAGTTTATAATTATTGCATACGGTTAAGTTAGAATCCCAAGCCTTTATTTCTATTGCATGTTTAGATTGATGTTCTTTATAATTTCCATGTTTATTACTATTTTCATTATCGTTTCAATCTTTATGAGTAGCTAAATTTCATATGTTAGGATGTAGGGGATGAATATGCGTAGGTAGTAGAAATTCCGAGACCGACTTGTATCAGAGCCACGGTCGGCTGACTCAAATAGTGGGTCGGTCGACCGAGGCTGTGGTCGGCCGACTGGAATAGCTGGTCGGTCGACCACCCGCGCATGTATCTTCTTTCGTCTTTCCTTGTTGACTATAATATCCTATAATGAGACTGAAAGGAGACTTGTAGGACGTTAGTAATGACCTACCCAAGATTGAGAGATACGGGAAGGGCATTGGTTTACACCTTAAGACGGCTAGGTTACTTAAGACTGAAAGGTATGTGACCTAAGATTTAGGAATCACCCTTATTGTTGACACCCAATAATTGTGAGACTTAGGAACTAATAGCATAGGCCGAAAGGAGCTATTAGGTAGCATAGACCTAAAAAGTTATGTTACACCCCTTACGCGACTGCAATACATGTTGACCTTAGACTTTATATTACCTTAGCTATTTATTACCCAAACATCCTAGCATCCCTTTTATTATATTTTATTCTCATCTTTTAATTCTTGTTTTATTTTAATCTTTGCTTAGACTTAGTAATCAACAATCAAACCCCCAAAATTGTTACTTTTAAACATTAACAACAAACAATAAACATTCCCCACCTCTCTGTGGTTCGACCCTGACTTTCACTATCTATAGTTTAAGTTTAGGAATTATAAATTTATCTTTCGTACCCTCAACGACGGGCATCAATTTCTTCACAAGTAACAGGCTGCATCAAAATTTGCTTATGATCCTCATTGCACACTGGACCCTGCTGCAGTATACTTCTCTTCACTCTCACAGTATCAGAATGAGATCCCAGTAGTGTAATACCTCGTATTTTATTATTAAGGTTATTGTTTATTTTGACGTGTTGGTCACCATTTAGCGTTATACTCGATAATTTATTTAACGAACAAGTTTTATATTTCTTTATATGTTGTTAAGTGAAGGGTCGAGTATATGAGTTAGTTAATAGATCGTGTTTTGAATAGACGCT
Source organism: Silene conica (assembly GCA_029255685.2). NCBI lineage: Eukaryota > Viridiplantae > Streptophyta > Magnoliopsida > Caryophyllales > Caryophyllaceae > Silene > Silene conica. The sequence continues at coordinate 56,862,716 of CM055317.2, forward strand.
CGGGCCTCGATATGTGTGTAATATCTCGTATTTTCATAGTTCGTATTAACGAATCATTTTATATTATTGTCAAGACGGGGTATAATTATGTTCTATTCGATACGTATTTTGTTATAATAATAATATTAATTTTATATACTCGTTAAGTGTGATATTTATTATTTACATTGACGTTTTGATAATTAAGTTATTATCGAAACTCGGGTTGTGACTCGGAATTTATTGTTATAAGTTTTATATTATGTTATCGTACTATATTAATCTCTAGCGTATGTATATCAACTAAGTTAATAATAATGTTACGTGTGTTGGTTCGAGTTATTTAAGTCGTATGGGTAATGGGTCAAGTTACCAAGTTGTTTTACTTGACCCAAATATCCCATAAACCCTACGATATAAAATAGCACACACCCCCCCAAACCCTAAACGTGGTTCACACCCTCATCCTGTCAAACCACGGTCGGCAGCAGCGGTAAGAGCAAGAGAGGGAGACGCGGCACTGAAGGTGGTTTTAGGGTGGCTACAAGGGCAGACGGGTCAGTCTCAGGCGGGTGTAAGGTGAGTCTCGTTCGTTTTATTGTTTGTGTTGTTTCGCGCCGAAGTCGTTAGGGTGTCACCGCGCCATGGCGGCTAGGGCTAGCTATAGGGGTTAGGGTGAGTACGTTGGTGAGGGTATGAGTATTGATGGTGGCCGTGGTTAGCCGAGGTGGTGGTTGGCGTTGAGTCGGGTTGTCCCGGAGTCTAGTGCGCAAAGGAGTCATGGGGTGGTGCCACTGTAACACCCCCATTTATTTAAGGGCCTGTACTAGGACTCCCTAGATAAATAAGGATGTTACCATCTCGGTTTCCCGAGGCAGTAGATACAAAGGAAGATAAACAGTACTTTAAATTGATAAGTTATCTCAAAGAACAAGTTTATACAACTGAATTAAACAGACTGTCTTGATAAAACAAAAGTACAACTCATAAGTAACTACTATGGTGATCTAGACTCTAGGCAGGTCCGGATCCAAACTTCTCTCTTCCCCTAGCTCCCATAGTCTCAACACCTGTCAATCTGCTCCCCAATAATTGGTTCATCATAGGTGATCATGAATACACAGGGTCAACCCACGAGGTTGAGTAAAGAAAAACTGTAAGCAAACCACATTACTATAAATAGAAAGTCGAACTTCTCCACTCCGAATCACAAGACCCATAATTCTCCACACCAATCACAGTCCCTTTATCTCCGCACCAATCACAAGACCCTTTATCTCCGCACCAATCACAGACCCTTTATCTCCGCACCAATCACAGACCCTTTATCTCCGCACCAATCACAGACCCTTTATCTCCGCACCAATCACAGAATGATATGAACAGCACAATATAACAATCACATGATATTATGTAACAAACATGCTTAATAACAAATAAGAACAGATTACACTTCAATATTTATCAGTATTTCCCCTACCTCAAATAGCAGAAGTGCAGACAATCCAAAGCTCGCTAGAAATATTCCACGCGAAACTCGTCACCTAAACATGTATACGTGACGAATTAATAAACTTCCCAAACCCCCGTAAGTCAACTTACACTTACTATAAATAGTAACCTTCTACAAGTGGAAAGTTTCTCGAAATGGAAACTTTCCCGAAATAGTAATTTCCTCAAAACATTAACTTCCCGACTCATAAACAACCAATTACCGCCCTTCACAAATTAACGACGTTAAAATAGAAACCATTATTAATATTTACTAAATATTGCCGGGTTTCAAATGACAAAAAAAAATTGCTAATTCAAGAACAACAACAACACCAATAATAATAATATCAACACATTATTATCATGTCATTAACATCATAACAACATTAACAATAACTAGTCTTTAATATAAAAAAAAACACTAATTATAACATTAGTAATAATAGTAATAACTAACAACAATGAAAAGCATAAAACTAATAATATTATGACTAATTTTAATAATAAGGCTATTTTGCATATTACTATCTAATAAGTCTAAAATTTTGCATCTTACTACCTAATATGTTCAATTATTCAAATAACTACCTAATAAGTGTAAAAGCTGACACGATTACTACCAAAATGACGGAAATTGCTAAAAAATGACGGAAATCAGTTTATTTCGTCCCGTTTAAATTTAAAACCTAATTTAATACTCATATTATCCTTCCCCTCTCCTTCCTCCATTAAAACACCTTTCTAATACTTCAACAAAACTCATTTCTCCTTTCATCAATAGAACCCATCTCCTTCAAATTTTCATCAATCTTCTTCTATTTTCATCAATATATCCCAAAATTCTCCCTAAATCTTCAAATTTTTCTGGTGGTAACATGTCTTCAAGGGTCTAATTGGGGGAAGAAGAAAGTTGGTTGCTTTTTTGGGTGAAATTGAGAAATTCAGGAAAAAAAAAGTTGTTGGAATAATGGAGAGAATGATAGAAGAAAGTAATAATAAAGAGATTGATTTGAACGTTGAACCAGAATCATGGAGTTTAATCGGGGAAGGAGAGAGTTGAAGATCTTTTATTAAGAAAGGGCAAAATCGTCATTTAACTTATCCCGAACATTTAAAACTAACTTAAGTTCGGTTTCCATCAAAAAGGTAGCAAACTGATTAATGTTGTGTGATTTTAGGTAGTAAGTTGCAAAATTAATTATATTAGGTAGTAATATACAATTTTTTGAACTTATTAGGTAGTAATTTGTCATATTTCCTAATAATAATCAACAAAACAATCATAACCATAATACTAATATTTAACAATTATAATATTAATAATAATAGTAGCAAAGATGATAACAATGATAATAAATCATAAAAAAAATTAAAGATAACACAAATGGGCAGAACCCACGAATCAGCGAGAAAACGCAAAACCCGACACGAACAGCAGCTTACGTGTACTGTGACTGACCGCTCCATCAAACACTGCCGCTGCCGCCAACCGCAACCACCACCTTCACCAGTGACACCACCAGGCTCGCCACTGAGCCGTGGTGGTTCCTAGGGAGTCAGTAGTTGTCGTCGACACCGCAACGAACACTCACAACCACCGTTACAAAACCCACCAACCACCAGTTCTTCTGTTTTTAGCGTTACCTCGCACCAATCGAAACCCAGTTTACATACCACCGTGACAACCCAAAACCACCGTGACTACCACCATACAACTCACCGGACTACCACCCAGCAAAATACCCAAACACTCATAACCATCGTGCACAGGAACCCCATCGAACTGATACGCAAAACACCCTACCCACAACCCCTGCTCCGAATTTCGAAGACATAGAAGGCCACCCCCGTGACAAACCACCCCACACAACGGTCCTAGGTGGTCAAAGACGACATTCTATGGTTCCTATAAGACTACTACACCACACAGATTACAATTATATAAAGATTAAAGATTAAAATCGTATTCTTAAGACTGTAATTGGCGACACAAAAGAGAACGTACACAGGGGAGGAAAGTAGCGTGTGTACGTACCTGTTTCTCTGGTGTTATCGACAGGTCTTACGCCCCCTAAACCCACCGTGTGAAACGCCTTACTAGCACTCTGAGGTGGCGGCTCAAAGGTGAGGGTTTCCTCTAGATTTCGATTGAAACAAAGATAGGGTTTTGGGAGTGACTAACTAGGGCGGTAGGGATGAGAATTTGTGTTAGCCTTATTATTCCGTGATGGGCTGGTTGTTGGCACGCAATTCCAGGCCCAATCAGCTCACCACAATACGATATATACTTACTAATTCGCACTCCCGACAAACACTGCCCCATACAAAATATAAAAACACCCTACTCGATAATTATTAATTATCGATATCATGGCTAAACATCATTCAAATATTAACAATACGTGACTATATAAATACGAAATATTGTAATCAAAATACGAGGTGTTACAATCTTCCCTCCTTAAAATGAACTTCGTCCCGAAGTTCACATCCCATGGTCAACAAACTGGTCACTAGGGACATAACGAATACAAGGCGTGACCTTAAACAACATCCTTAACTAATAGAGGTACTTTTAAAATCCGAAATGTTACATTCTACCCTTGTTAAGAAAACTTTGTCCCCAAAGTTTAACATGCCACTAAAAAAAAATACTTCACGAAACACAAAAAAATGCATCACAGAAGTAATCAAGCTTATCTAGTATACGTATATTCAAACAATCGCGACATAACAACTTAGCCATATCATAAATCAAAAGATTTTACAATCCTATCCTCCTTAAAACACGGTTACGTCCCCGTAACCTCATTATACAAATCTCAGCTCATTAGGTCGTCTTACTCATTACTTTATCTCATACCATCTCACTCCAAGTAATCAAGTATTTATTATCATCGTCGAGCCTAAGACCAAAGACAAGGGTGAGTAAGCTGGCGGGATAAAACCACGAATCAATACTTCATCTCAATACCGATTTCAGACTCAGAATACAACTCAATAACCAAGGTCGCACTGGACCGTAAACACAATATGGCACGACGGCCGAATAAATCATAACTCAGTACCAATGACCAATTCTCATCTCGATTCCAGTATCCATTTTATCAAATATTCCATTAAAGGATCTGCTCCACACTTAGAGAGTAAAACCCTAAGCTACTCACCCACAAGTCAAGGTTAAGGAATACGTCGACTGGATAAGATACTGAACTGCGAATCTCAAACTCCTCAAACCTATCCCAACAGCTAATTAACATATCAATGTACATACCTCAACCAGATTCATTAACATGCTTGTATGTATCCCTATAACTCCACCGTTCATAAAACAAGAACTTATACGTTATACCAAAACAAGCTAATACAACATCATCATAAATAACTCAGTTAACCAGTTATCAAAAGTTTACCCACCTCGCACTCAACCCATCTTATACGCAACAGAATTATCTTATCAATAGAAAATTTGAACTATTAAAATAAAAGAACAATTACCAATATTCAACGCAAATAAGTACCCGTAAGAAACCCATAGCAATTATCATATTATCATATAACCTCGAGCAATAACAAGAGAATTAGGATCGATAGAGATCGTGTTACACAGTACAATAGAATCAGAGTAGTTAACACCTACATAACATTGCAAATTAGCACAAGGTCAATATATTCACAATCAAGAAACTTAGGGTTCGTAAATGCTAACTTAAAACATTTCATGTTCGTAATCATATTATAGAAAAGATATAGGGCAAAACTATGAACATAATTAACCATGGAACATTGACATATTTGACAAGGTATCCTCCAAGCATGGGCTAACAAAACTGTTTAACAGATTTGGATATTAATAGTTTAAAATCACTTAAGTGCATTTTCCATTCCCTCACACTACATCTTTTATCATGGGACTGTTAACATATATGATTTGCAGAATAAGAGGTTTATATAATGCGCAACAATTAAGCATTCGGACAGGCTCTCATCAACACGTAATTACAGAATTTGTCATGTTGCAAACAATCACTATAATCATTAAAAGATCAAGCGTTATCAGGGAAAATCATCACTTTGAAACCTTTAAAACATTGAAGCGGTAGTTTGTGACAATTTATAAACTCGGGTCAAAAGACGATTTTACAAGCTGTTTTTTCCTTAACTAAAACATTGTCCTCGTGGTTCATGAATCATGAAAGTTTTAACGATAAAAGCAAACGAATTCACAAGACTAGTACTTCCTTAAGTCACATGTCAACCAATTTAATAGTTCCAAAACATTGTGGTCATATTTTATACATATCAACATGCTCTTCACTTATGGCATAAAAGTATGCAGGAAAAGTTGTAAGATTGTTATCGCAGGGACTAGACAAGGATATACCATCAATATACCGAAGCACATCAACAAGATTTACATTGTTCAAATAATCACAATTACGCATAACAATTAGATTGCTATATCATGTTAATAAATTTACCAGTTACATTTCATTCTATCACTTGGCAAGACTCTTCTGTAATAAATATGATTTTAGTATTACATACGAACATCACATAGTTATTTTGAGATCGGAGAACTAGACAGTAAGAGCGCCGACATAAATGAAACTATTTTATATAGAAAAAGCAAGATAACGTTACCATAAAGCAAGATTCATATTCATATCATATGTCTACTATTCATGTTACTAATGCCATATCAGGATACTACATGGTCACATCGCATAATTCATATTTGATTACACTTTCATATGAAACTTACATAACTCACAAATTCACCTATTAAACATTATGTAGCAATTTACACAGATTATAATTACATATCCACTTAGCTATATATCTTGCGAGCTATTATAGTTTTAGAAAATATAATGAATTAACTAACCACAGGAAACAGAAGCCGATACATATCTCAAGGGAATCATTAATAATTTACAGCAATTCATCGGAAAATTGACAACTTGCAAAAATCACAATTACATAACGAATCGATAAGATTTTACATAGCTTATAATTTTGGAAACGTGAAAGAATATTCTAAACAGTGGAGTTGGAATTATACATAAAAGTAAACACGTTTTAAATGACTTCATTTACAAAACATGGGTCAAAACAGAACCGTGCAGTAACAATCTGACCACTGTCAACTAAAGGATTTATTTCTCTCAAAATATAACTCTTATTAACGTGAAGCCAAAACATTGTAAAACCAAACCAGAAAGTTATCATACATACAATTTGGAGCATAGGCATCACTTGTACTATATTAACATTCATTTCTCATTACAACGATACTCGTTATCTGAAACACGGTAAGGATTTCGAAACTGGAGGTAGGATCAACTAAATAACTTAATTGTTATACATGTGTATCTAAATAAATTGGTTTCTACTACTGCACAATCACGACTTACCCAAGTACGGATATATAACTAGAAACTACTATGCGGTCCCTTATTGGTTACTAACCCCATAACGAATTTAAATATGAAAAAAGGCATAAAATTCTAAATACGATATACGTAACACATAACTATATACATTCATGGCTTAGGGTAACACATTCCGCATATCACTAGACATGGGTTACTAATTTATATAAATCTGATCATTCATGTTCAAATACCAACAATATATTACATAGATACGATAGTCATTCAATTCCAGATAATCGTATAAACGCTTCAAGTATCAAAATCATATGATCACATCACTCTAACCATGGCCCAACGAATACAACTCCCAAACTCTGATAATTTCAATTCAATCATCCATGTCAATCCACAGTTCTTATGGCACATATCCTTAATCAGAACTCACATATGACTTACCTCGTCCTTCTCCTGCAAGAACGTTAGCATAGTATAACCAGGTCACTATATAGTCTACCCCACTCTTCAATTACTCTCTTTGGGTTCCCGAGACAGAATAGAAAGGGCCCAGGTTTGGTGTGAGGGGGCCCCTAACTCATCCCGTTCCTTTTTGGGGCTCCTATTAGTCCATCTCGGGGTTCATTTTATTTGACTCTTCCTATGTTCATTATTATTCATTTGGTTTAGGCCTGAGGATCGTTCGCTCTGATACCACTTTGTAACACCCCCATTTATTTAAGGGCCTGTACTAGGACTCCCTAGATAAATAAGGATGTTACCATCTCGGTTTCCCGAGGCAGTAGATACCAAGGAAGATAAACAGTACTTTAAATTGATAAGTTATCTCAAAGAACAAGTTTATACAACTGAATTAAACAGACTGTCTTGATAAAACAAAAGTACAACTCATAAGTAACTACTTTGGTGATCTAGACTCTAGGCAGGTCCGGATCCAAGCTTCTCTCTACCCCTAGGTCCCATAGTCTCAACACCTGTCAATCTGCTCCCCAATAATTGGTTCATCATAGGTGATCATTAATACACAGGGTCAACCACGAGGTTGAGTAGAGAAAAACTGTAAGCAAACCACATTACTATAAATAGAAAGTCGAACTTCTCCACTCCGAATCACAAGACCCATAATTTTCCACACCAATCACAGTCCCTTTATCTCCGCACCAATCACAAGACCCTTTATCTCCGCACCAATCACAGACCCTTTATCTCCGCACCAATCACAGACCCTTTATCTCCGCACCAATCACAGAATGATATGAACAGCACAATATAACAATCACATGATATTATGTAACAAACATGCTTAATAACAAATAAGAACAGATTACACATCAATATTTATCAGTATTTCCCCTACCTCAAATAGCAGAAGTGCAGACAATCCAAAGCTCGCTAGAAATATTCCACGCGAAACCCGTCACCTAAACATGTATACGTGACGAATTAATAAACTTCCCAAACCCCCGTAAGTCAACTTACACTTACTATAAATAGTAACCTTCTACAAGTGGAAAGTTTCTCGAAATGGAAACTTTCCCGAAATAGTAATTTCCTCAAAACATTAACTTCCCGACTCATAAACAACCAATTACCGCCCTTCACAAATTAACGACGTTAAAATAGAAACCATTATTAATATTTACTAAATATTGCCGGGTTTCAAATGACAAAAAAAAATTGCTAATTCAAGAACAACAACAACACCAATAATAATAATATCAACACATTATTATCATGTCATTAACATCATAACAACATTAACATCATAACAACATTAACAATAACTAGTCTTTAATATAAAAAAAACACTAATTATAACATTAGTAATAATAGTAATAACTAACAACAATGAAATGCATAAAACTAATAATATTATGACTAATTTTAATAATAATCAACAAAACAATCATAACCATAATACTAATATTTAACAATTATAATATTAATAATAATAGTAGCAAAGATGATAACAATGATAATAAATCATAAAAAAAATTAAAGATAACACAAATGAGCAGAACCCACGAATCAGCGAGAAAACGCAAAACCCGACACGAACAGCAGCTTACGTGTACTGTGACTGACCGCTCCATCAAACACTGCCGCTGCCGCCAACCGCAACCACCACCTTCACCAGTGACACCACCAGGCTCGCCACTGAGCCGTGGTGGTTCCTAGGGAGTCAGTAGTTGTCGTCGACACCGCAACGAACACTCACAACCACCGTTACAAAACCCACCAACCACCAGTTCTTCTGTTTTTAGCGTTACTTCGCACCAATCGAAACCCAGTTTACATACCACCGTGACAACCCAAAACCACCGTGACTACCACCATACAACTCACCGGACTACCACCCACCAAAATACCCAAACACTCATAACCATCGTGCACAGGAACCCCATCGAACTGACACGCAAAACACCCTACCCACAACCCCTGCTCTGAATTTCGAAGACATAGAAGGCCACCCCCATGACAAACCACCCCACACAACCGTCCTAGGTGGTCAAAGACGACATTCTATGGTTCCTATAAGACTACTACACCACACAGATTACAATTATATAAAGATTAAAGATTAAAATCATATTCTTAAGACTGTAATTGGCGACACAAAAGAGAACGTACACAGGGGAGGAAAGTAGCGTGTGTACGTACCTGTTTCTCTGGTGTTATCGACAGGTCTTACGCCCCCTAAACCCACTGTGTGAAACGCCTTACTAGCACTCTGAGGTGGCGGCTCAAAGGTGAGGGTTTCCTCTAGATCTCGATTGAAACAAAGATAGGGTTTTCGGAGTGACTAACTAGGGCGGTAGGGATGAGAATTTGTGTTAGCCTTATTATTCCGTGATGGGCTGGTTGTTGGCACGCAATTCCAGGCCCAATCAGCTCACCACAATACGATATATACTTACTAATTCGCACTCCCGACAAACACTGCCCCATACAAAATATAAAAACACCCTACTCGATAATTATTAATTATCGATGTCATGGCTAAACATCATTCAAATATTAACAATACGTGACTATATAAATACGAAATATTGTAATCAAAATACGAGGTATTACAGCCACCGTTGACTCGGGGGAGGTCAAAGCGGTGGTACCATGGTCTGTGTTTGGTCCGAGGTAGGTGACGGTGGTGGTGCGGGGCTATGTTAGGGTTGCGAGTGGTGGTTGGGTGACGAATCACGTTCGGTTATGGCCACGGTTTGATCGCCGGTTGGAGTCGGCTTTTGTTTATTGGGTCTTGTGGTGGGGCAGGTTAAGGTGGTTGCTGGTTGTGGTGGTTACCGGTGGTGGGGGAGAGTGCGAGTGTGGTGTTTGAGTCACGTAGTGTCTGCGGGTATTTTGGGTGTGTCGTGGGGTTTGGGTTCTATGGGTAGTATAATATTAATAATATATTATCATTAGTATATTACTATTAGTATGTTATTATTATTATATTATTATATGTTTCTTGTAACTTAAGTAATTACGTTTTGAGCAAGGTTCTATTTCGGGAAGTTTCTATTTCGGGAAACTTTCCAAGTTTAGTAAGTTACTATATTTAGCAATTGTTTACTATTCTAATATACGGGTTAAGCGAAGGGTTGTAATCGTTAAATATTATACATATCTAGGTGGAAGTTTTCGCGTGGAGCACTTTTAGAAGCAGTTGTTCAGTTACCATTTTCTTCTGCAGTTTCGAGGTAGGGGAAATACTGAAAAATATTGATGTGTAATCTGTTCTTATTTGATATTAAGCATGTTTGTTACATAATATCATGTGATTGTTATATTGTGCTGTTTATATCATTCTGTGATTGGTGCGGAGATAAAGGGTCTGTGATTGGTGCGGAGATAAAGGGTCTGTGATTGGTGCGGAGATAAAGGGTCTTGTGATTAGTGCGGAGATAAAGGATCTGTGATTGGTGTGGAGAATTATGGGTCTTGTGATTCGGAGTGGAGAATTTCGACTTTCTATTTATAGTAATGTGGATTGTTTACAGTTTTTCTCTACTCAACCTCGTGGTTGACCCTGTGTATTCGTGATCACCTGTGATGAACCAATTATTGGGGAGCAGATTAACAGGTGTTGAGACTGTGGGAGCTAGGGGAAGAGAGAAGCTTGGATCCGGACCTGCCTAGAGTCTAGATCACATGATAGTTGTTTACGAGTTGTACTTTTATTTTAGCAAGACAGTTTTATAATTCAGTTGTGTAAAACCGTTTGAGTTAACTTTATCAAATTAAAGTACTGTTTATCTTCCTTTGTATCTACTGCCTCGGTAAACCGAGATGGTAACATCCTTATTTAACTAGGGAGTCCTAGTACAGGCCCTTAAATAAATGGGGGTGTTACAAAGTGGTATTAGAGCATACGATCCTCAGGCCTAAACCAAATGAATGATAATGAACGTAGGAAGAGTCTAATAAAATGAACCCCGAGATCAAACTGATAGGAGCCCCAAAAAGGAACGGGATGAGTTAGGGGCCCCCTCACACCAAACCATGGGCCCTTTCGGTTCTGTCTCGGAAACCCTATGAGAGTAATTAAAGAGTGGGGTAGACTGTATAGTGACCTAGTTATTTGGTACTAACGTTCTTGCAGGAGAAGAATGAGGTAAGTAATATGTGAGTCATGATTAATGATGTGTGTTAGAAGAATATGTGTGATAAGAAATGTGGATCGATCTGGATGATTGAGTTGAAATTTTCAGAGTTCGGAGGTGTATTTGTTGAGCAATAATTAAGGGTAATGTGAGCATATGATTTTGGTATTTTGAAATGTTCATACGATTATCTGATATTTGAAAGACTATCGTTACTATATGATATTGGGTTTTAGTTCTTGTAAAGACGAGTAATTCTGTTGATCTTCTCATATGTTATGGTAATCCATGTCTAGTGATATGCGGAATGTGTTGCCCTAAGCCATGAATGTATATAGTCATGTGTTGCATATATCGTACTTAAATTCGTTATGAAGTTAGACATCAATAATGGATACGTAGTAGCCCCTAGTTATAGTTCCGTACTAGGATAAGTGGTGATTGTGCGATGTGAGAAACTAATTTTTTTTTTTGATATACATCAAGCTGTTTAGTTGATCCTATTTTCAGTTTTGAAACCTTTACTGTGTTATAAATGACAACTACGATTGAAATGAGGAATGAATGTTAATATGGTACAGGGTGCTGTCTTTGCTTCAAATGTTTGTCAACGTGTTTTGGAATAAGAAAGGGTGAGTTTGGAAGTAGTAATGTTTAATTGCAGAGGAACCAAAAAATTTAAAAAATAAAAAATAATTTTTTTTTTTCTACCTGGATTGTACGGGCTGCCATCCTATATGTGTTCCATATTTGAGTATGAAAATTTTATGTATGATAACCTTCTGAGTGAGTTGTACAATGCTTTTGGTTTCACGTTAATAGGAGTTATATTTCGAGAGAAACAAATCTTTTAGTTGACAGTTGTCAGATTGTTACTACACAGTTCTGTTTTGAACCATGTTTTTGTAAATGAAGTCATTTAAAACGTGTTTACTGTTTATGTATAATTCCAACTCCACTGTTTATAATATTCGTTCACGTTTCCAAAATGTTAAGTTATTAAAAATCTTATCGAGTCGTTATTTAATTGTGATTTTTGCAAGCTGCCCAATTTTCTGATGAACTGCTGTAAAATTCCTGTCCAGACCAATTAAGTTGTAACAATTGTTATAAATAATCTCCTTGATATATGCATTCGATTCTTCTCCTATTATTAGCTAAACTCTTGATACTTTCTAAAAACTATAAATAGCTCGTAAGATAGTTAAGAGGATATGTAATTATGATTTGTGTAAATAGCTGCATCATGTTTAATTGGTTAAATTGTGAGTTATGTAAGTTTCATATAAAAGTTTAATCAAATGTGAACTATGTGATGTGACCATGCGTATCCTGATATGGCATTAGTAACATGAATAATAGACATATGATATGAATATGAACCTTACTATATGATAACGTCAGCTTGCTTATTTCTATATAAAATGGTTTCAATTATACTGACGCTTTTACTTTCTAGTGATATGACCTCAAAATAATGATGTGATGTTCGTATGTGATGTTAAAATGATATTTATCAGAGAAGAGTCTTGACAAGTGGTAGAATGGAATTTACTTGTACACTTATTAGGATGATATAACAATCTAATTATTATACGTAATTGTGATCAGTTTGAACAATGTGGATCTTTGTTGATGTTCTTTCGGATATCAATGGTATATCATTTTCTAGTTCCTGCGATAATAATATTTACAACTTTTTCATGTATATTGTTCTGCCATAAAGTAAAGTGCATATTGTTAGGTTTAAAAATCTGATCACGATGTATTGAATTATTAATTGCTTGACATGTGACTTAGGGAAGTACTAGCCTTGTGGATTTATTTACTTTTATTGTTACAACTATCGTATTCCATGGACTACAAGAACAATGTTGTAGTAAAGAAGAGTCAGAATGTCTCCGTGTAGTCTTGTTTCGATCCGTAGCTTGTAAAATTTGTCTTTTGATTCATGTTTATAAATTGCCACAAATTACCACTTCGATGTTTCAAAATGTTTTCAAAGTGATGATTATCCATGATAACGCTTGATGTCGTGCTGATTATAGTAATTGCTTGCAATCTGACAATTCTGTAGCTACGTGTCGATGAAATCCTGCTAGAATGATTAACTGAGGTGCCTTGTGTAAAACCTTTATTTTGCAAGTCATATATATTAATAGTTTCATGATAAATGATGTAATGTCAGTGGATGGGAAGTGTACCTAAGTGATTTCTGTTAACTTATTGATATCTAGGAATGTTAAACGATTTTGTTAGTCTATAATTCGTGTATATCTTATGAATTATGTCAATGCCCATATTTAATTACGTTAGTTAACCTTGATCTATGTCTTTTCCTAATATATGATCTTGCTTCTATAATATGTTTATGAACAAGAAATGTTTTAAATTGCCAACTATGAACTCCGAGTTGAACGATCGTCCGCATTGGTGTAAATATGCTGAGCTGTATTAAAATTTCAAGGGTATGTAAGTGCTAGCTGCTATGGTTATGTTTTACTCCGGAACACGATTCTACCAATCCTAATACTCTTATTATTGCTCTAGGTTATGTGTTTACATGATAATTGCTATGGGTCTCTTACGAGTACTTATTTGAGTTGAATATTAGTAATTGTTCTTTTATTTTGATAGTTCCTATTTTCTATTGATAAGATAATTCTTTTGTTGGGAGATGGGTTGAGTGTGAGGTGGGTAAACTTTTGGTAATTGATCAACTGAGTGATTTATGAATGATGTTGTGTTGAGATAGATTGCAGTTCAGTGTTTTATCAAGTTGTCGCGTTCTTTGACCTTGAATTTTGGGTGAGTAGCTTAGAGTTTCAGTCTCTAAGTGTTGAGCAGTTCCTTTAATGGAATATATGATAATATTGATATTGAAATCGAGATGAGAATTGGTCACTGGTACTGAGTTATGAGTTATTTGGCCGTTGTGCCATATCGTGTTTACGGTCCAGTGTGACCTTGGTTATTGAGTTATATTCGGAGTTTGAAATCGATATTGAAATGGAAGTGTTGATTTGCTGTTTTATTCCGCGAGTTCACTCACCCCTTGTCTTTGGTCTTAAGTTCGACGATGATAATACAGTACTTGGCTTCTTAGAGTAAGATTTTATGAGATAGAGTAAGGGTAACACAGAGTAATGGCTGGAATTTTATAATGGAGTTACGGGGACGTAACCATGCTCTAAGGAGGATAGGATTGTAAAATCTGAATGATTTATGACATGGCTTTTGATATGTCGTGATTGTGTGAATACATATGATACTCCTGATTTCTTCTGTTGTGCATTTTATTTTGTTTCGTGAAGTATTCTATAATTTAGTATACGTTAGACTTTGAGGACAAAGTTTTCTTAACGAGGGTAGAATGTAACATTTTGGGTTTTAAGGTACTCTTATCAGTTTTGGATGTAATGTGGTGTCACATTTAACATGTTTGTTGACTATGGGGTGGTAAACTTCGGGACGAAGTTCATTTTAAGGAGGGAAGACTGTAATACCTCGTATTTTATTATTAAGGTTATTGTTTATTTTGACGTGTTGGTCACCATTTAGCGTTATACTCGATAATTTATTTATCGAACAAGTTTTATATTTCTTTATATGTTGTTAAGTGAAGGGTCGAGTATATGAGTTAGTTAATAGATCGTGTTTTGAATAGACGCTCGGGCCTCGATATGTGTGTAATATCTCGTATTTTCATAGTTCGTATTAACGAATCATTTTATATTATTGTCAAGACGGGGTATAATTATGTTCTATTCGATACGTATTTTGTTATAATAATAATATTAATTTTATATACTCGTTAAGTGTGATATTTATTATTTACATTGACGTTTTGATAATTAAGTTATTATCGAAACTCGGGTTGTGACTCGGAATTTATTGTTATAAGTTTTATATTATGTTATCGTACTATATTAATCTCTAGCGTATGTATATCAACTAAGTTAATAATAATGTTATGTGTGATGGTTCGAGTTATTTAAGTCGTATGGGTAATGGGTCAAGTTACCAAGTTGTTTTTCTTGACCCAAATATCCCATAAACCCTACGATATAACATAGCACACACCCCCCCCCCCAAACCCTAAACGTGGTTCACACCCTCATCCTCTCAAACCACGGTCGGCAGCAGCGGTAAGAGCAAGAGAGGGAGAAGCGACACTGAAGGTGGTTTTAGGGTGGCTTCAAGGGCAGACGGGTCAGTCTCAGGCGGGTGTAAGGTGAGTCTCGTTCGTTTTATTTTTTGTGGTTTTTCACGCCGACGTCGTTAGGGTGTCACCGCGCCATGGCGGCTAGGGCTAGTTATTGGGGTTAGGGTGAGTACGTTGGTGAGGGTATGAGTATTGATGGTGGCCGTGGTTAGCCGAGGTGGTGGTTGGCGTTGAGTCAGGTTGTCCCGGAGTCTAGTGCGCGAAGGAGTCATAGGGTGGTACCACCTTTGACTCGGGGGAGGTCAAAGCGGTGGTACCATGGTCTGTGTTTGGTCCGAGGTAGGTGACGCTGGTGGTGCGGGGCTATGTTAGGGTTGCGAGTGGTGGTTGGGTGACGAATCACGTTCGGTTATGGTCACGGTTTGATCGCCGGTTGGAGTCAACTTTTGTTTATTGGGTCTTGTGGTGGGGCAGGTTAAGGTGGTTGCTGGTTGTGGTGGTTACCGGTGGTGGGGGAGAGTGCGAGTGTGGTGTTTGAGTCACGTAGTGTCCGCGGGTATTTTGGGTGTGTCGTGGGGTTTGGGTTCTATGGGTAGTATAATATTAATAATATATTATTATTAGTATATTACTATTAGTATGTTATTATTATTATATTATTATATGTTTCTTGTAACTTAAGTAATTACGTTTTGAGCAAGGTTCTATTTCGGGAAGTTTCTATTTCGGGAAACTTTCCAAGTTTAGTAAGTTACTATATTTAGCAATTGTTTACTATTCTAATATACGGGGTAAGCGAAGGGTTGTAATCGTTAAATATTATACATATCTAGGTGGAAGTTTTCGCGTGGAGCACTTTTAGAAGCAGGTGCTCAGTTACCATTTTCTTCTGCAGTTTCAAGGTAGGGGAAATACTGAAAAATATTGATGTGTAATCTGTTCTTATTTGATATTAAGCATGTTTGTTACATAATATCATGTGATTGTTATATTGTGCTGTTTATATCATTCTGTGATTGGTGCGGGGATAAAGGGTCTGTGATTGGTGCGGAGATAAAGGGTCTGTGATTGGTGCGGAGATAAAGGGTCTTGTGATTGGTGCGGAGATAAAGGGTCTGTGATTGGTGTGGAGAATTATGAGTCTTGTGATTCGGAGTGGAGAAGTTCGACTTTCTATTTATAGTAATGTGGATTGTTTATAGTTTTTCTCTACTCAACCTCGTGGTTGACCCTGTGTATTCGTGATCACCTGTGATGAACCAATTATTGGGGAGAAGATTGACAGGTGTTGAGACTATGGGAGCTAGGGGAAGAGAGAAGCTTGGATCCGGACCTGCCTAGAGTCTAGATCACATGATAGTTGTTTACGAGTTGTACTTTTGTTTTAGCAAGACAGTTTTATAATTAAGTTGTGTAAAACCGTTTGAGTTAACTTTATCAATTTAAAGTACTGTTTATCTTCCTTTGTATCTACTGCCTCGGGAAACCGAGATGGTAACATCATTATTTATCTAGGGAGTCCTAGTACAAGCCCTTAAATAAATAGGGGTGTTACAAGCAGGTTAGTATAATATTGAAGAAACCTTTGCTTCATACCTGCTGGGTCAGTATGCATCTGGCCAGCTTGATCAACAATTTGATGGACATTGTTCTTAACCCTCCTACTCTTCAATGACCCATGAAAGTAGGCTGAGTTACTGTCACCTGCTCCAACCACTGCACCTTGGCTTTTCGTTGCAAGTATTCTAGACAAGACTTGTGAATTCTGCTATAATCAGTATGGGCTTCATACTCTTGCTGAATAATATTAGCATCCCTTGGGTTTACTGCCAGAGCTTCCTGCAGTGATAAAAGTTTCAAATGTGTTATATCATTTGAAAAATTGTAAATTGTACAAATTATAAATCGTAAAATGAAAGTCCATTTTACATTTGTGTATGTGTGTACCGTGTATATTGACATTATAAGTTAATTTATATGTGATATTTTATCCTTATAATTGTGATGATTAAGTTAGGTCATGATATGACCTTACCTTATGCATGTGTGCATGCAAAAGGGATTAAACCCTTCCCCACGCTCCTCTTACATGGTTCACATGCTCAACCCCAACCCATTATATATATGTGTGTTCATTATCACATAATGACTAATCTTTATGCAAAATTTTCTAGAGTAAGAAAATTATAAAACCTCTAAAAATATTATCTATATATAATATTTTTCTAGTATACTAATAAAAGTATTAGTACTCGGTTTTAAGAACCTATTTCCGTCTCCTAGCTCGTGTTCGGTTTTTGGTCCGTTTTAAGGGTAGGTCTTGGTGTTTCGTATTACTTGGTTAATCCGTGGAGGATCGTCCTAGCACTCTTTCGGACCGTGTGTAAGAATCCGATTCTTAATATTTCCGCATTTTATTTTGCATGCATAAGATCATGGATATATATTAATATGAGATTATTAATAAGTAAATTATTAGTAAGACTAAATTATTAGGTGAACTAGTATGACTACCGTTTTCACTCAAGTGGTATCAGAGCATTAGGTTGCTTGCATGCAACTCGATTTTTACGTTTTTGCGAGAAAATACGATTTTAATTAAAAATGAAAATGATTAGTACATATAGGATATGCATGAAAATTTTATGCATGTATACTTTCTGGTCTTAAAATAGTTTTAAGTCATTTTAGATGATTTATGGAATAATATTGTTTAATATAGTAATTCAATTGTTTAATTTATGCTTAAAATCGGTTAAAAACGTTTTAATATGGGAAAATTAGTAAAATAATGTTTCTGGCCGAGAATTTTAAATATGTTCTCACATGAATTTAACATATTATGAATATATGATTTTCGAAATTATTTAAGTTTTATGCATGGTTTATGAAATTTAATAGTTAAATAGTCATAAAATGAGATAAATATGGGTTTAAATAGTTATATTATGAATTTAACTATGAAATTTTTTGTAGATGTCACATGCAATATTTAAAATGTATGATATATTTTCCAGAAATTTTCTTTAATATTGCTTGAATATTGATTTTTATTGTAAAAATCGTAATATTAGTGACATATTTTAGCTTAAATAGTTTAAGTTCGAATTTGACCATAAAAAAATTTATATAGTGTCACATATATTATTTCTAGCTTTCATGTAATTTTTGAGCTAATTATTTCGAATTTTGCATGAGAAATGATTTTAATCGGTAAAATCGAGCAATATATGAGACGATTTATTAAAAATAGTAAAAGTTGATAAAATGGTCCGAACATTCACCCATATTAGTCATATTAGATATGATCATCAAATTATTTTTTTTAAGTGCCAAAAGTTTCTGAATTTTTATATTTTAATTTTAAAAGTTAAAGTTAGAAATTGAGAATTGTAAGAGTCATATTTTATTTTCAGACCTTAAACAGTGTTTCCAACCTGATTTTTCTGCATTTTCAGTCACTTTGAGTGTGTAGGAATATGTAAAAATTATATTGGTATTTTATTGCATGATTTTTGAAGTAATTTTGAATTTTTCGTATAATTGTGCATTTTACACGGCTATTTTACGAAATAAATAGTATATTTCAAAAATATTTAAATTTTAAGGATCTGAAATTTTAAGAAAATTTTCAATATGTTCAAAATTTGAATTTTGAATTTTTGAAATATTTTATGACTCGTTTTGATTATTTTAATGTTATTTCCTGTAAAACCGATTAAAACCGAACAATATTAAAATAAAAGGTTAAGTTATTTCGAAATTTGAGTAAGACTAAATTTTGAGTCCTAAAATGTGTTAGGAAACTTAACTAAATCGTGAATAGTGATTCATAGAGTGATTAGTGATTTTAAAATTGTTTAAATCACGTTATTCCATAAAACCGTGTTATTACGAATAACAATATTTAAAATGTGTTTAAATAGGGCGATTTGGCTTAGGTTTTGCATTTTACATAAGCATTGCAGATTTAATTATTATTTATGAATGTCATAATTTATTTACGTAATTTTTGAATTATGTAATTTGCTTAGTATGGCCTTAGTTTTTAATCGGTATTTCCCGTAATGTAAGGGTTTATCGATTCGGTTGTAATTTAATGTGATCTCGTATCATTTTATTTTATTGTTTTATTTTATAATGTATAAAATAGATAGAAAATTTGTAATTATTTGTAATTCCGGAGATCCTTGAAGACGGTGACTTTTCGGAAGGAGTTCCGGCCAAGACGGAGTTTGCCTTGGGATGCGTGCCGCGTGTGAAGTTCAAGGGACCAAGGAGTTGGTTTCCGAATTTGTATTTTATATAATTTTCTATTTTAGGAAAGGCCATACTAGGGTTTATTTATGCTTTTAAGTGTGGATTAATTGATAGAAATACTCTGAACTATGAGTGAACTGCTCAAAATACTCTCAACTTTATTTTAACTACCAATATAATCAACTAATGCCCTCATTTGCTTTGAATAGAATTTGTTGTTTTGTTAACTTATTGTAGCGTGTTTAATGGTGTGATTAGGTGAATAGATTAACAGAGAAGTAGAAAGAGAAAGATGGGTTAAAGAAAGATTAGAAATGTCTTCACTTATTTAGCAGTTAGCAGGTCATATATTATAATAAAGCGAATGAGAACATTAGTTGGTTATATTGGTAGTTAAAATAGAGTTTGGAGTATTTTGAGTAGGACACCCATAGTTCAGAGTATTCTTATCAATTAATCCTTTAAGTTTTTATGCTTTTATTTTTGCTTATCATGTTTGCATGCATAGCCAAATCGTCATTCAAACTCATGCATTTCATCGATTTTATCGACCGTGTCAATCAATTTATCGATAATTCACCGACTTAGTTCACTTAAAGCAGATAGATAATAAATTGACAAGATGTCTTACGTTATTTAAAATCGAGACATAGCCTTACCAAATAGTAAAGAACCCGCGAAGGATCTTCTTCATAAGGGAGTAGGCTCGGCTAAACTGGGGTGCAAACCTTATTACGTTGGTGAAGTGGGGTAATATGATTACGTTCTCGAAATTTGGGTGATCTCGACGAAGGTATTCGAGCCACCATAGTGGTAATAAGTTCGGGCTAAGATAAGAATTAGTGTAATTTTATCGACCGAGAGTTCTAAAAGTAGAATCGATTAAGGGGTTAATCTACCGAGTCATATTAATGAGGGATGTATCGGCTAAACCGTGCCCGAGTTAGTATGTATTTGGGTCTCGGGATCATTTACTTAATTGGGTAAGAGATCATTAAGTAGATGTTTAACTTGTTTAATATTTACAAGTTTAATTTAATTATTAAAACGATAATTGTGTTTTAATTCCTTTATTTTCATTTGTAGTTCATTTTCGACTATCAATCATCAATGGCAAATATCGCTCCACCACTCCCACTCGTTTCATGGCTTCGGTCCTTTATGGATCGTTGCAAGCTTGAGAAGCATGGCGCCAATTTTAAGGATTGGGACGCCCAATTAGTGTTGGCCGCGGAAGCTGACGATAAGACTCGTTATCTTACTATTGCCGCTCCTCCCACTCCCGGCCCTCGTGCATCGAAGGCGACTCGTGAGGCCTATGAGACCTACATGAAGGAGTCACATGCTCTAAAGAACGTGCTTATATTTTCGATGGAGCCGGATCTCCAAAGAAGAATGATTAAGCTAGCCACGGCTAATGAGATTTATACTAGAGTTGCGACCATGTTTTCGCAAGCTCCTAGGGTAATCCAATATGAGGCGGCATCCGCCTTCTTTGATTTGACCTTAAAGGAAGGTCAAAGGATTAGTCCTCATGTGCTCAAAATGGTTGAGCTAGTCGAAACCTTTAACTTGCAAGGGGTGAATGTTCCTGACTCGCTTATTGTTGACAAAATTCTTCACTCCCTAAACAAAGTGAAATCGTATGTTCAGTTTCGGGTAAACTATAACATGCGTAACCAAGAAACCTCCTTGGACGAGTTACATAAGATGTTAGTCCAAGCGGAGAGGGATATGGGACTTAATGAGAGTTCCACTAAGGATGTGCTAAATATCGAGAAGAAAATCAAGGGGAAGTTTAAGCGGAAGGCTAATAAGGGTAAAAATGTCAAAGCCTTCAAACCCGCATCTCCTAAGGAAAAGACTTTTACGAAAGGTGCTTCTTCGTCGTCGTCAAAGGTTGAAGACAAGTGCCATTATTGCACTAAGATGGGGCATTGGAGGCGCAATTGCCCAAAGTATTTCCATGACCTCAAAGCCGGAAAGGTTCTTGCAGTAGGTATTAATTCTCGTCTAATTCACGTTCTTTAATCAATTTTTGTATATTGATACAAGTTATTGATTCTTCTCCGTTTATAAATTGTTTTAAAGGGGCTCCTACCAAAGACAAAGGCAAGGAGAAGGAGAAGGAAGCTTGAGGTTCCTTCCATGGATGGCTATGGTAGCATCCGAGATTGAAAACATGAAGAGCATGGCTCTAATTTTTCATTTTGATGTCTTCTTTCATTTTGCATTTTAATTTAAGAACTTTGTATTTCTTGTAAGACAAGAATCTTGTTGAAATAATGGTTGTAATATTGGTGACTTGGTTTTCAACCCAAGTCATCCTCTTGTTCTTAATGAAATATGTTGGTTTTAAAATGCTTTTATGTGATACATAACATGAGTTAATACGATTTTCATAGATCGTGATAAAGTACCTTGAATGATTCACCGTACGCTAGACATGATAGGATCATTATAAAAGTAATACGACTTACTTAAAACGAGAATTACACCCAGTGAAATACTTCAAATTCAAACATAAGAACATTAGTTCATTATAATATTTTCACCTTAAATGAATGAGAGTACTAATGTCTCACTACTCACATAATTCTTTATCCAATACATTGTTGACGGGCGAAAATGATATCCTAGTTAAATAACGGTTATTTTAAAGGATAGAGTGGGAGAAATTCTACGCCCGCAAACCAATGAGATAAACATAGGATCTTAGAGAAGAGTCCTATAAGGAGTCCCTAAGAATAACTCTAAGAGATTGGATAGAAGAAACTACGAGAGGACACAGAAGAAACTACGCGAGGACAGAAAGGAAATGTTCCTTATATAATCATTAGTTCCTAGAGAGGACAAAGAGAACCGCGTGTGTGAATGGAAGGAAATCGTTTCCATGATGTTAATGTTTCTGTTTTATAAAGATAATAGAGGAGAAATCATCTCCCATTCTCGTGATAATAGAAGTTCTTTCCGTGGAAGGAAAATGAAAAATGAAATAACGAGTTGAGAAGATGTTTGAAGTAAATGAAAATGAAATGTTCATTAAGAGTTGAGAAGATGTTTGAAGAAGTTACCATAACACTATGAAGATAGTGGGAGTTATTAAACTATAAGATAGTGATACGAAATTCAGTGGAAGAAAAAGTTATTAAGGAATTTGAACCTACCATTAAGAGAGAATGGTGATTCTTTAAAAGGTAAAGAATATGAGGTTTCAATTCTAGATGAATGTATGCTAAGTACATCATAGGATGATGGGCAATTATAAGTGAGTTTATATATGATAATGAAACATCACCGATCAATTTACATGGTTTGGATATGAATCCAAGATATGAAAATGTTAATTCATATAACCTTGATTAAAATGCCAAAAGTTGAAAGAAAACCTTATTTCGATATAAGTTTCTCGAGGAGAACTAGTGAATCGAATCTAGGTTAACTACAATATGAATTCTAGTACAGTATGACTATGTTCATAAGGATGACATGTCATGAGTTTTAAGAAAACAGTGGGGGCTTCCTTAAGGTAAGGAGACTCGAGTCGAGTATAAGGACTTGAAATGTACTTGAATACGATCATATTATACGAGATAATATGAGTTAAAAGGAAACCAAAATTTGTAGGTTTAAAAGATGTGAATATATGGTATGTTCACATATTAAGCCATTAATACAAATTGATGTATGAGCATCAAAGATTGTTTATGTGGAGCAGTAATATCGTATTGACTGTTCGCACATAACGATCACTCTTATCATTTGAGTTATTATTAACTCACAATTATTATATACTTTGTGAAATCCAAATGGGTTGTAAGAGACAATTTTGAACCCCATAAGTGAACTGGATTAACTTAGTATAGCCCATATATAGTCGCTTAGATGAGGTGACGTCTCGAAGCGACTAGAGTGTGAGGCGATTGATGGCAAGTTCAAATATCATAGAGTCATATGGGATGACTAGTCGATCACATAGGCAGACTGTGTAACACTCTGTCGGGCATTAAGTGACCGCTTATAGAGTTCTAGAAATTTTATAATTAGCCTGGTCGTGGCGAGAGCTACTATATTATTCACATGAGTCGATTCTTAGACTAGAGACTGTTCGCCCAAGGTGGCACAGTTTTCAGATTGACTTTGATTTTTTCTCTACGATCAACCGTTAAAGGGGGTCAAATGGGTTTCTTTTGGGTCATGATGGACTGTGTTAGTCGAAGGGAACAGTAGGATAGGAATGGTCCAGTCCCTCGTTGGGGTTGTTTTAAATCTCAAGGCCACTCGAGGAGAAGTTTAACTGAAAATGCGTGGCCACACTCGGAAGGTATCTATGGTAGATAATTACGGTCAAAGCAGTTGATGCCCGTCGTTGAGGGTATCAAAGATAAAATTTATAATTCCTAACTTTAACAATAGATAGTGAAAGTCAGGGTCGAACCACAAGGAGGTGGGGAATGTTTATTGTTTGGTGTTAATGTTTTAAGGTAACAATTTGGGGGTTTGATTTGTTGTTTACTAGGTCTAAAGCAAAGATAAAAATAAAACAAGAATAAAAAGATGATAATAAAACTTATAATAAAAGAGATGCTAGGATGATCGGGTAACAAATAGCTAAGGTAATATAAATCCTAAGGTCAACATGTATTGCAGTCACGTAAGGGGTGTAACATATACTTTCGGTCTATGGTACTTAATAGCTCCTTTCGGCCTATGCTATTAGTTCCTAGGTCTCACAATTATTGGGTGTCAACAATAAGGGTGATTCCTAAATCCTAGGTCACATACCTTTCAGTCTTAAGTAACCTAGCCGTCTTAAGGTGTAAACCAATGCCCTTCCCGTATCTCTCAATCTTGGGTAGGTCATTACTAACATCCTACAAGTCTCCTTTCAGTCTCATTGTAGGGTATTATAGTCAACAAAGAAAGACGAAATAGAATACAGACGCGAGTGGGTCGACCGACCGGCTATTCCAGTCGGCCGACCACCGCCTTGGTCGACCGACCCATTATTTGAGTCGGCCGACCACGGCTCTGCTACAGGTCGGTCTCGGAATTCTATTACCTATGCATATTCATCCCCTACATCCTAACATATGAAATTTAGCTACTCATAATTACCGGAACAATAATAAAAACAAGATTTGATATGGAAAACATGATGAACGATAATCTAAACATGCAAGAATTAATAAAGCTTGGGAATTCTATCTTAATCGAATGCAATAATAATAAGAACAATAATAAAACTAAATTAAAAGAGTAATTACCAGAATCAGAATTAAGGCGGAAAGAAACAAACTTTATTGAATGCTTGAGAATTATTGAAATATTACAAACTAAAGTTGAAAACTAGAATTAAGAACTAGATAATAACTTCTTTGGCTTGATAGAAAACTTGATATATAAACCCTAATCACAAGATTAGCTTATATAGGGCAGAAAATTAGAGTTTCCTAAAGACTCCTACTTCTAATTGCTTTCCGAAAACGTTCCTGGGCTTCGTTGAGGTCGGTCGACCAGTTTGGTGGGTCGGTCGACCTCTTTTACGGGCTTCAGGAGAATTCTGGGCTTTCTTTAAGATTCTGGACTTTTTAATCTTCAGGCTAGGTCGGCCGACCCATATAGTAGGTCGGTCGACCGTTTCCGCATAGAAATTCTCCGGTTTTCTTCTTGATTTGATTCTTGGTACTTAAATAAAAACTCCAGGTGACTTTCCTTCGTTCCTTAATTATGCAAAAAGACTCGAGGAAATGAATTTGGTGCTAAATCGTCCCTTTTCCGTATAAATCTGCAAAAGTGCATAAAAATACGAAAGTACACGATTGTTGGGTAATAAGGGCTAAAACATAGTAAATGAGCGACCAAATGCGTGTAAAAATAGATGAAAAACATCATAAAATAGACACGCATCAAATTCCCCAAACCAAACCCTTGCTTGCCCTCAAGCAAGAAATAGACTCGATCTTAACTAATGGAACGATTTCAATCTCAGAGCGAAATTTACATGTAAGCTTAAACCAATGCCAAGTACAAAATGAGAAAGTATCTAAATCACGCAAACAAGTTATAGGGTCGTCAAACTTGCAAACTGGAAACTATAGAGAATTATACCATGGACTCTCGCGGTACGCTCGAGACACTCATGAAGCAAAAGGTGAGTATATGTAAAAGATAGAAAGAAGTAATTTTGTAGAGACACTCACCTAACTGCGACCCATGAAAACATGCCTGCAATCTAACATGAACAAGAATTCTACAACTGTGTATAACAAACTCATTAAATGATCCAGATACATGCAAATGAGGTAATGAAAGATATGTGAGGTAAAAGGCAAAAAGTGGTTAAGATGTTTTTGGACATGTGGGGTTAGTAGCCAAGCTAGTAAAACCGTTTCCCAACAACATATTTCACAACTTTTGATATTAAGAGAGTGCTCTCTTGTAGCACGACTCTCACATTGTATAAGAAAGGATTCCCAAATATTTTTGAATGAAGTACGGGAGTGATAACATATAAAAGAAAGGGATTTCAGAACGAATTTTTGAGTTCCTGACCCTGTCAGTTGGTCGGCCGACCTATGATGGTGGTCGGTTGACTGACTTCTGTACGTTTTTGACTTTTTTTTTTCATTTTTCTCTTCTTTCTTCCTTTTTCTGTTCTTTTTCTTTTCTTTCTTTTCTTGCTTTCTTTTCTCTCTTTTCTCTTTTTGCTCAAGATAGCATACAAATCAAGATGCCTCAAAATAAACCAAAGACCACAAATACTAGCTTGGAAAGGTAGGCTAAGTATGGGATGTAGTTTTGGGGGAATAAAAGCAATTTTGGCTATGTAAGGCTTATGGGTAAATAAGAGAAAAGGGATCCCAAATGCACGTATTAAGATTCACAAAACGGGATAGTAAAACAAGTATATAGCAATTCAAGTTCATGTTTATGCATATTGATGTAACATGTTCCAAGGGGAGTACTACTCACATTCTAGACAACTGGTTTAAAAATGAAACCAAGAATAAGGCTCTAAAACTCAGAATGTATAGTAGGTTGCCAAGGTATAAGTCAAGTCTCAAGATATACAAATAGTTTGACAAAAACTCGTAGATATGCAAAAGACTCTTATACTAAAACAAGTTGACAAGGCAAGGTAAAGGCATAAACATGTAAGATAGCAAAATCATCCTTGAAATATTCTTGTTCCTACTCGACCTATATGCTAAAATAAACGTGCATTTTTTGAATTTTTGAAATTTTTCTATTTTTTTTGTATTTTGCTTTGTATATATAAGGAAAATAAAGAAAAGAACGATGCAATATAGAAATGCAATAAACGTTTGACAAAATGCAATGCATGTGACACGAAACCATTCCCCAAACCAACCCGCACTATGTCCCCATTGTGCATTAGCCTAAGTAAAGGTTTCAGAAAATAAAAAGAACGATGCAAGAAAAAATAAGAACTAAGGAAAAACTGGAAAGAACTCACTGGATTAAAAGGACGTATGAGAAAAACCTCCCCAAACCAGCGTAAGCTGGGAGGTTTTGGTGGCTAGCAGTGCCACTCAAGTACCAAAGACGGTTGCATGATTTCCGAGGAAGAAACGAACAGACTGCGACGGACAGGTAGGTCGACCGACCCATATATTAGGTCGACCGACCCTCCTGCAGACTACAGGAATTTTAGAAATACAGCGACTAGGTCGACCGACTCGTGTTTCTGGTCGGTCGACCCCTCTGTGTTACAGCGGTCTTCGTTTCTTTGTCCAACCTGAAAAAAAAAAAAAAATATGCGCCCAACAAATGCGCGAGATGCCAGAAACAAGTCTAGAGTCTTAACTACGCAAGCATAACGGAAAAAGTTCTAAAACTACGAGCAAACCAAATTAAAAAAGTCTCACACAACAAAAGTAAATTGTCTTAAAAGCTGAAATTTGAAACAACTATCCGCTAAAAATACGGAAAATATCCGACCACGGCTTTTGACGACATGCCGTAGTCTCCACGGTGTTTGCTTGAGTAGCAAAACACATCTTCTTTCCGCCGTCGTAAAGCATATGCGACTACCTCTCCTCTTGAGCTTGCCTCCTTTTTTTCTTTTCTTCCCGATCTACAACATCTGGGTCTTCACCTTCCTTATAGGTCAAACATCTTATTCCTCCTCTCTGTACTATGACTTCCTTTACTTTGGGTTTCCCCAAACCAATTCCTGCATTAGCCATAATAGAAGTGTCCTCCATATTGCTCCCAATCTGGGGCGGAGGTGTAAGAACAGGTACAGGGGTAGGCAATAAAGTAGGAGAAGTAGTGATGACCTCATACTTCCTTTCATAAGTTATAGCATTACAAGTGATGGGGGTCATAGCATCCTTCTTCCTATAAGATAGGCCATATATAATAAAATGCTTTCCTACTTTGAAGGTTAAAGTCCCAGTGCCTACATCTACGATGGCTCCTGTGGTGTGGAGGAAAGGTCTTCCTAATATTATAGGTATATGGGCATCCTCTGGGATGTCCAAAACTACGAAGTCAACTGGGAAGAAAAACCTGTCAATACGCACAGGGATGTTTTCCTAATATTATAGCTATTAGGTACTATAGACCGAAAGGATATGTTACACCCCTTACGCGACTGCAATACATGTTGACCTTAGGATTTATACTATCATAGCTATTTATTACCCAAACATCCTAGCATCTCTTTTACTATAGTTTTATTCTCATCTTTATTTACTTGTTTTATTATTATATTTGTTCCTAGATTTAGTAACAATCAATCAAACCCCCACTTTTGTTACCCTAAAACATTGACATCAAACAATAAACATTCCCCACCTCTCTGTGGTTCGACCCTGACTTTCGCTATCTATAGTTAAAGTTTAGGAATTATAAATTTTATCTTTGGTACCCTCAACGACGGGAATCAAATTTTGGTGCCGTTGCAGGGGAGGTGACGCCAGTGTTTATTGTTTTTCGTTTATGTTTTCCCTTTTTCTTTTACCGTCATGACCATCGCCCCTTTCCCGCAACTCGAGCATGAACCATTACATATCTATTGTGGTAGATTAACCTCTTTCCTTTCTCAGTCTGACTATCCTGTTAGTGTTGGGGAGGTTTGTCGTATCTTTTATGATGGAGTTACTGGTAAGACCTTGATCGAGATTGAGAGGAATTGTGGATGGGATGTTTTAGACTTACCCTACGAGAAGCAATGGGAGCTTCTCAAACACCTTATCCAAACCAGTGAAGATACGGAGAGGTATGAGGACGTCATTATTAGTAGCCCGGATATCCCTGTCGAGTGTGATCCTATCACACCCGTTACTGAAGAGTCAATCATTCTTAAGGATGAGTACGATAGGTTACTTGATTCCCTTTCCCTCCCTGTTGATGATACTGACTTGGATTTGGATACAGCTAATGATTTAGACATTCACCCCTTGACTGACCAACCTATTTTTGTAGGTGTTAGTAATGAACATGTCCCTGATACGTTTGAACCCTCTGTTGATGAACCTTGTTTTTTGCAGGATTCATTTATTGACATTTCTGATGTTTTTAATAATATTAGTTAATGTTCTATGCAAGGATCCTTTACAAAGGATCCTTCGGAGGCTTTGATGTGTTTTGAGGCATGTGCAGGTGAATCTCTCACTCAGGAGGCTGATTTGAATGCTCCAGAAATTGCGACACTAGTGAGAAAGTCTATAAGCGGTAGGAAGAGAGATGTTCTCGATCGAGTAGTATGTACCACTTACTCGATCAAGTGATATTGAGAACGAGGTCACTAAAGTAAGTGACCATTTGGCTGAAAAAAAGTGCCCCAAGAAGAAGAAACCAAGGAAGGTGTCGGCCAACGACTTGGGAGTCGACGACCTCGGGAGATGGATGGCTAGAGCTATGGATGATGACCTACCTATCTACACGGTGGAGAGAAAATTGTCTAAACGAATCACCATAGCTGAAGGGGTTGCCTGTAGTCAGAGCCCTTGGTCAAAGAAACCCTGCATCCTTCACGGATGAGTTCTTCTTTTCGCTCATTTCTGTTTTTCTTAAGACGATTTTATTGTTTTGTTAAGACTTTCTAGTTTACTTGCTTTAAGGTTTTTAGGACAATTTTGCTCTTGTTGCATAGTTGGGACAATTAGACTGGATTCTGGTTTTTCGCGCATGTTTTGGGCGCATATATACTGTATTTCAGGTTTGGGGAAGGTTAACTTGGTTAATACAAGTTAATCTCGCGAAGAAGAAGGCAACTGTACAGGAATCTAGGTCGACCGACCACCACAACGGGTCGGTCGACCAGACCCCTGCATTCCAGAAATTCTGTAAGACTGACAATTGGTCGGTCGACCAGAGGGAGAGGTCTACCGACCAGTTTACCTGTTACAGCGGGTCCGTGATCTTCTTGGGAAGCATGCAAATGTAATAGGGAAGTCCTTTCTTTATTTATCCTTTATGCTTCCGTTCCTTCTTTTTTTTTTCAAACCTGCAAATTCATTATTTATCACCCAAAACATGCTTAACCCCCGAAAAAGGTATTTCTTTGGTTGACTTTTTCAGATACTTGGAGTGGCACTGCTAGCCAACGAAACCTCCCAACTTACGCTGGTTTGGGGAGGTTTCTAATGCGCTTAAAAATAAAACCTACTACACATTCTAAGTTTTTAGAGCTTATTTCCTGGTTTCATTTTAAAACCAGTTCTCTAGGATGTGAGTAGTACTCGCCTTGGAACATGTTACATCAATATGCATAAACATGAACTTGAATTGCTATATACTTGTTTTACTATCTCATTTTGTGAGTCTTGGTACGTGCATTTAGGATCCCTTTTCTCTTATTTACCCATAAGCCCTACATAGCCAAAATTGCCTTTTTATTCCCCAAAACTACATTCCATACTTAGCCTACCCTTCCAAGCTAGTATTTGTGGTCTTTGGTTCATTTTATGGGGCATCTTGGTTTGTATGCTATCCTCAGCAAAAAGAGAAAAGAAAGAAAGAAAGCAAGAAAAGGAAAAGAACAGAAAAATTCAGAAAAAAAGAAAGAAAGAAAAGAAAAAACGAAAAGATCAAAATTTACAGCGAAGTCAGTCGACCGACCACCTTCATAGGTCGGTCGACCAACTGACAGTATCAGAAATTCAAAATTCGTTCTGAAATCCATTTCTTTTATATGTTATCACTCCCGTACTTCATTCAAAATATTTGGGAGTCCTTTCTTATTTATAATGTGAGAGTGTGCTACAAAAAGAGCACTTTCTTAATATCAAAAGTCGTACAATATGTTATTGGGAACCGATTTTACTAGCTCGGCTACTAACCCCACAAATCCAAAAATATCTTAACCACTTTTACCTTTTACCTCACATATCTTTCATCACCTCAATTGCATGTGCCTAAGTCACTTAATGAGTATAAGTATACATAGTTGTAGAATTCTTGTTCATGTTAGATTGCAGGCATGTTTCCATGGGTCGCAGTTAGGTGAGTGTCATGACAATATACTTCTTTCTATCTTTTACATATATTCACCCTTTGCTTCATGAATGTCTCGAGCGTACCGCGAGAGTCCATGGTATAAAGTCTGTATAGTCTTTATTTTTGCAAGTTTGACGACCCTATAACTCGTTTGCGTGATTTGAACACTTTCTCATTTTGTACTTGGCATTGGTTTAGGCTTATATGTAAATTTCGCTCTGAGATTGAAATCGTTCCATTAATTAAGATCGAGTCTATTTCTTGCTTGAGGGCAAGCAAGGTTTGGTTTGGGAAATTTGATGCGTGTCTATTTTATGATGTTTTACATCTATTTTTACACGCATTTGGTCGCTCATTTACTATGTTTTAGCCTTTATTTCCCAACAATTGTCTACTTTCGTATTTTTATGCTCTTTTACAGATTTATGCGGAAAAGAGACGATTTTATACCAAATTTATGCCCTCGGGATTTTTCATAGCCAAGGAACGATGGAAAGTCAACTCAAAACGCGACCCAAGTATCACAAAGTCAAACCAAGGCGAAATCAAGACAATCCTACAGGAATTTAGGTCGACCGACCTACTACATGGGTCGGCCGACCAGGCCCCTGTTATGGAAAGTCCATAAATCACTGAAGCCCGACATTAGGTCGACCGACCTACTACATGGGTCGGCCGACCTCTGCGCAGGCCCAGAAGTTTTCCGAAAGCCCATACAAGTGATTAGGTCATTAGGAAACTCTTAATTTTCCGCCTATATAAACTAATCTCTGGATTAGAATTAAGGATTCAGTTTTTATTAAGTTTTATTCAGTCTCTAATTTAGTTTTATCTTTAGTTGTAATCTTTCAATAATTCTCAAACACTTTTAGTTTTGTTCATCAATCTTTCAAGCATTCATCAATAAAGTTTGTTCCTTTCTACATTAATTCCAATTTCCGGTAATTCCCTTCTTAATTTCAGTTTTAATATTGTTCTTGTCTTAGAATTATTAGTATCCGGTTTAAGTTAGAATCCCAAAGCCTTTGTTATTATTGCATGTTTAGATTAATGTCCATTATGATTTCCATGTTTCCTTCTATTTTCATTATTGTTTCAATAGTCATGAGTCGCTAATTTCATATGTTAGGATGTAGGGAGTAAATATGCATCGATAGTATAATTTTCGAGTTCAATCTATTGCAGGCAGGAGGTCGGCCGACCGGGCTAGCTGGTCGGTCGACCGACTCGCGTTCGTATTCTGTTTCGTTTTAATTCGTAGACTATAATAACCTACAATGAGACTGAAAGGAGACTTGTAGGATGTTAGTATTGACCTACCCAAGATTAAGAGATACGGGAAGGGCATTGGTTTACACTTTAAGACGGCTAGGTTACTCAAGACTGAAAGGTATGTGGCCTAGAATTTAGGAATCACCCTTATTGTTGACACCCAATAATTGTGAGACGTAGGAACTAATAGCACAGGCCGAAAGGAGCTATTAGGTACTATAGACCGAAAGGATATGTTACACCCCTTACGCGACTGCAATACATGTTGACCTTAGGATTGATACTATCATAGCTATTTATTACCCAAACATCCTATCATCTCTTTTACTATAGTTTTATTCTCATCTTTATTTACTTGTTTTATTTTTATATATTTGTTCCTAGATTTAGTAACAATCAATCAAACCCCCACTTTTGTTACCCTAAAACACTGACATCAAACAATAAACATTCCCCACCTCTCTGTGGTTCGACCCTGTTTTTCGCTATCTATAGTTAAAGTTTAGGAATTATAAATTTTATCTTTGGTACCCTCAACGACGGGCATCACACACCTTTAGGACTAACCCCTTAAACATAAATTGACCAGTTCTATAGGATACGAATTGATCGATATTCTTAAAACCGTATATCGAGAAATCAGAGGTTGAATCTTAAAGTAAGATTTATATTTGAAAGCGAAATGTGTCGATTATGAAATATTAATCGATATTTTAAAAATATCGAAATTAGTATAATGAATGGTTTATGGTTATAACAAACGTTGTTAATATATCGTATCGACGATTATTATGATAACCATATGTTGGGACGGTAATTACGAATTACTAAAGTTAATTTGTTAAATATGATTTAATTAATTTAGAAATATTATTTATATGATAAATATATATTTTAAATTAATACAATTATTATGTCACATAAGATGTTACATATTAGTAAATTATACAAATTATAAATCGTAAAATGAAAGTCCGTTTTACGTTTGTGTACGTGTGTACCGTGTATATTGACATTATAAATTAATTTATATTTGATATTTGTGATGATTAAGTTAGGTCATGATATGACCTTACCTTATGCATGTGTGCATGCAAAAGGGATTAAACCCTTCTCCATGCTCCTCTTACATGGTTCACATGCTCAACCCCAACCCATGCTCCTCTTATACGGTTCACATGCTTCTCTTACACGGTTCACTTGATTACTTTCCACAATTACCGAAAAGTAACCCAAAAACTAAAGTCACACTAGATTACATAATTAAACTTAACAACAATTGAAAAAATAATAAACTCAACCTTCATTACAAAGCAATATCATTAACAATATAATAAAAACATTCATAATGCGATATTATCCAAACCACCATTACTAAATATGCGAAACTTACATGTCATACATGTAAATCATAATCCAATTTAAATTCCAAACACTTTTATAATTTAGTCAGTATCATCAATTGAACCCTAAAATCATATTTCATGGTTTAAACTTCCTTTTGTTATCTTTATATTTGTCTTATTATAAATCTATATTTATAATTTAGTTTATATAAATATTATCATATAATATTTATAATAACAAAGAAAACAAATCACAAAAGGGTTTCGGTCAAAATCAGCCTCAGGAATTAAAAACAAGTCGATCGACCAGATTCTGGTCGATCGAGTAATCCAGTATGCAAAAAAAATATGGTCGATCGATCGAATAACTAGTCGATCGAGTAACCAGTCGTCCATATATGGTCGATCGACCCAAAAACAAGTCGATCGAATAAAAATCGAACATATGTGGTCGATCGAACATATCTGACGAACAGTTTTTTTTTTATTTAAATTTTGCAATTACATATATTATCATATAATAACATGTAAATCAACATCTTCTTAAGAAATTATACTTTACTAATTAGCGAATTTTCTCAAAATTTACTCATAGTAGCACAAAAATCATCTCATAATTTATGTGTTCTTGTTCCAATCATATTGGATCTTTAAAACTAGTCTGAAACTAATTATCTCGATAGAGTTTTGAAATAATCATTGATCTACATCAATATTATGTTTATCATCATATGAAAATTATTTTAACAATTAAAATAACAAAACCAAAATTCAAAACAAAAAAAAAATTACCGAGAAAAAAATTGCCGAGAATGAGAACAGTTCGATCGAATCATTGATGCGTGTCTATTTTATGATGTTTTACATCTGTTTTTACACGCATTTGGTCGCTCATTTACTATGTTTTAGCCCTTATTTCCCAACAATTGTGCACTTTCGTATTTTTATGCACTTTTGCAGATTTGTGCGGAAAAAGGACGATTTTACACCAAACTCATGCCCTCAAGACTTTTGCATAATTAAGGAACGAAGGAAAGTCAACAGGAATCATTAATAAAGTATCAAAAGTCAAAACCGAGACGAATCAAAGCAATCTTATGCAGTAACGGGTCGACCGACCTACTAAATGGGTCGGCCGACCAGTTCTTTGAAGCCCAGAATTCCTGAAGCCCGTAAAGAGGTCGACCGACCCACCAAGTAGGTCGACCGACCTCAGCAAAGCCGAGATAAGCTTTTCGGAAATAGATTAGGAGTGTTGGAGTCTTTAGGAAACTCCTATTTTCTGCCCTATATAAACTAATCTTTTGATTAGGATTCTTCATTCAGTTTCTACCTATTAAAATCTCACATCAAGTTTTAGTTTTTTAAGTTCTAATTTTAGTTTCGTTATTGTAATCTTTCAATAATTCTCAAGTACTTTAGTTGTTCATCAATCATTCAAGCATTCAATAAAGTTTGTTCCTTTCCATCTTAATCCTGTCTCTGGTAATTACTCTCTTAATTTTAGTTTTATTATTGTTCTTATTTTTACTGCATTCGGTTAAGATAGAATCCCAAAGCTTTATTATTGCATGCTTTGATTGATGTTCACCATGATTTCCATGTTTACTTCTGTTTTTATTATTGTTTCAATTACCATACGTAGCTAAATACATATGTTAGGATGTAGGGGATGAATATGCATAAGTAGCATGAATTCCGAGACCGGCCTGTAGCAAAGCCGTGGTCGGCCGACTCAAATAATGGGTTGGTCGACCGAGGCGGTGGTCGGCCGACTGGAATAGCCGGTCGGTCGACCCACTCGCGTCTGTATTCTGTTTCGTCTTTCTTTGTTGACTATAATATCCTACAATGAGACTGAAAGGAGACTTTTAGGATGTTAGTAACACTAGTAGAAAAACATTTATTTGCTGCTCTTTATTTGCGGCGTTTTTGACCAATAGCAGCAAATAAATAAATCAAAATTTCTATTTTCTAAAATAGATAATTACATTTGAGGCGTTTTTTTATTAAGCGCAGCAAATAATCAATTGAGGCGTTATATTAAACGCAGCAAATAAACATAACCCTCCTCCCTCAAATAGCCAAATAGATACCGATTACCGCGTCACTCTTTCCCCTTCCTTCCACCTCGCAGATTCCAGCATCCACCACTCACCTCGTTGCACCTCTTTCCCTTCCTTCTACCTCATGTCGGTTGCACCTTCTGCCAATATCTCCTGCCTCCTAATAGGTACTCCTACTTCAATTTTACACCTTTTCAGTTTCATTAATTAGGGTTGATGGTTAATTCAATTTATTGGGAGTTAGTTGAATTCTTCTGTTATTTAATAATAAATAGCATAATACTTGATGTGTTTGAAGTAATAGGTTTCAATTGATTAGATTTTATAATTAGGGTTAACCGATTTAGGGGTTTTAGATTGAAATTCCATTTACTTGTAATAATATGAGAGTGTAATATGCATAATTGTTGAGTCTTTTTTTTTGCAATAATTCTACAGATTATTAATTTTTTTAGCTGAACAAGGTTACTTGATTTTGTAACTTATATATGTTTTAGAAGTACAACTAAGTTTTCAGTTTCATAGTTGAAGGAAATCGCTTTGGCGGTGAAGAATTCGGGTAAAATGTTCTGCCTTTTCTTCTTTTGCTTCATTTTTTCCATATTAAATTTTTCTGCTCTAAACTAACTATAGGTGAATCAATATCTTTTTCTTCTTCTACTCATTATCAATAAGACAAGTTGAGGCATGAATTGGGCAGGGACCTGACGAGGGAAACTAGTTGGGAGGCTGTTATGCGTATCAGATGTGGAAAAGGTTGGTCTTTGTTCTACTTACTGTTACCTTTGGTTTTTATTCGTTAGCTTCTACTTACGGTTTTTATCAGATGTGGAAAAGGTTGGCCAGATTTAGTACTTATCATGGCAACTTCATGTTGAGGTCCACTGATTTGCTAGCACTTCCAACTGTGGACTGTGATAAGTCCTTTGCCATGCAGTTATGCTTGGATGAGACTTTACTGACAACTCAAACTGTATACTTCCAAGTTGCATTGTTGTATCCTTCACTCTTAAAAATTCTAAATTTTCTGCTTCTTTTGTTCCCTTTTTTTCATTACAAAAATAAAATAAATAAATTGTAAGGCTGGTTTCCAAATTACACTATCTGATACACTCATGAAGCATTCTTTTTATGTCTCAAAAATGTTCTGTCTCCATTCTAAGAGCATTGATAATATCACTTATGGCCGGGGAATCTGTGTTAAAATTTTCCTTGATAACCTACAGATATACAACATATGTGGAGAAAGACGTATTAGGGTACACACTGCTGCTGCACCGGTGGTTTCAGATCTAGGAGAGATGTATCGCCAAGCTGACACTGGAGCTTTAGTTTCAGTGCTTAGCCGTTTAGGTACTTTTAGTTACCTTTTTATCCGGAATTGGAATGCTCTATATACCATTGTCATACTTATTTGATGCTTTCAGTACAACTTACTAATTAAACATGCTAATTAAACATGCTATTTCTGACAGCAATTGGAATGCTCTATATACCATTGTCATACTTATCAGTGCTTAGCCGTTTAGGTACTTTTAGGTACTTCCATGAACTCATATGTACTACGTCGTACTATCTAAGAAGTATATTAGCCCTTATTTTCCGACTCATTCTGTTCTGTATGCATACTGACACTATTTTTAAATGAAGTTGTCATTCATGAGTAATTGGTACAAAATCTAATCGGTATCCAACAGTGTTGTTTTCTTCTTGATGAGACATATAGCTTCCAAGTTTCATTTTCAGTTAATTAGTCCTCTTTATTTGGACAGCTATTTGATTGAGTCTTATTCAGCTTTTACTTCATTGTCTGACCTCTGATGTGTATAATTCTAGCCATTAAATTTATGAGACCCTTAACGGATGCTCTCTTATTTGGTTTGGAGATTATTAAAGTGCTTGGTGTTTTTCATATTTAGTCTTTAATTAGCAAATTAGATGATTAATCTCCTTTAACGTTTCCTGTTATGTGTGTTAGATCTAAATTTGATAGTATCTGATCTTGTCCCGTGTGTTCCCCTTTGTACAAGTTGATGATTCTCGCAGAACTTAAAACTGACCTGATATGCTGGAGTGACCACGCTCTTTGTAAGTTTCAATATTTTATAATATAACTTGGAATCCATTTCATCTGGTTCATTGCAGTAATGTTTTTACTGACATAATAACGAGGGTATTACTTTCATAAAATTAATCCAGGTTACAGCCAGACAGCAATCTGGTCTGGAGATATTAAGTCAGACCATTAAAGTTGAAGTCTATAATTCTCCTGTGATGCATCCGAGCGATATTTTTCTAGACTTGATGCTATTAATTATTAAGAATACTAGTAAATCGATCTATAAAAGTAATCGGGGGAAGTTCAACACAGAATGCAATGATTTTATGGTGTTTCTTTACTTTTTGCTTCTGAATTAGCTGTTTTTAAGTTCAATATTTTTTTAAAAATCGCTGGCTTAGTTTTCACTGACTGTTTAGGTTACTGTGGATGGAGGACCCCAAGTTGTTGCCTTTGTTGAGTACACAAGTATGAATGAACCTTTGTTGCGTTTATAGGGATAAAAATCAGACTGATTTCGTGTTTATATCTTAGATGGTTTGCTATGAGGATAAACTGAAACACTCCCGGCCGGCACTTTAATTTCTCTTCTTTTTCTATTTTATAATTTACACTTGAGTCTCTACTAGCTATTGATCAGAACCTGCGTTTTATTCTAGCTTCTGTTTGTATTTGTTATTGCCAGAGAATTGTTGCAACTTTTTATGGGAATGATCGTAGAGTTCTCTGCCAAGCGTATGATAATGTCAAGGTCGGAATTCCATGTACAGCTATTCTGAATGTGCAAAGTGAAGAACTTTGTGTGCGGTGTGACGTACCAATTTTTCCTCTCTTAAGTGAGGTAACAGATGTGTGATCTAACCCCCAGCAACTGCTGCATCCATCAACTGCCAGGCACAGATGCATAACACCTGCTTGTCAGCAGCCCTGAATCCTGATTCACGCATTCTGCCTTATTCCACAACTGCTGCAACCTCTACTACAGCTCGCTGTTTCCGCAACAGACCCAGCATCAAATCTGCATACAGTCACGAAAACATGTAGCACAACCAACACCCAGTTCTGCACCAATCCAGAACTCACTGGCCCACATTTACACAGTAAGCTGTTGTTGCTATGTCTGAACTGGACTTCTAGTCCCATAATTACTTGGCTGCTGCATCCCAGAAACTTGTAGTCGTAGTCTTTAATTTTTAGCCGTAGTCTTTAATTTTTAATTTTTAGAAGCTTTGAGATTAGAATCAAGCTTGAGATTAGGAATAATGTATGAATTTAGAATAGTTAAAAAAACCTTGTAAGATTGTCTTCTTGAGAAATATATTTGAGAATGATTACATTATTTAAATAATTTGTTTGGCTCATTTTTTCCCAAAAAAAATAAAAAAAAAAAGAAAAAAAAAATTTTTTTTTTTTGGTACCTATTTGCTGCGTTTTTTTAGAAAAACGCCGCAAATAGAGTAGTTATTTGCTGCGTTTTTTGGAAAAAAAACGCCGCAAATAGCTACTCTATTTGCTGCGCTTTTTGAAAAACGCCGCAAATACAATAGCTATTTGAGGCGTTTCTAAAACGCCGCAAATAACATTTCTATTTGCGGCCCCCCCATTTGCTGCTACATGAGAAACGCCGCAAAAGAGCTATTTTTTTGGAGCCGCAAATAAGTGTTTTTGTACTAGTGTAATGACCTACCCAAGATTGAGAGATACAGGAAGGGCATTGGTTTACACCTTAAGACGGCTAGGTTTCTTAAGACTGAAAGGTATGTGACTAAGGATTTAGGAATCACCCTTATTGTTGACACCCAATAATTGTGAGACCTAGGAACTAATAACATAGGCCGAAAGGAGCTATTAGGTACCATAGACCGAAAGGATATGTTACACCCCTTACGTGACTGCAAT
Source organism: Silene conica (assembly GCA_029255685.2). Classification (NCBI taxonomy): domain Eukaryota; kingdom Viridiplantae; phylum Streptophyta; class Magnoliopsida; order Caryophyllales; family Caryophyllaceae; genus Silene; species Silene conica. The sequence continues at coordinate 56,902,722 of CM055317.2, forward strand.
ACATGTTGACCTTAGGATTTATATTACCTTAGCTATACATTACCCAAACATCTTAGCATCTCTTTTAATATAGTTTTATTCTCGTCTTTAATTACTTATTTTATTTTAATCTTTGCTTAGACTTAGTAATCAACCAATCAAACCCCCAATTTTGTTATTTTAAACATTAACATCAAACAATAAACATTCCCCACCTCTTTGTGGTTCGACCCTGACTTTCACTATCTATAGTTTAAGTTAGGAATTATAAATTTCATCTTTGGTACCCTCAACGACGGGGATCAAATTTTGGCGCCGTTGCCGGGGAGGTGACGCCAGTGTTTATTGTTTTTTTGTTGCTTTTGTTTAAGGAACTTTTGTTCCTTAAACCTTCTCACTTCTTTCTTGTAGTTTCCGTCTTATGCGCAGGTCAGTTCAAGGAGAACTCCTACCACTTGACCACGAGCTTGAGAGAACTCTAAGAGAAAGGAGGAAGCAACTTCTAGCGAGTAAGGAAGGAGGTTCACCATCTTCCCTATTCCAAGAAGACATCTTTGAACAACCACCATTACCATCTTCACCAAAAACACCAACTTCACAACCAAATTCACCCAACAATCCACCTTCACCAAAAACACCACCTTATATCTACTTGCAAGTTTTCCGAAAGAAGAAGAAAACATGACAGAGGAAGCTACTATTGCCAGTCACTCCATGCCTCAGGTGAAGGACCTATACAAAGGGTTCACTTTACCTGCAGGTACTGGGAAGCCATTCGAGGCCAAGCCTGCCTATATTACTATGGTTAAGAGAAACCAATTTGGAGGCTCGGCCAATGAGGATGCTGCAAAGCATATTGAAATCTTCACAGATTACATATGCTCTATTGCACCCCCAGAAGGAGTGACGCAGGACCAGATTAAGCAGACCATGTTTATCTTCTCTCTTAGGGATTCTGCAAGGGAATGGTACAGGGACTTAGACCGCACTGTTGCGGGAATCACAGATTGGAATACCTTAGCCTTAGCATTCTACAGAAAATACTATTCTGCATCCAAGACTAATGCTTTGAGGGCGCAGATTACAAATTTCAAGCAAGGACCTAATGAGGATTTCAGTGAGGCTTGGGACAGGTGCAAGAGACTTATTCGATCCATACCACACCATGGATTCGAACAATGGTTTCTTTGTAACCAGTTCTATAATGGCCTCTATGATGACAACAGGGCCTATTTAGATGCTGCAGCCAATGGGAGATTCCAGGACAATTCCGGAGAGACTAAGGGTCTCAAATTAATAGAGGATGTTGCTGTGCGCCGTGCTGACATGGAACTTCCCGAGGCAATCAAAGGAAAGTTGAGTATAACCGTGCTGCTATTGAGGCTTTGACGGCCAAGTTAGAGAAGCTAGAAGCTGGAGGGAAGTTCGATATAGGAAGTGTGAGCAAGGGAGGTATTTATCAGGTGAATGCCGTTCAAGACGGACCCTTTGCTTGTGAGAGGTGTGGTGGAGAAGGGCACGTGTCAAAATTTTGTACCTCATCCAATGCGACATGTGCCGCTTTCCAACACTATCGTGGGAACAATTTTTATGACCCAAATAATAATAATGTCCATCCCAACATGAGGTGGACAAGCCAGAATGTTCTCAACCCACAACACATGCAACCTTAGCAAAACTCCAGATACATTCCCCCACATAAGCAAGGTTTCCAAAAACCACCCTTCAACCCTCAACCACCTTCAAACCCACCACCCAACACGGATGCTCTTATCCAAAATCTCATTGGGTTGGTTCAGAAGGAATCGCAGGCTAGGGAAGCAGGGATGAAGATGTTAGAATCTCAGATTGCTCAAATCGCGGGCAAGAACGATACTAGGGCTCCGGGTCAACTTCCGACCAAGACGGACCAGAAAAAAGAGACTCTAAATATCATATCCCTACGAAGTGGAGCTAAAGTGAGAGGCGAAAAAGAGAAAGAAAAGCAGCCGAAGCTGACTGGCAGCGAGGAAGGTCGACCGACCCAGGAGCCAGGTCGACCGACCTCTGAGCAGAATCTGGAAAATCCCGCGGTACAGGAAACGGGTCGATCGACCGAGGAAGAGGGTCGACCGACCCCCGAGGCGGAACAGGAGGCTCATTTTCGTCCCGATTTGCCAAACAACTTGAGGGACTTCCTTTTCCGGGGTGATAAAGACCCCTAGGTTCCTGAAAAGGGCAGCAAATACTGACTCTTCAGCCCCTCCTTTCCCGGAAAGACTCATACCTTCAAAGGACCAGATATCTTTTGACAAATTTAAAGACGTAATTCGTTCATTAAATGTTCAAGTTCCGTTTTTAGAATTAGTTCAGCAGGTTCCTTCTTATCATAAATTTATGAGACAACTTTTGTCAAGAAAGAGGTCTTTGGATAAAGTTGAGTCAGTTGACCTAACTGAGGAGTCCTCTAGCTTCCTATCACATGTCATTGCCCCTCATAAGCTGGAGGATCCTTGCAGTTTTTCTGTCCCCTGCAATATAGGAACGTTCCCTGTAAAAAAGGCCTTATGCGACTTTGGAGCTAGTATCAGTGTCATGCCCCTAAGTGTTGCCCTAAAACTAGGAATGACCAATTTTGCAGTAACCAGCATGACTGTCCAGATGGCAGACCGTACATCTATGGAACCCATAGGGGTGTTGGAAAACATCCCTGTGCGTATAGACAAGTTTTTCTTCCCAGTTGACTTTGTAGTGCTGGACATCCCTGAGGATGCCCATATACCCATAATACTAGGAAGACCTTTCCTTCACACAACGGGAGCCATCATAGATGTGGGCACTGGGACTTTAGCCTTCAAAGTAGGAAAGCATTCCATTATTTATGGCCTATCTTATAGGAAAAAGGATGCTATGACCCACATCACTTGTAATGCTATTACTTCGGAAAAGAAGTATAAGGTCATCACTACCTCTCCTACTTTACTGCCTACTCCTGTATCTGTTTTTACACCTCCGCCCCAGATTGGGAGCAATATGGAGGACAATTCTATTGTGACTAATGCAGGAATTGGTTTGGGGAAACCCAAAATAAAGGAAGTCACAGTGCAGAGAGGGGGCATGGGATTCTTGAGCTATAAAGAAGATGAAGACCCAGATGTTGTAGATCGGGAGGACAAGAAAAAGAGGAGACAAGATCCAGGGGAGAGTTCGTCGCATATGCTTTGCGGCGGAAAGAAGATGTGTTTTGCTACTCAAGCAAACACTGTGGAGACTATGGCATGTCGTCAAAAGCCGTGGTCGGAGATATTCCGCATCTTTAGCGGATAGTTGTTTCAAATTTCAGCTTTTAAGACAATTTACTTTTGTTGTTTGAGACTTTTTAATTTGGTTTGCTCGTAGTTTAAGAACTTTTTTCCGTTATGCTTGCGTAGTTAAGACTTTGGACTTGTTTCTGGCATCTCGCGCATTTGTTGGGCACATATTTATTGGTTTTTCAGGTTTAACGAAGAAACGAAGACCGCTGTGCTGCAGAGGGGTCGACCGACCTATTATATGGGTCGGTCGACCTAGTCCCTGTAATTCTGGAATTCCTGCAGTCCGCAGGAAGGTCGGTCGACCTAAAATATAGGTCGGTCGACCTACCAGCCCGTCACAGCCTGTTCGTTTCTTTCTCGGGAATCGTGCACTGATCTTGGTTACTTGAGTGGCACTGCTAGCTACCAAAACCTCCCAGCTTACGCTGGTTTGGGAATGGTTTCGTGTCACATGCATTGCATTTTGTCACACGTTATTGCATTTCCATATTGCATCATTCTTTTCTTTTCCTTGCATATACAAAAAAAAAATCCAAAAAAATGAAAAAAATTCAAAAATTCCAAAAAAATGCACGTTTATTTTAGCATATAGGTCTAGTCGGAACGAGGGTATTTCAAGGATGATCTCTGCTATCTTACATGTTTATGCCTTTACTTGCCTTGTCAACTTGTTTTAGCATAAGAGTCTTTTGCATATCTACGAGTTTTTTGTCAAACTATTTGTATATCTTGAGACTTGACTTATACCTTGGCAACCTACTATACATTCTGAGTTTTAGAGCTTATTTCCTGGTTTCATTCTTAAACCAGTTATCTAGGATGTGAGTAGTACTCCCCTTGGAACATGTTACATCAATATGCATAAACATGAACTTGAATTGCTATATACTTGTTTTACTTCCTCGTTTTGTGAGTCTTGATACGTGCATTTGAGATCCTTTTTCTCATATTTATCCATAAGCTCTACATAGCCTAATTTGCCTTTTTATTCCCCCAAAACTACATCCCATACTTAGCCTACCCTTCCAAGCTAGTATTTGTGGTCTTTAGTTTTTTTGAGGGATCTTGGTTTGTATGCTATCCTGAGCAAAAAGAGAAAAAGAAAGAGAGAAAGAAAGAAAAGAAAAAGAACAGAAAAATCCAGAAAAAAGAAAAGAAAGAAAAGAAAAACGAAAAAATCAAAACGTACAGGAAAGAAGTCGATCGACCTCCTTCATGAGTCGGCCGACCACCTAGTAGCATCAGAATGAAAAAAAATTCGTTCCAAATTTCTTTCTTTTATGTGTTATCACTCCCGTACCTCATTCAAAATATTTGGGAGTCCTTTTCTATTTAATGTGAGAGTTGTGCTACAAAAGAGCACTTTCTTAATATCAAGAAGTTGTGAAATTTTATATGTGGTTGGGAATCGGTTTTACTAGCTTGGCTATTAACCCCACATATCCAAAAACATCTTGACCGCTTTTACCTTTCACCTCACATATCTCTCATTACCTCAATTGCATGTATCCGAGTCACTTAATGAGATTGTTATACAAGGTTGTAGAATTCTTGTTCATGTTAGATTGCAGGCATGTTTTCATGGGTCGCAGTTAGGTGAGTGTCTCTACAAAATTACTTCTTTTTATCTTTTACATATACTCACCCTTTGCTTCATGAGTGTCTCGAGCGTACCGCGAGAGTCCATGGTATAAAGTCTCTATAACCTCTAGTTTGCAAGTTTGGCGACACCAATAACTCGTTTGCATGATTTATATACTTTCTCATTTTGTACTTGGCATTGGTTCAGGCTTACATGTAAATTTCGCTCTGAGATTGAAATCGTTCCATTAGTTAAGATCGAGTCTACTTCTTGCTTGAGACAAGCAAGGGTTTGGTTTGGGGAATTCGATTCGTGTCTATTTTATGATGTTTTACATCTGTTTTTACACGCATTTGGTCGCCCATTTACTATGTTTTAGCCCTTATTTCCCAACAATTGTGCACTTTCGTATTTTTATGCACTTTGCAGATTTGTGCGGAAAAAGGACGATTTACACCAAAATCATGCCCTCAAGACTTTTGCATAATTAAAGAACGAAGGAAAGTCAACAGGAATCGTTAATCAAGTATCAAAAGTCAAAACCGAGACGAATCAAAGCAATCTTATGCAGTAACGGGTCGACCGACCTACCAAATGGGTCGGCCGACCAGTTCTTTGAAGCCCAGAATTCCTGAAGCCCGTAAAGAGGTCGACCAACCCACCAAGTAGGTCGACCGACCTCAGCGAAGCCGAGAGAAGCTTTTCGGAAATAGATTAGGAGTGTTGGAGTCTTTAGGAAACTCCTATTTTCTGCCCTATATAAACTAATCTTTTGATTAGGGTTTTTCATTCAGTTTCTACCTATTAAAATCTCACATCAAGTTTTAGTTTTTTAAGTTCTAATTTTAGTTTCGTTATTGTAATCTTTCAATAATTCTCAAGTACTTTAGTTGTTCATCAATCATTCAAGCATTCAATAAAGTTTGTTCCTTTCCATCTTAATCATGTCTCTGGTAATTACTCTCTTAATTTTAGTTTTATTATTGTTCTTATTTTTACTGCATTCGGTTAAGATAGAATCCCAAAGCTTTATTATTAAATGCTTAGATTGTTGTTCACCATGATTTCCATGTTTACTTTTGTTTTTACTATTGTTTCAATTACCATACGTAGCTAAATACATATGTTAGGATGTAGGGGATGAATATGCATAGGTAGCATGAATTCCGAGACCGGCCTGTAGCAGAGCCGTGGTCGGCCGACTCAAATAATGGGTCGGTCGACCGAGGCGGTGGTCGACCGACTGGAATAGCCGGTCGGTCGACCCACTCGCGTCTGTATTCTGTTTCGTCTTTCTTTGTTGACTATAATACCCTACAATGAGACTGAAAGGAGACTTGTAGGATGTTAGTAATGATCTACCCAAGATTGAGAAATACGGGAAGGGCATTGGTTTACACCTTAAGACGGCTAGGTTACTTAAGACTGAAAGGTATGTGACCTAGGATTTAGGAATCACCCTTATTGTTGACACCCAATAATTGTGAGACCTAGGAACTAATAGCATAGGCCGAAAGGAGCTATTAGGTACCATAGACCGAAAGGATATGTTACACCCCTTACGCGACTACAATACATGTTGACCTTAGGATTTATATTACCTTAGCTATTCATTACCCAAACATCCTAGCATCTCTTTTAATATAGTTTTATTCTCGTCTTTAATTAGTTATTTTATTTTAATCTTTGCTTAGACTTAGTAATCAACCAATCAAACCCCCAATTTTGTTACTTTAAACATTAACATGAAACAATAAACATTCCCCACCTCTTTGTGGTTCGACCCTGACTTTCACTATATATAGTTTAAGTTAGGAATTATAAATTTTATCTTTGGTACCCGCAACGACGGGCATCAATCATCATTCTAGTCGATCGAACAACCAGTCGAGAAAGAACAGTTCGATCGATCAGTAAAGCAGTTCGATCGAATTACTAGTCTAGGAAACAAATTTCGTCGATTTAATTCTCTGTTTATTATCAAAACGATTTTGAACAATGACTCTGATACCACTTGAAGGAAATAATTTCTTAAATTACTTATAAAAGTACTAATCTAATTAATACTGCCAAGGATTATATCAAAAATGATTCAATAAAACCTTAATTGCAAGAATTAAACAGTCGAGAATATAGAAATAACCTTTAGTCCTATACGAGATCGGCCTAAGAACAACCTAGTATAAACCCAAACTTCAAGGTAGAAGTTCTCCTTAGATTGCACCCAAGATGACTGAGAAAGATCCCTTCAAAGCTCCACCTAAATTACTATTAATTTTATAGGATTTGTTTGGGATTTAAGAGGATAAACTGATCAAGGAAACAAGGGAGAAAAACAACTCTTTTTCTGTCCTTGTACCACACGACCGAAATCCCTTCTTATAGGGTTTTGGTTTGTGTTGGTATTGTACTTCTAATAGGAAACCTTCTTATATTATAATACCCTAAGTTAGTTTCCTTATTCCGAACTTTCTTAAAATATCATACATATATTAATATATATTCTCGAAACTAAATATCCTATATTAAGTTCGATATTTTCAGTGTACAATTATAATTCCCGGAGAATATTAATTAATTATCTTATAATTAATTAAGCCAATTATATATATCTAAAATATCATATATTAAAACTTATAATTAATAAATATAAGATTTTTATATATTTTTTAGAATTAACATTTAATCGATTTCTCCTAATTATTATTTAATCATATTAAATGTTTATCATCTACTTAACTACATTTAGCTAAGTTTAGCATTTACGTAATTATATCAATATATAATCACATTTCTCAGTACTATCCTATAGGTGTGACCTTTAGGGATCAGCTGATCATTGTCATCATATGACAGTAACGTCAAACTTCTAGTGAGTCAATCGTTACCGATAAACGTTAACCAACTGATTAATATACTAAGTATCCCTGTGTGATCCTGTAAAAGATTTATTCAAATAATCACACACTGTGGAGGACATTTATGCCAACAAACCTATCATGCAATTGACACAGATTCCCTCATCCTAACATATTAAGGAAATTAGCTACACATGGCTTTGGGGACTATACTAACCACTAAGACGATAGCACAAAAAGACATGATATAAACTAATAGGGGGTAATAAAAGAATAAAGATAACAAGAAATCAAGAAATAAGAAAATGATTAAGAGAGAAAGAAAGATTACAAATGTCAATGGAATTGAGCAAAAGCAACCGTCTGACGAATATTCTAATCTAAAATTCTAGTAGGTGAAAAGTAGAGAGGAAGTAGATGATAGTGAGTCGTGGTGTCCACTGATTGTTGAGGAGTAGTCTCTTTTATAAGAAAAAATAAAAGCTCCTCAAAATTTGACCTAAATCCAAATGCGATCTGAGGCCCATTAAGAAATTTGCTCGATCGAGTAGAATAAATCCACTCGATCGAGTAAAAAACCCCAAATTCCCTTCGATCGAGAAGAATAGCTATCAAAAGCTCTCGATCGAATAGAAAAGTGCCTGATCGAACAAATAAAGTTCTCGATCAAGCAAAGAAGCCCTCGATCGAGCATTTTTCTTCTGAGAACTCCTCGATCAAGTACTTTTCAGCGCGTAATTCCTGCACTGCGCACTGAATTTCAAATGGCCGTCGTTTCTTCGTTAATCGGGCAAATCTAGCGTGTTTGGTGGAGTTGGAAAGCTAAGAGGACAAGCTTTAATCTCAAATTGGAATAACTTGATTATCTGTTGTATAACTCGAGATATGGCTCTCCAAAGTAGGCACTAGCAAATTGAAGCTCTTCCTTGCTTGCTTAGCTTCCTTTCTCCATTGTGCGCACCTCAAGTAGCTTTTCACTTGGACGATTGGCGCTTTCCAATGCTTGTAAGACCTATTACAACTTCCATATTCTCAAAGAAAGAACTTAGGACGACTTTGGCTCGGTTTTCACCACTTTCGCGCTTATTCCTACAAAATAGCAAGAAAAGCACAAAGTAGCGTGTTCGGGGCATAAAGTGATATAAAATCACCCGTAAAACATAGAAATGCGTGACAAAGGGTACTGAAAAGTATATATAATATGCACGCATCAACCAGTTTACTTAAGGCATACTTTAATATGCATCATCACAATTTGCATTCAATTCTAACTTAACTTACGAGGCTACCTTATGACCCATTATACATCATAAGCATATGGAAAATAACCCATTTAATTTAAGTTCAATAACCACCTAAGACTCATATCTAATAAGTCTAAACAATTGCGATAAGTTAATTAACTTAGTCCGATAACCTTATAATCAAGTACCTAAGAATGAATTAACTCAAGGTAAGAAAACTAATCACTTTGCTAATTCTCACCTAGCTAAAATATACATTTTAACTAAGTGATACCCGCCGTTGTGGGTGTCAAAGATAAAATTTATAAGTCCAAACTAAAACTATAGATAGTGATAGTTAGTGTCGAACCACAAGGAGGTTTGGGAGATATTAAGTGCTTTAGGTTTTGAGTCTTAAGGTAACAAAAGGGTGGTTTGTGATTGATTTTTGGTTTCAACTAACTCTAATAAAGAAAATAAGAACAAAACTGAAAAATAAAATGTAAACAATGATAAAAGAAATGCTAGGATGTTCGGGTCACTATAGCTATGATGGCAGACGGTCTAGGTAAAGATGTATTACAGTCGTGTAAGGGGTATAACAAGTCCTTTCGGTCCAAGTTAATTAATAGCTCCTTTTGGCCTACGCTACTAGTCCCTATGTCTCACTTTATACTAGTTGTCAACATGATAGGTGATTCCAAATGTCTAAGTCACATACCTTTCGATCTTAGAAACTTAGCTGTCTTAAAAACATTAACTAATGCCCTTCCCTATCTCTCGATCCCCGGGTTGGTCATTACTAAGCATTTAACAAGTCTCCTCTCGGTCTCATTGAAAGATATTACACTTAACGAAACAAAACTGGTCTCATCATACACGAAGTCGGTCGACCGACCAGCTAATCCTGTCGATCGACAAATAACCTACTCTGTCGACCGACCAGAGAAGCCAGTCGTTCGACCAAGCACTGTTACGGGTTGCCCTAAACTACGCCATCTACCCTATAATTCGCCTACATCCTAACTTGTGAAGGTTTAGCTACTCATAACGATAATGAAAACAGTAACTTTAATAATAAAAACAACAAACATCATGATTATAATAACAACAAAGCAATTAACAAAAGCAATGGCTTAAGGTTCTAACTATCTGGTATAAAACTAATAAAACTATGAATAAACTAAATTTAGAATAAGAATTACCGTAACAAGGAAGGTAGAAGAACAGAACGAGATTGAACTTTATTAGAAATATACGTGGGATAGAAAGTTTATATAAAATTTCTAAAACCTAGAAAGAAATACTAATAAACTGATTAAGACTAATTAGAATTAGTTAAAGCTAAAAGATTAAGAAATTCGATCCTCAGTACAAAGGAGGTGATTAGGTTTATATAATAGTGTATCGATGCTTCCTTCAAAACCTAATCATGCGTCGTGGGCTTAACCTCGTTTCTGAATTTCCGAAAAAGGGCCGAGTGGTCGACCGACTGGTGGTATTGGTCAGTCGACCAGTTGTCGGGGTGTCTCCACCTTCTGATCTTGTAAATTAACTTCTGGAAACCCTAAACCCTAAAACTAGAAAGAAATACTAATTAACTGATTAAGACTAATTAGAATTAGGTAAAGCTAAAAGATTAAGAAATTCGATACTCAGTACAAAAGAGGTGATTAGGTTTATATAATAGTCTGTCGATGCTTCCTTCAAAACCTAATCATGCGTCGTGGGCTTAACCTCGTTTCTAAAGTTCCGAAAAAGGGCCGAGTGGTCGACCGACCGGTAGTATTGGTCGGTTGACCAGTTGTCGGGGTGTCTCATCCTTCTGATCTTGTAAATTAACTTCTGGAATTTCGTTTGTCTGGTACATTGGTCGATCTACCAGTGTGCTCGATCGGTCGACTGATGTACCTGATGTATCAGTCCCTGTTTCTACTTAAATCAGTCATGCGGACCTTGAAATGTGCGCTAGACTTCGTTCCTTCTTTGTCCATTCGTGTCTTTAGCTATGCAATCCACTTGAGGACGGATTTTACTCGAAATCGGCTCATTTTCGCATAAATTTGCTATAATGCACAAAAATACGAAAGTAGATGAAATAGGAGAAATAATAACCATAAACTCATATTTGAGCTCTGAAATGCGTGTAAAAAGGGATGTAAAACATCATAAAATAAACAAGCATCAAATTTCCCCAAACCAACCCTTGCTTGTCCTCAAGCAAGAACTAGACTCGATCTTAAAACTAATGGAACGATTTCAATCTCAGAGCGAAATACAAATGTAAAGCCTAAACCAATTTAATTCTAAGTCAACAAGCAACTAGTAAATGAATAATGTAAACGAGTTATTGAGTTGCCAAAACTTGCTAATCTATCAACCATAGAGACTTTATCAAAATGGACTCTCGCGGGTCGCTCAAATCACACAATAATCAAAGGGTGAGTGTATGTAAAAGATAGAAAGAAGTAACTTTGTAATGACACTCACCTAACTTCGACCTATGAGAACATGCCTGCAATCTAACATGAAAATAGTGTCTATAACCGTGCATATACATACCAATCTAATGACTTTGACACACGCTGAGGAAAAGAAGGGATATGTGAGGCAATGGGTAAGAGGGGCTAAAATGATTTGGATATGTGGAGTTTAAGAGTCAAGCTAGTAAACAACAAATCCAAATAACGGTAATTTCAGCACATCCAAACCCACTAACAAAGAACATGGTGCTATTACGAAGCACAAATCTCACAAATTTTCAAGGAAAATGACTCCCCAAATGATATGACTGAAGCATGGGAGTAAGAACCGCTAATGAATAAAACTTTGGAGCAAATGCGATTTTTTCTGATTACTGATATTTGGTCGACCGACCAAGGGCTTCGGTCGGTCGACTGATTTGCAGTACTTTTCCGATTTTTTTTTCTTTCTTTTTTCTGTTTTCCTCTTTTTTTTTTCTTTTCTTTTTCTTTTTCTTTCTTTTCTTTTCTGAATTTTTCTCATTCTTTCTCAATTGAGAGCATAATAACCAAAAAAAAACTTAAAGCATTCCCGTGACTACAAATACTAGCTTGGATATGGTAGGCTAAGTATGGGATGTAGCTTATAGGTCAAAAAAGGCAGTTTTGGCTATGTAAAGCTTATGGGTAAGATAAGAAAAGGGACCTCAATTGCACGTGTCAAAAATCAATAAACTAGATAGCATACAGGTATAAGCAGATTAAATTCATGTTTATGCATAATGATGTAACATGTCTCATAAGGAGTACTACTCACATCCTAACGAACTGGTAATAAATGATACCAGTTATAAAGCTCTAAAACTCAGAATGTATTGTAGTTTGCCAAAGATAAAAGTCAAGTCTCAAGATTAGCATTTATTTTGACAAAAAGTCGTAGATTATGCAAATGATTCTACTAAAACATGTGTTAAATAGCAAGGCTTAGGCATAAACAGATGAAATGCAAAGTCATCATTGAAATACTATCGTTCCAACTCAACCTATATGCTCAAATAAACGTGCATTTTTTGAAATTTTAGATATTTTTTCAATTTTTTTTTTGATTTTTGTGTATATGCAAGGAAAATAAAACAACAATGCAAACGGAAATATAATAAACGTGAAGCTGAAATGCCATAGAACATGTGAATGTGACGCAAAACCCTTCCACAAAACAATTCGCACAATGTCCCTATTGTGCAATAGCATAAGCAACGAACATGGAAAAATGGGAATTTGCGTAAAAACTAACTAAGGAAAGAAAAATGAAGGAACTCACAAAACTATAGCGCGAACGGAAACCTCCCCAAACCAGCGTGAGCTAGGAGGTTTCGGTAGCCAGCACTGCTACCTCATAGACCTGAAAAAGACACAAGACAAAACCTTTTTCGGAAATTAAATGCATTTTGGTGGTAATTGAGAATTACTTGAATGAACGTAGAAGAAAATTAAGAGTATAAAGGAAAGAATAGAGAGAAAAACTCCATAAGTTTGCTTACACGCTCCCCGAGGTGACAAAAACAGGCAGTAGCAGTAGTGGTGGTCGATCGACCGTGGGGTCTGGTCGACTGACCATTGCTCGATGAAACAGTAGCTGGAGTGCAGTCACTGGTCGACCGACTGGAACATCTGGTCGGTCGACCACTCTTCCTGTAAGAGAGTTCGTTTTTCTTCTTCTAATTAACTCAACTACACCAAACCTGTAAAACACAATTACCGCGCCCAAAACTTGCGCAATACCCAAAACTACGAAGTCTATAGTCTTAAAACAAAAACAAGTAACGCAAAAGTCTAAGTCTAAAAGCACAAAAAACAAAAAAGAAAGTCTTAAAATTCTGAAATAAAGCAATCATCCGCGAAAAATGTGGAAAATCTCGTACCACGTCTTTTGACTACACGAGGTAGTTTCCACGGTGCTTGTCTTCATTGCAAGGCATGTCCCCACTTTTCCACGTGACATACGCGGTGGCTCACCAACTCTTGAATTCTCCCTTGTCCGGCTATCATCCTTGACCTCTTCATCCGGCTCCTCGTCTGTCCCATAGCTTAGTTATCCTAGACCTCCTCTTTGAACAATTGGCTCTTTGACAACTGGCTCCACTCGTGGTTCCTCCTTCTCCAAACCGTTTCCTGAAATGGGTAAAACAACAAGTTTGTCCTCCATCGTGCTCCCAATCTGGGGCGGAGGTGTCACAACAGGAATAGGTACGGGTTCTAAAGCAGGAACCTCATTAATTACCACATACTTCTTTTTAGAAGAAAAGTGTTGCATGTAATGGGAGTCATATCATCTTTCTTTCTATACGATTGACCAAACACGATCGAGTGTTTGCCCACTTTGAAGGTCAAAGTCCCACTACCTACATCTATGATTGCACCAGCAGTGTGCAAAAAGGGTCTTCCCAAAATGATGGGAATATGGGCATCCTTGGGAATGTCTAGTACAACAAAGTCCACGGGAAAGAAGAACCTATAAATTCGTACGGGTATGTTCTCTAGAATGCCTATAGGTTTAACTGAAGTACGGTCGGCCATTTGGACCGTCATGCTAGTCACAGCGAGTTAGGTCATTCCTAACTTCCTAGCAAGGCTTAAGGGCATGACGCTTATACTAGCCCGTAGATCACATACTGCCTTCTTAATCGGAAAGGTACTAATGTTACAGGGGACCGAAAAACTGCCAGAGTCCTCTAGCTTGTGTGGGGCTATGACATGAGTTAGGTAACTAGATGACTCTTCAGTTAACGCTACGGACTCAACCTTGGTTAGTGACCTCTTCCTAGTTAGCAATTGTCTCATGAACTTCATGTATGCAGACACTTGTTGTACTAACTCTAGAAACGGTACTTGAACATTCAAACTACGAATAACATCCATAAATTTGTCAAAGGATACATGTTCTTTTGTTAGCACGAGTCTTTACGGATATGGAGGTGAAGTTGGGTTATCCACATTGACAGCTCTACTTAAGAATCTTGGGGCATTATCGCTTCCGAACCGAAATTCCCTCAAGTTCTCGGGCATTTCTGGACGAAAGTTTCTGCCTCGTGAGGTATTGTGGTCGGTCGACCACTGTCCTCGGTCGATCGACCACTCTCTGCAATCCCATAATTTCCAGTAGGTACTGGAACCTCGACACTGGTCGACCAACTGATGTAATACCCCGTATTTTAGCCTCGGTCAACGGCAGTCAAACCATATTCTAGACAAATATTTCAGATGGAATGTCATAAAGTATTTTACGTAAACCGTTATTATTTTTTAAATCGTATTTGTACGATTATTTCGTATTTCATAATTATTTTTATATTTGATAAAATGACATTTCATCCGTATTCCTTTAATTTGATAATATATTTATAATTAAATATATTTTTTTAATTTTATATTTATTCCTCAAATATACTTGTTTTATTATTTTTATATAAGTGCTAATAATTTTATATCCTTATAAATTATTTAATTAATAATTACTCATACTAAAGTACATAATTTAATTATCATAAATAATATATGCGTACTCGTTTATTTTAAATTACGAGTCGGGAGCGGAGTGTAAGACAAAGAGAACGTGTTGGTTTTGGGCTCGGATAGATTATGAGAACCGTGACACCAAGACTAGGTAAAACCCTAAACCTGACCTCTCAAACACCCATACACATCGACATTCAATTTGCCACCATATCTCGTAAAAAGAATACCTAACCACATCCACCTCGTCTGCCTCCACATCCTCTCTGTCTCCCTTCACTTACGAACCCTAGACCACCCTGAGTAGGAGCAAACAAGAAAGAAAGCACACGAAGGAGACAACCCTCACCATCGTTTCATCCTCTTCGCATCAGTATTTTGTAAGTAGTTTTTGTTGGAGCTTGTGTCCTCCACATGTAGTGTGATAACGTCATTGCACATACCCTTGTACGGACAAGTGGGAGATTGTTGGGGCTGATGTCCTCGACAATTAAGTACAATGACTTATTAAATCTCTTTAAGGATCACAAGGGCATACTTCAGTATTATTATCAGTTGATCCACGTTTATCAATAACGGTTGGCTTGCTAGATAAGTTTGACGTTATTGTCATACGGATGGCGGTGATCAACTGGTCCCTATACGTCACACCTATAGGACACGTTTGAGAGATGTGAAGGTATGAAGATACAGTCACATTTATGCCGAATACGACTAAACAGCTAGTCAGAGGTATTGACTATTAAATTAGTCAATAAGATGTTGAGATTATTATTTAATACGGATTAAATAATTTTAGCTAACACGGATTACATGATTAATTCGTAAATTAAATATAAACGGTTATATTTAATTAAATATTGTATTCGCGTATTAATATAAACAATTATATTAATTTGGGTAATTATACAATATCGTAATTTTATCAGACCATTATTAATACATCGACTGCATTAATATCTGATAACACGTGTACGATTTATAAATAAAACCCGCGAATAATATTTAGCTAATCGGGTCGAATAGCGCAAAGGTATAAGGTAAGAGTGGGAAAAGACCACTCTCACCTCAACCCGTTTGGCCGACCCAATCACTACATAAGGAGAGTCCTTCTCCTTTTGTCAGGTTACTGCTTCTTTGATTGTTTTACTGATAAAACACATCTCAAGGAAATTAGGGTTTTGAGAACTGCCTTTTCCCAAAACCCAGATGTCACATCTAAAACCTCACAAAACTCTCCCCATATTGCAAGGCAATTGGAGAGCCTTTCTAGCACACGCGGCATCATCTAAAACAAAGTCTTGGGTGCAAGTTATAGGAGGGAATTTACTTTAATTCCTGTTCTTAGGCCTATTCAAGCAAGGACCCAAGATTGTATTCTTTTCATGTTTTTATTTAACTTATGACAATAATCTCAACTGTAAAATTCGTTATAATCCTTCATGTTTAGGGCGAATACATGCTATATTCCCCACAAGTGGTATCAGAGCCAAGGCCTCGAGATTTTACTTTTGTGTTTTTCATAAGTTTTGTTTAAAAATTTTGAAAATCGATTTCTGCCGGCGTGCGGGTCGGTCGACCCATTATTGTGGTCGGTCGACCAACACCCGCGTAGGGTTTCTGTTTTTCGGCAGTTTCTCTTTTGCGTTTTCAGAAACTCGGTTTTTTGTTTTGTGGTCGGTCGACCTGGTTAATAGGTCGGTCGACCATTCTGCTGTTACAAAAAAAAAAAAAAATTATTATTATTATTAATTTTTTTTTTTTTCGTCAGGAGGTCGGTCGACCTGTTTAATGGGTCGGTGGACCTCTCTGCTGATACAGGAAATTTTTTTTTTTTGACAGTAGGTCGG
Organism: Silene conica; assembly: GCA_029255685.2. Lineage (NCBI taxonomy): Eukaryota > Viridiplantae > Streptophyta > Magnoliopsida > Caryophyllales > Caryophyllaceae > Silene > Silene conica. Next base: position 56,919,482 of record CM055317.2, read on the forward strand.
TCGACCCCATGTTGAGGTCGGTCGACCACTTCCCTGTAACAGTCGTGTTTTATTTTTCCGAAAATAACTTGTTTTATTTTCCCTTGGCCAAAAGTAATATGCTGTATACGGAAATAGTATATTATTTTTGTGAAACGGTTCACTCTCGCATGACACATATTATTTTAAAACGGTTTAAGATAATGGATTATTAACTTGTTAAAATTAAAGTGGTTAAAACGGTATAATCACATAATTTTAATCCCGTAAAGGTGGTTTGGTAAAATTTGTTAATCATAATAACAGTATTATGTCATGTATGAATTTTATTTTTAGTTGATGCATTTTATTTATCGTCTTGTTGAATGCCTATTGAATGCTTTCTATAACGTATTTAATTTTGCAAACGGTTGTAACTTAGTGTGGCCTTAGAAGATTGTGTCACCGTAATGATGGGACACAGTCTTGTTTGTAATTTTGAGATCTTGAATCTCCGGTTTGGGTTTTTGCCATGTAATTACTTTTGTATTTAAATTAGAATGTAAATAGGGTTATATTTGTAATTTAAATTAGTAATTTTGTGAAGACCAAAGACGGAGACCGGATGCTCACTCCCGCTGCAAAGACCAAGATGGAACATCAAGACAAGCTTCTAGGGTCCAACGGTGGATTCCAAGTTGTTTTATGTTTATTTTGGTAGGATAGGCCACACTAGGACTTTTATTTACGTTTATTGCATTTATTTTTATGCTTTCATCGAAAATAGCTTGCATCATATTCCGCCTAAAACCAAACCACCTATAACATGCCTGAAAACTGACTCATGTAGAGGTTACGCGTTAGTTTTCTGTGACAATACAGATGTCACATGTCAATTGCAAAACCATCACTTTATTTCATTCATTCACGCATATGCTAGATATTAGTTCACTTAAAATGGATAAATAAAAGTTGATGGGGTCTTGCTCGTATAACTAAAAATTGAGAATAGTCTTTATAAATCAGACTCCCATGAATTCCTTCTTCGTCGGTAGGCATAATATGACCCCTTCTACGTCGGGTAAGTGGGAACAGATGATTTATTTTATCTCAACATCATGGTCACTCGATACTATCTAGCGACTGAGATGGACTAATAGATATGATTTACGAAAATCTATCGACCAAGAGTTCCAACGGTGGAATTAGCCAAACTGTGCGCTTATCAATATACAGAAATTGAGTCTTGGGATCGTTTATATAATTCTTGAGGGAGATCAATTATATAAATGCATGAGTCTACGAGTTTAAATGCAATTTAATATAGACTTAAATCACAACAATGAGTTGCTTATAAGGTTTTGTTTTTATCTTCTTTTTCAGTGTAGAACACGTTCAATTAAACTGCTGTATAACTAATGGCTGGTGAAGACCAAATGCCAAGTGCCAAGCTAGCACGTGAATCCTGGCTAAAAGCCTTCATGGACTCCATGAATCAGTCTACTAGACTGAGGAATGATGGGTCAAACTTCTCTGACTGGGAGGCAGCACTACGGAATGTTGCCATTGCTGACGGAAAGCTTAAGTACTTAACTGAGCCCATTCCGGCACACCCAGGAACTGGAGCTAGAGCTAACGAAGTTCGCGCTCATAGCGACTTCGTCATGGAAGCGGGTGCGATAAAGAACGTACTCATCTATGCAATGGAATCCAATTTGCAAAGACGCTTCATAACCCATGGTGCAAACAAGATTTTCACCACGCTCACTAACGAATTCTCAAAAGCTCCGAGAATCGTTTCTTATGAGCATACCTGTGGCTTCTTTGAGATGAAACTCCAGAAGGGCCAAGCTGTTAGCCCACATATTCTCAACATGATTGAGAATATCGAGAAACTGGAGGCCCTAAACTGCAAGATCAGTGAGAACATAATCGATGATCGAATGCTTCATTCGCTTCATGATGGGTTCGCCCACTTTAGGGCCAACTATTACATGAACGACATGAAGAAGACTCCTCATGAGCTCCACTCCCTTCTCGTACAGACCGAGAAGGATCTGAAATTAAGTGGGAGCGTGAAGCAGGATGTTCTCATGATCTCCAGTAAGGGTAAGGGTAAGGGAAAAGCTAAAGCTCAGGGCGACCTAACAGTAGGCAAGACCAAGTTTAAGAAGTCAGGATTTACCAAGAGTGGGCCAGGTGAGTCAAGCAAGTCACTGGGCAAAACAAAGAGGAAGGATACTAGCATGGAATGCCATCATTGCCACAAGACTGGGCATTGGAGGCGCTCATGCCCCGTGTATCGTGAGGACATTAAGGCAGGCCGTGTTACTCCTGTTGGTATGTCTTCTTCTTCTTTTATTCACATGATTGAGATTAACCATGCAAGTTACGGAACTTGGGTACTAGATACTGGTTGTGGTTCTCATCTATGTAATCATGTGCAGGGCCTCCGAAACCAAGAACCCCTCATCAAGGGTGAGGTTGACCTGCGTGTCGGGAATGGAGCACGTGTTGCTGCAGTCTCGAGGGGAACATACGTGATCCAGCTTCCAAGTGGATTCGAGTTCTTTTTATATAACTGTTATTATGTTCCTTGTTTGTCCAAAAACATTATTTCAGTTTCTGCGCTTGACAAACTTGGTTTTTCATTTGTAATAGAAAATAACAGTTGTATTTTCTCATTACACAATATGATTTATGGCAAGGCCGTTTCCATGAATGGAATTTATGTTTTAGATCAAACCACTGAAATATTACATGTGAATAATAAGAGATTAAAGGTAGGTGACAAAGATCAAACTTACATATGGCATTGTCGTATGGGACACATAAATGAGAAACGCGTAAAACAGCTCATACAGAATGGAGCTATCTCGGCCTTTGATTTCGAATCATATGGCACGTGTGAATCATGTCTGATCGGTAAGATGACTCGTATTTCCTTTAAAGGTGTTGGAATGCGCGCTGCCGACCTATTAGGACTCATACATATGGACGTATGTGGCCTTATGTCGATCAACGCACGAGAAGGCTATAGGTATTTCATCACTTTCATGGATGATTTGAGTAGATATGGCTATGTCTATTTAATGAAGCATAAAAGTGAATCCTTTGACAAGTTCAAAGAATACCAGAATCGGGTACAGAACCAGCTGGGAAGAAAGATTAAAGCACTACGTTCTGATCGTGGTGGTGAGTATCTTTCACACGAGTTTGATCAACACCTTAAAGACTGTGGCATCGTGCTACAGTTGACTCCACCTGGAACACCACAATTAAATGGTGTGTCCGAACGGAGAAATCGAACTCTACTCGATATGGTTCGATCCATGATGTGTCACACCGTTGTGCCTGATTCATTGTGGGGCTATGCTCTTTTGTCAGCCGCTCTAATACTTAACCGAAGTCCGTCTAAAGTTGTTGACAAGACTCCATACGAATTATGGAAGGGAACGGTCCCTAACTTGTCCTTTATTCGGGTTTGGGGCTGCGAGGCTTATGTCAAGTGGAGACACGAGGATAAGCTCGGCCCGCGATCGGTCAAGACATACTTTATAGGGGACTTTTGGTCATTACTTCTACTCGCCAACCGAACATCGTGTTTTTGTTGCGGCTAGTGCGACGTTCTTAGAGAACGAATTTCTCGAGAACAAGTCGAGTAATAGAACCTTCGATTTATCGGAGGTTCAAGAACCAAGTACTGAGCAACCATTGGAGGAAACAGTTCCTACAACCGAAGCTGCGGTAGATATTCCTGAGGAACCTAGGAGGTCGGGAAGAGTCTATATTGTTGGAACTCGAGGTAGTCTCTACTAACATGTTCATATTATTAGTCTTACTAATATACTAATTAATCTCATATTAACTTAGTCGATCTTATGCATGCAAAATAAAAGCGGAAATAAAGAGAATCGTATTCTTACAACCGGTCCAAAATATGCTTAGGACGATCCTCCAAAAGCAACCAAGTAAGCTTGCCTCCAATGAGTGCGCACCAAGACCTACCCTTAAATCGAACCAAAACCGAACCCGAGCTAGGAGACGGATTTAGGTCAAAACCGTATACTAATACTAATGGTAGTATTATAGATAATATTATGAAGATAATATTATTGAGGTTGTAGTAAACTTTCTCACACTAGAAAGATGCTAGGTTTTCATTAGTTTTAGAATATTTGTGTTACTACATATTTATAGAATGGGATGGTTGGGGTTGGGTTTAGCCGTGAGACACAAGGTCTAGGGTAGTGAAAGAGTCAATTTGTGTCTTGCACATGACCTTAGGTATTAAGGCTATTTACTCAATATGTTTTTAGGGTATTAATTTCATATTTCAACCCATAAAACATTATCACCAAAACCGGCACTTATAAACGTAAAATGCACTTTCATTTTACGCTTTATAATTTGTACAATTACGTAACATCTTATGTGACATGACAATTGTATTAATTTGAAATATAAATTTGTCACGTAAATAATATTTCTAAATTAATTAAATCACATTTAACAATTTATTGAGTGATTCGAAATCACTGTCCCAACATATGGTTATCATAATAATCGTCGATACGATATATTAACAACGTTTGTCATAACCATGAACCATTCATTATACTAACTTCGATATTTCATAAATACCGATTAACATTTGACAATTGACACATTTCAATTTCAAATATAAATCTTACTTTAAGATTCAACCTCTATTTTCTCAATATACGGTTTTAAGAATATCGATCAATCTGTATCCTATACAATTAATCAATACACGTTTAAGGGGTCAGTCCTAGAGGTGTGACCTAAAGGGATCAACTGACCACCACCGTCATACGACAGTAATGTTAAACTCTAGTCAGCCAATCATTACCGATTAATGTTGGTCAGTTGACTAAATCAATATTGGATCGTCCCTTGCATATTCATTTCATAAGATTTATGACAATGATTTTATCATTGTCGTGATCGCACTATTGTTGAGGACACACATTCCCCAACAATCTCCCACTTGTCCTCGACAAGTGTGCGTCACCAATTCTCTTGTCCTATTACGTCATCTCCCACTCAATGCAAGGTGTCTTCCAGGTCGTACTTGCATTTGATCATATCTTGAGCGGTTTTCTCGATCTGGAGATTTAACTGCTTTGACCGGAATTATCTACCATAGATACCTTCCGAGCGTGGCCACGCATTTCCAGTTAAACTTCTCCTCGAGTGGCCTTGAGATTTAAGACAACCCTGACAAGGGGTTGGACAATTCCTATCCTACTGTTCCCTTCGACTAACACAGTCCATCATGACCCAAAAGAAGCCCATTTGACCCCCTTTAACGGTTGATCGTAGAGCTAAAATCAAAGTCAATCTGAGGCTGCATCACCTTGGGCGAACAGTCTCAAGTCAAAGAATCGACTTATGTGAATAATATAGTAGCTCTCGCCACGACCAGGCTAATTATAAAATTTCCAGAACTCTATAAGCGGTCACTAAATGCCCAACAGAGTGTTACACAGTCTGCCGATGTGATCGACTAGTCATCCCATATGACTCTATGACTTTTGAACTTGCCATCAATCGCCTCACATTGTAGCCACTTCGAGACGTCACCTCATACAAGCGACTATGGGCTATACTAAGTTAATCCAGTTCACTTATGGGGTTCAAATTGTCTCTTACAACCCATTTGGATTTCACAAAGTATAAATTGTGAGTTAATATTAATAATAATAACTCAAACGATAAGAGTGATTGTTATGTGCGGACAAACAATACAATATTGTTGCTCCACATAAACAATCTTTGATGATCATACATCAATTTGTATTAATGGTTTATTATGTGAATATACCCTATCTTCACATCTTTTAAACCTACAAATTTCGGTTTCCTTTTGACTCATATTATCTTGTATAATATGATGTAATTCAAGTACACTTCAAGTCTCTTATACTCGACCCGAGTCTCCTTACTTTAAGGAAGCTCCCACTGTTTTCTTAAAACTCATGACATGTCATCCATATGAACATAGTCATATTGTACTAGAATTTATATTGTAGTCTACCTAGATTCGATCCATTAGTTCTCCTTGAGAACTTATATCGAAAGAGGGCTTTATTTCAACTTATGGCATTTTGATCAAGGTTATATGAATTAACATTTTCATGTCTCGGATTCAAATCCAAACCTTGTAAACTGATCGGTGACGTTTCATTATCATATAATAAACTCACTTATGATTTATGTTCTTAACATACATTCATTTAGAATTGAAAACCTCATATTCTTTACCTTTTAAAGAGTATGATTTATGTATTCTAAAACCTCATATTCTTTAACCTTTAAAGAATCACCATCCTCTCTAAATGGTAGGTTTCGTTTTCTTAATAACTTTTCTCCCACTGAATTTTGTATTACTATCTTATAGTTAATAACTCCCACTGATTTCATAGTGTTTAGGTAACATCTTTAAACATCTTCTCAACTCATAATGAACATTTCATTTTGATTTACTTCAAACATTTACTCAACTCATAATGAACATTTCATTTTTATTTACTTCAAACATTTACTCAACTCATAATGAACATTTCATTTTGATTTACTTCAAACATTTTCTCAACTCATAATGAACATTTCATTTTGATTTACTTCAAACATTTTCTCAACTAGTAATGAACATTTCATTTTGATTTTCTTTCCCACGGAAAGAATCTTAGTATTATCATGAGAACGGGAGACGACTTTCTCCTCTATTATCTTTATAAAACAGAAACATTAACATCATGGAAACGATTTCCTTCTGTTAACACTCACGGTTCCTTTTATCCTCTCTAGGAACTAATGACAACATATGGAACATTTCCTTTTGTGTCCTCGCGTAGTTTCTTCTGTGTCCTCTCGTAGTTTCTTCTATCCAATCTTTTAGAGTTTTTCTCAAGGACTCCTCATAGGACTCTTCTCTAAGATCCTATGCTTATTTCATTGGTTTACGGGCGTAGAATTTCTCCCACTCTATCCTTTAAAATAACCGTTATTTAATAAGGATAGCATTTTTCGCCCGTGAACAATGTATTGGATAAAGAATTATGTGAGTATTGAGATATTAACATATTCTTTCATTTAAGGTGAAAATCTTATAATGAACTGATGTTCTTATGTTTGAATTTGAAGTATTTCACGGGATGCAATTCTCGTTTTTAAGTAAGTCGTATTACTTTTATAATGATCCTATCATTTCTTCCGTACATTGAATCATTCAAGGTACTTTATTACGATTTATGAAAATCGTATCAATTCATGTTATAAAAGCATTTTAAAACAACCAAACATGTTTGATTAAGAACAAAAGGATGACTTGGGTTGAAAACCAAGTCACCACTATTACAACCATTGTTTCAACAAGATTCTTGTCGTACAAGAAATACAAAGTTCTTAAATTAAAATGCAAAAAGAAAGAAAGAAGACATCAAATGAAAATTAGAGCCATGCTCTTCATGTCTTCAATCTCGGATGCTACCTTAGCCATCCATGGAATGAGCTTCAAGCTCTCCTTTCCTTTCTCCTTGCCCTAGATCTTGGAAGGAGTCCCTTTAAAACAATTAAAAACGGGTTAATATTAACAACTTGTATCATTATACAAAGGTTAATCTTATAACATGAGTTTAAACAAGAATTATTACCAAAAGAGTGAACTTTTCAAGCTTTAGGTCGGCCAAATACATTGGACAATTCCGTTTCCAATGCCCTATCTTCATGCAATAATGGCATTTATTTTCAACTTTTGAAGATGATGTGTTCATGGATGTCATTTTACCCTTTCCTTTACCGTTTCTCCTTTCATGCTTCCTATTGTTCCTATTCTCAAGATTAAGTGTATTCTTCTCGGTACTTCGAATAAGTCCTAACTCCCTCTCTGCCCGTAAAGGCATATCAAGGAAGCGAAGAATTCGATCTATTATGACATAGTCAGGAGCTTGCACCTTTTGAATTTGCAAGACTTCAGATGGAACAACCGACTTAATCACATGAGAACTTATAGATTGATCCTTATACGAATTTGGGTCAAACCATGCAGAAATTACTTCATGAAGCAAAGTTCTAGGAGTTTGATAAAACATATTCTTAAGCTTGGTGTAAATCTCATTTGCCGTGCTAAACACAATCATTCTGTCTCGGAGATCCGGCTCCAAAGTGAAAATGATTATGTCTCTAAGAATATTTGACTCCTTCATATAGGCCTCATAGGCCTCACGAGTCTCAATCGTGGAGCGAGCAGTAGGAACAGGAGGAGCAGCTCTTGTAAGGAAACAAATCTTATTGTCACCTTCCGCAGCTAAAAGTAATTGGGATTCCCAATCTTTGAAATTGGTGCCTTGCTTCCTAAGCTTGCAACGATTCATGAAAGATTGGAGCCATGAAACGTGATGTGGGAGTGGTGGAGCGTTATTTGCCATTGATTGAAAGTCGAAAAATGAACTACAAATGAAAATTAAGGAATTAAAACACAATTATCGTTTTAATAAATAAACTTGTAAATTTAAACAAGTTATGCATCTACTTAATGATCTCTTACCCAATTAAGTAAATGATCCCGAGACCCAAATACACACTAACTCGGGCACGGTTTAGCCGATACATCCCTCATTAATATGACTCGGTAGATTAACCCCTTAATCGATTCTACTTTTAGAACTCTCGGTCGATAAAATTACACTAATTCTTATCTTAGCCCGAACTTATTACCACTACGGTGGCTCGAATACCTTCGTCGCGATCAACCAAATTTCAAGAATAAGTAATCATATTACCCCACTTCACCAACGTAATAAGGTTTGCACCCCGGTTTAGCCGAGCCTACTCCCTTATGAAGAAGATCCTTCGCGGGTCCTTTACTTTTTGGTAAGGCTATGTCTCGATTTTTAAATAACGTAAGAGATCTTGTCAATTTATTATCTATCTCCTTTAAGTGAACTAAGTCGGTGAAATATCGATAAATTAATTGACACGGTCGATAAAATCGATGAAATGCATGAGTTTGGATGACGATTTGGCTATGCATGCAAACATGATAAGCATAAATAAAAGCATAAAACTTTAAAAGCATAAATAAAATCCTAGTATGGCCTTTCCTAAAAAATAGAAAATAAAGTAAATTACAAATTCGGAAACCAACTCCTTTGGTTCCTTGAACTTCACACGCGGCACGCATCCCAAGGCAAACTCCGTCTTGGTCGGAACTCCTTTCCGAAATGGCACCGTCTTCAAGGATCTCCGGAATTACAAATAATTACAAATTTTCTATCTATTTTATACATTATAAAATAAAACAATAAAATAAAGTGATACGAGATCACATTAAATTACAACCGAATCGATAAACCCTTACATTACGGGAAATATCGATTAAAATCTAAGGCCATACTAAGTAAATTACATAATTCCAAAATTACGTAAATAAAATATGACATTCATAAACAATAATTAAATATGCAATGCTTATGTAAAATGCAAAACCTAAGCCAAATCGTCCTATTTAAACACGTTTTAAATATCGTTATTCGTAATAACACGGTTTTATGGAATAACGTGATTTAAACAATTTTAAAATCACTAATCACTCTATGAATCACTATTCATGATTTAGTTAAGTTTCCTAACACATTTTAGGATTCAAAATTTAGTCTTAATCAAATTTCGAAATAACTCAACTTTTATTTAAATATTGTTCGTTTTTAATCGGTTTTACGGGAAATAGCATTAAAATAATCAACCGAGTCATAAAAATTTCGAAAATTCAAAATTCAAAATTTTGAATATACTGAAAATTTCTTAAAATTTCAGATCCTTAAAACTCAAATATTTTCGAAATATACCATTTATTTCGTAAAATAGCTGTATAATATGCATAATATTTCGAAAAATTCAAAACTATTGCAAAAATTATGAAATAAAATACTAATATAATTTTTACATCTTCCTAGACACTCAAAGCATCTGAAATTGCATAAAAATAAGGCTGAAAAGCACTGTTTAAGGTCTGAAAATAAAGTAATGATTATGACTCCTTAAACACTCAATATCAATTTTAACTTTTAAAATTAAAACTTAAAGTTTCAGAAACTTTTGGCACTAAATAAAAATATTTTGATGATCATACATAATATGACTAATATGGGTGAATTTTTCGGACCATTTAAGCAATATTTACTATTTTTAATAATTCGTGTCATATATTACGCGATTTTACCGATTAAAATCATTTCTCATGCAATATTCGAGATTAAAAGCTCAAAATTCACATGCATGCTAGAAATAATATATGCGACACTATATTAAATTTTTATGGTCAAATTCGAACTTAAACTATTTAAGCTAAAATATGTCACTAATATTACGATTTTTACGATAAAAATCAATATTCATGCAATATTAACGAAAAATTTCTGGAAAATTCATCATATATTTTAAATATTGCATGTGACATCTACAAAAAATTTTATAGTTAAATTCATAATATAACTATTTATCCCATATTTAACTCATTTTATGACTATTTAACCATTAAAAATCATAAACCATGCATAAAACTCAATAATTTCGAAAATTATTTATATTCATAATATGTTAAATGCATGTGAGAACATATTTAAAATTCATGGCCAGAAACATTATTTAGCTATTTTCCCAAATAAAAACATTTTAACCGATTTTTGGCACTAATTAAACATTTTAATTACAATATTGAACAATATTATTCCATAAATCATCAAAATGACTTAAAACTATTTTAAGACCAGAAATATATACATGCAATAACATTTTCGTGCATATCCTATATGTACTACTCATTTTCGTTTTTAATTAAAATCGTATTTTCTCGCAAAAAACATATAAAATCGAGTTGCATGCAAGCAACCTAGTGCTCTGATACCACTTGTTGGAACTCGAGGTAGTCTCTACTAACATGTTCATATTATTAGTCTTACTAATATACTAATTAATCTCATATTAACTTAGTCGATCTTATGCATGCAAAATAAAAGCGGAAATAAAGAGAATCGTATTCTTACAACCGGTCCAAAATATGCTTAGGACGATCCTCCAAAAGCAACCAAGTAAGCTTGCCTCCAATGAGTGCGCACCAAGACCTACCCTTAAATCGAACCAAAATCGAACCCGAGCTAGGAGACGGATTTAGGTCAAAACCGTATACTAATACTAATGGTAGTATTATAGATAATATTATGAAGATAATATTATTGAGGTTGTAGTAAACTTTCTCACACTAGAAAGATGCTAGGTTTTCATTAGTTTTAGAATATGTGTGTTACTACATATTTATAGAATGGGATGGTTGGGGTTGGGTTTAGCCGTGAGACACAAGGTCTAGGGTAGTGAAAGAGTCAATTTGTGTCTTGCACATGACCTTAGGTATTAAGGCTATTTACTCAATATGTTTTTAGGGTATTAATTTCATATTTCAACCCATAAAACATTATCACCAAAACCGGCACTTATAAACATAAAATGCACTTTCATTTTACGCTTTATAATTTGTACAATTACGTAACATCTTATGTGACATGACAATTGTATTAATTTGAAATATAAATTTGTCACGTAAATAATATTTCTAAATTAATTAAATCACATTTAACAAATTATTGAGTGATTCGAAATCACTGTCCCAACATATGGTTATCATAATAATCGTCGATACGATATATTAACAACGTTTGTCATAACCATGAACCATTCATTATACTAACTTCGATATTTCATAAATACCGATTAACATTTGACAATTGACACATTTCAATTTCAAATATAAATCTTACTTTAAGATTCAACCTCTATTTTCTCAATATACGGTTTTAAGAATATCGATCAATCTGTATCCTATACAATTAATCAATACACGTTTAAGGGGTCAGTCCTAGAGGTGTGACCTAAAGGGATCAACTGACCACCACCGTCATATGACAGTAATGTTAAACTCTAGTCAGCCAATCATTACCGATTAATGTTGGTCAGTTGACTAAATCAATATTGGATCGTCCCTTGCATATTCATTTCATAAGATTTATGACAATGATTTTATCATTGTCGTGATCGCACTATTGTTGAGGACACACATTCCCCAACATATATTCCTCCGGACAGATACATAGGTATGGTCGAGGAACATGACATAGATGACATCTTACTCCTAGAGGGTAATGAACCCTCAGCCTATAAAGGTGCCATACCCAGTTCTGACTCAAAGCTATGGCTAGAAGCCATGCAATCCGAGATGGACTCCATGTATGTGAACAACGTGTGGGATCTTGTGGACCTACCTGCAAAGGTACGTCCTCTTCAATGCAAATGGCTTTACAAGATAAAGCATGCCGTGGAAGGAAAACAAGATATCCACAAGGCAAGACTAGTTGCTAAAGGTTTCACCCAAGTGCCAGGCTTGCACTACGATGAGATCTTTGCACCCGTAGTCAGGCTACGTTCCATTCGGATTATCTTAGCGATCGCCGCATTTCATGACTATGAAATATGGCAAATGGACGTTAAAAACGCCTTCTTAAACGGTTATTTGGAGGAAGAGTTGTACATGGTACAACCCGAGGGTTTTATTGATCCAGAACATCCTAAGAAGGTTTGCAAGCTTAAGCGTTCCATCTATGGACTTAAGCAAGCATCACGGAGTTGGAATCATCGCTTCGACCAAGTGATAAAAGAGAATGGGTTCATTCGATCAGTCGAGGAACCATGTCTCTATATCAAGTCGAGTGGGAGCAAGATTGTATACCTAGTACTGTATGTCGACGACATACTCTTGATTGGGAATGACATACCTCTCCTTTCTTCGGTTAAAGCATGGTTGAAAAACCATTTCCAGATGAAAGATCTGGGAGAGGCACAAAGAATTTTGGGCATCCGTATCTACAGGATAGATCACGACGGATGTTGTCTCTCAGTCAGAAGTCTTACATAGATAAGATTCTAGAGAGATTCAGCATGACGAACTCCAAGAAAGGGTTCCTTCCTATGACTACTGGGCTTCACTTGAGCAAAACTCAAGGAGCTAAGACATTGGAAGAGAAGGAGCACATGAGTCGGATTCCTTATGCTTCGGCAATAGGATCGATCATGTATGCCATGATATGCACACGTCCAGACGTTGCATATGCATTGAGTATGACAAGTCGATTCCAAGCTCATCCAGGTGAACAACACAGGATGGCCGTGAAAAACATTCTTAAGTACCTACGGAGGACTAAAGATTGGGGATTGACTTACGGAGGCGACTCGACGCTCTGCGCCACGGGTTACGCAGATGCTAGCTTCCAAACGGATCGAGACGACTCGAAATCTCAGTCTGGATTCGTTTTACTCTTAATGGCGCTGCTGTCAGCTGGAAAAGTTCTAAACAGAGTGTTACAGCAGATTCTTCGACTGAGTCCGAGTACTATGCCGCCTCGGAAGCAGCTAAGGAAGCAATATGGATGCGTCAATTCTTACAAGGACTCTCAGTAGTGCCTAGTTCGAATGATCCAATCACCGTTTATTGTGACAATAAAGGTGCCATCTTCCAAGCTAAGGAGCATAAGTCTAGCAACAAGGCTAGACATGTACAACGGAAAGCTCATCTAATCAGAGATTACGTGGAGCAAAAGGAGATATTTATTGGTAAGATAGCTAAGGATGACAACATAGCTGATCCTCTCACTAAAGCATTACTACGTGATAAGCATGAAGGACACATTCATTCCATGGGAATTAGATGTGTTCCTAAGTTGTAGTACTCTTTTATGAATTCTTGTAATAATTCATTTTCTCGTGTACTCTATTCAACCTCATTGTTATGATATATAATGTTTTGTTTTTCATGTGGAATTGTACGCCAATTTTGAACACCACAAAGTGAACTGAATAACATTACATCGTTTTAGTCCTTGATTACCCACTTGAGCTGATAACTCAGGTAATCATTTTGTGACGTTGGTTGATGGTGGGTTCAACGAGCCATAAGTCAAACGGATAACTGACCAATCACAAAGACGAGTTATACGGATATCTCGTAGGACACCCCGTGACAACGTTATGGAGTCCTAAATGTTTTATAACATTGGGTGCCCGGTCGTGGATAGGACCTCCATAGTGTTCCTTAGAGTCGCGTCTTTTGACTTTCAACTGTCTCTTGAGATTAAGGCAGATTTTGGGTAACTTTGGTTTCTTTCCCACGGTCATCGTAACAGGGGCCAAGAGGATTTTTTCTGGGTTATTTCATGCTGCGCGATATCGGCAGGATTCGAGTTGAGGGAAATATCCAAACCCTTATCAGGATTTTATCATTTCTCAGGGCCACTCGAGGAGTAGTAACTGAAATGCATGGCCATGCTCGAATACAGATTCGTTTTATCAGTAAACCACTCTTGATACAGATCGCTTGTGAGATACGACCTTTGCGAATGCGGATTTGCAAATTGTCTTACATTGAGTGGGAGAAATTTTAAAACGATATGAGAATCGGTTATCGCACCTACACTTGTACGGACAAGTGGGAGTTTGTTGGAGCTTGTGTCCTCCCCATGTAGTGTGATAACGTCATTGCACATACCTTTGTACGGACAAGAGGGAGATTGTTGGGGCTGGTGTCCTTGACAATTAAGTATAATGACTTATTAAATCTCTTTAAGGATCACAAGGGCATACTTCAGTGTTATTATTAGTTGATCCACGTTTATCAATAACGGTTGGCTTGCTAGATAAGTTTGACGTTATTGTCACACAGATGGCGGTGATCAACTAGTCCCTATACGTCACACCTATAGGACACGTTTGAGAGATGTGAAGGTATGAAAATACAGTCACATTTATGCCGAATACGACTAAACAGTTAGTCAGAGGTATTGACTATTAAATTAGTCAATAAGATGTTGAGATTATTATTTAATACGGATTAAATAATTTTAGCTAACACGGATTACATGATTAATTCGTAAATTAAATATAAACGGTTATATTTAATTAAATATTGTATTCGCGTATTAATATAAACAGTTATATTAATTTGGGTAATTATACAATATCATAATTTTATCAGACCATTATTAATACATCGACTGCATTAATATCTGATAACACGTGTACGATTTATAAATAAAACCCGCGAATAATATTTAGCTAATCGGGTCGAATCACGCAAAGGTATAAGGTAAGAGTGGGAAAAGCCCACTCTCACCTCAACCCGTTCGGCCGACCCAATCACTACATAAGCAGATTCCTTCTCCTTTTGTCAGGTTACTGCTTCTTTGATTGTTTTACTGATAAAACACATCTCAAGGAAATTACGGTTTTGAGAACTGCCTTTTCCCAAAACCCAGATGTCACATCTAAAACCTCACAAAACTCTCCCCATATTGCAAGGCAATTGGAGAGCCTTTCTAGCACACGCGGCATCATCTTAAACAAAGTCTTGGGTGCAAGTTATAGGAAGAAATTTACTTTAATTCCTGTTCTTAGGCCTATTCAAGCAAGAACCCAAGGTTGTATTCTTTTCAAGTTTTTATTTAACTTATGACAATAATCTCAACTGTAAAATTCGTTATAATCCTTCATGTTTAGGGCGAATACATGCTATATTCCCCACAGTTTTGTACCCTTCGAGACCATCGTTTTGTATGTTTATTTGTTGTATTTAATCCTTATAGTGTGCACACTACAAAAAAATACCAGGATTGCGACGGATTATTTGCGAAGGACAGAAATTCCGTCGCAAATATTGGTTTGGGACGGAAATATAGTTTGCGACGGATTTTGCGACGGACCCAAAATTCCCAAACCCGCGAAGTGAAAGTCAAATGGCGGGAAAGTTTGCGACGGAAAATCCGTCGCAAATATTGACTCTTGCGACGGAAATTCTGTCGCAAATCATTGACTAGCCTTGACCTAAATTTGGTCAAGGGTCAAAGTCTGACCAGATTTGCGACGGAATTTCCGTCGCAAGAGTCAAAGTTTGCGACGGAAATTCCGTCGCAAATATGGTCAAACTTTGACTTTGGACCATATTTGCGACGGAATTCCGTCGCAAAAGTCCGTCCCAAAAACAATTACTATACAAACCCGCGGGGTTCCATTTCCCCCAAATCAATTTATTTTACAAAACCTAAATCGCGATTCCTCCTTCTCCTTCATTCCTCACCGCCACCCCTAAGTGCAACCACCACCACACCACTACCTCCCCACCTCACCGCCGGCCACCACCTCACCGCCGCACTAATCCTCCTTCTCCTTCCTTCCCCCTCTTTCCTCTCCTTCTCCTTTCTTCTCCCTGCCACCTCACCGCCGCCACCTTGCCGCCGCCACTTCCTTCTTCCTTCTCCATTTCTCCTTATGTATGTATATTAACTTTCGTTATTTATATATGGTCTTAATTAGTTATGTTTAATTCCGTCGCAAAATTCCGTCGCAAATTCCGTCGCAAATTCCGTATTATAGTTGTTTATTGTTATTAACAATAGTTAGTTTAGTTTAATGGTTATTTGATTTGTTTAGTTAGTATTGTTAGCTAATTAGTAAATATTAGGTTAGTAGGTAATTTCGTCCCAAATCCGTTGCATATTGTTGTTAAGATGTTTATGACGAATGATTTTTGATATAAAATTTGCAGTGATGTTGATTGTTAGTGTTGTTGATTTGTTTAGAATATTTTCGACTAGTACCCGTTTAATAATTACACATTAGGTGTAATTGTTGAATAGTCCCCGTTTTGGGACTGTTTTGAATCTTTCATACAATTTAGGTGGTAAATACTCTATATTTTCTTGATTGTATTGAAACAAAAATTGGGCAACACTTCCTTATTCTTCTCCAAATATATTCTATATAATGTATTTGCAGAACAATAGGGAAGTGCTGCCCAATTTTTGTCTCATTACCATCAATAAAATATATGAGTGTTTACTAATTGTATGAAAGATTCAAAGATGGGTTAAGGTTAGAGAGATAAGGACCCCAGACCAATACATCAAAGGGTTTTTTTTTGCAGGTTGGTGTTTGTGTTGGTGTTGGTGTTGGTGTTGGTGTTGGTGTTAGTGTTGGTGTTGGTGTTGGTGTTGGTGTTGGTGTTGGTGTTGGTGTTGGTGTTGGTGTTGGTGTTTGTGTTGGTGTTGGTGTTGGTTTTGGTGTTGGTATTAATATTGTTAGTTGTTGTTGTTGTTGTTGTTAGTTGTTAGTTGATGTTGTTAATTAGTTGTTAATTAGCTAGATAGTTGTTGTTAACTAGTTGTTTTTGTTAGTTGTTGTTGTTATGTAGTTGTTGTTATTTAGTTGTTGTTGTTAATTAGTTGTTGTTATTGTTTGTTAAAATATGTAGATTTACTATGAAGAGATTAGAAAGAAAATGGATGTATGAAAGGTTGGATTCTAGGAAAAAATTGAGGCAGGATTTCGTAATTGGTGTTAATGAATTCATTAACTATGTTAAGCAACAAGACGAATTCATTAGAAATAGAGAAATTAGGTGTCCATGTTCTAAGTGCAAGAATACAAAGTATTTAGTTGAACAAGAAGTACGGAAACACCTTGGTTTGAGAGGGTTTTGTGATAACTATTATGATTGGGTGTGTCACGGAGAGAAATTCTCCGTTGAGGAAGAGGGAAGCTCATCAATGCACTCCGACAATCCTTATAGGGATATGGTAGAAGATGCGTTACACGATAGCATTGATCAAATTAGGGAAGATGCTCTTAATGCCGAGGTGGTCGATGAATCTCCAAATCCTAATGTATTAGCTTTTTTCCAAATGCTAAAACATGTCGAACAACCTCTTTATGTAGGAAGTCGTATGACATTGCTACAGTCGGCTTCAAGGTTTATCACTTTAAAATGTGAATTCAACTTAGCTGAAAAATGTGTAGATGGTTTCGCTTCATATATCGGAGATATGATTCCTGAAAATAATCTTATGACGCGTAACTACTATGAAACCAAAAAAGTTCTTAAAGCTCTTCAACTACCCCATGAAAAGATAGATGCCTGTTCAGGAGGATGTATGCTTTTCTGGATGCACGACAATCAACTTGATAAGTGCAGAAAATGTGGTACGAATTAATAGGTACAAATCAGAGAAAAATGCAAATGGCAAAAGAGTTCCCAAAAAGTTCTTAACTTATTTTCCATTAGGACCACGGTAGCAACACTTTTATGCCACAAAGCACATCGCGGGCGAAATGCGTTGGCATTATGAAAACCCTCGTGTTAGTGGAACAATGTCTCATCCAAGTGACGGGGAGGCTTGGAAACAGTTTGATCGGCTGCATCCTGATTTTGCATCTGAGCCTAAGAATGTCCATCTTGGACTTTACACTGATGGTTTCGCACCGTTTAGTCAATTCGGGAAGCAATATTCATGTTGGCCGGTGATACTTACTCCATACAATTTACCACCCTAGCTCTGTATGAAAAGACAGTTTATGCTCTTAACATTACTTATTCCCGGTCCCCACAGTCCAAAGAAAAACCTTGACGTCTATTTGCAGCCTCTTTTTCACGAGTTGAAGCAATTATGGGAGACGGGGATCTTAACCTATCATGTTTCATTAAAGCAAAACTATGATCTAAGAGCCGCACCCCTATGGACGATCAACGACTTTCCTGCATATGGCATGTTATCTGGTTGGTCAACTGCTGGTGAGCATGCATGTCCATATTGTATGAAAAATGAGACTAAGTCAGTTTGGCTACAACATGGCAAAAAATGGAGTTGGTATGATTGTCATAGACAAGTTTTAGAAAGTAATCATGTTTTTCGCAAGGATAAGGTGCATTTTAGGAAAGGGAAAGTTGAGAACGATGTTGCTGCAAAGAGGTTAACAGGCAAGAGGTGTGAGATTGTGTGAAACATTTACCAAAAATTGTGGATGCATTTGACCGTGAACTGAATTTGCTTAAAGCGAAACGGATTGGGTGGTGGAAACAAAGCATTTTTTGGGAGCTTCCCTATTGGAGCACGCTACTAATTCGACATAACCTTGATGTCATGCATATTGAGAAAAAAAAAATTCGAGCAAATAATTCACACTGTCGTGGATGTGAAAGGAAAAACAAAATTAGACTCAAATGCAGAGAAAAACATGTTACTTCTTTGTTCAAGTAAAAGAAAAGGGGATTCGGTCATTTTGAAAAAGGAACAAAAGAAGGTCCTATGTGAATGGGTATACAAACTAAAGTTTCCCAACGGTTATTCTTCAGAGTTGAGAAGGTGTGTCGATATGAATGAACTGAAGATACACGGTTTGAAAAGTCATGATTGTCACATCTTCATGTAGTGATTACTACCAGTTGCCTTGAGACATCTTCTCCCAAAAAATGAGTGGAATGCCATGACTGAAATTAGTCAGTTTTTCAGAGATTTGGGTACTTCATCAGTACAAATAGAAAAAATTACAAGTCTCGAAAATAACATTGCGGAGATCATCTGTAAATTGGAAAAAATCCTTCCACCCTTCTTTTTTCAACTCAATGGAACACCTACCTATTCATTTGCCATATGAAGTAAAAGTGGGCGGTCCTGTGCAATATAGGTGGATGTATCCTTTCGAGAGGTAATGTCATCATCCTTATTTAATACTTTATATTATATAATACATATATATCATTATATTTTTCATTATAAACTAATTTGTTTATAGGTTTTTGAATCATTTGAAAAAGAAAATAAAAAATAAAGCTCATGTTGAAGGGTCTATATGTAATGCATATTTAATTGAGGAAATAGCAAATTTCTGTTCCCTATACTTTGAAGATCAAATAGACACCAAGGCAAAGGACCTTGACGTTGGTTCAAAAAAGCCAACACAATCTAACTTGCCTGAGATATTTCAAGATCATGATGGCACTACTTATAGAAAGTGTCGTGAAAGATTTTGGAGGATAACAAATATGAGCGTGCACACCTCTACGTTTTATCTAACTGCGATTCTGATGAATTGAAACGCAACGAAGTGTAAGTGGTGAATCTAAATTCTGATATTTGAAACGTACTTTATTAGTTGTTCAAAAATTAATAAGTCCCCTTATCTGAATATAGGTTGTTTGAAAATTTTATCATGAGAGAACATCCTGAATGTGTCGTAGGCAATGATGTTTGGGAAAAATATGAAACAAGATTTCCCAGATGGTTTAGATCTCAGGTTATTAATATAGAAGATCCAGTTATAATTGCCTTAGCAAATGGTCCCTCAAGAAGAGTCAGAACATGGAAACGCTATTCCATCAATGGCTACAAATTTCGAGCTTTCATTCAAGGAAAAGATTTGGAAAAGTGCACAATTAACAATGGAGTTTGTGTGAGTTCCACTGAAGGAGCTGACTACTATGGGACCCTTGACGAAATTGTTGAGATGACTTATACAGGCCCAAAAGACACTTACAAAGTCATTTTGTTCAAATGTAGTTGGCTAGATAACTCTGAAAGAGGAATGCAAGTACATAAGGAATATAAGCTTGTGGAGGTTAACTGGAGTAGAAAATTTGCAAAGTACGACTCATTTGTGTTGGCATATCAAGTGGAACAAGTTTACTATAGTCCTTATCCAGGTATAAAAAAGGATCAAAGTCAATGGTCAACGGTATTCAAAACCAAGGCTAGATCACATGTCGATGCTCCCCTTGATGAATCTTTCTTTCAAGAAAATGTTACTAATGGTGAAACAATACTGTCACCAATTGAAGTAGAAGAAGAAGATGAAGATGAAATTGTGGAGGAACCAGAACACATACAAATTGTGGCAGAGGAGGAAGATGAGGATGAGGATGAGGATGAGGACGGAGATATTATAGATTTTCTTTGTAAGGATGTAGGAATAAATTGTTCAAGTGATGATGATGATTAGGACTTCTATCTATTAGATTTGATAATCTTGTATTTCTTGATATTATTGCAGATGCCGTATGGCTTAATATCAATGAAATCATCTTATTTCCTTTATTATTCAAGTTTTTAATTATGTAAAGCATTTCTTTCTAATTGTTGCTATATTAGTTTGATAATATGCGGGGCGGAAAACGACGAGGTAGTGGTAGTCGTCAGCCTGAGGGACGAGCGGGAGCTAGTGACGAGGACGAGCCTCCTCAGCCTCAGCCGCCTACACGTCGACTACACCTCGATCCTACTAATTATGATGGCGGCATGTGGTAAGTATCTCATTTGTTTACTTATTGATGGTATATATATATATTGATTATAATTTGATTACTTATTGATTATAATTTGTTTACTTATTGATGGTAATGTCAACTCTTTTTCAGGTTCAGTCACAAGGAAGTTTCTGATCTTATAAGCTTGACCATTATTTCTAACTACAAGGAATTTGCGCCGAACTGGTGTAACACCCCAAGAGTATGAGATGAAATGTGTCCCACATCGATAGAATGTGAGGCTTGTGATATGTTTATAATAGCTTCCACCCACCATTTAGTAACAAGGCCTTGTGCTTTTGGGCTTGAGTGAGGACAAATAATGGGCCCAAAGGCATACTTCCCATCTTATTGGGGGTGTGTTACGACCGTGGTGGGTCGGGTTGTTACAAATGGTATCAGAGCGACTCTGCGACCGTGTGGTGAGCCTGTGGTCGGGAGTACCCGGGTCACACACCTAGCGGGGAGGATTCTGGCCCTGGTTGTGGTCAAGGTTGAGGCACAACGAGGACGTTGTGTTCTTTAAGTGGGGGAGTTTGTAACACCCCAAGAGTATGAGATAAAATGTGTCCCACATCGATAGAATGTGAGGCTTGTGATATGTTTATAATAGCTTCCACCCACCATTTAGTAACAAGGCCTTGTGCTTTTGGGCTTAAGTGAGGACAAATAATGGGCCCAAAGGCATACTTCCCATCTTATTGGGGGTGTGTTACGACCGTGGTGTGAGTGTAACACCCCCATTTATTTAAGAGCCTTTAGCAAGACATTCTCAAATAAATAGAGCTGTTACCATCTCGGAATGACCGAGGTAGTGAATAACAAGTAAACAAACCAAAGTACTTTATATAAAAACTGATTAAATTTAAACTTTTGATATTACATCGATTACACAAAGAATAAAAGTACAACTGATAACATCTAACTATGTGATCTAATTCTAAGTAGGTCCAAGCCATGTCTCTCTCTCCTTGCCCAAGCTCCTAGTCCACCTGTCTCTAACCTGTAGAATCTACTCCCCATTCCGGATCATCGTAGGTGTACACGAATACACTATCAACCTCGCGGTTGAGTAAGGTAACACAAAAGTAAATAACGCAACAAATATGATATGCAATGCCATGATATGCTCGAGCTCAATCACAATCTCAATCTCAAACCCGTGACTCCCAGCCATACCGAACCTCCCGGCAGACTATAATCGGCCGTCGCCGAACACCAGCATTACAGCTGAGGTCACCAGGTCTAGTCCTGCAGAACTAGCCTGGGCCCAATAATATCTGATCATCTCAAATCCGTATCCAATGCACATGCCATGCTCGTAAATGCAACAATACTCTAAATCAATCATGCTATTAAATAATGCAATGCGCATACCAACAATAATATTAATAATAATCAATACTCAGTCAAACCAATATCATTGTCATATCAATCATACTCAGCATCCATAACACACAATACCACATCCATTCATAACACAGCATAGAGTATAAGGTCAGTGTATCCTACCTGGATAACAATATAGTCCAATAGCAAGCCAGTAATCAGAAGTAAGCCACTTCAAAACCGTCACCTAGCAAATAGTAAATTATTCGATTACTAATTATGACATCGTTGGTTTCTTATAATTATTATCATTATAATTAAATAGTTAACACTTATAATATTAGTTATATAAACTAATATGCAAGTTACGTAACAAAAAATATAGTATATTAATTAATTACTTTAGTTAACCAAGTAATACATTACGCATAATAAGACGATATTAAACCCGACTACTTCAATTAACTTGACTAACCCATCTTTATTACTTTTATAACTAACTTCAATTAAATAACCGAACCTTGAAAAAGAACTATTAATAACCATCACATCCTTGTATAAAGTTTACTTAACGCTTTGAAAATCATTTTTAATACTAATACTAATAATAATCATAAGAATAATATTATTATTAACAACCAAGGAAATAATAATAATAATAATAATAATAATAATAATAATAATGATGATAATGATGATAATTAACCTACGTACAACACAACTACAGCACTAATAATAATAATATAATAATAATCATAAACATAAACACACAATAACAAGGCAGCACGAAACTTCGACACCCTACTGTTCAGCCCGCGCACCCCACTTCAGGACCACGCCACCACCGGCCAGGCCACCTATGGCCAGCGCCAATGGTCCCATATTCCCCTCTGCACCACCAACTACAACACCAGCATCTGAACCGTCACCATAGTTCCCCACAAACGTCACCAAAAGCTGCCCTAACGACCTACGTACAACCGCAATAAAACGGAGGGTCATCTGTTCGATCCGACAACCATCACCCCCAAACGCTAATCACAACCCTCATAGCTTACCTACAACAGAACACCCTGACCCGACAACCACCATACAACCACCACCCCTCTCTTTATACCTACGACGAGCGGAAACCTAAAAAAAACTTGCGCACCCTCACACTATTCCACTCGGTTTTATGCGATTAAACAGCCCCCAAAGGAGACCTATCACAAAACTGTCACGAGCCACCACAAACCACCGCCTTATTCCGAGCTACCCAAACCTGTACACTACCTTAACCACAACCCATTTCGTTTTGGTCCAGACACGTCTCTAAACGGGTTGAAAAACGGGTTTAAAGACTTCCTTGCGCTTCCCCTGTTTTCCCTTATCCCTGACAACCGTGGGAACCCGCCGTGGTGAACTCCACTGGCCACCACCAGCGTACCTATGCACTCAAACTCAACCCATTAACCACCACCCATCAACCCAAGTCAGTCGAAACCAATCTAGTTTAGGTTTGGGTCGAAAAGACTATACGATAACGAAGTAAATCATACAACCAAAACACGATCGAAAACAAAGTAGACTTACGATGATGATGATGAAGACATGCTATCCGTGTTGATATAAATCCGGCGATGAAGGGGATGAAAGATTACGAGTAGGAAAGCATATTGTAGTCGAAGGAATTTGATAAAAAAAATTGAGGCGGTGTACAAAAGTATAAGGGTTTAGGGTTTGCTAATTATAGTAGTGTTGAACGTTTTATGAAATCAAAATAATGTAACAAAATATTATAATAATAACATAGTAATATAATAATAATAATAATAATAACATAGTAATATAATAGTAATGTGCTACTACTATTATTATTATCATTGTTGTACGTAATTAGCTCCCTTAAGACACGTCAATGATTATTATACGTATTATTATGAAACAACGTATTATTAAAATTAAAGAAATACGAAGGAAACGGCATTTTGTGAAATAAACATCAAATATAAGATAATTGTGAGATACGAAATAATCATAGAAATACGATCTATAAAATAATAACAGTTTTACGTAAAATACTTTATAAACATATCATTTGAAATACTTGTATAAAACACGGTTTGACTTTCGTTGACCGAGGCTAAAATACGGGGTATTACAGTGATTATAACACCACTTGAATTTTTAAACTAGTTTTGTTTTTGGAAACTCGAAGAACTTCGAGGACGAAGTTCGTTTTAAGAGGGGAAGATTGTAATATCCCAAATATTTTGGTCGTATAATATTTTAAATAATTTTTATTATTAATTTAATACAAAAGAATTTTAATCTAATTTATAAGTTGGTCTCTAATTCTTTAATTTTGATAAGGATAGTTCAGTTGACTCAAAATATCATTAGGGCTAGCTTTTATTTTGTATAAAGCCCATCTTTTATTTATTGAATGCCTAATTGACGTTCAGCCGTCTCTAAACTTGTTATTCATGGTTGAAAGCATCCCCTCTGATCTTATTGTTTGTGCTACATTATTTTACTGGAAATGCATTTTGAAAGTCATCCTCCGATCCAACTCACAACAACCATTTTACCATTTCATCCTCCATTATTACTTTCACAGTTTGGTGGTTAATTATTGGAACGTTTTCGAGTATTGTTAGCCAAATTTTCTTGTATAAGGTAACACGATTCTACCAATCCTATTATTAATATTATTATTCGAGGTTGTATGAATTACTTGCTAACTGTTATTTATTTATGACGGTTTTATGTGCTAATTTTATCTCTGTTGAGTTATTAGTAATTGATTCGTATCCATTAATATTTTATATCAATAAGTTTAATCATCTGTTTGTGAGACGGGTTTAATTTTGAGATGGGTTTTCCTGTGTAATTGACTGATCTGAGGTATAAAGATAATTTTGATTTGGTTTAGTTGGGAACAGGAGTGTCTTTGTTAATGTCCTTTAAAGTGTGGATATCCATTGTTATTAGCACTAGAGCTTGAACCATGATACGTTGTCACGTGAGCTAGTATTTCACAAGTTTCGCGGTCTGAGAAGTATTGAGATGTTGGCTTTTGTTGGTAAGCTTAACTTGATTATTTTGACAGTAAGGTTGTTAAGTGGTATTCTGTTTGATTTGTCGATTTCTTTGACCTTGACTCGTGGGTGAGTAGCTTAGAGTTTTACTCTAAGTGTTGAGCACGGTTCTTTGAACCTTTGACAATAACGATATTGAATTGAGATTGGTTACTAGTATTGAGTTACAGGGCATGCGTGCCGAGTTATATTTATGGTCCAGAGTGACCAAGGTTCTTGAGTTATATTATTTGGTTTGGAATCGATATGAGATAGAAGTATTGTTTAGCGGTTTATCCGCCAGTTCACTCACCCCTTGTCCTTGGCTTAGTTTCGATGACGAAAATATAATACCTGGTAATCTTGGAATAGTATATTATGAGACAGAGTAATGAGTGAGACGGAGTAAGAGTAATGAGTTGGTTAATTTTTGGGACGAGAGAATATGAGTATATTGTGGTATAAGTTTCAGGCTGAGGTTGAGATAGTTGAGATAGGAACTCGGGGAGTGTTTTTATTATTCTCTGTGTTTATTTATTTTATTTTTTTACATGTCTGTGTTTCCACGCCATGACCAAAAAAACTATTCTGTTTATATTGAGGTATTATCTGTTACTCAGCTTTTCGGCTGACGTGTTTTCCCTTTTGGGCTACTCGTCATGGGGGTAGTCCCTTCTGTCTTCTTATCTTAACTTTCAGGTGATTCCGCTGCAGTTCAAAAGAGATTTTTTTTTTCAAGAGAAGATTTTATTTTAAGTTTTTTTTTTGTAAAACTTGCATTTCATTTTGTATTATTTCATTTGAAACGATTTGTAATAAGAGACTTTGTATATTAATTATAATATCCTTGTATTTTCGGTCAGTTTGTATTTAAAAAGTTCCTTTTATTTAGCCGAAATATGGGGGTGTTACAGTGTGAATGAGAATGAGCTCGAGCATAGCATGATCAATTGCATATACTGTTTGTTTGTGTTGTTTATTATTGTGTTATCCTACTCAACCGCGAGGTTGACAGTGTATTCGTGTTCACCTACAATGATCCGGAATGGGGAGTAGATCTTTCAGGTCAGAGACAGCTGGACTAGAACTGGGCATGGAAGAGAGACATGGACTAGACCTACCTAACTTCTAGATCACTTAGTCTTGTTTTCATAGTTGAACGTTTATTTCAGTTCAGTTGTTTTGGGAAGCCCTTTGGGCTAAGGCTTGTAATACTTCAGTTTAACCATTTACATTAAAGCACTGTGTTTCTTTCACTATGTATATCTACTACCCTGGTTATCCAGGATGGTAACGGTCATATTTACTCTGGAAGTCCTAGTTCAGGCTCCTAGGTAAATGGGGGTGTTACAAAATGGTATCAGAGCGACTCTGCGACCGTGTGGTGAGCCTGTGGTCGGGAGTACCCGGGTCACACACCTAGCGGGAAGGATTCTGGCCCTGGTTGTGGTCAAGGTTGAGGCACAACGAGGACGCTGTGTTCTTTAAGTGGGGGAGTTTGTAACACCCCAAGAGTATGAGATGAAATGTGTCCCACATCGATAGAATGTGAGGCTTGTGATATGTTTATAATAGCTTCCACCCATCATTTAGTAACAAGGCCTTGTGCTTTTGGGCTTAAGTGAGGACAAATAATGGGCCCAAAGGCATACTTCCCATCTTATTGGGGGTGTGTTACGACCGTGGTGGGTCGGGTTGTTACAACTGGTCACTTGCGTCGGATGCGTTGAAGAAAGAATGGTGGGATTGGTTTGAGGTATTTATTAACTATTACCTATTTCTGTTTAATTATTTATTACCTATTTTCGTTTCATTATTTTCTAACTATATTATTTTTTGAAACAGAAACATGTAATCTTTCATCCTCGCGACAGAGATGCGGTTAAGGCGGCTTGGACCAACATCTTGAAAGAACGCCTACGCAGAAAGATCCACTACGCTTCCAAGAAAAGTGCGGAGGAAAGGCCATCTTGGATACCGGCGGATATATTCCAAAAGATTCTGGATAGGAAGAATGATCCAAAGTTTAAGGACATATCCGAAAACAACACCGCCAATAGGATGTCTGGAAGTACCGAAAAAGGCAAGGCCTTAGGTACTCATATTATGGGTCGTAGAAACACCCTCCCGATTATGGATGAAATGGTAATTTCATAGTTTTTACTTCACTTTTTCTCGATTTGAGTAATTTTTTAACAATTGGCAAACTTTAACAATCTGGAGTGTTTTTTTTAACAAGTGCCGTTCGATTTAAATTGTAGGCTGGAGAAGATGGGAGGGATGTACCATCCGCCTTGGTTTTGCTGGAGAAGACCAAGAAGCATGCCAAGAAGGGATGGCTTTCAACGAAATCGAAAGAACTCTTTGTAAGTTATCACAAACTTTTCTTTATGTTTTAGTAATTTGCTTTAGTAATTAATTAATGTATACTAATCAAACTTTGTTTTTGTTTTGCAGGGAAAGGTTTTTTCAAGGAAGAATAAAATGATAAGTGAAGGGATATCGGAGGAGGAGATCGACGATAACGAGATCTATTTCGAAGAACATGGCGGCTTTAACAAGAAAGGGCTGATACTTGGTATGGGAAATGCAGCACCAGTTCTTTACGAACGTCACCGTCACTCAAGTGCTGGGAACCCATCATACACCCCAGATTAGTATTTTGTAGTATATTAAAGATTAAGACTAACCAATTATTTTACCGTTTACTGAATGAATATAATACCATGTTTGACTATTAATTGCAGGTATCGTCAGCAGAGTCCTTCAAGAGAATGCTCAGCTAAGGGAACGTGAACTCGAGACATCTCAAAGGCTAAAGGTAATTGAAGAGTTCTTAAGTCAACGGGGGGAGTTCACTACTCAAAGCTGCAACCCGGGAGGCTTTTCTCAGCCAAGACGCGACTTTGATGATGACGGCGGCGACAATGCGAGGTCGGCCAGACATTTCGTCACCCCAGAGCCCACTGACACCACCGTAAGATAGGTTTTATTAGGTTGGTTAGTTGGTCAAACTAGGATTATGTTTAGTTTTATTTTTAAGTTGAATGAACGTATGTAAAACCTTAATTTTAGTTTTGAAAAGACCTTTTAAAAACCTTATCTCGGAAAAGTTCTTTGTTGCTGGGTTGTTTTGGCTGAAATATGTAGGTTTGGAGAGCTTACAAATGGGTAAAATCAACCATTTAGCTGAAATGGGGAGAAGAAAAAACAGCTGAAACCGGAATATTCTACAGGAATTTGCGACGGAAATGTCCTGATTTGCGACGGAATTCCGTCGCAAAGGTTGACCATAGAGTCAAAGTCAGTCAACCTTTGCGACGGAAATTCCGTCGCAGGACTACACCTGGTGACCTCAGCTGTTATGCTGGTGTTCAGCGACGGCCGATCATTCGGTATGGGTGGGAGTTACGGGTTTGAGATTGAGATTGAGATTGAGTTCAGACATATCATGGCATTTGCATATCATTTGTTGCATTACGATTTTTGTGTTATCGTACTCAGCCGCGAGGTTGACAGTGTATTCGTGTGACACCTACGATGATCCGAAATGGGGAGTAGATTCTACAGGTCAGAGACAAATGGACTAGAAGCTTGGGCATGGAGATAGACATGGCTTGGACTTGCTTAGTTTTAGATCACTTAGGCCCTGTTCTTTCTGGCTTAATTTCAGCTCCTTCCAATTTTTGTTGGTTGTATTCTGTTAAGTTTTATTTACGTTCAATCAATTATTTTCAATTAATCTCTTCACAAAAGTAACTTTTAATTCAACTAAATTCACTCTACCTCAGTTTCACTCAATTTAGTTCAATTAAGCTCTACTCCAATTTATTCAATTCAGCTCGTTTCAGCCGAAAAGAACAGGGCCTTAGTCTCACTTATAGTTGTTTCAGTTGTGGTAGCTTTACTTTGTTTTAAGTTTTGGTTTTAAAGATAAGTTGTAAGAGATTTTAACTATCATTTAATTAGAAAGTACTGTGGTTGTCTTAGTTTGTTATTCACTACCTCGGTCTTTCCGAGATGGTAACAGTCTTATTTATTTAGGAAGGTCTTGCTAAAGGCTCCTGAATAAATGGGGGTGTTACACTTACCTTGACCATAGAGTCAAAGTCAGTCAAGCTTTGCGACGGAAATTCAGTTTGCAAAATTTGACCATTCCGTCGCTAATATTTGCAACGGACAATTCTGTCCCTAACTTCAATTTGCTACAAAAATGAGCGACAGGCGCTGTCCGTTGCAAATGAGTCTTTTGCGACGGATTTCTCATTGTTTGCGACGGAACTGTCCGTCGCAAATACAGCAATGTTTTATAGTGCCATAACATGTTCTTCATCATCAAACCACTAGGGGACCACCGTTGGTGTCACTAAACCACCGTGAACACGTCGACATTAAAGGCAACGTCTATACTCTGTTTGCTGTTTTTGCGTTTTTGCGTGTCTATTTATGGTCGTGGGTCATGAGTGATATTAATGGTGTATTAGTAGGTGATCATGTTGGTGGTGGAGAGAAGGTGTGTGGTAGCCGGAGGTGGCTGATTTGAGAGCATGGTCAGAGTTGCAGGAACAGGGGTTGCATGGTGTATACAGTGGGTTTTGGGGGTGGTTTTCTCAGAGATTGAGTGGTGTTGAAGGTGGGTGCTTGGCACCATGGGGCTGTGGGTGACGTGAGGTGTCGAGGGTGGAATTTCGTTGTGGCAACGGTGGTGTTAATAGGCGGTTAAAGTGACGGGTTGTAGAAGGGGGGAAACACGGGTGTAAGAGCGGGTAGTCACTGTTTCTGACCAGTGAGTTTTGTACGGGTTTCGAGGGTTGCCAGGGTTGAGTCAAGGTAGTGATGAGTGCCATTAGGTGCACCATAATACGGTGGTGGCAACCACCGTGTCTTGGTGGCAATTCAGGTGGCCAGAAGGCGGTTGACAGGGGTGCGAAGTAGTCTGCCAAGGGTGTGGTGTCGTTAATTGATGGCTGCTTTAGGGGATATTATACGTGATTTTTAAATTGTGATTGTTATTGTTTGGCCATGATTGGTGAATCATTATTATCATTATTGTTGGTGTTGTCATTGTTGATGTTTGTCAATGTAATACTCCGTATTTTATTATATGGTTTATTATTTATATTAACGTGTATTCGATAATTAATTTATCGAATAAGGTTTTATTTATATTTTTATCGTATTAGTTATATTTTAAGTTGCGACGTATGAACGGGAATCAGTATTTTATTTTATCGGGATACGTGATGGGTTTGGTCTTACGATTTATACTTGATGGGTGGCGTAATTGTGCAATGCATCAATGATGGGATACAAAAATAAAACCCTAATGCATATCATACTCCTAAAACCATCGACAAACCTATCATACTCCTCATCCATCGACAAACCTATCAAAACAAAAACTCAAAACCCTATTGTCTCTTTTGCCTCCTTACTACGTACAACCCTAAAAAACCCTTCACTCTTCTATCTCCTTAATCCATACACTCAATGAACCTGGCCTGGGATTGGGAAGAAGAAGGGAAGGAGCGAATCTGAGATAACCATCACCGGAATAGTTCACCTGCGCAGCCATGTTTGTAAGTGTTTTATAGTGTTGTTTTGCATCTGTGAACCGTAAACTAAGTTCGTATGTAATCCTTGTATTTTGTGTAACACGTCCATCGTATTTAGACCACTATAAGACCACCGTGGGTGGCGTGTTAACCACCGCGAGTCGTCTGCTGTCAAAACTCTGTTTTCGCTCTGTTTTCGTTTCTTTTGCGCTGTTTCGATTGGGGCTGCGTTATATCGGGTTTCGGGTTGTTTCTGGGAATGAGCCTTATGAGTAATAGTAGGGGGGTGGTTGTGAGTTGTGTGGCAATGGATGGGGTGGAGAATGGTGGTTGAACCACCGTGAATTTCTCCCAAACAGTGGCTCGGGGTATTTGTAAACCAGAGGGTATCGTGAGGGACAGTGGGTTTGGAGGTTATTGTTCAATGAGTGTAATGGTGTCGAGGCCAGGGGGTTGACACCAGTTGCTTATTGGTAGTCTGGGGTGTCGGGTGGTGGTAACTGGCGGGGGTAATGGTGGTGCTAGCAAGCGTTTAGGGGTTGGTTACGGTAGGTGTTTGTCGCGGGTTCAGTGTAGGTAGTTGCGACCAGGGGGTTTGATGGTGGTTTTGGGAGCTGGTGGGGACAAGTCTGGATTCGTGGTTGGCGCCAAGTGGTACACCGTACTCCAGGGAGGTAGTCACGGCGTTGGGGTGGTGGTTAAGGCGGAAAGGGCGTGTCGAGGAAGGCTGGAAGTAGGGTGGTCAGGCTGTCGGTTACGGGTTTTGGGGCTGGTACTTAGGCTGCGTTTTATACGTTGTGTGTTTTGGTTATTATTATTAATATTATTATTATTGTTTTATGTTTATTATTTTTATTAATTGATTTATTTTTATGGTGATTTTATAATTATAGGATAATAATGTTATTAATATTAGTATTATTATTATTAGGTATGTTGTTGGCAAATGTTATAATTGTATATCAAGTTTATTAATATATATAAGTTATTATTATTGTTATTAATAATGTTTTATTATTTATATGTTTAGTAGATATTAATAATTGATAATAGTTATCTATGTTTAATTATGTTAATTATGTTAAAGGTGGTGTTTGGCTATATTATGGGTCGGGAAGTAATGTTTTAAAGAAACTACTATTTTGGGAAGTTTCCATTTTGGGAAACTTTCCACTTATGGAAGAGTACTTTTGCAATAAGAGTAAGTTGACTTATGGGGGTTCGGGAAGTTTATTAATTAGTTCCGTAATATATGTTTAGGTGACGGTTTCGCGTGGAATACTTCTAGCAGCTTTACAGTTGACCTTATCCTTCTGCTATTCGAGGTAGGGGAAATGATTGAGATCTTGTTTACGATATTGTGACATTGATTATTAACTGTGGCGAGTTGTATACGTTTTATTGAATGAATAATATTATAATGTTATTGATTGACTGTATATTTCTGTGATACGATACGAAGCGGAGATAAAGGGTCTGTGTTTGGTGCGGAGATAAAGGGTCTGTGTTTGGTGCGGGGATAAAGGGTCTGTGTTTGGTGCGGAGATAAAGGGTCTGTGTTTGGTGCGGAGATAAAGGGTCTGTGTTTGGTGCGGAGATAAAGGGTCTGTGATTGGTGTGGAGATTTATGGGTCTTGTGATTCGGAGTGGAGAAGTTCGACTTTCTATTTATAGTAATGTGGTTTGTTTACAGTTTTTCCTCTACTCAACCTCGTGGTTGACCCTGTGTATTCGTGTGACACCTGTGATGATCCGTAATGGGGAGCAGTTTTGACAGGAAAGATGTTGCTGTGGGAGCATGGGATGGCGTGAGCACTTGGATGGACCGACTTAGATGTAGATCACATATCTTGTAGTTATCAGTTGTTTTTTTTTATTCCGCTGTGTAGTATCTGTAACACTGAAGTTTAAATTTTACTAGTTTCCATATAAAGTACTTTGGTATGATTTACTTTGTTATTCACTACCTCTGATATTCCGAGATGGTAACAGCTCAATTTACTGAGGATGTCTTGCTAAAGGCTCCTTGATAAATCGGGGTGTTACAAGATTGTAAAATCTTTTGAGTTATGATATGTCTAATTGTTTTACATGGCTAGGTGGTATGTCGCGATTGTTTGTATAAACTTGATAATTTTGTTACTTCTCGTATGCTTTTTATTGTGTTCGTGAAGTATCCTTTAATTTAGTGATAAGTTAAACTTTGGGGACAAAGTTTTCTTAAGGAGGGTAGAATGTAATATTTCGTGTTTTAAAGTACCCTTATTGGTTTTTGACGTTATGTGGTGCCCCATATCGTGTTCCATATGTGCCTAGCGACCAGTTGGTGGATCATGGGATGGTGAACTTCGGGACGAAGTTCATTTTAAGGAGGGAAGACTGTAATACTCCGTATTTTATTATATGGTTTATTATTTATATTAACGTGTATTCGATAATTAATTTATCGAATAAGGTTTTATTTATATTTTTATCGTATTAGTTATATTTTAAGTTGCGACGTATGAACGGGAATCAGTATTTTATTTTATCGGGATACGTGATGGGTTTGGTCTTACGATTTATACTTGATGGGTGGCGTAATTGTGCAATGCATCAATGATGGGATACAAAAATAAAACCCTAATGCATATCATACTCCTAAAACCATCGACAAACCTATCATACTCCTCATCCATCGACAAACCTATCAAAACAAAAACTCAAAACCCTATTGTCTCTTTTGCCTCCTTACTACGTACAACCCTAAAAAACCCTTCACTCTTCTATCTCCTTAATCCATACACTCAATGAACCTGGCCTGGGATTGGGAAGAAGAAGGGAAGGAGCGAATCTGAGATAACCATCACCGGAATAGTTCACCTGCGCAGCCATGTTTGTAAGTGTTTTATAGTGTTGTTTTGCATCTGTGAACCGTAAACTAAGTTCGTATGTAATCCTTGTATTTTGTGTAACACGTCCATCGTATTTAGACCACTATAAGACCACCGTGGGTGGCGTGTTAACCACCGCGAGTCGTCTGCTGTCAAAACTCTGTTTTCGCTCTGTTTTCGTTTCTTTTGCGCTGTTTCGATTGGGGCTGCGTTATATCGGGTTTCGGGTTGTTTCTGGGAATGAGCCTTATGAGTAATAGTAGGGGGGTGGTTGTGAGTTGTGTGGCAATGGATGGGGTGGAGAATGGTGGTTGAACCACCGTGAATTTCTCCCAAACAGTGGCTCGGGGTATTTGTAAACCAGAGGGTATCGTGAGGGACAGTGGGTTTGGAGGTTATTGTTCAATGAGTGTAGTGGTGTCGAGGCCAGGGGGTTGACACCAGTTGCTTGTTGGTAGTCTGGGGTGTCGGGTGGTGGTAACTGGCGGGGGTAATGGTGGTGCTAGCAAGCGTTTAGGGGTTGGTTACGGTAGGTGTTTGTCGCGGGTTCAGTGTAGGTAGTTGCGACCAGGGGGTTTGATGGTGGTTTTGGGAGCTGGTGGGGACAAGTCTGGATTCGTGGTTGGCGCCAAGTGGTACACCGTACTCCAGGGAGGTAGTCACGGCGTTGGGGTGGTGGTTAAGGCGGAAAGGGTGTGTCGAGGAAGGCTGGAAGTAGGGTGGTCAGGCTGTCGGTTACGGGTTTTGGGGCTGGTACTTAGGCTGCGTTTTATACGTTGTGTGTTTTGGTTATTATTATTAATATTATTATTATTGTTTTATGTTTATTATTTTTATTAATTGATTTATTTTTATGGTGATTTTATAATTATAGGATAATAATGTTATTAATATTAGTATTATTATTATTAGGTATGTTGTTGGCAAATGTTATAATTGTATATCAAGTTTATTAATATATATAAGTTATTATTATTGTTATTAATAATGTTTTATTATTTATATGTTTAGTAGATATTAATAATTGATAATAGTTATCTATGTTTAATTATGTTAATTATGTTAAAGGTGGTGTTTGGCTATATTATGGGTCGGGAAGTAATGTTTTAAAGAAACTACTATTTTGGGAAGTTTCCATTTTGGGAAACTTTCCACTTATGGAAGAGTACTTTTGCAATAAGAGTAAGTTGACTTATGGGGGTTCGGGAAGTTTATTAATTAGTTCCGTAATATATGTTTAGGTGACGGTTTCGCGTGGAATACTTCTAGCAGCTTTACAGTTGACCTTATCCTTCTGCTATTCGAGGTAGGGGAAATGATTGAGATCTTGTTTACGATATTGTGACATTGATTATTAACTGTGGCGAGTTGTATACGTTTTATTGAATGAATAATATTATAATGTTATTGATTGACTGTATATTTCTGTGATACGATACGAAGCGGAGATAAAGGGTCTGTGTTTGGTGCGGAGATAAAGGGTCTGTGTTTGGTGCGGGGATAAAGGGTCTGTGTTTGGTGCGGAGATAAAGGGTCTGTGTTTGGTGCGGAGATAAAGGGTCTGTGTTTGGTGCGGAGATAAAGGGTCTGTGATTGGTGTGGAGATTTATGGGTCTTGTGATTCGGAGTGGAGAAGTTCGACTTTCTATTTATAGTAATGTGGTTTGTTTACAGTTTTTCCTCTACTCAACCTCGTGGTTGACCCTGTGTATTCGTGTGACACCTGTGATGATCCGTAATGGGGAGCAGTTTTGACAGGAAAGATGTTGCTGTGGGAGCATGGGATGGCGTGAGCACTTGGATGGACCGACTTAGATGTAGATCACATATCTTGTAGTTATCAGTTGTTTTTTTTTATTCCGCTGTGTAGTATCTGTAACACTGAAGTTTAAATTTTACTAGTTTCCATATAAAGTACTTTGGTATGATTTACTTTGTTATTCACTACCTCTGATATTCCGAGATGGTAACAGCTCAATTTACTGAGGATGTCTTGCTAAAGGCTCCTTGATAAATCGGGGTGTTACAAGATTGTAAAATCTTTTGAGTTATGATATGTCTAATTGTTTTACATGGCTAGGTGGTATGTCGCGATTGTTTGTATAAACTTGATAATTTTGTTACTTCTCGTATGCTTTTTATTGTGTTCGTGAAGTATCCTTTAATTTAGTGATAAGTTAAACTTTGGGGACAAAGTTTTCTTAAGGAGGGTAGAATGTAATATTTCGTGTTTTAAAGTACCCTTATTGGTTTTTGACGTTATGTGGTGCCCCATATCGTGTTCCATATGTGCCTAGCGACCAGTTGGTGGATCATGGGATGGTGAACTTCGGGACGAAGTTCATTTTAAGGAGGGAAGACTGTAATACTCCGTATTTTATTATATGGTTTATTATTTATATTAACGTGTATTCGATAATTAATTTATCGAATAAGGTTTTATTTATATTTTTATCGTATTAGTTATATTTTAAGTTGCGACGTATGAACGGGAATCAGTATTTTATTTTATCGGGATACGTGATGGGTTTGGTCTTACGATTTATACTTGATGGGTGGCGTAATTGTGCAATGCATCAATGATGGGATACAAAAATAAAACCCTAATGCATATCATACTCCTAAAACCATCGACAAACCTATCATACTCCTCATCCATCGACAAACCTATCAAAACAAAAACTCAAAACCCTATTGTCTCTTTTGCCTCCTTACTACGTACAACCCTAAAAAACCCTTCACTCTTCTATCTCCTTAATCCATACACTCAATGAACCTGGCCTGGGATTGGGAAGAAGAAGGGAAGGAGCGAATCTGAGATAACCATCACCGGAATAGTTCACCTGCGCAGCCATGTTTGTAAGTGTTTTATAGTGTTGTTTTGCATCTGTGAACCGTAAACTAAGTTCGTATGTAATCCTTGTATTTTGTGTAACACGTCCATCGTATTTAGACCACTATAAGACCACCGTGGGTGGCGTGTTAACCACCGCGAGTCGTCTGCTGTCAAAACTCTGTTTTCGCTCTGTTTTCGTTTCTTTTGCGCTGTTTCGATTGGGGCTGCGTTATATCGGGTTTCGGGTTGTTTCTGGGAATGAGCCTTATGAGTAATAGTAGGGGGGTGGTTGTGAGTTGTGTGGCAATGGATGGGGTGGAGAATGGTGGTTGAACCACCGTGAATTTCTCCCAAACAGTGGCTCGGGGTATTTGTAAACCAGAGGGTATCGTGAGGGACAGTGGGTTTGGAGGTTATTGTTCAATGAGTGTAGTGGTGTCGAGGCCAGGGGGTTGACACCAGTTGCTTGTTGGTAGTCTGGGGTGTCGGGTGGTGGTAACTGGCGGGGGTAATGGTGGTGCTAGCAAGCGTTTAGGGGTTGGTTACGGTAGGTGTTTGTCGCGGGTTCAGTGTAGGTAGTTGCGACCAGGGGGTTTGATGGTGGTTTTGGGAGCTGGTGGGGACAAGTCTGGATTCGTGGTTGGCGCCAAGTGGTACACCGTACTCCAGGGAGGTAGTCACGGCGTTGGGGTGGTGGTTAAGGCGGAAAGGGTGTGTCGAGGAAGGCTGGAAGTAGGGTGGTCAGGCTGTCGGTTACGGGTTTTGGGGCTGGTACTTAGGCTGCGTTTTATACGTTGTGTGTTTTGGTTATTATTATTAATATTATTATTATTGTTTTATGTTTATTATTTTTATTAATTGATTTATTTTTATGGTGATTTTATAATTATAGGATAATAATGTTATTAATATTAGTATTATTATTATTAGGTATGTTGTTGGCAAATGTTATAATTGTATATCAAGTTTATTAATATATATAAGTTATTATTATTGTTATTAATAATGTTTTATTATTTATATGTTTAGTAGATATTAATAATTGATAATAGTTATCTATGTTTAATTATGTTAATTATGTTAAAGGTGGTGTTTGGCTATATTATGGGTCGGGAAGTAATGTTTTAAAGAAACTACTATTTTGGGAAGTTTCCATTTTGGGAAACTTTCCACTTATGGAAGAGTACTTTTGCAATAAGAGTAAGTTGACTTATGGGGGTTCGGGAAGTTTATTAATTAGTTCCGTAATATATGTTTAGGTGACGGTTTCGCGTGGAATAC
Organism: Silene conica; assembly: GCA_029255685.2. Lineage (NCBI taxonomy): Eukaryota > Viridiplantae > Streptophyta > Magnoliopsida > Caryophyllales > Caryophyllaceae > Silene > Silene conica. The sequence goes on from CM055317.2 coordinate 56,957,572, forward strand.
TTCTAGCAGCTTTACAGTTGACCTTATCCTTCTGCTATTCGAGGTAGGGGAAATGATTGAGATCTTGTTTACGATATTGTGACATTGATTATTAACTGTGGCGAGTTGTATACGTTTTATTGAATGAATAATATTATAATGTTATTGATTGACTGTATATTTCTGTGATACGATACGAAGCGGAGATAAAGGGTCTGTGTTTGGTGCGGAGATAAAGGGTCTGTGTTTGGTGCGGGGATAAAGGGTCTGTGTTTGGTGCGGAGATAAAGGGTCTGTGTTTGGTGCGGAGATAAAGGGTCTGTGTTTGGTGCGGAGATAAAGGGTCTGTGATTGGTGTGGAGATTTATGGGTCTTGTGATTCGGAGTGGAGAAGTTCGACTTTCTATTTATAGTAATGTGGTTTGTTTACAGTTTTTCCTCTACTCAACCTCGTGGTTGACCCTGTGTATTCGTGTGACACCTGTGATGATCCGTAATGGGGAGCAGTTTTGACAGGAAAGATGTTGCTGTGGGAGCATGGGATGGCGTGAGCACTTGGATGGACCGACTTAGATGTAGATCACATATCTTGTAGTTATCAGTTGTTTTTTTTTATTCCGCTGTGTAGTATCTGTAACACTGAAGTTTAAATTTTACTAGTTTCCATATAAAGTACTTTGGTATGATTTACTTTGTTATTCACTACCTCTGATATTCCGAGATGGTAACAGCTCAATTTACTGAGGATGTCTTGCTAAAGGCTCCTTGATAAATCGGGGTGTTACAAGATTGTAAAATCTTTTGAGTTATGATATGTCTAATTGTTTTACATGGCTAGGTGGTATGTCGCGATTGTTTGTATAAACTTGATAATTTTGTTACTTCTCGTATGCTTTTTATTGTGTTCGTGAAGTATCCTTTAATTTAGTGATAAGTTAAACTTTGGGGACAAAGTTTTCTTAAGGAGGGTAGAATGTAATATTTCGTGTTTTAAAGTACCCTTATTGGTTTTTGACGTTATGTGGTGCCCCATATCGTGTTCCATATGTGCCTAGCGACCAGTTGGTGGATCATGGGATGGTGAACTTCGGGACGAAGTTCATTTTAAGGAGGGAAGACTGTAATACTCCGTATTTTATTATATGGTTTATTATTTATATTAACGTGTATTCGATAATTAATTTATCGAATAAGGTTTTATTTATATTTTTATCGTATTAGTTATATTTTAAGTTGCGACGTATGAACGGGAATCAGTATTTTATTTTATCGGGATACGTGATGGGTTTGGTCTTACGATTTATACTTGATGGGTGGCGTAATTGTGCAATGCATCAATGATGGGATACAAAAATAAAACCCTAATGCATATCATACTCCTAAAACCATCGACAAACCTATCATACTCCTCATCCATCGACAAACCTATCAAAACAAAAACTCAAAACCCTATTGTCTCTTTTGCCTCCTTACTACGTACAACCCTAAAAAACCCTTCACTCTTCTATCTCCTTAATCCATACACTCAATGAACCTGGCCTGGGATTGGGAAGAAGAAGGGAAGGAGCGAATCTGAGATAACCATCACCGGAATAGTTCACCTGCGCAGCCATGTTTGTAAGTGTTTTATAGTGTTGTTTTGCATCTGTGAACCGTAAACTAAGTTCGTATGTAATCCTTGTATTTTGTGTAACACGTCCATCGTATTTAGACCACTATAAGACCACCGTGGGTGGCGTGTTAACCACCGCGAGTCGTCTGCTGTCAAAACTCTGTTTTCGCTCTGTTTTCGTTTCTTTTGCGCTGTTTCGATTGGGGCTGCGTTATATCGGGTTTCGGGTTGTTTCTGGGAATGAGCCTTATGAGTAATAGTAGGGGGGTGGTTGTGAGTTGTGTGGCAATGGATGGGGTGGAGAATGGTGGTTGAACCACCGTGAATTTCTCCCAAACAGTGGCTCGGGGTATTTGTAAACCAGAGGGTATCGTGAGGGACAGTGGGTTTGGAGGTTATTGTTCAATGAGTGTAGTGGTGTCGAGGCCAGGGGGTTGACACCAGTTGCTTGTTGGTAGTCTGGGGTGTCGGGTGGTGGTAACTGGCGGGGGTAATGGTGGTGCTAGCAAGCGTTTAGGGGTTGGTTACGGTAGGTGTTTGTCGCGGGTTCAGTGTAGGTAGTTGCGACCAGGGGGTTTGATGGTGGTTTTGGGAGCTGGTGGGGACAAGTCTGGATTCGTGGTTGGCGCCAAGTGGTACACCGTACTCCAGGGAGGTAGTCACGGCGTTGGGGTGGTGGTTAAGGCGGAAAGGGTGTGTCGAGGAAGGCTGGAAGTAGGGTGGTCAGGCTGTCGGTTACGGGTTTTGGGGCTGGTACTTAGGCTGCGTTTTATACGTTGTGTGTTTTGGTTATTATTATTAATATTATTATTATTGTTTTATGTTTATTATTTTTATTAATTGATTTATTTTTATGGTGATTTTATAATTATAGGATAATAATGTTATTAATATTAGTATTATTATTATTAGGTATGTTGTTGGCAAATGTTATAATTGTATATCAAGTTTATTAATATATATAAGTTATTATTATTGTTATTAATAATGTTTTATTATTTATATGTTTAGTAGATATTAATAATTGATAATAGTTATCTATTATCAATTATTAATAATTGTTTTTTTTTTTTTCTTTTTTTTTTTTTTTTTGGTATATCGATGTCTAGTTCACTGAGCTAATAATCTTTATAACACCTTCATGTCTATTGTTATGTCACAAATTGTATTGCATTTGCTATGTTTAAAATCTGATCCTAATTTATGGAGTTGTTAACTGGTTGACATGTGATTTATGGAAATATTAGTCATGTGAATTCGTTTAGTTTTATCGCTAAATTTTCATAATTCATGAGCTACAATTTACAAGGATAGTGTTTTAGTAAATGAGAGTCAGAATGTCTCCGTGTAGTCTTGTTTCGATCTATAGCTTGTAAAATTGTCTTTTGATTCATGTTTATAAATTGCCACAAATTACCGCTTCGATGTTTTCAAAGGTTCAAAATGTTTCCAAGTGATGATTATTCATGATAATGCGCGATGTTTTGATAATTATTGTGATTGTTGGCAACATAATAAATTCTGTAGCTACGTGATGACGAAATCCTGCCCTGATGTTTAATTGCTGCATATTATATAAACCCCTTAATCTGCAAGTCATATATTTTACCAGTTTCATGATAAATGGTGTAATTTGAGTGGATGAGGTATGTAGCTAAGTGGTTTTAACCTATTGATATCTAGGAAAGTTAAACGGTCTTGTCACTCTATGGTTTATGTATACCTTGTGAGATATGTCAATGCTCCACATGTTCAATTACGTTAACTAATTTTGCTCTGTGTATTTTATAAAACATGATTTGGTTCTATAATACGATTATGAACATGAAATGTTTAAATTGTCACTTATGACATGCGAGTGGCTGTTTGTCTACACGGGTGGAAATAGGCTGAGTTGGAGTTAAAATTTCAAAGGCACGTAAGTATTAGCTACTCTGATTCTGCTTTACCGCATAACATGATTCTAGCAATCTTATTAATTTAGTCTTGTACGGGATATATGTACGTGAATTCATTGATTTGCCGGAGTCTAGGTGCTCCAATCTTCATTCAAGCTTGACATGTATGATGACTAATTATGTGTTAGTAATTATTGAGAAGTTGTTATTGTGAAGGTTATTGAATGTATAGTAGTATCCGTATGTTATGAACCACCGATTGTGTTTTTGCTGTGAGCATTTGGCTAGCCTGCAGATGGAAATTGTCTTGCAATATATGAATATTGATATTAGTGTGGTTGTGTTGCGAATGAACACGAGTATTCTGGATTGGGAATCTTTATAATGCTTGTTTAAGATTGAAGCCGAGTATACGGGTTACTGGGGATTGATATTTTGGATTGTGTATGATTGGTAGTACATTTCTTTTATCGTTCTCTTTGACCTTACTTGTGGGTGAGTAGCTTAAAGATCATACTTTAAGTGTTGAGCACGGTTTTGTGAACCTTGACGGTATTGATACTGATATTGAGATGGAGATTGAGATTGGATGATTGTTGAGTTATGGGGCCCTTGTGCCAAGTTATGTTTCTGGTCTAGAGTGACCATGATTGTTGAGTTATATCTTACGAGTTCGAAATCGATATTGAGAAAGAAATATTGTTTTGCGGTTTTATCCCGCCAGTTCACTCACCCCTTGTCTTTGGTAGGGCTGAGTAAAAAATCTGATTATCCGAATTATCCAATATCCGATCCGTATCTGATCCGAAATAATGGATATCTGATCCGAAAAGTGGTTCGGTTTGGATACCCGTATCCGAAATATTTGGATATCGGATCAAATACGGATATCAGGTTTAAAAATTTGGATATCCGATATCCGAAAGTTATTGGATCAGATATCAAATATCGGATCGGATACCCGATATCCGTTAATATCCGATCCGTATCCGAGATTTGATCCATAAATAGTGCTAGCTAATTTCACAAAATCGTAAATAAACCTATCCACAATTTTAAGTACTAGCTAATTTCAGTTATCCGATATCCGATATCCACAATATTACGCTAGTTTTCCTTGATAGGTAGCGGGTTTATGTTTTGTAATATATACCGAATGAAAATAGTATTACGCTAGTTTTCTTTTTTATTACAGTTTGACAATATATAAAATACACAGAGTGGATATCGGATATTGGATAACTGATCCGAAATTTTCGGATATTTTCGGATACTAAATTTCGGATATCCGATCATTTCGGATCAGATCACGGATACTAAAAAATTAAATTTTCGGATCGGATATCCGATCCGAAGTAGGGTTTCGGATCGGATATCCGATCCATACTCTGCCCTAGTCTTTGGTCTTAAGATTCGATGATGAGAGCGATATTTGGTTACTGGGAGTGAGATAGTATGAGATAAAGTAATGAGTAAGACGGAGTTATGAGCTGGGTTTTGTATAATGAGGTTACGGGGACGTAACCGTGTTTTTAAGGAGGATAGGATTGTAAAATCTTTTGAGTTATGATATGTCTAATTGTTTTCCATGGCTAGGTGGTATGTCGCGATTGTTTGTATAAACTTGATAATTTTGTTACTTCTCGTATGCTTTTTATTGTGTTCGTGAAGTATCCTTTAATTTAGTGATAAGTTAAACTTTGGGGACAAAGTTTTCTTAAGGAGGGTAGAATGTAATATTTCGTGTTTTAAAGTACCCTTATTGGTTTTTGACGTTATGTGGTGCCCCATATCGTGTTCCATATGTGCCTAGCGACCAGTTGGTGGATCATGGGATGGTGAACTTCGGGACGAAGTTCATTTTAAGGAGGGAAGACTGTAATACTCCGTATTTTATTATATGGTTTATTATTTATATTAACGTGTATTCGATAATTAATTTATCGAATAAGGTTTTATTTATATTTTTATCGTATTAGTTATATTTTAAGTTGCGACGTATGAACGGGAATCAGTATTTTATTTTATCGGGATACGTGATGGGTTTGGTCTTACGATTTATACTTGATGGGTGGCGTAATTGTGCAATGCATCAATGATGGGATACAAAAATAAAACCCTAATGCATATCATACTCCTAAAACCATCGACAAACCTATCATACTCCTCATCCATCGACAAACCTATCAAAACAAAAACTCAAAACCCTATTGTCTCTTTTGCCTCCTTACTACGTACAACCCTAAAAAACCCTTCACTCTTCTATCTCCTTAATCCATACACTCAATGAACCTGGCCTGGGATTGGGAAGAAGAAGGGAAGGAGCGAATCTGAGATAACCATCACCGGAATAGTTCACCTGCGCAGCCATGTTTGTAAGTGTTTTATAGTGTTGTTTTGCATCTGTGAACCGTAAACTAAGTTCGTATGTAATCCTTGTATTTTGTGTAACACGTCCATCGTATTTAGACCACTATAAGACCACCGTGGGTGGCGTGTTAACCACCGCGAGTCGTCTGCTGTCAAAACTCTGTTTTCGCTCTGTTTTCGTTTCTTTTGCGCTGTTTCGATTGGGGCTGCGTTATATCGGGTTTCGGGTTGTTTCTGGGAATGAGCCTTATGAGTAATAGTAGGGGGGTGGTTGTGAGTTGTGTGGCAATGGATGGGGTGGAGAATGGTGGTTGAACCACCGTGAATTTCTCCCAAACAGTGGCTCGGGGTATTTGTAAACCAGAGGGTATCGTGAGGGACAGTGGGTTTGGAGGTTATTGTTCAATGAGTGTAGTGGTGTCGAGGCCAGGGGGTTGACACCAGTTGCTTGTTGGTAGTCTGGGGTGTCGGGTGGTGGTAACTGGCGGGGGTAATGTGTTGGGGCTGGTGTCCTTGACAATTAAGTACAATGACTTATTAAATCTCTTTAAGGATCACAAGGGCATACTTCTGTATTATTACCAGTTGATCCACGTTTATCAATAACGGTTGGCTTGCTAGATAAGTTTGACGTTATTGTCATACGGATGGCGGTGATCAACTGGTCCCTATACGTCACACCTATAGGACACGTTTGAGAGATGTGAAGGTATGAAAATACAGTCCCATTTTGCCGGATATGACTAAACGGTTAGTCAGAGGTATTGACTATTAAATTAGTCAATAAGATGTTGAGAATTATTATTTAATACGGATTAAATAATTTTAGCTAATACGGATTACAATATTAATTCGTAAATTAAATATAAACAGTTATATTTAATTAAATATTATATTCGCAAATTAATATAAACAGTTATATTAATTTAGGTAATTATACAATATCGTATTTTATCAGACCATTATTAATATATCGACTGTATTAATAACTGATAACATGTTACGATTTATAAATTAAACCCGCGAATAAATAATAGCTAAATTGGGTCGAATCACGCATTAGGATAAGGTAAGAGTGGAAAGCCCACTCCTACCTAAACCCTATTTCGGCCGGCCTCAGTTACAAAAGGAGGGGACTTCTCCTTTTGTCAACTACTCTTGTTGCACTGTAACATAATTCTCAGGGTAAAATTAGGGTTTTGAGAGCATTCTTCTCCCAAAACCTCAGATCTCACATCTAAACTCAAATAGCTCTCCCTATATTGCAAGGCAATTGGAGAGGATTTCTAGCACACGCGGCCACGTCTCAGACTAAGTCTTGGGTGCAAGTTATAGGAGGGAATTTGCATTAATTCCTGTTCTTAGGCCTTTTGCGCGAGGACTAAAGGTTGTACTTCTTTTCTCATGTTTTTAAACTTATGACAATATTCACAATTGCATATTTCATTATAATCCTGCAATTTTAGGGTGAATACGCGTTTTATTCCCCACAAGTGGTATCAGAGCCTTAGGCCATGAAAATTTTACAATTGTGTCTTTCATAAGTTTTAAAATTGTTGAAAACCGTGCAATCTGCCTAGGCACTCGATCGAGTCCCTGTTGCACTCGATCGAGTGCCCTCGTACATGGCTTGTGCGTGTGATTTTTGTGAGAAATCGATCTTGTTTTTCGATTATAATTTGCATATTGTTAATTAATCGATATTTTTAGCAATATGTAAATCTCTTGTTGTTGTTTATATATGATTTACAAGTTTTAAATCCAAGTTATAAACTCGTTTTTAATTTAAAAGTGCAGCGATTTGCAATTTTTCGAGCCACTCGATCGAGCCATGCTGCACTCGATCGAGTGACCCTGACACTCGATCGAGTGCCCCTGTTACTCGATCGCGTGCTCTCGTTTCGGGGTGTTTATTTTCGAAAATAACTTGTTTTCTTATTTTCACATGGCTTAAAATAATATACTGTATACGGAAATAGTATATTATTTAGTGAAACGGTTCACCCTCGTTTGATACATATTGTTTTTAAAACAGTTTAAAACAATGGATTATATGTTTATTAAAATTGGTGATTAAAACGGTATAGTCACTTAATTTTAATCTTAAAAGGTGGTTTGGTATAAATTTATTAATCATAATAACGGTATTATGTCATGTATAAATTGTTTTTAGTTGATGCATTTTATTCATCGTCCTGTGAATGCCTTGAATGCTTTCAATAACGTATTTAATTTTTGCAAACGGTTGTAACTTAGTGTGGCCTTAGAAGATTGTGTCACCGTAATGAAGGGACACGATCTTGCTTGTAATTTTGAGATCTTACTTGAATCTCCGTTTTGGGTTTTTGCCATGTAATTACTTTTGTATTTAAATTAGAATGTATCTAGGATTACTGTTGTAATTTAAATTAGTAATTTTGCTAAGACCAAAGAGAAGACGGAGACCGGATGCTCACTCCCGCTGCAAGGACCAAGATGGAACATCAAGACAAGCTTCTAGGGTCCAACAGTGGATTCCAAGTTGTTTTATGTTTATTTTGGTAGGATAGGCCACACTAGGACTTTTATTTACGTTTATTGCATTTATCTTTACGCTTTCATCGATAATAGCTTGCATCATATTCCGCCTAAAAACCAAACCACCTATATCATGCCTGAAAACTGACTCATGTAGAGGTTACGCGTTAGTTTTCTGTGACAATACAGATGTCACATGTCATTTTAAAAGCCATCACTTTATTTAATTCATTCACGCATATGCTAGATATTAGTTCACTTAATATGAATAAATAAAAGTTGATGGGGTCTTCCTCGTATAACCAAAAATTGAGATTAGTCTTTATAAATCAGCCTCCCATGAATCCCTTCTTCGTCGGTAGGCATAATATGACCCCTTCTACGTCGGGTAAGTGGGAACAGATGATTTATTTTATCTCAACATCATGGTCACTCGATAATATTCCAGTGACTGAGATGGACTAATAGATAGGATTTACGGAAATCTATCGACCAAGAGTTCCAACGATTGGAATTAGCCAAACTGTGGGCTTATCAATATACGGAAATTGAGTCTTGGGATCGTTTATATAATTCTTGAGGGAGATCAATTATATAAATGCTTGAGTCTACGAGTTTAAATTCAATTTAATATAGACTTAAATCACAACAATAAGTTGCTTATATGGTTTTGTTTTATCTTCCTTTTAAGTGTAGAACACGTTCATTAAAACTGCTGTAAAACTAAAATGGCTGGTGAAGACCCAATACCAAGTGCCAAGCTAGCACGTGAATCCTGGCTAAAAGCCTTCATGGACTCCATGAATCAGTCAACTAGACTGAGGAATGATGGGTCAAACTTCTCTGACTGGGAGGCAGCACTACGGAATGCTGCCATTGCTGACGGAAAGCTTAAGTTCTTAACTGAGCCCATTCCGCCACACCCAGGAACTGGAGCTAGAGCCAACGAAATTCGCGCTCATAGCGATTTCGTTATGGAAGCGGGTGCGATAAAGAACGTACTCATCTATGCAATGGAATCCAATTTGCAAAGACGCTTCATAACCCATGGTGCAAACAAGATTTTCACCACGCTCACTAACGAATTCTCCAAGGCTCCGAGAATCGTTTCTTATGAGCATACCTGTCGCTTCTTTGAGGCGAAACTCCAGAAGGGCCAAGCTGTTAGCCCACATATTCTCAACATGATTGAGAATATCGAGAAACTGGAGTCCCTAAACTGCAAGATCAGTGAGAACATCATCGTTGATCGCATGCTTCATTCGCTTCATGATGGGTTTGCCCTCTTTAGGGCCAACTACTACATGAACGACATGAAGAAGACTCCCCATGAGCTCCACTCCCTTCTCGTACAGACTGAGAAGGATCTTAAGTTGAGTGGGAGTCTTAAGCAGGATGTTCTCATGATCTCCAGTAAGGGGAAAGGTAAAGGGAAGGCTAAAGCTCAGGGCGACCTAGCAGTAGGTAAGCCCAGGTTCAAGAAACCAGGATTTGCTAAGAGTGGGCCTGGTGAGTCGAGTAACTCACAAGGCAAGACAAAGAGCAAGGATACAAGCATGGAATGTCACCATTGCCACAAGACTGGGCATTGGAGGCGCTCATGCCCCGTGTATCGCGAGGACATTAAGGCAGGCCGTGTTACTCCTGTTGGTATGTCTTCTTCTTCTTTTATTCACATGATTGAGATTAACCACGCAAGTTGCGGAACTTGGGTACTTGATACTGGTTGTGGTTCTCATCTATGTAATCATGTGCAGGGCCTCCGAAACCAAGAACCCCTAATCAAGGGTGAGGTGGACCTGCGTGTAGGGAATGGAGCACGTGTGGCTGCAGTCTCGAAGGGAACATACGTAATCCAGCTTCCAAGTGGATTCGAGTTATTTTTGTATAACTGTAATTATGTTCCTAGTTTATCCAAAAACATTATTTCAGTTTCTGCACTTGACAAACTCGGATTTTCATTTGTAATAGAGAATAATAGCTGTATTTTCTCTTTGCACAATATGATTTATGGCAAGGCAGTTTCCATGAATGGAATTTATGTTTTAGATCAAACTACCGAGATATTACATGTGAATAATAAAAGAATAAAGGTAGGTGACAAAGATCAAACTTACTTATGGCATTGTCGTATGGGACACATAAATGAGAAACCCGTAAAACAGCTCATACAGAATGGAGCTATTTCGCCCTTTGATTTCGAATCATATGGCACGTGTGAATCATGTCTCATCGGCAAAATGACTCGTATTTCCTTCAAAGGTGTTGGAATGCGCGCTGCCGACCTATTAGGACTCATACATACGGACGTATGTGGCCCTATGTCGATCAACGCACGAGAAGGCTATAGGTATTTCATCACTTTCACGGATGATTTGAGTAGATATGGCTATGTCTACTTGATGAAACATAAAAGTGAATCCTTTGACAAGTTCAAAGAATACCAGAATCGGGTACAGAACCAGCTGGGTAGAAAGATAAAAGCACTACGTTCGGATCGTGGTGGTGAGTATCTTTCACACGAGTTTGATCAACACCTAAAAGACTGTGGGATCGTGCTACAGTTAACTCCACCTGGAACACCACAATTAAATGGTGTGTCCGAACGGAGAAATCGAACTCTACTTGATATGGTTCGATCCATGATGAGTCACACCGTTGTGCCTGATTCATTGTGGGGCTATGCTCTTTTGTCGGCCGCTCTAATACTTAACCGAAGTCCGTCTAAAGCTGTTGACAAGACTCCATTCGAGTTATGGAAGGGAACGGTCCCTAACTTGTCCTTTATTCGGGTTTGGGGCTGCGAGGCTTATGTCAAGTGGAGACACGAGGATAAGCTCGGCCCGCGATCGGTCAAGACATACTTTATAGGCTATCCAAAGGGAACGTTTGGTCATTACTTCTACTCGCCTACCGAACAACGTGTTTTTGTTGCGGCTAGTGCGACGTTCTTAGAGAAAGAATTTCTCGAGAACAAGTCGAGTAATAGAACCTTCGAGTTATCGGAGGTTCAAGAACCAACTACCGAGCAACCATTGGAGGAAACAGTTCCTTCAACCGAGGCTGCGGTAGATATCCCTGAGGAACCTAGGAGGTCAGGAAGAGTCTCTATTCCACCGGACAGATACATTGGTATGGTCGAGGAACACGATACAGATGACGTCTTACTCCTAGAGGGTAATGAACCCACAACCTATAAAGGTGCCATGACCAGTTCTGACTCAAAGCTATGGCTAGAAGCCATGCAATCCGAGATGGACTCCATGTATGAGAACAACGTGTGGGATCTTGTGGACCTACCTGCAAAGGTACGTCCCCTTCAATGCAAATGGCTTTACAAGATAAAGCATGCCGTGGAAGGACAACAAGATATCCACAAGGCTAGACTAGTTGCTAAAGGTTTCACTCAAGTGCCAGGCTTGCACTATGATGAGATCTTTGCACCCGTAGTCATGCTACGTTCCATTCGGATTATCTTAGCGATCGCCGCATTTCATGACTATGAAATATGGCAAATGGACGTTAAAACCGCCTTCTTAAACGGTTATTTGGAGGAAGAGTTGTACATGGTACAACCCGAGGGTTTTATCGATCCAGCACATCCTAAGAAAGTTTGCAAGCTTAAGCGTTCCATCTATGGACTTAAGCAAGCATCGCGGAGTTGGAATCATCGCTTCGACCAAGTGATAAAAGAGAATGGGTTCATTCGATCAGTCGAGGAACCATGTCTCTATATCAAGTCGAGTGGGAGTAAGATTGTATTCCTAGTACTGTATGTCGATGACATACTCTTGATTGGGAATGACATACCTCTCTTATCTTCGGTTAAAGCATGGTTGAAAAACCATTTCCAGATGAAAGATCTGGGAGAGGCACAAAGAATTTTGGGCATCCGTATCTACAGGGATAGATCACGACGGATGTTGTCTCTCAGTCAGGAATCTTATATAGAGAAGATTCTGGAGAGATTCAGCATGACGAACTCCAAGAAGGGGTTCCTTCCTATGACTCCTGGGCTTCACTTGAGCAAGACTCAAGAAGCTAAGTCAGTGGAAGAGAAAGAGCGCATGAGTCGGATTCCTTATGCTTCGGCAATAGGATCGATCATGTATGCCATGATATGCACACGTCCAGACGTTGCATATGCATTGAGTATGACAAGTCGATTCCAAGCTCATCCAGGTGAACAACACTGGATGGCCGTGAAAAACATTCTTAAGTACCTACGGAGGACTAAAGATTGGGGATTGACTTATGGAGGCGACTCAACGCTCTGCGCCACGGGTTACGCAGATGCTAGCTTCCAAACAGATCGAGATGACTCGAAATCTCAGTCTGGATTTGTCTTTACTCTTAATGGCGCTGCTGTCAGCTGGAAAAGTTCTAAACAGAGTGTTACAGCAGATTCTACGACTGAGTCCGAGTACTATGCCGCCTCGGAAGCAGCTAAGGAAGCAATATGGATGCGTCAATTTTCTTACAAGGACTATCAGTAGTGCCTAGTTCGAATGACCCAATCACCGTCTATTGTGACAATAGCGGTGCCATCTTCCAAGCTAAGGAGCATAAGTCTAGCAGCAAGGCTAGGCATGTACAACGGAAAGCTCATCTAATCCGGGATTACGTGGAGCAAAAGGAGATTTTTATTGATAAGATCGCTACGGATGACAACATAGCTGATCCTCTCACAAAAGCATTACCACGTGATAAGCATGAAGGGCACATTCATTCCATGGGAATTGGATGTGTTCCTAAGTTGTAGTACTCTTTTATGAATTCATGTAATAATTCATTTTCTCGTGTACTCTATTCAACCTTATTGTTATGATATAAAATGTTTTGTTTCTCATGTGGAATTGTACGCCAATTTTGAACACCACAAAGTGAACTGATTAACATTACATCGTTTTGGTCCTTGATTACCCACTTGAGCTGATAACTCAGGTAATCATTTTGTGACGTTGGTTGATGGTGGGTTCAACGAGCCATAAGTCACGTGGATGACTGACCAATCACAAAGGCGAGTTATACGGATATCTCGTAGGACACCCCGTGACAACGTTATGGAGTCCTAAATGTTTTATAACATTGGGTGCCTGGTCGTGGATAGGACCTCCATAGTGTTCCTTAGAGTCGAGTCTTTTGACTTTCAACTGTTTCTTGAGATTAAGACAGATTTTGGGTAGCTTTGGTTTCTTTCCCACGGTCACCGTAACAGGGGCCAAGAGGATTTTTTCTGGGTTATTTCATGCTGGGCGATATCGGCAGGATTCGAGTTGAGGGAAATATCCAAACCCTTATCAGGATTTTATCATTTCTCAGGGCCACTCGAGGAGTAGTAACTGAAATGCATGGCCATGCTCGAATACAGATTCGTTTTATCAGTTAAGTTACTCTCTAGTCGGGGAAACCACTCTTGATACAGATCGCTTGTGAGATACGACCTTTGCGAATGCGGATTTGCAAATTGTCTTACATTGAGTGGGAGAAATTTTAAAAGGATATGAGATTCGGTTATCGCACCTACACTTGTACGGACAAGTGGGAGTTTGTTGGAGATTGTGTCCTCCACATGTAGTGTGATAACGTCATTGAACATACCCTTGTACGGACAAGTGGGAGATTGTTGGAGCTGGTGTCCTTGACAATTAAGTACAATGACTTATTAAATCTCTTTAAGGATCACAAGGGCATACTTCTGTATTATTACCAGTTGATCCACGTTTATCAATAACGGTTGGCTTGCTAGATAAGTTTGACGTTATTGTCATACGGATGGCGGTGATCAACTGGTCCCTATACGTCACACCTATAGGACACGTTTGAGAGATGTGAAGGTATGAAAATACAGTCACATTTTGCCGGATATGACTAAACGGTTAGTCAGAGGTATTGACTATTAAATTAGTCAATAAGATGTTGAGAATTATTATTTAATACGGATTAAATAATTTTAGCTAATACGGATTACAATATTAATTCGTAAATTAAATATAAACAGTTATATTTAATTAAATATTATATTCGCAAATTAATATAAACAGTTATATTAATTTAGGTAATTATACAATATCGTATTTTATCAGACCATTATTAATATATCGACTGTATTAATAACTGATAACATGTTACGATTTATAAATTAAACCCGCGAATAAATAATAGCTAAATTGGGTCGAATCACGCATTAGGATAAGGTAAGAGTGGAAAGCCCACTCCTACCTAAACCCTATTTCGGCCGGCCTCAGTTACAAAAGGAGGGGACTTCTCCTTTTGTCAACTACTCTTGTTGCACTGTAACATAATTCTCAGGGTAAAATTAGGGTTTTGAGAGCATTCTTCTCCCAAAACCTCAGATCTCACATCTAAACTCAAATAGCTCTCCCTATATTGCAAGGCAAGTGGAGAGGATTTCTAGCACACGCGGCCACGTCTCAGACTAAGTCTTGGGTGCAAGTTATAGGAGGGAATTTGCATTAATTCCTGTTCTTAGGCCTTTTGCGCGAGGACTAAAGGTTGTACTTCTTTTCTCATGTTTTTAAACTTATGACAATATTCACAATTGCATATTTCATTATAATCCTGCAATTTTAGGGTGAATACGCGTTTTATTCCCCACATAATGGTGGTGCTAGCAAGCGTTTAGGGGTTGGTTACGGTAGGTGTTTGTCGCGGGTTCAGTGTAGGTAGTTGCGACCAGGGGGTTTGATGGTGGTTTTGGGAGCTGGTGGGGACAAGTCTGGATTCGTGGTTGGCGCCAAGTGGTACACCGTACTCCAGGGAGGTAGTCACGGCGTTGGGGTGGTGGTTAAGGCGGAAAGGGTGTGTCGAGGAAGGCTGGAAGTAGGGTGGTCAGGCTGTCGGTTACGGGTTTTGGGGCTGGTACTTAGGCTGCGTTTTATACGTTGTGTGTTTTGGTTATTATTATTAATATTATTATTATTGTTTTATGTTTATTATTTTTATTAATTGATTTATTTTTATGGTGATTTTATAATTATAGGATAATAATGTTATTAATATTAGTATTATTATTATTAGGTATGTTGTTGGCAAATGTTATAATTGTATATCAAGTTTATTAATATATATAAGTTATTATTATTGTTATTAATAATGTTTTATTATTTATATGTTTAGTAGATATTAATAATTGATAATAGTTATCTATGTTTAATTATGTTAATTATGTTAAAGGTGGTGTTTGGCTATATTATGGGTCGGGAAGTAATGTTTTAAAGAAACTACTATTTTGGGAAGTTTCCATTTTGGGAAACTTTCCACTTATGGAAGAGTACTTTTGCAATAAGAGTAAGTTGACTTATGGGGGTTCGGGAAGTTTATTAATTAGTTCCGTAATATATGTTTAGGTGACGGTTTCGCGTGGAATACTTCTAGCAGCTTTACAGTTGACCTTATCCTTCTGCTATTCGAGGTAGGGGAAATGATTGAGATCTTGTTTACGATATTGTGACATTGATTATTAACTGTGGCGAGTTGTATACGTTTTATTGAATGAATAATATTATAATGTTATTGATTGACTGTATATTTCTGTGATACGATACGAAGCGGAGATAAAGGGTCTGTGTTTGGTGCGGAGATAAAGGGTCTGTGTTTGGTGCAGAGATAAAGGGTCTGTGTTTGGTGCGGAGATAAAGGGTCTGTGTTTGGTGCGGAGATAAAGGGTCTGTGTTTGGTGCGGAGATAAAGGGTCTGTGATTGGTGTGGAGATTTATGGGTCTTGTGATTCGGAGTGGAGAAGTTCGACTTTCTATTTATAGTAATGTGGTTTGTTTACAGTTTTTCCTCTACTCAACCTCGTGGTTGACCCTGTGTATTCGTGTGACACCTGTGATGATCCGTAATGGGGAGCAGTTTTGACAGGAAAGATGTTGCTGTGGGAGCATGGGATGGCGTGAGCACTTGGATGGACCGACTTAGATGTAGATCACATATCTTGTAGTTATCAGTTGTTTTTTTTATTCCGCTGTGTAGTATCTGTAACACTGAAGTTTAAATTTTACTAGTTTCCATATAAAGTACTTTGGTTTGATTTACTTTGTTATTCACTACCTCGGATATTCCGAGATGGTAACAGCTCAATTTACTGAGGATGTCTTGCTAAAGGCTCCTTGATAAATCGGGGTGTTACAGTCAACATATTATTATTATTATTATTATTATTATTATTACTATTATTATTATTATGTTTATTATTATGTTTATGTTTATTATGTTAATGTTATTAGTAAGAAGTTATGTTTTAAAGTTATTATTGTTATTGTTGATAATAAGATTATTGTTGGTATGATTATTATTATTACGTTGTTAAGTAATTATTTTATGCAAGAATGTGACGGCTATCAATAGTTCGGGTATATTTTCTATAGTCGTTTATTCAAATGGAATTGGTTATAAAAGTAATAAGAACGAGTCGTTTAAGTTAATTGAAGTAGTAATGTTTAATACAGTCTCGTTATACGTAATATATTATTTAGATAATTAATTGGAATGATTGATATATTGTGTTGGTTGCGTAATTATATTAGTTAGTAATTAAGTATATTATTGTATTAGGTGTTGAGTATGTGATAGAGTGATGTTACTGATTGGATGTTAGCTGCATGATTGGATTATATTGCTATACTGTTATATGTTATGAGTGGCTGCTGAGTGTATGATATGGACGATGAGCATGAATGACATGGTTATGATATATGGTTATGAAAGATTATTATTACTGTTGCATTCATAAGCATGATTATTATTATTGTTGCATTCATGAGCATGACTTATGCATTGGATACGGATTCGAGATGATGATATATTATTGGGCCCAGGCTAGTTCAGCAGGACTAGACCTGGTGTCCTCAGCTTTTATACTGGTGTTCGGTGACGGTCGATTATAGTCTGCCGGGAGGTTTGGTATGGCTGGGTGTTACGGGTTTGAGATTAAGATTTGAGATTGAGAATGAGATGGAGATTGAGCTCGAGCATATCATTGCATTTGCATATCATAATTGTTGCATTATAATTATTGTGTTACCCTACTCAACCGCGAGGTTGACATTGTATTCGTGTATACCTACGATGATCCGGAATGGGGAGTAGATTCTACAGGTCAGAGACAAATGAGCTAGGAGCTGGGGCAGGAATGTGAGATGCATACTTTGGACCGACTTAGAATTATGTCACGTCTAGAGAAATCATCAGTTGTATTTCTTTTCCGTTATGTTATAACTGTAATAACCAAGTTTTAAATTTTATCAGTTTTATATAAAGTACTTTGGCTTGTTTTACTTTGTTAGTCACTACCTCGGACATTCCGAGATGGTAACAGCTCTATTTATTTGAGAATGTCTGGCTAAAGGCTCTTAAATAAATGGGGGTGTTACAAAGTGGTATCAGAGCGAACGATCCTCTGACCTATACCAAATGAAAAATAATGAACATAGGAAGAGTCAATAAAATGAACCATAGGCTAGTAACTGTTAGGAGCCCCAGGATTGGGATGAGTTAGGGGGACCCTCAAACCAAGCCACTGGCCCTTTCAGTCTAACCTGGTAACCCATGAGTGATGCAGAGAGTGGGTAGTAACAAAATAAAAGATCAGACCTTGCCTATATTGTACTAACAGTTTTGCAGGAGCGGAATGAGGTAAGTAATGATGTGAGTTTGGTCAATGTGTGTATTGGAAGAATGTGATTGATACCGAGATGTTGATTGATATGAATGAGTGAATGTGGAATCTTCCGAGAATGGACGTCTATTTATTGGACAATAATTTGGGTGATAAGATCATATGATTGTGGTATTTCGAAATGTCCATATGATATTTGGTTATTAAATGACTATCGTAACTATGTAATATATTGGTTGGTATTTGGATATGAATGATCAGATTTATATGTTATAGTAATCCATGTCTAGTGATATGCGGAATGTGATGCCCCAAGCCATGAGTGTCATATAGTTATGAGTTACATTTGTATATACATGTATAAATATAGAGTCATTTAGTTTATTTACTCTTCTGTTTCGTAATATTTACTGTGTTCTAGATGACAATTACAACTTGATATGATGAATAACTGTGAATATGGTACCATGTGATTTCAATGCTTCAAATGATATGCCAACATGTTTTGGGAGAAGAATGATTATATTTAATTGTGATAATGTGAAGTGATTTTAAAGGAACTAAAATTTTAATAAATTTTCATAATGTTACTTTGTCTGTACGGCCTGCCATTTAAAATATGTTCTCTATATGTATATGAAAATTTTATGTGTGATAACCTTCTGAATTAACTTTCCAATGCCGTTGGGTTCATATTACTACGAGTTATCTTTTGCGAGAAATAAATATTTTAGTCGACACTGGTCAGATTGTTACTGTACAATTCTGTTTTGACCCATGTTTTGCAAAGGAAATCGTTTAAAACGTGCTTATTGTTTATGCATAATTCCAACTCCACTTTTTAAAATATTCATTAAAGTTTTCAAAATGATAAGCCACGTAAAATCTTAACGAGTCGTTATTTAATAATTAATAGGGATTTTGAAAGTTGTCCAAATTCTGTCCAAGTGTTATAAAGTTTGTTCAGACCAAATGAGTTGTAAAATTTGTTATAAATAATTTCCTTAAGCTTTGCAATTGTTTCCTTTTCCTATGATTGGTTAATTCCTCATACTTTCTAAAAACTATAATAACTCACAAAATAGCAAAGCGGTTATTTAATTATAATTTTTGAATATTATAGCATGATGTTTGTTTCTTGAAATTGTAAGTTATGCAAGTCTTATATAAAAGTTTATTTAAATATAAATTATGTGATGTAACCATGTAATATTCTCATGGATATGAACTTTATTAGATGATAGTATAACCTTACTTATTTTGGTGAGCTTTATATAAAGTTAATTTTATTTATACCGACACTATTGTTATGCCACAAGGTGAACTACATATTGTTATGTTTAAATATGACCACAATATATTGAATTAGTAATTTGGTTGACATGTGCATTATGTGAGTTCTAGTCTTGCTTTCGATCTATAGCTTGTAAAATCGTCAGTTGAATCGCCATTAATTACAACTTAATTGTTTGAAAGTTTCACAATGTTTTGAAAGTGATAATCCATGATAAAGCTGATGTTTGATAATTATGGTAATTGTTTTGCAACATGACAAAATATGTAGCTACATGTTGATGAAATTATGCCTTAATATGAAATTGTTCCACAAGATATAAACCTCTTACTTTGCAAGTCATATTTGTTACTAGTTTTATGATAAATGATGTAATGTAAGTGGATGGGAAGTGTACCTAAGTGATTTTAACCCATTTATATTTAGAAATGCTAAGCTGACTTGGTAGTGTATGATTGATGTATATCTCGTAAAATATGTCATTGCACCGTGTTTAATTACATTGATTAAATTTTGCCTAATGTCATTCCTCTTATGTGCGTAAGCAAGATTTTGTTTCCATACTTTGTTTATGAACATGGAATGTTTTTAATTTGTCAAGTATGTTTGTTACCTTAAAAGTCGGATGCTAGTTGCCAGTAAAGGGTAAGTAACTTATCAGATGATTTGTGATTGTTGGATGAGTGATTTTCTTGAGCTTCATATGTGGAATTTTATAATGAGGTTACGTGGACGTAACCATGTTTTAAGAATGATAGGATTGTAAAATCTTGATGGTTTATGATCTGGCTAAGTGGTATGTTGTAATTAGTTGACTGCGTTTGACCATGCATGGAGTCTGCTGTTTTAAACTAAGTTATGTCTCGGTCGATGCCGCGGTTCTTTAAGTGTCTTGTACTTCTGTCGTGTGTTAAACTTTGGGGACAAAGTTTCTTAAGGGGGATAGAATGTAACACTTCGTGTTTTAGAGCTTATATATATGTACTACTTGTGTTTGTCTTATGATGTGGAGTGTTTTGTTATCGTTACGGGGTGGCGAACTTCGGGACGAAGTTCATTTTAAGGAGGGAAGACTGTAATACCCCGTATTTTATCCTCGGTCAACGGCAGTTAAACCATATTCTATACAAATATTTTAGATGGAATGTTATAAAGTATTTTACGTAAACCGTTATTATTTTATAAATCGTATTTCTACGATTATTTCGTATTTCATAATTATTTTTATATTTGATAAAATGACATTTCATCCGTATTCCTTTAATTTGATAATATATTTATAATTAAATATATTTTTTTAATTTTATATTTATTCCTCAAATATACTTGTTTTATTATTTTTATATATATAAGTGCTAATAATTTTATATCCTTATAAATTATTTAATTAATAATTACTTATAATAAAGTACATAATTTAATTATGATAAATAATATATGCGTACTCGTTTATTTTAAATTACGAGTCAGGAGCGGAGTGTAAGACAAAGAGAAACGTGTTGGTTTTGGGCTCGAATAGATTATGAGAACCGTGACACCAAGACTAGGTAAAACCCTAAACCTCACCTCTCAAACACCCACACACATCGACATTCAATCTGCCACCATATCTCGTAAAAAAAAACCCTAACCACATCCACCTCGTTGCCTCCACATCCTCTCTGTCTCCCTTCACCAACGAACCCTAGACCACCGTGAGTAGGAGCGAACGAGAAAGAAAGCACACCAAGGAAACAACCCTCACCATCGTTTCATCCTCTTCGCAACAGTATTTTGTAAGTAGTTTTGTACCCTTCGAGACCATCGTTTTGTATGTTTCTTTGTTGTATTTAATCCTTCTAGTGTCCATAACATGTTCTTCATCATCAATCCACTAGGGGACCACTGTTGGTGTCACTAAACCACCGTGAACACGTCGACAGTAAAGACAACGTTTATACTCTGTTGTTGTTTTTGCGTTTTTGCGTGTCTGCTTCCCCTTGCGTTATTTGCTTAGTCGTTCAGGTTCAAGTCTATTTATGGTCGTGGGTCATGAGTGATATTAATGGTGTATTAGTAGGTGATCATGTTGGTGGTGGAGAGAAGGTGTGTGGTGGCCAAAGGTGGCTGATTTGAGAGCATGGTCAGAGTTGCAGGAATAGGGGTTGCGTGGTGTATACAATGGGTTTTGGGGGTGGTTTTCTCAGAGAGTGAGTGGTGTTGAAGGTGGGTGCTTGGCACCATGGGGCTGTGGGTGACGTGAGGTGTCAAGGGTGGAGTTTTGTTGTGGCAACGGTGGTGTTAATAGGCGGTTAAAGTGACGGGTTGCAGAAGGGGGGAAACACGGGTGCAAGAGCGGGTTGTCACTGTTTGTGACCAGTGTGTTTTTTACGGGTTTCGAGGGTTGCTAGGGTTGAGTCAAGGTAGTTATGAGTGCCATTAGGTGCAACATAATACGGTGGTGGCAACCACCGTGTCTTGGTGGCAATTCAGGTGGCCAGAAGGCGGTTGATAGGGGTGCGAAGTAGGCTGCCAAGGGTGTGGTGTCGTGAATTGATGGCTGCTTTAGGGGATATTATACGTGATTTTTAAATTGTGATTGTTATTGTTTGGCCATGGTTGGTGCATCATTATTATCATTATTGTTGGTGTTGTTATTGTTGATGTTTGTCAACATACTATTATTATTATTATTTTTGTTTTGGCAAGAGGTAAGTATATTAAAATCAAAGGTAAAATGTACAAACATGTAGTGTCCTAAAGTAGCCACTAC
This sequence comes from Silene conica, assembly GCA_029255685.2. Classification (NCBI taxonomy): domain Eukaryota; kingdom Viridiplantae; phylum Streptophyta; class Magnoliopsida; order Caryophyllales; family Caryophyllaceae; genus Silene; species Silene conica. The sequence goes on from CM055317.2 coordinate 56,979,637, forward strand.
TCAACGTATCAGCCAAACAAAACAATCATCCTGCTAGAACATGTCTAAGATAATTCGCATCCCTGGTTCTTAACTGTTCTTTGGGAATCTGATTGAAGTACAGTTGCAGCTCCTTCTGTAACATCTTGCTCACTATGTATGGTCTGATTAGAGTTTCATCCATTCTGCTTTTGTTACGCTGAATCCAGATATTGTAAATCACTGCATTTAGCATAGCATTGATTATGTCTCTCTTCATTTTTGAACCTCTCAGTTTCAGTCTCCATTTATTCTCAACTGTATCCGGGAGATTGCATTGTGCCCATCCCTTCAGGCTGCTCAAAATTCTATGACTGTATGCGCATTTGCAGAATAAGTGGTCCATCTCCTTTGTATCTGTATGACAAATACAACATATCGCATCCGGTGTCAGACGTAATCGGTATAGTTTTGCTTTTACATTCAGAGCATTTTGCTGATGAAGCCACGCTATGAAGCGATGCCTTGGGTTAGTCCACTTATTCCAGACTATCTTGTACCAGTCCACCTTACTACCTCTGTCACGACTCCATTGATACCCTTTGTTGACGGTTATTATTATTATTATTATTATTATTATTATTATTATTATATTATTATTATTTTTATTATTATTATTATTATTATTATTATTATTATTAGTAAGAAGTTATGTTTTAAAGTTATTATTGTTATTGTTGATAATAAGATTATTGTTGGTATGATTTTTATTATTATTATTTTGTTAAGCAATTATTTTATGCAAGAATGTGACGGCTATCAATAGTTCGGGTATATTTTCTATAGTCGTTTATTCAAATGGAATTGGTAATAAAAGTAATAAGAACGAGTCGTTTAAGTTAATTGAAGTAGTAATGTTTAATACGGTCTAGTTATACGTAATATACTATCTAGATAATTAATTGGAATGAGTGATATATTGTGTTGGTTGCGTAATTATATTAGTTAGTAATTAAGTATATTATTGTATTAGGTGTTGAGTATGTGATGGAGTGATGCTACTGATTGGATGTTAGCAGCATGATTGGATTATATTGCTATCCAGGTAGGATACACTGACCCTATACTACAGTTATATGTTATGAGTGGCTGCTGAGTGTATGATATGGACGATGAACATGAAAGATATGGTTATGATATATGGTTATGAAGGATTATTATTACTGTTGCATTCATAAGCATGATTATTATTATTGTTGCATTCATGAGCATGACTTATGCATTGGATACGGATTCGAGATGATGATATATTATTGGGCCCAAGCTAGTTCTGTAGGACTAGACCTGGTGACCTCAGCTGTTATGCTGGTGTTCGGCGACGGCCGATTATAGTCTGCCGGGAGGTTCGGTATAGCTGGGTGTTACGAGTTTGAGATTCAGATTTGTGATTGAGATTGAGATGGAGATTGAACTCGAGCATATCATTGCATTTGCATATCATAATTGTTGCATTTTAATTATTGTGTTACCCTACTCAACCGTGAGGTTGACAGTGTATTCGTGTATACCTACGATGATCCGGAATGGGAGTAGATTCTACAGGTCAGAGACAGATGAACTAGGAGCTGGGGCAAGAATGTGAGAAGCATACTTGGACCGACTTAGACTTATGTCACGTCTAGAGAAGTCATCAGTTGTATTTGTTTTCCGTTATGTAATAACTGTAATAACTAAGTTTTAAATTTTATCAGTTTTATATAAAGTACTTTGGCTTGTTTTACTTTGTTATTCACTACCTCGGACATTCCGAGATAGTAATAGCTCTATTTATTTGAGAATGTCTGGCTAAAGGCTCTTAAATAAATGGGGGTGTTACAACTGATGTTAGTGCTCGGTCGAGCAGTTACACTGTTATCCGATTTCTTCTTTTGCTGCTTCTCTTTTCCCACGGCCTTGGGACCATCTAGTTTTGCCCCACTCCTAAAAGTGATAATATTGAGGGTTTCCTTCTTTTGCTCGGGTTGTGACGGGAGTTGACCCGGAGCTCTTATTATATTCTTACTAGCTAATTCGGCAATTTGAGTCTCCGACATCTTCATCCCGGCTTCTCGAGTTTGCGACTCTTTTGAACCATCCCTATTAAGCTATGAATCAAGCTAGGCATCAGTTCCTTGAGGCTGATTTTGTTGTTGTTGAGGGACGAAGGGTTATTTTTGAAATTGTTGTTTGTGAGGGGGAATGTAACTTTGGGATTGGTGTGATGGTGGAGTCGGGGTTTGGACATTTTGGCTAGTCCACCTCAAGTTGGGGTGAACATTATTAGGGTCATAGAAATTATTCTGCCTATAATGTTGAAATCCCGCACAAGTTTCGTTGGGTGTAGTACAAAACTTCGAAACGTGACCCTCACACCCGCACCTCTCACAATTAAAAGGTCCATCCGAAACGACATTGACTGGTACATTCCACCTTTCGCAGCCCCTCCCAACTCATACTTGTCAAACCGGGCCGTGAGGGCCTCTAAAGCAGCTACGGAAGGAGACTCGAATTTCCTTTGGTTTCCACAGGAGGTCCCATGTTCAACTCTATGGACCGCCACATCTTCAATAATTTTGATACCTTTGGTCTCACCACTGTTCTCCTGGAATCTGCCACTAGCCGCGACATCAAGGATCGCCCTTTGGCCGTCGTACAACCCATTGTAGAATTGGTTGCACAAAACCCATTATTCAAACCTATGGTGTGGTATGGAACGAACCAGTCTCTTGAAGCGAGTCCATGCTTCACTAAAGTCTTCCGCAGGGCCTTGTTTGAAATTTTTAATCTAGGCCCTCAATGCATTGGTCTTCGCAGCAGAATAGTACTTTCGGTAGAAAGCCAATGCAAGTGAGTTCCAGTCCGTAATACCTGCGGCCGCGCGGTCTAGATCACGATACCACTCTCTTGCAGCATCTCGAAGGGAGAAAATGAACAGCGTTTCCTTTATCTGGTCCTGGGTCACACCATCTGGAGGAGGGATTGAGCATATATAATCAGTGAAGATTTCTATATGCTTTACAACATCCTCATTCGCAGCTCCCCCGAATTGGTTTCTTTCAACCATGTTGATGTATGACGGTTTGGCTTCAAAGCTCTTCCCCGTTCCCGTAGGCAAAGTGAACCCTTTGTAGAGGTCTTTGGCCTTGGGCATAGAGTGACTGGGAATGCTAGCTTCTTCCGCCATTTCTTATTCGGGTTTGGATGTGTGGGTGGTTATGGATGTAGTGGGTGATGGAGGTTGGTTCTCAAAAAGATCGCCTTGGTAGAAGGAAGAAGGTGAACCGCCTTCTTTCTCTTGCTGAAATAACCTCCTTTTTGTCCTTAATGTCCTCTCTAAATCAAGGTCAAGGCGAATTAATTCTCCTTTTACCGATCTGCGCATAAGAAGAAAACTACAAGAAAAGAGTGAGAACGGTTTAAGGAACACAAGTTCCTTAAACACAAAAATAAGACAAAAAACTAAAAACAGTTAACACTAGCGCTACCTGCCCGACAACGGCGCCAAAATTTGATACCCGTCGTTGTGGGTGTCAAAGATAAAATTTATAAGTCCAAACTAAAACTATAGATAGTGATAGTCAGGGTCGAACCACAAGGAGGTTTGGGAGATATTAACTGTTTTAGTTTTTGAGTCTTTGTTGGAAAATGTGTCCTCAACAATAGTGCGATCACATAATTAAATATCATGACGAGAATGCGCAAGGGTTGATTCGAAATTATATAGTCAACTGACCAACATTAATTGGTAATGATTGGCTAGCTAGTGTTTGACATTACTGTCGTATGACGGTGGTGGTCAGTTGATCTCTTTAGGTCACACCTATAGGACAATTCCCTATATTGATAAACTGATCAAGTGTATATTGATACAAGTTGATCAGATTCTTAAAATTCGAATATCGAGAAATCAGAGGTTAAATCTTAATGTAAGATTTATGTTTAAAATTGAAACGTGTCAATTGTCAAACATTAATCGATATTTATGAAATTTAGAAATTAGAATGAATCGGGTTCAATAATATTACAAGTGTTGTAAATCGTATTGACGGATCTTGAAATGACCATTTTATATATTGGTAATTATGAATTACTAGTCAAATTGTTAAATATGATTTATTTAATTTATAAGTGATATTTATTTGATAAATATGCATTTTAAATTAAAACAATTGTTTTATAATTGTGACATAATGTATGTCACACATAATTATACAATTGTACAAAACGACAATTGTAAAATGGAAGTCCATTTTACCTCTTAGGGTGCCGGTTTTGGGGATGGGTTCTTAAGGGATTTAAATTATGTTTTAAAGTGGTTAAAACATAATCATAAACTAACATTAACACCTAATTGTTAGGGTTGTATGCCTAGGTCATGGGTAATCTAAAGAAGCAACCTACTTTCCCCCTTTCCCATGCTTATACCCGGCCACCCCCTTCCCGAATACACTACTTAATGTAAAATGTTTACTTAAGAAGCAAGTGTGTGTCATTTTAACTTACTTGAACATTTTCTACAAAACCTCATATATTTTTAGTAAGAAAAATATATTCTCAAAATTATTATTCATATAATTATATTATATTAGAATACTATAACTGTTATAGTATTAGTTGTTCTAATAAGATTAGAACATAGTTTAAGGAAACCGATTTTAGCACCTAGGTCGTGTAAGTCTCGGTTTAAGGGGTTGTTTTGGGTGCATCACAAAGGAGGTAATCTACTTTGATTACTCGGTTTGGAGGATCATCCTAGCACCGTTTTTGTCGGATTGTAAGAACTCGACTCTTTTATTCCGCATTTTAATATTGCATGCATAAGATCTAAAACCTAATTAATATGTTAATTAGTAAATAAAATTAGTAAGACTAATTATATTAGGGCGTGTATGACACGAACCCTACAATTGGTATCAGAGCAAAATGGTTGTTTGCATGCATTTCGTTGTTGTTTTTACGAGTTATTTTGATAACAAAACAAACCGAAAATATAAAACCATATGTGATATGGACGAAAAATTTTCTGCATGAATACCTGCGGGTTCTAAAAATGTTTTAGGTCTTTTGGAATGATTTATGGATATATATTGTTCATCTTGTAAATTATTGGTAATATTTACATTTTACACGGCTAAAATGAAATTTAATTGGGAAAAATAGCAATTTATACTTTCTGGCCGAGTTTTTTAATATATTCTCACATGTATTATGAATATGAAGTTTCGTAATTATTAGAGTTATTATGCATGGTTTATGAATTTTAATTGTTAAAATGTCATAAAATGAGAATAAATGGCTTTATATAGTTAGATTATGAATTTAGCTGCGAAAAGTTTTGGAGATATCACATGAAATATTTAAATTGTTAATTAAAGTTTTCAGATTTTTCTCGTGAATTTTTCATGATTATTGATTTTTATTGTAAAAATCGGAATAATAGTGACATAATTTCGACTTAAATCGTTTTAGTTGGAATTTGGCTACGAAAATTTAACACAAAGTCATATATATTATTTCTAGTATGCAAGTAAATTTTGAGATTTTACTTTCGAATATTACATGAGAAACGATTTTAATGGTTAAAATCGTATGATATATGATGAAATTCGTTAAAAATAGTAAATGTTACTACAATGGCCTAAACATTCACCCACAGATGTCATATTAGATATGTTAATCAGTGTAATTTTTTGGGAGTCGGAAGTTTCTGAAAATTTTATTTTTAATTCTACAAGTTAAAATTGAAAATTGGATTTTAAGAGTCATAAAGTGCTTTTTTCAGTCCTTGGGCAGTGCCTTTACTGTATTTTGCTGTCCATTTCTGTTCCCTAAGTGTTTTGGAATGTGTAAAAATATTATTACTATTTTAATTGCATTTATGAAGGTGATTATTGAATTTCCGACTCAAGATGCGCGTTTTTACGACCTATATACGAAATAAATTGGTTATTTCGTTTAAACTAATAATTTTGTGGTTCTGGAATTTTAAGAAATTTCTAGAATATTCAAAATTTGAATTTTAAAATTTTTGAAATTTTTATGACTCATTTGGATTTTTATATTATTTTTCCCGTAAAACCGATTAAATTCCGAACAATATTTGAAAATAAGTTAAGTCATGTTCAAAATTGAGTAAGACTAAATTTTGAAACCTAAAATGTGTTAGGATGTTTAACTTAAGAGTGAATATTGATTCACGTGATGTTAAGTGAATTTTAAACGTTAAAATCACGCAATTCCATAAAACCGAGTTATACGATAATGATATTTAAATGATATTTAATAGGACGATTTGGCTTAGGATTTGCATGTTAATTACATATACATAAGAATTGCATATTTTATTATGATTGTCATAATTTTAATTTACGTACTTTGGAATTATGTAATTTTGCTTAGTTTGGCCTTAGTTTTAATCGATAATTCCCGTAATGTAAGGGGTTATTGATTCGGATGTATTTAATGTGATCTCGTATCACTTTATTTATTGTTTATTCTATTTTATAATGTATAAAGTAGATAGAAAAGTTGTAATTTTTGTAATTCCAGAAAACCTTGAAGACGGTGCCTTTCGGAAAGGAGTTCCTATACTTCCGACCAAAACGGTGTTTGCCTTGGGATGCGTGCCTTGTGAGAAGTTCAAGGGACCAAGGAGTTGGTTTCCGAATTTGTACTTTATATTACTTTTCTTTTTTAGGAAGGCCATACTAGGATTTTACTTATGCTTTAAGTTTATGCTTCTATTTATGCTTTATATGTTTGTAAGCAGAGCCAAATCGTCGTATCATATCATGCATGTTTATCGCGTATATCGACCGTGTCAATTAAAATTATCGATAATTCACCGACTTAGTTCACTTAAAGGAGGTAGATAATAAATTGACTAGATCTCTTATATATTTAAATATTGAGACTTAACCTTACCAAAGAGTAAAAACCCATGACTCCCTTCTTCATAGGGAATTAGGCTCGACTACATCGGGGTGCTAAACTTATTACGTTGGGTAAGTGGGGTAATATGATTACACCTTGAAATTTGGTCGATCTCAACCAAAGTATTCGTAACCGTAGTTGCAATAAGTTCGGGCTAAAGACAATTTAAGGTAAATTGTCGACCGCGAGTACAGTTCTAATGTAAAATCGATTAAGGGTTAATCAACCGAATTATATTAATAAGGGATAAATCGGCTACACCGTGCCCGAATTAGTATGGATTTGGGTCTCGGAATCGTTTACTTAATTGGGTAAGAGATCATTAAGTAAATGTTAAACTTGTTTAAAATATTTACGAGAAACAAGTTTTAATATAAACGATGATTGTTTTTAATTCCGTCGATTTTATTGTAGTTTACTTTCAAACATCATCAATGGCCGCAAACGCTCCACCTCTCACTATCGTGTCATGGCTTCGATCCTTCATGGATCGTTGCAAGCTTGACAAGCATGGTTCCAATTTTAAAGATTGGGACGCACAATTGGTTTTGGCCGCGCAAGGTGACGATAAGACTCGTTACCTTATCGAAGCCGCTCCTCCCGCTCCAACCGCTCGCTCCGCGGTTGCAACTCGTGAGGCCTATGAGGCCTACATGAAAGAGTCTTCCGCTCTCAAGAACGTGCTTATCTTCTCCGTGGAGCCGGATCTCCAAAGGAGCATGATTAAGCTAAGCACGCCATACGAGATTTACACCAAGCTTGCGACAATGTTTTCGCAAACTCCGACGGTAATGCAATATGAGGCGGCCTCCGCCTTCTTTGATATCAGTTTAATGGAAAGGCAAAAGGTTATCCCTCGTGTACTCAAGTTGGTTAAGTTTGCTGAAACCCTTAAGGTGCAAGGTGTAAAACCCCTCGCGAAAGCGGAAATATAAACACATAAAAGTACTAAAAATGCAGCGGAATTTAAAACTTTTTAAAGCAAACAACATGACATGCGAGAAGTCCTAAACTGAAACAGAAACTGAACTGGAATAAAACCGAAATAGATAAGTAACAGTTCTAAGTACTGAAACCAAAACATAAATACAAGCCTGGGATGGAACATCCCTACAGGCACCAAAACAAATGTGTCAAAACTACGAGTCCAGCTAAACGATAAATAAGGGTAAGTCATGATGATAGGATCATCGCTCGCTAGCTCTCGTGAACCCCGATCTCCAATCCTGCATGTACCTACATACATGAAAACATGTACGCCACAATCAGTGGGGAGTGACTAGAGTTCTCCTAGCCACCTTTTGTGACAACACGTAACACATAAAACAATACAGAACACTCCAACATACATCAACATGTGAAGCATAAACAACTCGTCAACTGATCTCTTACTATCATGCGATTACCATGCACGACTCTCAACCAACTTCATAAACAATTAGGAAGGAGAGCCGGTTTCTCTACTGGTTACCCAGTCGGGGGGGTCTTTCAATCCAACTATTTATGAAACCGATCAAAGAGTCATCCAATGCCTTGGATGAACAATACTAAAGTCAAACATACGACTCAACAACTACAACATCTTAACATCCATAAACACATCTGTAATAACCCGTATTTTAGCATCGGTCAACGGCAGTCAAACCATGTTTTAATACACGTATTTCAAACGGAACGTTTATAAAGTATTTTATGTGAACTATTATTATTTTATAAATCGTATTTCTGCGATTCTTTCGTATTTCATAATCATTTTATATTTGACGATTATTTCATAAAATGACATTTCATTCGTATTTCTTTAATTTTGATTATATATTTATAATTAAATATATTCTCTATTTTATATTTATATCTCATCTATACTCGTTTTATTAATTACGTCATAATTATATTTAAATCCTAATTTTGTATATTTCATTATTTCTATGTTAGTTCTAATAAAACTATATTCTTATAATTAATTTAATTAATTTAAGTAATATTTATTAATACTAAATTACTTAATTTATTTGGTATAAATAATTTTTACGTACTCGTTTATTTTAAGTTACGAGCTGAGAGCGGGATATTACCTCGAGATGCGTGATGGACTTTTGGACTCGGGTTATAATTGTTGTGTGATGGGCTATGGACTCATGTAGTGTAAAACCCATTCATCCAAACATCCAAACCTTACCATCGACAAACATAATATCCATCGACATACAAATCAAACCCTAATACCCTATTTTACGATCTGCCTCCATCAACGTTAATTAAAACCTTACTCTCTTCTGCCTCCCTACCTCTCCTACACCAAGAGAGCCCTAGTCTGCCATGAGTTGGAACAGAAAAATAAGAGGAGAAAAAAAAAAACGCCTTGAACAGCCATCACCTTCACCGTTTCATCCTTACGCGACTGTAAGTTTAACACCATGTTTTGTTGCTTTTCAGATCATCGATTTAGTGTTCTATGGTTGGATATAATCCTTGTAGTGTCCTTAACATGTTTTTCATCTCTAAACCACCGTAGGACCATCGTGGGTATCGCTTTAATCACCAAGAATGTCGACAGTAGCAATGTTAAGCGTTGTTGATTCGTTTCTAATTGTTATAATTCAGTTGTTGTTTTGGGTTTGTTTTTGGGTACGAGTTTATGGATTAAAGTAGTAGTATGTTAGTGGGTTATGTGGGTAGTTGTATGGTGGCGCAAGGTGGCCGGAGCACCGCCATAAAAGGGCTGTTTAGATGCGCTAAAACAAGGCACAAACAGAGCGTGTATAAGGTGTTGTGGAACCGTCTTTTGGCGGCTGTTTTAGAGGGTTGTAGTGGTGTCAAGACCTGGTGGTTACCACCAGGGGAGTCGTGGGAGGTGATAGGTGGCTAGGGTAGTGTTAGGTGGTGGTTAGGGTAGTGGTGCAAGTGGCGGTAGTCGGGTTTACAGTGACGGTCAGTCACGGTTTTCGGCGGGTTGTGTTTGTGACCAGTGGTTTTGATGCTAGTGTCGAAGGCTAGTATGATCGAGTCAGGGGTTGTTCTTGGTGTCAGTAGGTGCACCGTGGTGCAGTGGTGGCAGCCACCATGTGGTGGTGGTGGTTCAGGTGGCTTAAGGGGCGTCGAAGGGGCTGTTTTTGGAGGTTGTCAGGGGTTCTGTTGTGGTCTGTTTGTGTTTGTTTCGGGGTCTGCGTATGATTATTATTAATAATTCTTGTGACCTTTGCTATTGGCTACGTATGACCTTTAGTGTCATATGTGCTGTTGTTTATGTATTATTATTATATTATTATTATTATTATTATTATTATTATTATTAGTAGTAGTATTATTCGTTGTTTTTGTTATCGTTGTCGACGTGTATTATTATTATTATTATTATTATTATTATTATTATTATTATTATTATTATTAATGTTATTATTGTTATAGTGTGGTTAGTTAATTATTATTATTATTAGTAAATATTGTTTTTAATATTTATGTATATAAGTTGTTAAGTAAATTTTATACAAGAATGTGACGGTTATCAATTGTCCGATTATATTTTCTATGTTCGGTTATTTAAATGTAGTTAGTTATAAAAGTAATAAGGACGGGTTAGTCGAGTTGATTGAAATATTCGATATAAGGTCTCGTTATGTGTAATATATTATTTAAATAATTAATTTGAATAATTTATATATTTTATTATTTTGCGTAATTGTATTAGTTAGTAATTGCGTATATTATATTGTTAGGTGACGATTTTGAAGTGGCATAATTCTGTTACTTGCTGGTTTGCGATTGGACTATATTGCTATCCAGGTAGGATACACTGACCTTATACTCTATGATGTGTTATGAAAGGATGTAGTATTGTGTGTTATGGATGCCGAATATGATTTATATGAGAATGATATGGGTTGGATTGATTGTGGATTATTGGTAATGACATGAGCATTTCATTATTTGATAGCATGATTGAATAAATATATCGTTGCATTCATGAGCATAGCATATGCATTGGTTACTGAGAAAGTTATGGTCAGATATTGTTCTGATATAAAGCCCAGGGTGGTTCTGCAGACCAGGCCTGGTGTCTTATCAGCTATTGAGCTGGTGTTCGGTGACGACCGATTATAGTCTGCCGGGAGGTTCGGTATGGCTTGGTGCACGGGTATGAGTTTGAGATTATGATTGAGATTGAGATTGAGCTCGAACATATCATTGCATTTGCATATCATAATTGTTGCATTATCTATTTTTGTGTTATCCTACTCAACCGCGAGGTTGACAGTGTATTCGTGTACACCTACGATGATCCGGAATGGGGAGTAGATTCTACAGGTCAGAGGCAGTTGGATTAGGAGCTTGGGCAAGGAGAGAGACATGGCTTGGACCTACTTAGAATTAGATCACATACATAGATGTTATCAGTTGTACTTTTATTTCTTGCGTAATAGTTGTAATATCAAAAGTTTTAATTTAATCAGTTTTTATATAAAGTACTTTGGTTTGTTTTACTTTGTTATTCACTACCTCGGACATTCCGAGATGGTAACAGCTCTATTTATTTGAGAATGTCTTGCTAAAGGCTCTTAAATAAATGGGGGTGTTACAACATCTGTCTCTGATACGATACCATCACTAGGCAAGCAGACAAATTCAGCAAGTATAAGGTTCAGCGGTCAACTTAAGACATAACCTACACACCAAAACATTCAGCAAGTAAGAAGGTTCAGCGGTCAACTTAAGACATAACCTAATTACCAAAACATTCAGCAAGCAAGGACTCAGAGGCCAGCTTAAGGCATGGACCTGCCAATCAGCAAGACACTAGACTCAGCGGCCAACTTAAGGCATAGACTAGCATCCAAAAGTAAAGGACTCAGAGGCCAGCTTAAGGCATGTCCCTTCACCACATCACAAGGTACTAAACTCAGAGGCCAGCTTAAGGCATGTTCTAGCACCAAACATCTGCACTCCGGGTGAGGCGTTACGACCTAAATGCCCCGTTGTGCAGCTGCTCTACTCGTCAGACTCAGAGGCCAACTTAAGGCATGTTCCAACGCGATCACTATCATACATGTCTGGGCTCAGAGGCCAGCTTAAGGCATATCCCAGACACGACAAACATACACATATAGGCCTCAGAGGCCAGCTAAAGGCATATCCCCATATATGGCAAAAACTTCACGTATTAAGCTCAGAGGCCAGCTTAAGGCATACCTTAATACGCATCAATACAATTTCATCCAAGTCTATGAACTAATCTATAGTTCTATTTTCTTAACCTCTAATCAACACTTAATTGATCCCGGGAACTAAGTTGAGGGAGAGCCGGTCTCCCTTCCGGTTGCCCGGCCGGGGGGTCTCTATCCTCACTCCATTCCCGAACCCAATATGGTATTGCCCATCCTCCGGGGACCTCAAATACATGTCAAAGGTATACAAAACGAGTTTCAATCAAAACCGATCAACCATTTGAAAGTTACGATTAAATTTCAAAAACTCAAAATAGCCTACAGGGGTCCCCAGCCGGTCGGCAGGCAGCCGGTCGGCCGGCTGGTGATCCCTCAGCCTACACTTCTTTTCCAAAAACGAGAAACACCACAAAGGACTCCCAGCCGGTCGGCCGGCTGGGAACCCCATTCCCTAGTCTTTACTAAAATTCGTATCCATCCCCATATGCACTCCCAGCCGGCTGGCAGGCGGCCGGTCTGCCGGCTGGGCTCCCATCTATCTATGGTTTACGCAAGACAAACACGACACAAAGGGACTACCAGCCGGTCGGCAGGCAGCCGTTCGGCCGGCTGGCAGTTCAAGGCCTTTTTCTCAAAAATTTCGAAAAACACAAAGACGCGCTCTCAGCCGGTCGACCGGCGGCCGGTTGGTCGACCGGCTCAGAGAGCCTGTGCACAAAAACGTGATTTTCAGACCATAAGAAATTACCACAATTCGATCTACAAACTTCAATATTGTTACATATGATGTATACCCAACATTCCTAATCATCAAATACGACTTATCTACCAGCAATAAATTCCCATAACAATCCTCAAATGAATTCCCATGAGTATCCGTCGCAAAATGAGAAAAACTGAAAATATGCTTACGAACATATAACAACACTTAAAAGCATGAAATCTTCACATAGCAAACACCCTAAACATATTACTAAGTCCTTTAATCAATGTAAATCAACAAAAACGGAAATCAACACAAGAATCACAACAAACATGCTAATATACACATAAAGGCCGAGTTATCTCATTATCGTCACCTCTCAAGCTTATCCGGCTAAAGATCGTCTTCAACAACGTAGCTATCGGTCTCTGGATCCTCTAAGCCAACACCTACAAGCATAGAAACGGATTTTAAGCACTTAAAACGGATTTAAGAGAAAACAGCCCGTTTTTCAAGGTCGACGAAAAGGAAAACGAAAGTGATGGATGACTTGGAAATCGAACGAGGATTCCGAAAACGTACTTACTTTTGCAATTTGAAGAACGGATGATGGAGAATTTCACAAAAGAAGGAGAGGTTTTATGGAGGTTTTGAGGATATTTAGTTTACAGTGGAAATGAATTGATGAAGGTTGAAGATGTCGACATATTTTATATGTAGGGTACAATGAGGTGTCCTTTTCGTCTTGCTTAAACGGTTACGGATTTTAGAAACGGATATGATATAAATATTTAAGTCGGGAATATAACTTTGCCAAGTTGTATTCGTCTTAAGGACTGGAGGTTCTTAAGACGGATCTTACTTATTAAATTAAAGTCTTTCGAAATAAATTACTAAATTATTATTTTATTACTTAAAATAATTTAAAACGCTTAAATTAGATTTTACGAAAATACGGGATGTTACACAAGGAGTTGATGTTCTCGACTCCCTCATCATAGACCAAGTTCTTCACTCCCTTAACAAAGTGAAATCGTTTGCACAGTTCCGGGTGAACTTTAACATGCGAAACCTCCTTGGACGAATTGCATAAGATGCTCGTCCAAGCGGAAAGGGACATGAGACTTAATGAGAGTTCCACGAAGGAAGTGCTTAACATTGAGAAGAAGGGCAAAGGGAGATTTCCACGGATCTTACTTATTAAATTAAAGTCTTTCGAAATAAATTACTAAATTATTATTTTATTACTTAAAATAATTTAAAACACTTAAATTAGATTTTACGAAAATACGGGATGTTACAATCACCCAATCTTCAAAAAGTTTCGTCCTCGAAACTCGAAGGTAGAAGTAAATATAAAAAATAACTCTAACTTTCAAAATATATCAAGCGGGTTATGATAACCCAAAACTTTATCTTGCAGAAAGGTTTCAAGCAATAAAAGGTTTCAAGGCACAAGTCTTGTCAATGGATGTCGGGATTCTCGTTACGTATTCAAGAGTCCATCATTCCAGATCTAAGACAAGTCCCAAAACTAAATCAGCCAAAATTCGAAATTTAGGTCGATTCGGTGTCGATGGGCACAGTACGGGTTATCAGACGTCTCCAATAACTCGTTCTAGTGGCAATCAACGCTGAAGTCTGTCAAATTGTAAAATATCCTGTTCTTCAAAATCAAGTTTTCTTCCAAATTAACCTTTATTTCTCAAATTTTTGAAGAGTACAACGGTAACCATGACTAAAAGTTACTTCTAACGGAAGAGAAAGCAGTTTCAACTTTTTAAAACAATTAAGCTTTTTCCAAAAACAATGGATTTAAAGTCAACAATTGGGAAACAAGTTCCAAAACAGATGTTCGAGAGCGCGGAAACAGTCGCAGAGCTTATTCTTGATAAGAAGGGTTAGGGGTTCCAAGCCTCGCGGCTGTAAGGACACGAAAAGGAGGGTCGAAGGAACGGAACAATCAAGTCGAAGGTTAAAGAAGACGGTAACCTTTGCCAAACATGGGTGCACTAACTGCTAAATTCACAATCGAAACATCCTTCCAACGATCCCTAGTATATCCCAAAAGGCGATTCCAGTAACCTCAATGCTCACAATGGTTCGCGGTTCCTATTACCCCTATCTCTTCCACAAAACAGGGCATTCCTCAACAAGAAGGTTTCCAAAACTCTGAATCGAAACTTTATTACCACAACAATAAATCCTCAAAACTCAAGATATAGCATTCACTATCCTCTAACCTTAAATTCTGACCGTTCGATCCTAGCAACCTATTTCGCAAGGTTCAATATCTTAAATTCCCAAATTATAATCACATTGAGCATTCAACACAAGATCTCATTAAGGTAACAACTTCCAAGTCAGGCACGTCTATGACGGGTCTTCATGACTAGTTCCTCAAAACGATTCGAATCTCAAGGTTTCTCGAAGTCTAAAGCAACATTATCCTTTAAATGATTTATTCCTCAAATGTTGGGATAACTCTTCTCAGCTAGTCCCCAAATGACGATTCAACCAAACTCTCAGACCACTCAACTCATGTGGTACATCTATTAGACTTGTATCACAGCCCACAATAACCATACACAAATCAACGCGTTTCTGGACTTACCTCTCTCAACAAATCCTTCATTCTCAAACCGATGATTTACCCTAAATTTCCATTTAAGTCTTTCACTAGATAAATGCTAAGATCCACTAAGTAACTTAAGATCAACCACTCAGTCAATTCCACGATTTCTTGTAAATGTCCTAACGTTCGCACACCGTTACTAACAACTCTCGTTCCTCAAGTTCAAACAGTATTAGCTTAACTCATTCAATTATCAGGCAGCTCAGTACCTTTATTATATTCCTCGAAATCAATCTTTACTCTACGTTCCTCGAGATCCTCAAATGGACATTCCAACTCACAATTATCCATGACTCAGCTAGATTCTCGCACTTAAGTTCCATTAAAGGCCGTGTATAACACTCTACCTAGCACAATTATTTCATCATTCACTTACTCTTCAAATTAGTAACATAACAATTCTAGGGTCACCAAACTATATCCCATAAAGCTTCCTGGTTTTCCTCAAATAACAACACTCTCCAAATCACGGTCTATAGTTAACCTCAAGAAATTTCCCAAGTCTGTCTATAGTAGGTTACCGCACAATGTGTTTCAGGGAAGCAAGTTATCAGGTTGAGTCAAAAGGAAATGAGGACAGATTCCAAAGAAGATTAACAGGAATCTAAGGGAGGAGATTAAGATCTTAACGGTCACAAGCATGTCAACCATAAATAAAACAGTAGGCATGAACATACCAGTAGGTGGGTCAGGATGAACTCCAGTCTCAGCTTGGTCCTGAACAGCTCTGGCTCCTCTGGTCTCAGCCTCTAGGTCAGTAGTAACAGCTCTGTCAACAGCGGTATTCCTCTCGGGGCACTCGAAGAAGCGATGCCTGGGCTTCTTGCAGGAATGGCAAAGATAAGAGTTACCGTGACAGTCAGCTCCGGGATGAAGGGTCTTGCGACACTTGAAACATCTCAGGGGTGCTTCTGTCAAGGGTTCCATGTCTCGATCCCGGGAAGTCTCAGGGTCAATAGTGATAGTTCGGTTGATGGCGCCATTCCCTACGCGGCACTCGAAAGAGCGATGTCCAAATCCCTCGCAGGTAAAGCATTGATGCGGGTTGCCATGGCAGTCAAGTCCAAGATGGAGATCCTTGTGGCACTTGAAGCACTTAAGGGGAACGTCCGATGGGAGGCTCATGCTCCGGATTTGGGAAGTCTTAACTCTCTGAGGCTTCTTGTTCTTCTGGGGACACTTCCTCTTTCCGAGAGGAGAGGAGGCAAGAGGGCTAAGAGGTCTCCCTCTTCGACATCTATGCAAAGGCGGTCGAGGAGGAGAGAAAGCTCTAGCTCTCTCACAATAGATCTCATAAGGGTCCTCCGCTCGTAAGACACTATAGTAGGTCTGGAAGTAAGAAGTCGGGTCACCACTGGCTACACTCCTAGTCTCAGCATTAAGCTTGCTCCGAAACAGATAGGCTTTATCTTCTTCTCTCTCAACTAGCTGGGGGACAAAGTGAATTAGCTCCTCGAATCGATTGGTGAAGGCTTGAACAGAAAGGATCCCTTGGCGAAGGTTCATGAACTCGGTCATCTTATCCTGGCGGATGTCCCTATGGTAAAACCTCATGCCAAGAAGAGTCTTGAAACGACTCCAGGTGAAAGTAGGGTCACGAGTAGCAGGGGTACTGATCGTCAACCACCAACTCCCAGCCTCACGAATTAAGAACTGTGATGCCACTCGAGTCTGATCCTCAGGTCGAACATCATAAATCATGAAATTCCTTTCCATGTCGAAGAACCAAGCAGTGAGGGTCGCAGCACTGGTCTCTCCGTCGAATGTCTTAGCTGCATTCCTCCACATCTGAGTGATAATCCAAGCCAATCCCCCAGATTGGTTACTTCCCGAGGTTGGAAATGAAGAAGAAGGCATAGATGACCTAGCTATGCAATCTTGGAGGTCTTGAATGATGGCTTTTGTCTTAGCATTCTCTGCATCGGTTGGCTCCGTCATTCTTCAATCATAAGAGAGTAAATCGTTAGACGTATTCTTAACAAGGCACAAACAGACTACAATATAAGTCCTTAAATCTACCCCATCTCTCATTCATTATTTGTTTATTTGGTCAAGTTAAGGTTGGGGGTCACATGAGTGCGTCGGGAGCAATAATGCTCTGATACCAACTGTAAAACCCCTCGCGAAAGCGGAAATATAAACACATAAAAGTACTAAAAATGCAGCGGAATTTAAAACTTTTTAAAGCAAACAACATGACATGCGAGAAGTCCTAAACTGAAACAGAAACTGAACTGGAATAAAACCGAAATAGATAAGTAACAGTTCTAAGTACTGAAACCAAAACATAAATACAAGCCTGGGATGGAACATCCCTACAGGCACCAAAACAAATGTATCAAAACTACGAGTCCAGCTAAACGATAAATAAGGGTAAGTCATGATGATAGGATCATCGCTCGCTAGCTCTCGTGAACCCCGATCTCCAATCCTGCATGTACCTACATACATGAAAACATGTACGCCACAATCAGTGGGGAGTGACTAGAGTTCTCCTAGCCACCTTTTGTGACAACACGTAACACATAAAACAATACAGAACACTCCAACATACATCAACATGTGACGCATAAACAACTCGTCAACTGATCTCTTACTATCATGCGATTACCATGCACGGCTCTCAACCAACTTCATAAACAATTAGGAAGGAGAGCCGGTTTCTCTACTGGTTACCCAGTCGGGGGGGTCTTTCAATCCAACTATTTATGAAACCGATCAAAGAGTCATCCAATGCCTTGGATGAACAATACTAAAGTCAAACATAAGACTCAACAACTACAACATCTTAACATCCATAAACACATCTGTCTCTGATACGATACCATCACTAGGCAAGCAGACAAATTCAGCAAGTATAAGGTTCAGCGGTCAACTTAAGACATAACCTACACACCAAAACATTCAGCAAGTAAGAAGGTTCAAAGGTCAACTTAAGACATAACCTAATTACCAAAACATTCAGCAAGCAAGGACTCAGAGGCCAGCTTAAGGCATGGATCTGCCAATCAGCAAGACACTAGACTCAGCGGCCAACTTAAGGCATAGACTAGCATCCAAAAGTAAAGGACTCAGAGGCCAGCTTAAGGCATGTCCCTTCACCACATCACAAGGTACTAAACTCAGAGGCCAGCTTAAGGCATGTTCTAGCACCAAACATCTGCACTCCGGGTGAGGCGTTACGACCTAAATGCCCCGTTGTGCAGCTGCTCTACTCGTCAGACTCAGAGGCCAACTTAAGGCATGTTCCAACGCGATCACTATCATACATGTCTGGGCTCAGAGGCCAGCTTAAGGCATATCCCAGACACGACAAACATACACATATAGGGCTCAGAGGCCAGCTTAAGGCATATCCCCATATATGGCAAAAACCTCACGTATTAAGCTCAGAGGCCAGCTTAAGGCATACCTTAATACGCATCAATACAATTTCATCCAAGTCTATGAACTAATCTATAGTTCTATTTTCTTAACCTCTAATCAACACTTAATTGATCCCGGGAACTAAGTTGAGGGAGAGCCGGTCTCCCTTCCGGTTGCCCGGCCGGGGGGTCTCTATCCTCACTCCATTCCCGAACCCAATATGGTATTGCCCATCCTCCGGGGACCTCAAATACATGTCAAAGGTATACAAAACGAGTTTCAATCAAAACCGATCAACCATTTGAAAGTTACGATTAAATTTCAAAAACTCAAAATAGCCTACAGGGGTCCCCACCCGGTCGGCAGGCAGCCGGTCGGCCGGCTGGTGATCCCTCAGCCTACACTTCTTTTCCAAAAACGAGAAACACCACAAAGGACTCCCAGCCGGTCGGCAGGCAGCCGGTCGGCCGGCTGGGAACCCCATTCCCTAGTCTTTACTAAAATTCGTATCCATCCCCATATGCACTCCCAGCCGGCTGGCAGGCGGCCGGTCTGCCGGCTGGGCTCCCATCTATCTATGGTTTACGCAAGACAAACACGACACAAAGGGACTACCAGCCGGTCGGCAGGCAGCCGGTCGGCCGGCTGGCAGTTCAAAGCCTTTTTCTCAAAAATTTCGAAAAACACAAAGACGGGCTCTCAGCCGGTCGACCGGCGGCCGGTTGGTCGACCGGCTCAGAGAGCCTGTGCACAAAAACGGATTTTCAGACCATAAGAAATTACCACAATTCGATCTACAAACTTCAATATTGTTACATATGATGTATACCCAACATTCCTAATCATCAAATACGACTTATCTACCAGCAATTAATTCCCATAACAATCCTCAAATGAATTCCATGAGTATCCGTCGCAAAATGAGAAAAACTGAAAATATGCTTACGAACATATAACAACACTTAAAAGCATGAAATCTTCACATAGCAAACACCCTAAACATATTACTAAGTCCTTTAATCAATGTAAATCAACAAAAACGGAAATCAACACAAGAATCACAACAAACATGCTAATATACACATAAAGGCCGAGTTATCTCATTATCGTCACCTCTCAAGCTTATCCGGCTAAAGATCGTCTTCAACAACGTAGCTATCGGTCTCTGGATCCTCTAAGCCAACACCTACAAGCATAGAAACGGATTTTAAGCACTTAAAACGAATTTAAGAGAAAACAGCCCGTTTTTCAAGGTCGACGAAAAGGAAAACGAAAGTGATGGATGACTTGGAAATCGAACGAGGATTCCGAAAACGTACTTACTTTTGCAATTTGAAGAACGGATGATGGAGAATTTCACAAAAGAAGGAGAGGTTTTATGGAGGTTTTGAGGATATTTAGTTTACAGTGGAAATGAATTGATGAAGGTTGAAGATGTCGACATATTTTATATGTAGGGTACAATGAGGTGTCCTTTTCGTCTTGCTTAAACGGTTACGGATTTTAGAAACGGATATGATATAAATATTTAAGTCGGGAATATAACTTTGCCAAGTTGTATTCGTCTTAAGGACTGGAGGTTCTTAAGACGGATCTTACTTATTAAATTAAAGTCTTTCGAAATAAATTACTAAATTATTATTTTATTACTTAAAATAATTTAAAACGCTTAAATTAGATTTTACGAAAATACGGGATGTTACACAAGGAGTTGATGTTCTCGACTCCCTCATCATAGACCAAGTTCTTCACTCCCTTAACAAAGTGAAATCGTTTGCACAGTTCCGGGTGAACTTTAACATGCGAAACCTCCTTGGACGAATTGCATAAGATGCTCGTCCAAGCGGAAAGGGACATGAGACTTAATGAGAGTTCCACGAAGGAAGTGCTTAACATTGAGAAGAAGGGCAAAGGGAGATTCAAGAGGAGTGCCTTCAAAGGCAAGGGCAACAAGGCCTCCAAATCCAAACCCTCAAAGGAGAAGACCTTTTCGAAAGGTGCTTCTACCTCATCTTCAAAGGTTGAAGACAAGTGCCATTATTGCATAAAGATGGGTCATTGAAAGCGGAATTGCCCTAAATACTTAACCGACCTAAAAGCTGGAAAGGTTCTTGCAGTACGCAATAATTCTCGTTTTAATTCATGTTATTTACTCAACTTTTGTATGTCGATACAAGTTATTGACTTTCACCCTTTTATAATTGTTTTAAAGGGGCACCCTGCAAGGAAAAAGTTCCTTACATGGCTTGCTATGGTAGCATCCAGAGATTGAAGACATGAAGAGCTTGGCTCTAATTTTTATTATCGTCTTCTTTCATTTATGTATTTTAATTTTAAGAACAATGTCTTTTCTTGTATGACAAGGATTCAAATCCCAAACAATGGTCGTAATATTGGATATTGGTGACTTGGTTTTCAACCCAAGTCACTCCTTTTGTTCTTAATCAAATCGTTGATTCTTAAAATGCATTGCATGCCTTATAACATGAGTTAATATGATCTTAATAGATCACTAAGTAAGTACCTTGAATTGTTCATTGTACATTTATATGATAGGATCAAATATTAAAAATCAAAATTGTTTGATTTGTTTAAAGAGAATTACACCTAAACCACTTCACTCCATAAAATCTTACATACGGGATGTGAGATATAAACATCTTTAGACGAAACTCAGATATGAGTTAATTAGTTCATTATAAGATGATCATTTTAAGTGAAAATGAGAATTAATATCTCGCTCTTTATAATTCTTACTATCCAATACAAAGTTTGTAGGCAAAATGTTATCCTTGTAAGAATAAATGTTATTTTCAAGGATAGAGTGGGAAAAATTTTATACTCACAAACTAAATATGGGATCTTAGAGAAGAATCCTATATGGGGTCCTTGAGAAGAACCCTAATTTGGAAAGGATAGAAGAAACTACTTGAGGACACATAAGAAACTACGCGAGGACACAAAACAAAATGTTCTTTATGTCAATGGTTCTTAGAGTGGATAAAAGTAACCGCGCGAGAAGTCGGAAGGAAAACGTTTCCTTGATAATAATCTTTCTTAAATTATAAGATAATAGAGGAGAAATCAACTCTGTTTCCTCGATGGTAATGTTTCCAATTAAAAGGGTTTATACAGGATATATCATATCCAGTTCCGTTTCGAGGAAACGAGAACGAGAAATGAAAGGTTCATAAGAAAAGATGTTGATTGAGTGGAAGTCAATCACTATAGAGATAGTGATACTGGTTTTAGTGGGAGCGATAATCATTAGAGAATTGAACCTACCATTGAGAGAGGATGGTGATTCTTTAAATGTAAAAAATGAAAGGTTTTTCAATTCTAGATGAATAAAATTGTTGTGAACATCATAGGATGATGGAGCTTTATAGGAGAGTTTATTATATTGATAATGAAACGTCGCCTATTAAAAATCAAAAGGGTTGGATAGATCATTCATACCAATGAATATAAAATCACCTAGATATGGACGTGGTGATTCATACAACCTAAAAAACTTTTGATTAATAATATTGTAACATCCCGTATTTTCGTAAGGAATATTTTATTTAAATAAAGTAATTTCCGGAATTTAATAATAATTTAATAATAATCGTAATTTATATTTTTAAGATTTCCGTTAAGTTCCTCTTAAAAATCATTTAATCTTGAGATGCCTTGTTTATTTAACATCAACCCGTCTCACATTTCCGTTTCACTTGAATAAAGTAAACTCGACTCAAGCTTTTAAAAGGACAACTTAAACCCTTAAAAGGATGCTTTCCATCGACAACCCTTCACCCTTATTTTCATTTCACTGTTAAACATTCAACTCCATTTTCATCTCATTTTTCAAGCTTAGAATCATGATCTCAAGGCCTTCCCGAACTCGTATCGAGGTAAAAGTTACATATTCGGAATCCTCGCGAGATTTATGATCTTTCTATCACTTTCATTTTCAATTTCGTGAAACTTCATTTCGGGACTGTTTTGCCCTAATCACGAAATTAGCCTCCTAATGAGTGTTCTTGTGCTTTTAGGTGGTGCTTGTAGTAACCCGGAGGAAGAGCTCGTGATCATTGAAGAGGAAACCGGTGCATTCGCGAAATAAAGGTGACAATAATGAGAAACTCGGCCTTTTGTCTAAATTAGCACTTTATGTGATTTTGGTTGTGTTTCATGAATGTTAGTTTAGTCTTTGAGTTTTTAATGTTCTTATATTGATATATAAACTGATTTTGGTGAAGATTTAAAGAAGAATTTGATGAGAAAGTGAATTTAGGAGTATACATGTTAAGACCAGTTTAATTTGTGATTTTGTTGTTAAGTCACGAAATGGTTGTTTGCATACATGTTCTTATGTTTATTTGGTGTGGTATATATGCTGGGAATGTTGAATTATTACTTAGAAACATGTATAGGAGGGATTGGTAAAGGATTGGGAATGATTTCAATTGTCGAAATGTGCGATTTTGGGAACAGGGACTCCCAGCCGGTTGGTTGACCGGCGGCCGGTCAACCGGCTGAGAGTCTCGTAGGTGGATTTTGAAGAACACTGAGGAAGGACCCTCAGCCGGTCGGCCGACAGCCTGTCAGCCGGCTGAGAACCCCTTCTTGGTGTTTTGAAGTGTGAAATTGAGAGTTAAGGACTCTCAGCCGGCCACCCGGCTGCCTATGCTGACCGGCTGAGAGCCCTGTTAGTAATTTGAAGGTTGTTTTGAGAGTAAATGACTCTCAGCCGCCCAACCGGCAGCCTGTGTTGACCGGCTGAGAGCCCTTTTGGTATTTTGAAGTTGTTTTTGAGAGTCAATGACTCTCAGCCGGCCAACCGGCAGCCTGTGGCTGACCGGCTGAGAGCCCCTGTTGCATAATAAATTGCTTATAACTTTTGATTCACATGTCGGATTGCATTGATTCTTTTTCCTTATGCTTCGTATGCATGTTTGGAGTCCCCGAGGTTCGGGCGGCACTATATCGGGTTCGGGAATAGAGTGAGGATAGAGACCCCCCGGTCGGGCAACCGAAAGGGAAACCGGCTCTCCCTCGGCTTAATTCCCGGGGTCAATTAAGTGTTGGTTTGAATATACGTTGCTTGCATGATTGGTTATGAATTGAGAAGTTCAGTAATAGAGTTAGAGAACCGTGATTTGGATTAGGTCATAGTTTTAGTGCGCCTTTGTATTTTGAGGTGTGTTTTTGTGGAACTGTGATTTGGATTAGGTCACAGTTTAGTATGCCTTTGTATTTTGAGGTGTGTTTTTGTGAGACTGTGATTTGGATTAGGTCACAGTTTAATGTGCCTTTGTATTTTGAGGTGTATGTTGAACCATATATTCAAATATATATATAGTATATATGTTTATGTTTTGATAATGACAAGTCTAGCTATTTATATTTTATATACTCGTATGTATAATCGTGTGCTAAGTTTACAGAACATTAGTAACAAGATCTAATCAATC
This sequence comes from Silene conica, assembly GCA_029255685.2. Classification (NCBI taxonomy): domain Eukaryota; kingdom Viridiplantae; phylum Streptophyta; class Magnoliopsida; order Caryophyllales; family Caryophyllaceae; genus Silene; species Silene conica. Next base: position 57,003,892 of record CM055317.2, read on the forward strand.
AAGTATAAAAGATTCAAGCATGTTAGTCAATGAATTGACTAAGTTGAAGATTGATAGAAGATCACAAGCGCGCATAGTTAGCTAAAGTTATATTGATCAACTATAGCTTTAGTACAAGATTGGTTCTAGTTATAGCCCGTAGCTATAACTCTATATCATGAAGAAATGATCGGGAATATATATGTGTTTTAAAGTGAAACGTTCGTTTCCATATTTGTGTCGTGTAGAATTAGTGTTTAATTGGTATTCTATTTTAATAAATAGAATTGTTAATCTTAATAGGATTATATAAAATATCTTTTAGTTAAATAAGGAATAAATAATTGTCTTATGAGATAATTATTTATTACTAAATAAACTAAGGATTTTTATATGATCTTTATTGTCAAATATATATATAATCTAAATGTAGTTTGTTTCGATTTTTGGAAACGTGTAACATGTCACGTTGCTAAATCGTGTAGGGTTTATTTAAATAAATATTATGTATTTATTTAATATCCTAAACAAACTAAGATTATATTTTGGTAATATTTTTATTATCTTTGACATGGTTTAGGAAGTTGATTTAATAAGGATACTAATTATTTATTGTATAAAGATCTTTCCTAAATATGAATTAGGAAATAGATTCCTTATATAATACATAAAGTATATTATTAAATCTTTCCTAAATATATTAAGATTAGATTTAAGGTAGTATTACTAAAAGACTAGTATTCTAGTTTTAGTAATATTCCTAAATCATCTAGGGTTTGAATTACCTAGATACATATTCTATATAAATAGACTACCTATGATACATTAAACCACACGACATACACACACAATATACACGCATATCGAGAGAGAAAAACCGCCGTTCATATTCTTCAAGTTCGAGCTTTTCATTGTCATATCCGATTCAAGATTCAAGTGCTCAAGCATTGATCTTATTCATTCAAGATTGTGACACCAAGAAAACATTGAAGACTTTATCTTATTTACGTAAGATAAATTGAGTATTTAGCGGTACTCATTGTAAGACAAATATTTAACGGTATTTGTCGTAGCTAGATATTTAACGGTATCTAGATAGAGTTGTGACTAACATCAAAGTCGCACGAGTAGGGTTGATAAAATTGTAATCCAGAGTTGGTACTAATTTTATTAATCGAGAATAGTGGACGTAGGTCTCAAAGTGTGAGACTGAACCACTTCAAAAATATCGTGTCTCTCTTTATTATTTGTTTTACTCGAAGATCATCATACAACCATACACACATCGAAGAAGATTTAAAAAGAAGGCATACTCAATTCAACCTCCCCTTCTTGAGTATATTACATCAATAGACTCTTCAATTGGTATCAGAGCCTCGTGCTCTTGATCGCCTAGCCGCGTGAGTTTTGATCCTTCTAATGATTCTATATTATATACTCTTTCATCAATGGATTCCAAGCATCTCAAGTGCCCTATCTTCGATGGCAAAAACTACAGTCTATGGAAAAATATGATGACTCATTACATCAAGGGTTGTGATTGGGAATGTTGGAAGATCATCCAAACTGGACCAAAGAAGATCTTGGTCGCCGCCACCAATGGAACAACCTATGAAAAGATGGAAAGCGATTATGTGGAAAGTGACTACAAAATTGCAGAGAAAAACTCTAAGGCCATGAGCCTCCTACAGAACGGTATGATAACCTCAGAATTCGATAGATTCTCATCCTGTAGTTCCGCTAAGGAAATATGGGATAGTCTCGAACTTGCTTATGAAGGAACATCCGCAGTCAGGAAACATCGTATAGACTTGTTCGTTCAAAGATATGAACTTTTCAATATGGAAAAGAATGAATCTATTGATAGCATGTCTGCACGATTTTCTTGTATTATCAATGAACTGCGGAACCTTGGCAAAAAGATCGATTCTGAGGATATCATTCGTAAGATTCTTAGGAGTCTCACCAAAAAGTGGCAACCTAAGGTCACGGCCATAGAGGAAGCACGTGATTTATCTAAAATCACTTACCAAGAATTGATTGGATCCTTAATGGCACACGAGATCATACTAAATAAAAACGATGATGATTCCCAAGGAAAAGGCGTCGCTTTACAAGCCTCCACAAGCCAAGTAAGCGAAGAAGAACTTGAGGATGAAACAGTTCTATTCGCTAGACGATTTAAGAAAGCAGTTTTCAAAGGCAGATACCAAAACCCTAACAACAAAACGTTCGACAAAAAGAAAACTGACTCCAAACAAACATTCTTCAAAAGAGGATGTTTCAAGTGTGGACAACAAGACCACATGATCAAAGATTGTCCAAGTTGGGACAAAATCAAAGACAAGTCAAAAAGAGAAAAGACCAAAACAGAGTTTAAGAAAGTAATGCTTGCGTCATGCTGGGGAGAATTAGAATTTGAAGATGACGAGGACTCTGAAGAAGAAGAGGTAGCAAACCTGTGCCTAAGCAACGTCAGCCTAGATTTAATCTCAAACGACAATGATGAAGATGACGCATCTAATATGTGTCTCCTTGGAGAATCAGACTCAGACGACGACGACGAAGAGGTTAATTTTCTTCAACTCAAAAGTCAAGTTAAAAACTTATCTAAGGCTATGCTAATTAAATATTTTGAGAAAACCCTAGACCAATGTCATGAACAAAGTCTTGAGTTAGATGACTTAAAAGAGCAGATCCTCGATATTGCTGAGGAAAATCAACTTCTGAAAGCCAAAGCTAAGAAACTGAAATCCAAAATAAGCATTGAAGCAAATGCTAAGTTGGAGACAGTTATGTCTGAGAAAAAGGTTCTTGAGTCTAAAGTTATAGCTAATGAAGCTATAACCTCAAAACTAAAACTCAACATTAAAGAGCTTCAATCTAAAGTTATAGCTAATGAAGCTATAACTTCAAAATTAAGAAAAGCTAATGAGCGCCTTAAGTCAGAATCTTCGATTATGGTCGAAGATGAGACTCATCTAGAAGAAGTTGAGATTCTCGAAAGCAAAATTATGGATCTAGAATTCAATCTATCTAAAATCAAGAAGGAACATGCCAAAATTGTGTCCGACTTTCATAAAGACATTCAAAACCTGAAAGAGTCTAACAACACTGACCACAGTGAATGTAAGAAAGAAATAGACTCCCTAAAAGACCTCCTTCTTCATGCTCGGAAGGTTCACGACAAATGGGAAGAAAGCACTAACGTTCTAAACTTCCTAACTGAACAATCCGACAACAACATGAAGATGGGATTAGGTCACGAATGTTATGGAAGAAGGGATCACTCAAAGTGTAAACAAAGTCCAACAGATAGAGACTTTAGAAGAAGGAAATATGCCGACCTTCCTGAGTATTTAATATGCACTTATTGTGGCCATACTGGGCACCTCCGAGAAAAATGTGTGAAACACGCACAAGATTTTAAAACCGGAGTTAAGTTTGTTAAATCCTTAGGAATTCCAAGCGACACTATTTCTGTCGCTGATAGTGATGGTGACAAAACTGAGGAAAGAAACATTGACCACAGATGGTTCTATGACATGACATTTGACTACGAAGAAAAGACAAACAGAACCAAACAGACTCCTCAAACATCACACAAAAAATGGTCACCAAGAGTCCAAACTAAAACCTACACAAGAACATCAAAACCCAACCACTACCGATATAGAAAGACCTATGTAAGACAAGTCTGGGTTAAAAAGGAAGATGTGTTTGTAATTACTAACAACAAAGGACCCAAGTATGCTTGGGTACCTAAATCCTGTCTTTGAAATTATTTGTGCAGTTTGTCGCCAAGGAAAATAATCTATGGTATCTCGACAGTGGATGCTCAAGACATATGACAGGCGACGTAAACCTATTCCAAACCCTAAAACCTTTTGACGGAGGTAAGGTCACATTTGGTGATAACAAAAAGGGAAAGTTCATCGGAATTGGTAAGATAGGTATTTCATCCTCTCATGCTATAAATAATGTATACCTTGTAAGTGGTCTCAAACACAATCTTATCAGTATATCTCAATTATGTGACAAAGGAAATAAAGTGGTTTTTCATTCAGATATATGTCGTATAATCTTAGAAGGCACCAGTAAAGTAATACTTGAAGGTCACAGGATGAAAAATGTTTATATGATTGATTTAAATGTTGTACCTACTGATTCTCTATCATGCATGAAAGTTACGTTAGATGATCCATGTCTATGGCACAAGAGATTTGGTCATATTAGCTCACCTATTCTAAGTAAGCTGAAAAGATGGGACTTGGTCGAAGGTCTTCCAAAGATCAAATTTGATCAAGAAAAGATGTGTGACACATGTGCACGATGTAAACACGTCAGATCATCCTTTAAGCCAAAAAGAGTGGTAAGCACAGAACAAGCTCTTGAACTAGTACACATGGATCTATGTGGCCCTATGAAGGTAAGAAGCAGAGGTGGTTCCAGGTACGTTTTCGTTCTAGTTGATGATTACTCTAGATTTGTTTGGCCAATCTTTCTTCATTCTAAAGACGAAACATTCGATAAATTTGTTAGTCTCATGAAACTTGTCCAAAACAAATATAAATCAAACCTAGTAACAATCCGTACTGACCATGGAACTGAGTTCGACAATCATGCTTTTATTGAGTTCTGTAAAACCAATGGTGTTGGACATAACTTCTCGGCCCCTAGAACCCCACAACAAAATGGAGTCGTAGAACGAATGAATAGAACCCTAGAAAACATGGCTAGAACAATGCTTCTTTGCAGTGGCCTACCTAGAAACTTTTGGGCTGAGGCTATTAGTACAGCTTGCTATATTCATAACCGTGCTATGATTAGACCTATCCTTAAAAAGACTCCTTATGAACTTCTTCGTGGTCGTAAACCAAACATATCTCATTTAAGATGTTTTGGTAGTAAATGCTTTGTTCACAACAATGGTAAAAACAGATTAAGCAAATTCGACCCTAGAAGTGATGAAGCAATCTTTATAGGATATCCAGATCATAGCAAAGCCTACAAAGTTTTTAACAAACGTACTTTATGCATAGAGGAAAGTATTCATGTTATCTTTGATGAGAATAATGTCTTCGATAAGCCATTACAGGATATAGAGGAAAACCTAGACGAACCTGATTTCAGGTTATCAAGGGAAGATCCTCCTGAAATGGAAATTGAAGAAGGAGAACCTCAAGGAACTCATGATGAACTCAACTTGGGAGAAAATGGTGCGAGAGATGAAACTACAGTTGATGATACTGTAGATAACTCTCAAACCAATGACTTGGAACCCAGAGTTACAGCTAATGAAGCTGTAACTTTGAATCAAAACCAAAGGGAAGAGGCCAGAGTTATACCTGACCCTACTATAAACCCAGGTTTGGATTCAGGGGGAACAAGTCAAGATTACGAGTCAAGTTCAGGGAATGCAAACAATAAATCAAGGAACTGGAGATAAAAAGGCTCTCATCCTTTGGACAATGTCATAGGAAGCCTGACAGATGGAGTTCAAACTAGAAGGAGCTTGAACAACTATTGCTCATTCTACTCCTTTCTCTCCACTATTGAACCTTCAAATATCAAGGAAGCTCTCGCAGAACCAGACTGGATAGTTGCCATGCAAGAAGAACTCCAGCAATTTGAAAGAAAAAAAGTTTGGCATCTTGTTCCTCGACCTAAGGACAGAACTGTCATTGGAACTAGATGGGTATTCAGAAACAAATTGGATGACACTGGAGTCATTGTGCGAAATAAAGCCAGATTAGTAGTTCAAGGATACAACCAACAGGAAGGGATCGATTATGACGAAACCTTTCCTCCTGTTGCTCGTCTTGAGGCAATAAGACTACTCATTGCATTTGCAGCACACAAGGGAATGAAGCTTTTTCAGATGGACGTTAAGACTGCATTTCTAAATGGCTATCTCCAAGAGGAAGTATTTGTTGAACAACCTCCTGGATTTCCTGACAGCAAACTCAAGGATCATGTATTCAAATTGGACAAAGCTCTATATGGTCTGAAACAAGCACCTAGGGCATGGTACGACAGATTATCAAAGTTCCTATTGGAGAGTGGATTCAAGAGAGGGTCTGTAGATAAAACCCTATTTCTTAAAAGTGAAAACTCAGATCTACTAGTCGTTCAGATCTACGTTGACGATATTATTTTTGGCTCAACTAATAAAAAGTTGTGCAAGTACTTCTCTGAGCTGATGACTTCTGAGTTCGAGATGAGTATGATGGGAGAACTAAAGTTCTTCCTTGGACTTCAAATACAACCAACTGAAGAAGGAATCAAAGTTCATCAACAAAAATACGTCAAGGAGTTGTTAAAGAAATTTGGAATGGAAACCTCTCATGCAATGCCTACTCCAATGGTCACAGATAAGAAGTTAACCAAAGACGAAGATGGTAAGCCTGTAGATAAAACAACTTACCGAGGTATGATTGGCTCACTTCTTTATCTTACAGCAAGTCGTCCAGATATAATGTTTAGTGTCTGTGTTTGTGCGAGATTCCAATCTGCACCAAAAGAATCACACATGATTGCAGTTAAAAGAATATTAAGATACCTAATCGGAACCTCAAAACTATATCTATGGTATCCTATGGACTGTAACTTTAACCTAGTAGGATATTCAGATGCGGATTATGCAGGATGTTCTTTAGACAAAAAAAGTACCTCTGGACTTGCTACCTTTGTAGGTCCTTGTATTATATCGTGGGGATCCAAGAAACAAAATTTTGTCGCTCTCTCAACTGCTGAAGCAGAATATATTGCAGCCGCACTGGTATGTTCCCAACTTTTATGGTTAAAGCAACAGTTACATGATTACGGTGTTGATGTTGGATGTGTGCCTATATTATGTGATAATACAAGTGCTATTATTATATCTAAAAACCCAGCCCAGCACTCGAGGACCAAACATATTGAAATTAGACACCACTTTCTAAGAGACCATGTTGAAAAGAAAAATATAAAATTGAAATTTTGTAGTACGGAAAAACAGTGGGCAAATATCTTCACTAAACCATTGGCTAGAGAACGCTTTGAGACTTTGCGATTGGAAATTGGTTTAATCGGTGGCACCTAATCAAATCTTAAAAGCAAAAATAACCCAATGATTGACTACAGTTTAGATGAGATTATATGACTGTGTCCGTATACTCCGCTGCATGTGTATGTATGTATTCGATGATAAATTATGTGAAAATAATTATGTTATGCAATTCATGTATGTATGTGTGCACAACCGAATCTCACAATAATAATACGACACATATTATAATTTACCCTACGATATTTACCTATACATATTAATATTTACATATTATAAAAACAAAAAAAAAAAGGGAAAAAGAAAAGCACTCTCACCTCACTCAAACCGTGAAGCATTGAGCCCCACATCTCCCTGCCACGTGTCACTCAAGCCCTCTACCTATTGACTTTCTACTACCTCCCACATTCTTACCATCCCCAACAAACCCAAACAATTACCTAGTCTTCACAAAACCCCCAAAATAAATTCACCAATCTCCATTAAAATTCAACCAAGAACTCATCCTCAACCCCTACATCTTTATGCCGCCATCACGCGTCACTTGCTCCCATCTCAAAAAGCAAAACCCACCATCTCCGTATCCATTCCGACGACCGACACCGGAAGACGCCGAAAACTGAACCGAGACTCACCCATCGTCCCTGAGAGCATGTCGGAGTTCGTTTCTACTGGGATAAGTTGTCATGTTGTGAGGATATCGTGTTATTTAATTGGATGAAGGGAACGAAGGTAAATTTAGCCTTCTTGATTTGTTGAAAAATTTGTCAAATTTCAAGTGTGTTAATTAAAGAAAAGGTGTGTTCCACACTCGACATTCCCGATGGAATATGGGTGTCGGAGATTCTGTTCAAGAAAAGTGTTATTGACGAAGAGAGTTATGGGGTTATGCCAAGAAATCGAACGTGTGATAAATTGCTTAAGCTCATGGGTATTTCCTTTGTTTGAACGTCTAGATGCCAAGATGGATAAAATCCTTGGTCTATACGAGGTTAAGAAAGAAAAAGAAAGCGCGGGAAGTAGTAGTGGTGGTGGTACGGATTGAAAGATTGGATGGATAAGGTTAATAAACGAATTAAGAAGGTTGGCACGGATGTTCAATTATTGTGTGATGAGTTATTCATCATTGGTTGTCGTTCTTAAATACTCAGGGAGGGGCTGTGGTTAGGGACCACGGGCTGTTAAGGAAGCCATGAATCTTGCTCTCGTCTGTGATCAACATTGCAGTGCTAATACTCTATTCTTGTTTTAGTTTCGTTTTCGGTATTTTCGGATGTTGTGTTTGAGTCCGGAATGGACTTCCTCAAATTATTACTCTTATCCTAGCCCAACTCTGAAACTATCTTTGGCCCAACAAAATCCGAGGCCCACTAGCCCTTATGTTGCCAATCTTAACCTTTCCTAATTGTTTCCAAAAGGCCCATCTAAAAAAAAAAAAAAAAATTAAAATTATCCAAGCCGGCCCGATTTTCTCGTATTTGACCTATATTCGGCCCATTGGCATAGTATTTTCGAATTGGTTGTGTAAATTTTAACACTAAATATGTGTTTGTGTGATATCTTCTATGTTCATATTTTTAGACTCGTTTATATGCTTGCTTATGTTTCGTACGTATATTATTCTAGTCGTTTCATGTCTTTGTTCTCATCTTTTCGATGATGTCAAGAGGGGGAAATATGCGACTTAGATTAGAATTTGCCTAAGCTTGCTCCTTGTCGTAATCCATTGTCTCTTAGGGTCCTTAAAGGATATGGGATAGATAGAAGATAAAAACCCTAAGTGACTCTTTGCTATGAATGCCCATTATTATATTGAGGGGGAACATACACTTAGACACGAAATCTAAGAAAGACTTGCCATCATCAAAAAGGGGGAATTTGTTGAACCATATATTCAAATATATATATATAGTATATATGTTTATGTTTTGATAATGACAAGTCTAGCTATTTATATATTATATACTCATATGTATAATCGTGTGCTAAGGGTACAGAACATTAGTAACAAGATCTAATCAATCAAGTATAAAAGATTCAAGCATGTTAGTCAATGAATTGACTAAGTTGAAGATTGATAGAAGATCACAAGCGCGCATAGTTAGCTAAAGTTATATTGATCAACTATAGCTTTAGTACAAGATTGGTTCTAGTTATAGCCCGTAGCTATAACTCTATATCATGAAGAAATGATCGGGAATATATATGTGTTTTAAAGTGAAACGTTCGTTTCCATATTTGTGTCGTGTAGAATTAGTGTTTAATTGGTATTCTATTTTAATAAATAGAATTGTTAATCTTAATAGGATTATATAAAATATCTTTTAGTTAAATAAGGAATAAATAATTGTCTTATGAGATAATTATTTATTACTAAATAAACTAAGGATTTTTATATGATCTTTATTGTCAAATATATATATAATCTAAATGTAGTTTGTTTCGATTTTTGGAAACGTGTAACATGTCACGTTGCTAAATCGTGTAGGGTTTATTTAAATAAATATTATGTATTTATTTAATATCCTAAACAAACTAAGATTATATTTTGGTAATATTTTTATTATCTTTGACATGGTTTAGGAAGTTGATTTAATAAGGATACTAATTATTTATTGTATAAAGATCTTTCCTAAATATGAATTAGGAAATAGATTCCTTATATAATACATAAAGTATATTATTAAATCTTTCCTAAATATATTAAGATTAGATTTAAGGTAGTATTACTAAAAGACTAGTATTCTAGTTTTAGTAATATTCCTAAATCATCTAGGGTTTGAATTACCTAGATACATATTCTATATAAATAGACTACCTATGATACATTAAACCACACGACATACACGCACAATATACACGCATATCGAGAGAGAAAAACCGCCGTTCATATTCTTCAAGTTCGAGCTTTTCATTGTCATATCCGATTCAAGATTCAAGTGCTCAAGCATTGATCTTATTCATTCAAGATTGTGACACCAAGAAAACATTAAAGACTTTATCTTATTTACGTAAGATAAATTGAGTATTTAGCGGTACTCATTGTAAGACAAATATTTAACGGTATTTGTCGTAGCTAGATATTTAACGGTATCTAGATAGAGTTGTGACTAACATCAAAGTCGCACGAGTAGGGTTGATAAAATTGTAATCCAGAGTTGGTACTAATTTTATTAATCGAGAATAGTGGACGTAGGTCTCAAAGTGTGAGACTGAACCACTTCAAAAATATCGTGTCTCTCTTTATTATTTGTTTTACTCGAAGATCATCATACAACCATACACACATCGAAGAAGATTTAAAAAGAAGGCATACTCAATTCAACCCCCCCTTCTTGAGTATATTACATCAATAGACTCTTCAGTGTATTTATGCATGTGGATGTATACAATGAGCTGTTATATGACTTTTGTCTCACCAGGATTGTATTATGTCTTGGTATGATTGAGGAAGGATTATACCTCGAAAATCAGGTTTCAGATAGTCCGCTTGAGATGGGAGTATCTTAGGATTAGGGATACTTGTCGAATCGAGGAAGGTTTATACCTCGAGAGTCTGGCCAGATTTAGACTAGGACTGTATATCGTTTCGATCGTCCTACCAGGGGATTGTATCTGCTTAGACTAAGTAGACTTACTGTTGTGGTATAGTGGAGTCGTCATATGAGTTTTCCCTTGTAGTGTGTATTTGTATATACTTGCCTGAGTAGGGGTACGGTGTTATATACTTGCTAGATGTCTAGTATTTAGGTTATGTCTTAAGTTGACCGCTGAACCTTTATACTTGCTGTTTTATACCTGCTTGCCTAGAGTTGGTACAGTGTCAGATATGTATGTTGATATTGATGAGTATAGTACCTTGATTATAGTATTGTTCATCCAAGGCATTGGATGACTCTTTAATTGGTTTCGTAAATGGTTTGGACTGAAAGACCCCCCGGCCGGGCAACCGGAAGGGAAACCAGCTCTCCTTCCAAATAATTTCCGAAGTTGATTGAGAGCCTTTGCATAGTATTCGCATGATGATAAGAGTTTGAGAAGTTGAGATATATGCTTCACATGATTGTTTATGTTGGAGTATAATACTTGTATTTATATGTTCGGTGTTGTATGACAATAGGTGAATATGAGAGCTCTAGTCACTCCCCATTGACTGTGGCGCACATGTTGTATGTGTGTAGGTACTTGATGCTGTTTTGCAGGGGGTTACATTGAGGCTAGCGAGCGATGATCCTTCATCGTTGACTTTTACCTTTCGTTAGCTAGACCTTAGACTTACGTCTCAGTATTTTGTGCCTGTAGGGATATGTATCCCGGGCTGCTTTTGTATCGTACTTATATACTTATTTATGTTTCATCTTCCGCATGCTTAGTTTGTTAAAGCACCTCGCATGTTTTATTTATATCATCAAAAGTTTTAATTCCGCTGCATTTTTAGTACTTTGTATGTTTTAAATTTTCGCTTTCGCGAGGGGTTTTACAGTTGGTATCAGAGCATTATCGCTCCCGACGCACTCATGTAATCCCCAAACTTAACTTGACCAATAACTTGAGTAATGAATGAGAGATTTGTAACACCCCTAGAGTATGATATGAGTTTGTGTGGAAATTTGTCCCACATCGGTAGATTGAGACTCTTGTGATATGTTTATAACAGCTCCCACCCACCATTTAGTAACAAGGCCTTGTGCTTTTGGGCTTAAGTGAGGACAATTAACGGGCCCAAAGGTGTGCACCCATCTTATTGGGTTTGTGTTACGACCGTGGTGGGTCGGGTTGTTACAGATTAGGGTAGACTTAAGGACAAGTGGTAGACTGTTTATACTTGCTAATTGTTAAGGTAACACTGTTTTCTCTTTTGAAGGATGGTGAGACCCTCAGCTGCTGAGAATACGTTAATGCAAGCACTTCATCAGTTGCTTGAAAACCAGAGGCGTCAGGCTGAGACTGCTCCTCCACCTCCTCCGCCAAGCAATGAGGCCAATCGGCCTGGTAGCTTCTCTTGGATAGCCTCACAGATGTCCAGGAGCCACGTAAAGACTTATGGAGGTGAGGTTGATCCGGTAGCTCTTACTGAGTGGTTTCGTGAGATGGAAAAGAGCTTTACCATGTATTCGGTAGTCAGAGAGGATAGAGTGCGGCTAGCCACTCACTTTTTGACCTTGGAGGCCGACAGATGGTGGGCATTGACCGGACCGACTTTCATTCTGGATCCTTTATTTGACTGGGAGGCTTTTAAGAATAAGCTCGAGACGAGATTTTATCCTAAGGAGCTTAGATCACAGAGGCTTAAGGAGTTCATGGACTTGAAGCAGGGTAAGATGTCCGTTCAGAAGTACACCGACAAATTTAACCAGCTTGCTCATTTCGCATCGAGATTTGTGAGGGATGAGGCTGAGAGACTTTACTTCTATCAGGGGAAGTTGGGGCCACGCATCGAGAGTATGGTCCGCCGTGACTCGACTTCTTTCGTTGAGGTTTATGATGATGCTATTTAGGCGGAGAGTTCCATTCAAGCTATTGATGCTGAGGCCAGAGCTTCTTCTGCTCCCAGTTCCCCTCAGGCTCACTCTCTTGGGAAGAGACCCTTTGACCCTTCATCTGTTTTTCCAGAAGTTCAGCATGGAAAGTTCAAGAAAGATGGTTTCTCCACAGCCAGAGATCCTAGACCTGCACCTGATCCTTCCCTGAAGTGTTTCAAGTGTCGCAAAGCCCTACATCCTGGTGTTAACTGCGGCGGTGATCCTTACTTGTGCTACACCTGCAAGAAGCCTGGGCATCGCTTCTTTGAGTGTCCGGAGAGGAAGACTGTTGTTGGGAGGACTGCCACTGCTGCTGGTGCTGTTCGAAAGCCGAAGACCAAGGGTACTGTGTACGTGATGAGCAGAGCTACTGCAGAGACTTGCCCTCAGTTGATCACTGGTATGTCTTCATCATTGACTTTTCCCTCCTATCTTCTTCTATGACCCCAAGTTCCTATCATTGTTCTTCTTGTGTAATCCCGTTCTTGGATTCTCCTCCATTGTACCTTGGAAACTCCTTACGTAGCATCTTGATTCGACCCTACTTCTATAACTTATCCTTCCTTGGCTCGTGCGATTCGTGAAATTCGAACCTATGGGATCATTTGTTCTAAATCATAATCTCTTCTGTGCACCGATTCTCGTTTGTGCACCAGTAAATTCGCCAAGCTACCTTCTTTTCGGTCAATTCCAACTTGTGAGATTTTGCAACCTTTCTCTTTATGAAAATTTTGAAAATAAAAGTCCATCTTTGAAAGGATTTTAGTAAAGGGAAATGGATAATCTTCCAACTTTGATAGGTCTCAGTGATAATTTTTCGGAAAACCTAGTTTTAAAGAGTTACTTGACTTGCAATTTGATTGATCTCATCGTCGATTGTCATTTGAACTCGTTATTGGAGACGTCTGATAACCTGAACAATGCTTACCGACACCGGATCGATCTAAATTTTTGATTTTAATTGATTTAATTTTGGGACTCGTCTCAGATTTGGAATGTCGGGCTCTTGAATGTACAACGAGAACCCCAACGTCCATTGACGAAGACTTGTGCCTTGGAAAACTGTTTTCGAAATCTGTGAAAGAAACCTAAGTTTGTGTAACAAGTTCTGTAAAGATTTTGAATTGTAGGCGTTGTCCTTGTAACTGCTTTCAAGTTTCGAGGACGAAACTTTTTGAAAGATGGGGTGATTGTAACATCCCGTATTTTCGTAAGGAATATTTTATTTAAATAAAGTAATTTCCGGAATTTAATAATAATTTAATAATAATCGTAATTTATATTTTTAAGATTTCCGTTAAGTTCGTCTTAAAAATCATTTAATCTTGAGATGCCTTGTTTATTTAACATCACTCGTCTCACATTACCGTTTCACTTGAATAAAGTAAACTCGACTCAAGCTTTTAAAAGGACAACTTAAACCCTTAAAAGGATGCTTTCCATCGACAACCCTTCACCCTTATTTTCATTTCACTGTTAAACATTCAACTCCATTTTCATCTCATTTTTCAAGCTTAGAATCATCATCTCAAGGCCTTCCCGAACTCGTATCGAGGTAAAAGTTACATATTCGGAATCCTCGCGAGATTTATGATCTTTCTATCACTTTCATTTTCAATTTCGTGAAACTTCATTTCGGGACTGTTTTGCCCTAATCACGAAATTAGCCTCCTAATGAGTGTTCTTGTGCTTTTAGGTGGTGCTTGTAGTAACCCGAGGAAGAGCTCGTGGGTGCATTCGCGAAGTAAAGGTGACGATAATGAGAAACTCGGCCTTTTGTCTAAATTAGCACTTTATGTGATTTTGGTTGTGTTTGATGAATGTTAGTTTAGTCTTTGAGTTTTTAATGTTCTTATATTGATATATAAACTGATTTTGGTGAAGATTTAAAGAAGAATTTGATGAGAAAGTGAATTTAGGAGTATACATGTTAAGACCGGTTTAATTTGTGATTTTGTTGTTAAGTCACGAAATGGTTGTTTGCATACATGTTCTTATGTTTATTTGGTGTGGTATATATGCTGGGAATGTCGAATTATTACTTAGAAACATGTATAGGAAGGATTGGTAAAGGATTGGGAATGATTTCAATTGTCGAAATGTGCGATTTTGGGAACAGGGACTCGCAGCCGGTTGGTTGACCGGCGGCCGATCAACCGGCTGAGAGTCTCGTAGGTGGATTTTGAAGAACACTGAGGAAGGATCCTCAGCCGGTCGGCCGGCATCCTGTCAGCCGGCTGAGAACCCCTTCTTGGTGTTTTGAAGTGTGAAATTGAGAGTTAAGGACTCTCAGCCGGCCACCCGGCTGCCTATGCTGACCGGCTGAGAGCCCTGTTAGTAATTTGAAGGTTGTTTTGAGAGTAAATGACTCTCAGCCGGCCAACCGGCAGCCTGTGCTGACCGGCTGAGAGCCCTTTTGGTATTTTGAAGTTGTTTTTGAGAGTCAATGACTCTCAGCCGGCCAACCGGCAGCCTGTGGCTGACCGGCTGAGAGCCCTTGTTGCATAATAAATTGCTTATAACTTTTGATTCACATGTCGGATTGCATTGATTCTTTTTCCGTATGCTTCGTATGCATGTTTGGAGTCCCCGAGGTTCGGGCGGCACTATATTGGGTTCGGGAATAGAGTGAGGATAGAGACCCCCCGGTCGGGCAACCAAAAGGGAAACCGGCTCTCCCTCGGCTTAATTCCCGGGGTCAATTAAGTCTTGGTTTGAATATACGTTGCATGCATGATTGGTTATGAATTGAGAAGTTCATTAATGGAGTTAGAGAACCGTGATTTGGATTAGGTCATAGTTTTAGTGCGCCTTTGTATTTTGAGGTGTGTTTTTGTGGAACTGTGATTTGGATTAGGTCACAGTTTAGTATGCCTTTGTATTTTGAGGTGTGTTTTTGTGAGACTGTGATTTGGATTAGGTCACAGTTTAGTGTGCCTTTGTATTTTGAGGTGTATTTATGCATGTTGATGTATACTATGAGCTGTTATATGACTTTTGTCTCACCAGGATTGTGTTATGTCTTGGTATGATTGAGGAAGGATTATACCTCGAAAATCAGGTTTCAGATAGTCCGCTTGAGATGGGAGTATCTTAGGATTAGGGATACTTGTCGAATCGAGGAAGGTTTATACCTCGAGAGTCTAGCCAGATTTAGACTAGGACTGTATGTCGTTTCGATCGTCCTACCAGGGGATTGTATTTGCTGAGACTAAGTAGACTTACTGTTGTTGTATAATGGAGTCGTCATATGAGTTTTCCCTTGTAGTGTGTATTTGTATATACTTGCCTGAGTAGGGGTACGGTGTTATATACTTGCTAGATGTCTAGTATTTAGGTTATGTCTTAAGTTGACCGCTGAACCTTTATACTTGCTGTTTTATACCTGCTTGCCTAGAGTTGGTACAGTGTCAAATATGTATGTTGATATTGATGAGTATAGTACCTTGATTATAGTATTGTTCATCCAAGGCATTGGATGACTCTTTAATTGGTTTCGTAAATGGTTTGGACTGAAAGACCCCCCGACCGGGCAACCGGAAGGGAAACCGGCTCTCCTTCCAAATAGTTTCCGAAGTTGATTGAGAGCCTTTGCATAGTATTTGCATGATGATAAGATTTTGAGAAGTTGAGATATATGCTTCACATGATTGTTTATGTTGGAGTATAATACATGTATTTATATGTTCGGTGTTGTATGACAATAGGTGGCTATGAGAGCTCTAGTCACTCCCCACTGACTGTGGCGCACATGTTGTATGTGTGTAGGTACTTGATGCTGTTTTGCAGGGGGTTATGTTGAGGCTAGCGAGCGATGATCCTTCATCGTTGACTTTTACCTTTCGTTAGCTAGAACTTAGACTTACGTCTCAGTATTTTGTGCCTGTAGGGATATGTATCCTGGGCTGCTTTTGTATCGTACTTATATACTTATTTATGTTTCATCTTCCGCATGCTTAGTTTGTTAAAGCACCTCGCATGTTTTATTTATATCATCAAAAGTTTTAATTCCGCTGCATTTTTAGTACTTTGTATGTTTTTTATTTTCGCTTTCGCGAGGGGTTTTACAGTTGGTATCAGAGCATTATCGCTCCCGACGCACTCATGTAATCCCCAAACTTAACTTGAACAATAACTTGAGTAATGAATGAGAGATTTGTAACACCCCAAGAGTATGATATGAGTTTGTGTGGAAATTTGTCCCACATCGGTAGATTGAGAGGCTTGTGATATGTTTATAATAGCTCCCACCCACCATTTAGTAACAAGGCCTTGTGCTTTTGGGCTTAAGTGAGGACAATTAACGGGCCCAAAGGCTTACCTCTCATCTTATTGGGGGTGTGTTACGACGGTGGTGGGTCGGGTTGTTACAAATGGTATCAGAGCGACCCTGCGACCTTGTGGTGAGCCTGTGGTCGGGAGTACTCGGGTCACACACCTAGCGGGGGAGGATTCTGGCCCTGGTTGTGGTCAAGTTTGAGGCACAACGAGGACGTTGTGTTCTTTAAGTGGGGGAGTTTGTAACACCCCAAGAGTATGATATGAGTTTGTGTGGAAATTTGTCCCACATCGGTAGATTGAGAGGCTTGTGATATGTTTATAATAGCTCCCACCCACCATTTAGTAACAAGGCCTTGTGCTTTTGGGCTTAAGTGAGGACAATTAACGGGCCCAAAGGTGTGCACCCATCTTATTGGGTTTGTGTTACGACCGTGGTGGGTCGGGTTGTTACAGATTAGGGTAGACTTAAGGACAAGTGGTAGACTGTTTATACTTGCTAATTGTTAAGGTAACACTGTTTTCTCTTTTGAAGGATGGTGAGACCCTCAGCTGCTGAGAATACGTTAATGCAAGCACTTCATCAGTTGCTTGAAAACCAGAGGCGTCAGGCTGAGACTGCTCCTCCACCTCCTCCGCCAGGCAATGAGGCCAATCGGCCTGGTAGCTTCTCTTGGATAGCCTCACAGATGTCCAGGAGCCACGTAAAGACTTATGGAGGTGAGGTTGATCCGGTAGCTCTTACTGAGTGGTTCCGTGAGATGGAAAAGAGCTTTACCATGTATTCGGTAGTCAGAGAGGATAGAGTGCGGCTAGCCACTCACTTTTTGACCTTGGAGGCCGACAGATGGTGGGCATTGACCGGACCGACTTTCATTCTGGATCCTTTATTTGACTGGGAGGCTTTTAAGAATAAGCTCGAGACGAGATTTTATCCTAAGGAGCTTAGATCACAGAGGCTTAAGGAGTTCATGGACTTGAAGCAGGGTAAGATGTCCGTTCAGAAGTACACCGACAAATTTAACCAACTTGCTCATTTCGCATCGAGATTTGTGAGGGATGAGGCTGAGAGACTTTACTTCTATCAGGGGAAGTTGGGGCCACGCATCGAGAGTATGGTCCGCCGTGACTCGACTTCTTTCGTTGAGGTTTATGATGATGCTATTTGGGCGGAGAGTTCCATTCAAGCTATTGATGCTGAGGCCAGAGCTTCTTCTGCTCCCAGTTCCCCTCAGGCTCACTCTCTTGGGAAGAGACCCTTTGACCCTTCATCTGTTTTTCCAGAAGTTCAGCATGGAAAGTTCAAGAAAGATGGTTTCTCCATAGCCAGGGATCCTAGACCTGCACCTGATCCTTCCCTGAAGTGTTTCAAGTGTCGCAAAGCCCTGCATCCTGGTGTTAACTGCGGCGGTGATCCTTACTTGTGCTACACCTGCAAGAAGCCTGGGCTTCGCTTCTTTGAGTGTCCGGAGAGGAAGACTGTTGTTGGGAGGACTGCCACTGCTGCTGGTGCTGTTCGAAAGCCGAAGACCAAGGGTACTGTGTACGTGATGAGCAGAGCTACTGCAGATGCTTGCCCTCAGTTGATCACTGGTATGTCTTCATCATTGACTTTTCCCTCCTATCTTCTTCTATGACCCCATGTTCCTATCATTGTTCTTCTTGTGTAATCCCGTTCTTGGATTCTCCTCCATTATACCTTGGAAACTCCTTACGTAGCATCTTGATTCGACCCTACTTCTATAACTTATCCTTCCTTGGCTCGTGTGATTCGTGAAATCCGAACCTATGGGATCATTTGTTCTAAATCATAATCTCTTCTGTGCACCGATTCTCGTTTGTGCACCAGTAAATTCGCCAAGCTACCTTCTTTTCGGTCAATTCCAACTTGTGAGATTTTGCAACCTTTCTCTTTATGAAAATTTTGAAAATAAAAGTCTATCTTTGAAAGGATTTTAGTAAAGGGAAATGGATAATCTTCCAACTTTGATAGGTCTCAGTGATAATTTTTCGGAAAACCTGGTTTTAAAGAGTTACTAGACTTGCAATTTGATTGATCTCATCGTCGATTGTCATTTGAACTCGTTATTGGAGACGTCTGATAACCTGAACAATGCTTACCGACACCGGATCGATCTAAATTTTTGATTTTAATTGATTTAATTTTGGGACTCGTCTCAGATTTGGAATGTCGGGCTCTTGAATGTACAAAGAGAACCCCAACGTCCATTGACGAAGACTTGTGCCTTGGAAAACTGTTTTCGAAATCTGTGAAAGAAACCTAAGTTTGTTTAACAAGTTCTGTAAAGATTTTGAATTGTAGGCGTTGTCCTTGTAACTGCTTTCAAGTTTCGAGGACGAAACTTTTTGAAACATGGGGTGATTATAACATCCCGTATTTTCGTAAGGAATATTTTATTTAAATAAAGTAATTTCCGGAATTTAATAATAATTTAATAATAATCGTAATTTATATTTTTAAGATTTCCGTTAAGTTCGTCTTAAAAATCATTTAATCTTGAGATGCCTTGTTTATTTAACATCACTCGTCTCACATTACCGTTTCACTTGAATAAAGTAAACTCGACTCAAGCTTTTAAAAGGACAACTTAAACCCTTAAAAGGATGCTTTCCATCGACAACCCTTCACCCTTATTTTCATATCACTGTTAAACATTCAACTCCATTTTCATCTCATTTTTCAAGCTTAGAATCATCATCTCAAGGCCTTCCCGAACTCGTATCGAGGTAAAAGTTACATATTCGGAATCCTCGCGAGATTTATGATCTTTCTATCACTTTCATTTTCAATTTCGTGAAACTTCATTTCGTGACTGTTTTGCCCTAATCACGAAATTAGCCTCCTAATGAGTGTTCTTGTGCTTTTAGGTGGTGCTTGTAGTAACCCGAGGAAGAGCTCGTGGGTGCATTCGCGAAGTAAAGGTGACGATAATGAGAAACTCGGCCTTTTGTCTAAATTAGCACTTTATGTGATTTTGGTTGTGTTTGATGAATGTTAGTTTAGTCTTTGAGTTTTTAATGTTCTTATATTGATATATAAACTGATTTTGGTGAAGATTTAAAGAAGAATTTGATGAGAAAGTGAATTTAGGAGTATACATGTTAAGACCGGTTTAATTTGTGATTTTGTTGTTAAGTCACGAAATGGTTGTTTGCATACATGTTCTTATGTTTATTTGGTGTGGTATATATGCTGGGAATGTCGAATTATTACTTAGAAACATGTATAGGAAGGATTGGTAAAGGATTGGGAATGATTTCAATTGTCGAAATGTGCGATTTTGGGAACAGGGACTCGCAGCCGGTTGGTTGACTGGCGGCCGATCATCCGGCTGAGAGTCTCGTAGGTGGATTTTGAAGAACATTGAGGAAGGATCCTCAGCCGGTCGGCCGGCAGCCTGTCAGCCGGCTGAGAACCCCTTCTTGGTGTTTTGAAGTGTGAAATTGAGAGTTAAGGACTCTCAGCCGGCCACCCGGCTGCCTATGCTGACCGGCTGAGAGCCTGTTAGTAATTTGAAGGTTGTTTTGAGAGTAAATGACTCTCAGCCGGCCAACCGGCGGCCTGTGCTGACCGGCTGAGAGCCCTTTTGGTATTTTGAAGTTGTTTTTGAGAGTCAATGACTCTCAGCCGGCCAACCGGCAGCCTGTGGCTGACCGGCTGAGAGCCCCTGTTGCATAATAAATTGCTTATAACTTTTGATTCACATGTCGGATTGCATTGATTCTTTTTCCGTATGCTTCGTATGCATGTTTGGAGTCCCCGAGGTTCGGGCGGCACTATATTGGGTTCGTGAATAGAGTGAGGATAGAGACCCCCCAGTCGGGCAACCAAAAGGGAAACCGGCTCTCCCTCGGCTTAATTCCCGGGGTCAATTAAGTGTTGGTTTGAATATACGTTGCTTGCATGATTGGTTATGAATTGAGAAGTTCAGTAATGGAGTTAGAGAACCGTGATTTGGATTAGGTCATAGTTTTAGTGCGCCTTTGTATTTTGAGGTGTGTTTTTGTGGAACTGTGATTTGGATTAGGTCACAGTTTAGTATGCCTTTGTATTTTGAGGTGTGTTTTTGTGAGACTGTGATTTGGATTAGGTCACAGTTTAGTGTGCCTTTGTATTTTGAGGTGTATTTATGCATGTGGATGTATACTATGAGCAGTTATATGACTTTTGTCTCACCAGGATTGTGTTATGTCTTGGTATGATTGAGGAAGGATTATACCTCGAAAATCAGGTTTCAGATAGTCCGCTTGAGATGGGAGTATCTTAGGATTAGGGATACTTGTCGAATCGAGGAAGGTTTATACCTCGAGAGTCTGGCCAGATTTAGACTAGGACTGTATGTCGTTTCGATCGTCCTACCAGGGGATTGTATTTGCTGAGACTAAGTAGACTTACTGTTGTTGTATAATGGAGTCGTCATATGAGTTTTCCCTTGTAGTGTGTATTTGTATATACTTGCCTGAGTAGGGGTACGGTGTTATATACTTGCTAGATGTCTAGTATTTAGGCTATGTCTTAAGTTGACCGCTGAACCTTTATACTTGCTGTTTTATACCTGCTTGCCTAGAGTTGGTACAGTGTCAAATATGTATGTTGATATTGATGAGTATAGTACCTTGATTATAGTATTGTTCATCCAAGGCATTGGATGACTCTTTAATTGGTTTCGTAAATGGTTTGGACTGAAAGACCCCCCGACCGGGCAACCGGAAGGGAAACCGGCTCTCCTTCCAAATAGTTTCCGAAGTTGATTGAGAGCCTTTGCATAGTATTTGCATGATGATAAGATTTTGAGAAGTTGAGATATATGTTTCACATGATTGTTTATGTTGGAGTATAATACTTGTATTTATATGTTCGGTGTTGTATGACAATAGGTGGCTATGAGAACTCTAGTCACTCCCCACTGACTGTGGCGCACATGTTGTATGTGTGTAGGTACTTGATGCTGTTTTGCAGGGGGTTACGTTGAGGCTAGCGAGCGATGATCCTTCATCGTTGACTTTTACCTTTCGTTAGCTAGAACTTAGACTTACGTCTCAGTATTTTGTGCCTGTAAGGATATGTATCCCGGGCTGCTTTTGTATCGTACTTATATACTTATTTATGTTTCATCTTCCGCATGCTTAGTTTGTTAAAGCACCTCGCATGTTTTATTTATATCATCAAAAGTTTTAATTCCGCTGCATTTTTAGTACTTTGTATGTTTTATATTTTCGCTTTCGCGAGGGGTTTTACAAATACGCCAAGATATTTGAAAATGATGAGTTTTCGAGGAGAACTAGCAATCAAAACAAGATAACTACAAAATAAATTTTAGTACAAAATGTGACTAGGTACTTTAAGAGCGATAAGTTGATCCCTCTGACATACCAATACGTCACAAATTATAAGATAACAGTGGGAGCTTCTTTCAGGGAAAGAAACTCAAGGTCTAGAATGAGTTCTAGACATGTACTCAAATAAGATCATATTATACGAGATAAGATGAGTTGGAAGGAAACTGAAATTTGTAGGTTTTGGAAGAATATGAATAAAAGGTTTATTCACAAATTCAAACCACTAATACAAATTGATGAATGTGCATCAAATGCTACAGTATGGAGCAGTAATATTGTATTGACTGTCGATACATGACAAAATCGTTTGAGTTATTATTAACTCACAATTGATAGATACTTTGTCAAATCCAAATGGGTTGTAAGAGACAATTTTGAACCCCATAAAGTGAACTGGATTAACTTAGTATAGCCCCTAGTCGCTTGTATGAGGTGACATCTCGAAGCGACTAGAGTGTGAGGCGATTGATGGCAAGTTCAAATGCCATAGAGTCATATGGGATGACTAGTCGATCACATGGGCAGACTGTGAGAGACAAATTGTCGGGCAAAGTGACCGCTTATAGAGTTCTAGAAATTTTATAATAGCCCGCTCGTGGCAAGAGCTGCTATAGTATTCTTATGAGTTAATTCTTAGACTAAAGACTATTCGCCCACGATGGCACAGTTTTTGCATAGCTTTGATTCATTCTCTACGACTTTTCGTAACTGGAGTCAAATGGGATTAATTTAGGTTATGTTAGGTTGTGGCTAGTTGAAGGGAGTAGTGCGATAGGAATTGTCCACCGCTTTGTCAGGGTTGTTCAAATCTCAAGGCCACTCGAGGAGAAGTTAACTGGAAATGCGTGGCCACGCTCGGAAGGTATCTATGGTAGATAATTCCGGTCAAGCAGTTAATCTCCAGATCGAGGAAACCACTCACGATATGATCAAATGCAAGTACGACCTGAGAGACACCTTGCATTGAGTGGCAGATTGTAATAGGACAAGAGAGTTGGTGACGCACACTTGTCGAGGACAAGTGGGAGATTGTTGGGAAATGTGTACTCAAAAATAATCCGATCACATAAATAAATCTCATGACGAGAATGCGCAAGGGATGATTCGAAATTATATAGTCAACTGACCAACATTAATCGGTAATGATTGGCTAGCTAGAGTTTGACATTACTGTCGTATGACGGTGGTGGTCAGTTGATCCCTTTAGGTCACACCTATAGGACAATTTCCTTTACTGATAAACTGATCAAGTGTATATTGATACGAGTTGATCAGATTCCTTAAAATTCGAATATCGAGAAATCAGAGGTTAAATCTTAATGTAAGATTTATGTTTAAAATTAAAACGTGTTAATTGTGAAACATTAATCGATATTTAAGAAATGTCGAAATTAGAATGAATTGGGTTGAATAATATTACTAGTGTTGTAAATCGTATTGACGGTTATTGAAAAGACCATTTTATATATTGGTAATTATGATTTTCTAGTCAAATTGTTAAATATGATTTATTTAATTTATAATTGATATTTATTTGATAAATATGCATTTTAAGTTAAAACAATTGTTTTATAATTGTGACATAATGTATGTCACACATAATTATACAATTGTACAAAACGACAATTGTAAAATGGAAGTCCATTTTACCTCTTAGGGCGCCGGTTTTGGGGATGGGTTCTAAAAGGATATAAATTATGTTTTAAAGTGGTTAAAACATAATCATAACCTAGCATTAACACCTAATTGTTAGGGTTGCATGCCTAGGTCATGGGTAATCTAAAGAAGCAACCTACTTTCCCCCTTTCCCATGCTTATACCCGGCCACCCCCTTCCCCAATACACTACTTAATGTAAAATGTTTACTTAAGAAGCAAGTGTGTGTCATTTTAACTTACGTGAACATTTTCAACAAAACCTCATATATTATTAGTAAGAAAAATATATTCTCAAAATTATTATTCATATAATTATATTATATTAGAATACTATAATTGTTATAGTATTAGTTGTTCTAATAAGCTTAGAACATAGTTTAAGGAAACCGATTTTAGCACCTAGCTCGTGTAAGTCTCGGTTTTAAGGGGTTGTTTTGGGTGCATCACCAAGGAGGTAATCTACTTTGATTACTCGGTTTGGAGGATCATCCTAGCACCGTTTTCGTCGGATTGTAAGAACTCGACTCTTTTATTCCACATTTTAATATTGCATGCATAAGATCTAAAACCTAATTAATATGTTAATTAGTAAATAAAATTAGTAAGACTAATTATATTAGGGCGTGTATGACACGAACCCTACAGTCTTAAGGTAACAAAAGGGGGGCTTATGATTGATTTTTGGTTTCAACTAACTCTAATAAAGAAAATAAGAATAAAACTGAAAAATAAGATGTAAAGAATGATAAAAGAAATGCTAGGATGTTCGGGTCACAATAGCTATGATGGCAGACGGTCTAAGTAAACATGTATTACAGTCGTACAAGGGGTATAACAAGTCCTTTCAGTCCAAGTTAACTAATAGCTCCTTTCGGCCTACGCTACTAGTCCCTAGGTCTCATTTTATACTAGTTGTCAACATGATAGGTGATTCTTAATGTCTAACTCACATACCTTTCGATCTTAGCAACTTAGTTGTCTTAAAAACATTAACTAATGCCCTTCCCTATCTCTCGATCCCCCGGTTGGTCATTACTAAGTATCTAACAAGTCCCCGCTCGGTCTCATTGAAAGATATTGCACTTAACGAAGCAAAACAGTCTGATCATACACGAAATCGGTCGACCGACCAACTAATCCAGTCGATCAACTAACCTACTCTATCGACCGACCAGAGAAGCCAGTCGGTCGACCAAGCACTGTTCCGGGTTGCCCTAAACTACGCCATCTACGCTATAATTCGCCTACATCCTAACATGTGAAGGTTTAGCTACTCATAACGATAATGAAAACCGTAACTTCAACAATAAAAACAACAAATATCATGATTATAATAACAACAAAGAAATTAACAAAAGCAATGGCTTGGGGTTCTAACTATCCGGTATAAAACTAATAAAACTATGAATAAACTGAATTTAGAATAAGAATTACCGTAACAAGAAAGGTAGAAGAACAGAACAAGATTAAACTTTATTAGAAATATAAGTAGGACAGAAAGTTTATATAATTCTAAAACCTAGAAAGAAATACTAATACACTGATTAAGACTAATTTGAATTAGGTAAAGCTAAAAGATTAAGAAATCCGATCCTCAGTACAAAGGAGGTGATTAGGTTTATATAATAGTCTGTCGATACTTCCTTCAAAACCTAATCATGCATCGTGGCCTTAACCTCGTTTATGAATTCCTGAAAAGGGCCGAGTGGTCGACCGACCGGTGGTATTGGTCGGTCGACCAGTTGTCGGGGTGTCTCAACCTTCTGATCTCGTAAATTAAATTCTGGAATTTCGCTTGTTAGGTACATTGTGTTGGGGCTGGTGTCCTTGACAATTAAGTACAATGACTTATTAAATCTCGGCCGAGTATACTACATAAGGAGAAGACTTCTCCTTATGTCAGGTTACTCTTGTTGCACTGATTAAATGAATCTCAAGGAAAATTAGGGTTTGAGAGCATTCTTCTCCCATAACCCAGATCTCACATCTAAAACTCAAAAGGCTCTCCGAATAATGCAAGGCAAATGGAGAGGATTTCTAGCACACGCGGCAACGTCTCAATCTAAGTCTTGGGTGCAAGTTATAGGAGGGAATTTGCGTTAATTCCTGTTCTTAGGCCTTTCGCGCAAGGACTAAAGGTTGTACTCCTTTTCATGTATTATTTATCTTATGACTATATTCACAACTGTAAATTTCATTATAATCCTGCAAGTTTAGGGCGAATACATGCTTTATTCCCCACAAGTGGTATCAGAGACAGGCCATGAAAATTTTACTTTTGTGTTTTTCATAAGTTTTAAAATCTGAAAAAAACGCATTCTGTCGCTGAGTCGGTCGATCGACCCCCTGTTGCGGTCGGTCGACCGCCTCTTGTGTATTTTTCTGTTTCGACAGTTTTTCTTTTGTGAGTAATCGATCTTGTTTTTCGATTCCTGTTTACATATTGTTAATTAATCGATATTCTTGACAATATGTGAACCCTTGTTGATGTTAATTTTGATTTACTTGTTTTAATCAAAGTTTAAAAGGTAAAAACTTGTTTTGATTTCAAAAGATGCAGCGTTTTGCGTTTTCTGAAATTCGTTTTTACTGCCTGGTGGTCGGTCGACCTGATTGATAGGTCGGTCGACCGCTTATGCTGTTGCAGAATGTTCCTGTTTCTCGTCTGGAGGTCGGTCGACCACGTGTTTAGGTCGGTCGACCTCCCCCCTGTAACAGACTCGTTTTTTTTTTGTTTTTTTCGAAAATAACCTGTTTTATTTTCACATGGCCTTTAGTAATATACTATATACGGAAATAGTATATTATTAATTTTGTGAAACGGTTCACCCTCGTATGGTACATATTATTTTAAAATGGTTTAAGATAATAGGATTATAAATTTATTAAAATTGGGTGATTAAAACGGTATAATCACATAATTTTAATCCCGTAAGGTGGTTTGGTAAAAATTTATTAATCATAATAACAGTATTATGTCATGTATGAATTTTATTTAGTTGATGCATTTTATTTATCGTCTTGTTGAATGCCTTGTGAATGCTTTCAATAACGTATTTATTTTTGCAAACGGTTGTAACTTAGTGTGGCCTTAGTAGATTGTGTTACTGTAATGATGGAACACAGTCTTGCTTGTAATTTTGAGATCTTGAATCTCCGTTTTGGGTTTTTGCCATGTAATTGCTTTTGTATTTAAATTAGAATGTAAATAGGATTATATTTGTAATTTAAATTAGTAATTTTGTGAAGACCAAAGACGGAGACCGGATGCTCACTCCCGCTGCAAGGACCAAGATTGAACATCAAGACAAGCTTCTAGGGCCAACGGTGGATTCCAAGTAGTTTTATGTTTATTTTGGTAGGATAGGCCACACTAGGACTTTTTATTTACGTTTATTGCATTTATTTTTATGCATTCATCGATAATAGCTTGCATCATATTCCGCTAAAAACCAAACCACCTATTACATGCCTGAAAACTGACTCATGTAGAGGTTACGCGTTAGTTTTCTGTGACAATACTGATGTCACGTGTCACTTGTAAAGCCATCACTTTATTTAATTCATTCACGCATATGCTAGATTTTAGTTCACTTAATATGAATAAATAAAAGTTGATGGGGTCTTCCTCGTATAACCAAAAATTGAGACTAGTCTTTATAAATCAGACTCCCATGAATCCCTTCTTCGTCGGTAGGCATAATATGACCCCTTCTACGTCGGGTAAGTGGGACCAGATGATTTATTTTATCTCAACATCATGGTCACTCGATAATATCTAGCGACTGAGATGGACTAATAGATAGGATTTACGGAAATCTATCGACCAAGAGTTCCAACGGTGGAATTAGCCAAACTGTGGGCTTATCAATATACGGAAATTGAGTCTTGGGATCGTTTATATAATTCTTGAGGGAGATCAATTATATAAATGCATGAGTCTACGAGTTTAAATACATTTTAATATAGACTTAAATCACAACAATGAGTTGCTTATATGGTTCTGTTTTATCTTCTTTTCAGTGTAGAACATGTTCAAATTAAACTGCTGTATAACTAATGGCTGGTGAAGACCCAATGCCAAGTGCCAAGCTAGCACGTGAATCCTGGCTAAAAGCCTTCATGGACTTCATGAATCAGTCTACTAGACTGAGGAATGATGGGTCAAACTTCTCTGACTGGGAGGCAGCACTACGGAATGCTGCCATTGCTGACGGAAAGCTTAATTATTTAACTGAGCCAATTCCGGCACACCCAGGAACTGGAGCTAGAGCTAACGAAGTTCGCGCTCATAGAGACTTCGTCATGGAAGCGGGTGCGATAAAGAACGTACTCATCTATGCAATGGAATCCAATTTGCAAAGACGCTTCATAGCCCATGGTGCAAACAAGATTTTCACCACGCTCACTAACGAATTCTCAAAGGCTCCGAGAATCGTTTCTTATGAGCATACCTGTCGCTTCTTTGAGGCGAAACTCCAGAAGGGCCAAGCAGTAAGCCCACATATTCTTCACATGATTGAGAATATCGAGAAACTGGAGGCCCTAAACTGCAAGATCAGTGAGAACATAATCGTTGATCGAATGCTTCATTCGCTTCATGATGGGTTCGCCCTCTTTAGGGCCAACTATTACATGAACGACATGAAGAAGACTCCTCATGAGCTCCACTCCCTTCTCGTACAGACCGAGAAGGATCTCAAATTAAGTGGGAGCATGAAGCAAGATGTTCTCATGATCTCCAGTAAGGGTAAGGGTAAGGGTAAAGCTAAAGCTCAGGGCGACCTAACAGTAGGCAAGCCCAAGTTTAAGAAGTCAGGATTTACTAAGAGTGGGCCAGGTGAGTCGAGCAACTCACAGGGCAAAACAAAGAGCAAGGATACAAGCATGGAATGTCACCATTGCCACAAGACTGGGCATTGGAGGCGCTCATGCCCCGTGTATCGTGAGGACATTAAGGCAGGCCGCGTTACTCCTGTTGGTATGTCTTCTTCTTTTATTCACATGATTGAGATTAACCATGCAAGTTACGGAACTTGGGTACTAGATACTGGTTGTGGTTCTCATCTATGTAATCATGTGCAGGGCCTCTGAAACCAAGAACCCCTAATCAAGGGTGAGGTTGACCTGCGTGTCGGGAATGGAGCACGTGTTGCTGCAGTCTCGAGGGGAACATACGTGATCCAGCTTCCAAGTGGATTCGAGTTATCTTTATATAACTATTATTATGTTCCTTGTTTATCCAAAAACATTATTTCAGTTTCTGCGCTTGACAAACTTGGTTTTTCATTTGTAATAGAAAATAACAGTTGTATTTTCTCATTACACAATATGATTTATGGCAAGGCAGTTTCCATGAATGGAATTTATGTTTTAGATCAAACCACTGAAATATTACATGTGAATAACAAGAGATTAAAGGTAGGTGACAAAGATCAAACTTACCTATGGCATTGTCGTATGGGACACATAAATGAGAAACGCGTGAAACAGCTCATACAGAATGGAGCTATCTCGCCCTTTGATTTCGAATCATATGGCACGTGTGAATCATGTGTCATCGGTAAGATGACTCGTATTTCCTTCAAAGGTCTTGGAATGCGCGCTGCCGACCTATTAGGACTCATACATACGGACGTATGTGGCCCTATGTCGATCAACGCACGAGAAGGCTATAGGTATTTCATCACTTTCACGGATGATTTGAGTAGATATGGCTATGTCTACTTAATGAAGCATAAAAGTGAATCCTTTGACAAGTTCAAAGAATACCAGAATCGGGTACAGAACTAGCTGGGAAGAAAGATTAAAGCACTACGTTCTGATCGTGGTGGTGAGTATCTTTCACACGAGTTTGATCAACACCTTAAAGACTGTGGCATCGTGCTACAGTTGACTCCACCTGGAACACCACAATTAAATGGTGTGTCCGAACGGAGAAATCGAACTTTACTTGATATGGTTCGATCCATGATGAGTCAGACCGTTGTGCCTGATTCATTGTGGGGCTATGCTCTTTTGTCGGCCGCTCTAATTCTTAACCGAAGTCCGTCTAAAGCTGTTGACAAGTCTCCATACGAATTATGGAAGGGAACGGTCCCTAACTTGTCCTTTATTCGGGTTTGGGGCTGCGAGGCTTATGTCAAGTGGAGACACGAGGATAAGCTCGGCCCGCGATCGGTCAAGACATACTTTATAGGCTATCCAAAAGGAACGTTTGGTCATTACTTCTACTCGCCAACCGAACAACGTGTTTTTGTTGCGGCTAGTGCGACGTTCTTAGAGAAAGAATTTCTCGAGAACAAGTCGAGTAATAGAACCTTCGATTTATCGGAGGTTCAAGAACCAACTACCGAGCAACCATTGGAGGAAACAGTTCCTCCAACCGAGGCTGCGGTAGATATTCCTGAGGAACCTAGGAGGTCGGGAAGAGTCTCCATTCCTCCGGACAGATACATTGGTATGGTCGAGGAACATGAAATGGATGACGTCTTACTCCTAGAGGGTAATGAACCCTCAGCCTATAAAGGTGCCATGACCAGTTCTGACTCAAAGCTATGGCTAGAAGCCATGCAATCCGAGATGGACTCCATGTATGAGAACAACGTGTGGGATCTTGTAGACCTACCTGCAAAGGTACGCCCCCTTCAATGCAAATGGCTTTACAAAATAAAGCATGCCGTGGAAGGTAAACAAGATATCCATAAGGCAAGACTAGTTGCTAAAGGTTTCACCCAAGTGCCAGGCTTGCACTACGATGAGATCTTTGCACCCGTAGTCATGCTACGTTCCATTCGGATTATCTTAGCGATCGCCGCATTTCATGACTATGAAATATGGCAAATGGACGTTAAAACCTCCTTCTTAAACGGTTATTTGGAGGAAGAGTTGTACATGGTACAACCCGAGGGTTTTATTGATCCAGAATATCCTAAGAAAGTTTGCAAGCTTAAGCGTTCCATCTATGGACTTAAGCAAGCATCGCGGAGTTGAAATCATCGCTTCGACCAAGTGATAAAAGAGAATGGGTTCATTCGATCAGTCGAGGAACCATGTCTCTATATCAAGTCGAGTGGGAGCAAGATTGTATTCCTAGTACTGTATGTCGACGACATACTCTTGATTGGGAATGACATACCTCTCTTATTTTCGGTTAAAGCATGGTTGAAAAACCATTTCCAGATGAAAGATCTGGGAGAGGCACAAAGAATTTTGGGCATCCGTATCTACAGGGATAGATCACGACGGATGTTGTCTCTCAGTCAGGAGTCTTACATAGATAAGATTCTAGAGAGATTCAGCATGACGAACTCCAAGAAAGGGTTCCTTCCTATGACTAATGGGCCTCACTTGAGCAAGTCTCAAGAAGCTAAGACATTGGAAGAGAAAGAGCGCATGAGTCGGATTCCTTATGCTTCGGCAATAGGATCGATCATGTATGCCATGATATGCACACGTCCAGACGTTGCATATGCATTGAGTATGACCAGTCGATTCCAAGCTCATCCAGGTGAACAACACTGGATGGCCGTGAAAAACATTCTTAAGTACCTACGGAGGACTAAAGATTGGGGATTGACTTATGGAGGCGACTCAACGCTCTGCGCTACGGGTTACGCAGATGCTAGCTTCCAAACGGATCGAGATGACTCGAAATCTCAGTCTGGATTCGTTTTTATTCTTAATGGCGCTGCTGTCAGCTGGAAAAGTTCTAAACAAAGTGTTACAGCAGATTCTACGACTGAGTCCGAGTACTATGCCGCCTCAGAAGCAGCTAAGGAAGCAATATGGATGCGTCAATTCTTACAAGGACTATCAGTAGTGCCTAGTTCGAATGACCCAATCACCGTTTATTGTGATAATAAAGGTGCCATCTTCCAAGCTAAGGAGCATAAGTCTAGCAATAAGGCTAGGCATGTACAACGGAAAGCTCATCTAATCAGAGATTACGTGGAGCAAAAGGAGATTTTCATTGATAAGATCGCTACGGATGACAACATAGTTGATCCTCTCACTAAAGCATTACCACGTGATAAGCATGAAGGGCACATTCATTCCATGGGCATTAGATGTGTTCCTATGTTGTAGTACTCTTTTATGAATTCATGTAATAATTCATTTTCTCGTGTACTCTATTCAACCTCATTGTTATGATATATAATGTTTTGTTTTTCATGTGGAATTGTACGCCAATTTTGAACACCACAAAGTGAATTGAATAACATTACATCATTTTAGTCCTTGATTACCCACTTGAGCTGATAACTCAGGTAATCATTTTGTGACGTTGGTTGATGGTGGGTTCAACGAGCCATAAGTCACGCGGATGACTGACCAATCACAAAGGCGAGTTATACGGATATCTCGTAGGACACCCCGTGACAACGTTATGGAGTCCTAAATGTTTTATAACATTGGGTGCCAGGTCGTGGATAGGACCTCCATAATGTTCCTTAGAGTCGAGTCTTTTGACTTTCAACTGTCTCTTGAGATTAAGGCAGATTTTGGGTAACTTTGGTTTCTTTCCCACGGTCATCGTAACAGGGGCCAAGAGGATTTTTTCTGGGTTATTTCATGCTGCGCGATATCGGCAGGATTCGAGTTGAGGGAAATATCCAAACCGTTATCAGGATTTTATCATTTCTCAGGGCCACTCGAGGAGTAGTAACTGAAATGCATGGCCATGCTCGAATACAGATTCGTTTTATCAGTTAAGTTACTCTCTAGTCGGGGAAACCACTCTTGATACAGATCGCTTGTGAGATACGACCTTTGCGAATGCGGATTTGCAAATTGTCTTACATTGAGTGGGAGAAATTTTAAAAGGATATGAGAATCGGTTATCGCACCTACACTTGTACGGACAAGTGGGAGTTTGTTGGAGCTTGTGTCCTCCACATGTAGTGTGATAACGTCATTGCACATACCCTTGTACGGACAAGTGGGAGATTGTTGGGGCTGGTGTCCTTGACAATTAAGTACAATGACTTATTAAATCTCTTTAAGGATCACAAGGGCATACTTCTGTATTATTACCAGTTGATCCACGTTTATCAATAACGGTTGGCTTGCTAGATAAGTTTGACGTTATTGTCATACGGATGGCGGTGATCAACTGGTCCCTATACGTCACACCAATAGGACACGTTTGAGAGATGTGAAGGTATGAAAATACAGTCACATTTATGCCGAATATGACTAAACAGTTAGTCAGAGGTATTGACTATTAAATTAGTCAATAAGATGTTGAGATTATTATTTAATACGGATTAAATAATTTTAGCTAATACAGATTACATGATTAATTCGTAAATTAAATAAAAACGGTTATATTTAATTAAATATTGTATTCGCGTATTAATATAAACAGTTATATTAATTTGGGTAATTATACAATATCGTATTTTATCAGACCATTATTAATACATCGACTGCGTTAATATCTGATAACAAGTGTACGATTTATAATTAAAATCCCGCAAATAACTTATAGCTAAATGGGTCGAATCACGAATCAGAATAAGGTAAGAGTGGAAAGCCCACTCTTACCCTACTCGAAATTCGGCCGAGTATACTACATAAGGAGAAGACTTCTCCTTATGTCAGGTTACTCTTGTTGCACTGATTAAATCAATCTCAAGGAAAATTAGGGTTTGAGAGCATTCTTCTCCCATAACCCAGATCTCACATCTAAAACTCAAAAGGCTCTCCCAATATTGCAAGGCAGTTGGAGAGGATTTCTAGCACACGCGGCAACGTCTCAATCTAAGTCTTGGGTGCAAGTTATAGGAGGGAATTTGCGTTAATTCCTGTTCTTAGGCCTTTCGCGCAAGGACTAAAGGTTGTACTCCTTTTCATGTATTATTTATCTTATGACTATATTCACAACTGTAAATTTCATTATAATCCTGCAAGTTTAGGGCGAATACATGCTTTATTCCCCACACATTGGTCGACCGACCAGTGTCCTCGATTGGTCGAGTGATGTACCTGATGTATCAGTCCTTTTTGTTTCTTAAATCAGTCCTTCGGACCTTGAAGTGCGCGCTAGACTTCGTTCCTTCTTTCTTCCTTCGTGTCTTTAGCTATGCAATCCAGTTGAGGACGGATTTGACTCGAAATCGGCTCATTTCCGAATAAATCAGCAATAATGCACAAAAATACGAAAGTAGACGAAATAGGAGAAATAATAACCATAAACTCATAATTGAGCTCTGAAATGCGTGTAAAAAGGGATGTAAAACATCATAAAATAAACACACATCACTAAGTAAATTTATCACATAACATCACTCAAAATATACTAGAACCAACTAGTATTAACTAATCAAAACAGCCCGCAGAAACCACGAGCAAACAGCGCAGCACAGGAAAATGAGAAACCTGCGCTGGCAAGGACGCATGCCTGCTGTGAAAGCCGCAGCCTGCAAACCCGCGATAGAATTCTTGCAATTTGATAATCTCTCTAGCATTTGTGCTATACTTCTAACAAAAGATTTTCAAGCATGGAAGAACTATCCTAACAGCACCAAATCCAAACAATCCAAAGTATGTTTATCTCATATAATTTACTACTCTTAACAACTTGATTACTAACTGAAGAGCTCCGTTTTGGTCATCATTTTCTTTACATATTCTTTATTTTCGGTCACGATTCGACCTCGACTTGCGGGTCTTTGGTTGTTTTTACGTCCGTTGCCTCGTATATTCCTATTCGATCCACTTTTTGTAGGTATTACGGCGGGGGCGAAGAAACGGGAGAAATCGAGCCGGATTTTGAGCGAATTATGAAGAAATGTGAAAGAATTGTGAAGGAAGCATGCCAGGCCCTCCCAGCCGGTTCCCAACCCGCGGCCGGTAGGCCGGCTGGGAGCCATGACTTGAGATTTTGACGAAAATTGAAGAAGTTTTCCAGTACTTGAATTCAGCCTCCCAGCCGGTTCCCAGCCGGCAGCCGGTCAGCCGGCTGGGGAGCATTTCCTATACTTAGCCAATTTCGTAAAATGAAGAATTATGCAAAGTTGGGCAGATTGTTGCAAAAGGGCTCCCAGCCGGTGGCCAATCGGCGGCCGGTCCACCAGCTGAGGGTACCTGTACACTCAAGAAAAAGAGAAAAAATCAGATTGAGGAAATCAGCCTCCCAGCCGGTGCCATACCGGTAGCCGGCCGGTCGGCTGAGAAGCAAGGCTACTCGAAGAAATCTTTCAGAAGTTACCATTTGGACTCCCAGCCGGTCCACCACCGGCAGCCGGTTGACCGGCTGGGAATCACTTTTCAGAAATTCGCGCACTATATAAACCCACACGTGTATCATTTTATATTACGCTACTTTTATGCAATTTTAGGGTTTGCTACTGTTTTATTAGTTCATACTTAGTCACAAAAACTCTCTAAAAATATTTTAATCATTCTTAAATCTTAGTTTAATCCTTTGATTATTGTTAATCTCTCTTTAGTAATCTTCTTGGGCATTGTTAGAGGATTTATTGGGTTGTATTTTGAAGGGTTTGAAAGAATTCTTCAACTTGTTATCCAAGTTACTTCCTTTTCCTTTGTTGTTGGTATAATCTTCCTAATCCCTACTTAGTTATTACATTTGTTTAAGTTTCTTTTGTTCATTTGCTTGTTTTTATTATAATCCATCATGCTTACCATTTACCCATCTATTGTTCACATGTTTTCCTTAATCATAAGTGAGTAGTCCTTTTGCTAGGGTTAGGGGTGCACTTGGGTAGTTGGTGTTGATGTTTATTGTTTAGGGTTAGGGTTTGGAATTCATCTTTGTTAGGTTTTCATTGTATGCATGCTAGATGTTTGATGAAATGCCTCAACGACGGTTGGGCATGATTCTTATTGTTGTTTGTCTTAGACGATAGTCTAGGGCTCTCATTGGTATGTGTGCATGTTAAATTGACCGTATTTGTAGTGAGAGCTAGGATATGGTTTGATTTTAGGCGAGTCAAATCGATAGACGAGACGGACCTAGACCTAACATAGATGATACCACCTACCCTTTGCATGTTTGACATCGACTACCCTAGTAACCCCCGACACCCTAGTTGCTTTAATCATCAATTTCATCTCAATTTATTTGCTTTAGTTGTTCTTAAGTCGTTAATCAATCTCAAACTTATTACCCCGACTCGAGTTATAATTAGAACATAACTATATAACTTCCCCACCGTATTCGTGTTCGACAACCCTATTATACTACTAATTTGGGTTTTATAAATGTGTTTGATCGTGAGAACCGACGACTTAAATCTCGCGCATCAAAATGGCGCCGTTGCCGGGGATGGTGCTAGAAGTTGTGTAGTTTACTTTTAGTTTTAGTCTTGAGTTAGTTGAGCTTGTTTTGTTTAGATCAAAGCTTTGGTAGTTAAATGTACAGTGGTTGCTATATTGCTCACCCTAGTGCCTAAATAACACTAGGACGACTAATTCGCACTACTACATTTTGATTCTATAGTAACATTCCACTATTGTTGCATAATGTCATATAAGTGTTGCTATAGAGTTTATGCAACACTTAATGAAGTGCTGTATAAAGTCTCGTTGCATTAGCTCATTGCAACACTTTATGCAACACTTTTTGAACTATTGCAACACTTTTATAAAGTGTTACATATGTTACTTTTATGCAACACTTTTTTCAAATGCAAAGGCAACCTTTTTATTTTCTAATGCAACACTTTTTGTAGACAAATGCAATACTTTTTATTTTAAAAAGCAACACTTTTATCGAACAAATGCGACATTTTTATTTTGAGAACACAACACTAGTTACGTCCAAAAAAAACACTTATACTAAACAAACGCAACACTAGTTCATTCAAACACAATAGAGAATTGCAACTCTTAATAATCGTGTATTATTTTTTTTTGATGAAAGGTAAGTATAATATATCAAAAACCAAAGTCATATTACAAGGAGAATCTATAAAAGATACACAATCTAATCTAAAGCTCGGCCTTGTGATTCAAAGCACTGATGAAAGCGCTTCCCAAAACAATTCCCGGCTTGCTCGAAACAGTAGCTCCCAAAATTGAAGCTACAGCTATTGCTCAGACCTGCCTCTGCCAGCGTGCTTCATCTCTACGACTTTTCATCCAACTTTAGTTGATCACACGTACACAATTCCAGTGTGACTCCATTCTATGCCTTTCTAGTTTCTGTATTTCCTTACAATACCTACGATCCTATATATACAAAAGTGATGAATCATGTAATTTGGGAATAGAAAACCTCCCATTGATGATCATAGAATTGAATGACAAGTACTTAAGGATGAGGGCTGGTCTGATGTAAAATCACTCATACCGTACTTATCCATGAAACCATGTAAGGTTGTTGTATATAGTCATTAATTTGCTACTGCACATCATTAGGCATGTTGAAGGTGGGATGGGTTCAGTATCAATGGCTTTACATAATGCTGCTCAAGAAGCTGGAGCGTGTATATTAATAAACACTGCCAATTTCTGCAGAATAACTTTGATTGCAGACCTGATGGAGTATGCGTTTTAAAACTCTGCCCAACTAGCTGCAACTCGTACAAAATCTCCATGTTACCCATTCCTCACGCATCACAGCATAAGAATGTTGCTCTGCCAAGCTTGCTTCACCTGCTACAACTGCTCCTGCACATAACTGTGCATTTCCACAGTTGCAACCAACCCAGCAACTTTCTGCTCCTCCCTCACTGAGAACAACAGCTGAAACCAACTGCCATGCTCAGAGTTATACCCATATCCAGACTCCCTACTTGCAACAGACTTGCTGCACTCGGGAGAACAGACCTGCTACCAGTCCATACGCATATACCTGCCCCTGTACTACCTAATGCTCACATTCCCTGCCGCATAACCACTACTGGCCACAAACCAGCACGGCAGTTGCAGACCTGGACATACGCCTCACATCCCAGCATTTTTAGCCCCATCACTTCACATTCACCTTGCTTCTGCCTCTAACTCTACAACCTGCTATTCGCACACTGAGAGCTCTGCTAAACTTCTGCAGCACTACCAGTTAGCAGGCCTGCATTGCTCACGCAACACTAGCCCAGCCACGGTCACTCTCATTCCCTTCTCGACTAGCCTTGGAAGTTGTGCCAGCGTCTGCGAACCCACTTGCCCTAGGCGAAGTGAGAAACAAACTGAACAAAAGTGCTCCGTAATAAAGGGTGGCAGGATGTTCCTGTAGGAATTTTGGTTACAGTATTCTTGGCATGGCCTAATATAACACTTAATCAGAACGAAGTATAGAAAAAGAAGCTCCATGAGCTAAAACTTACAAGGAAACGACAGCAGAACCATCACACTTAACTCCCATCCAAGACTCTCCACATGGATCACCGCCACTAGATTTCCACCCCGTCAGCTGAGGGGGATTAATAAGTGCACCATACAGAACTTGAAGAGATTGTGCTGCAACTGTTTTTTTTATTTTCAAGTCTGCCATTATCTATAAACAAGCACAAGTAGCAACTCGGCATATGGACGAGGCACGGGCACCTGAACATTTAGCCAAATCCGAGCAACATCTGATACGAACATTAAGGTTTTAAATACACTACAAAAAGAATTTAGAGCAAAATACAGCAGATTTCCTTAAAACATACAAGGGTCCCCACCAATGTGCTTCCAAAATGAAGCATGTACTAAAACAAGGTCCCCAGGAGTTATCTTCCTTCTCTTTTGGTCACATTATCAGCATAATTACAGAAACTCAAACCCTAAAACACCAAACAAAATTGATAACCTCCCAGAAATTATGGTCCCACTTAGTAAAAAGAATGTCAGATACTTTCTCTCCTTCAAAGTAATTCCTTTTCCCCTGATCAAATCTTCGTTTTCCCCTCATTCCTACCTTTCTCAACCAAACATGGACCATAACATACAAAATCACCCAAAAGACTACTTTAACAACAAATACCAGCAACATTACCCCAATGCCGAAGGGCTCCCACAAAATTGCGGTGTAACTTGTAAGGGGAGTCGGATGTACACAGCCTTATCCTTGAGACCTTGACCCCAAAACGACTACTTTAACAACAAAAAACTCCACATACTGATTCAAGAACTCTAATTTTACTTTACAGCACACCCCATTAAAATTAACAATCATGCACACCTTCTACCCACATTATTTCTACTTCAAACAAACAACGGTTAAATGATCTGAAATGCCAGAAAGATTGAAACTTTATCTTCAGCAAAATGCTGACAATGCAAATTTCTTCTTAAACCAAACCAATCGTCAATGAAATTGGAAATGCAAGAAAGATGGGAACTTTAACATGAAGTAGCAACCATCTATAACAACATTATAAGTACTAACTCCGTCCAAATCATTTATTTACCTTGATTAAAATTCTCGTCACAAAGAAAATATAACATAAACAAATGACTGAGATGAGAATAAAGACTAACACTATTACACCTCCAACCATTTATTTTGCCGACTTTATTTCATGATT
Organism: Silene conica; assembly: GCA_029255685.2. Lineage (NCBI taxonomy): Eukaryota > Viridiplantae > Streptophyta > Magnoliopsida > Caryophyllales > Caryophyllaceae > Silene > Silene conica. The sequence continues at coordinate 57,043,220 of CM055317.2, forward strand.
AACAAACGAACATCAAGATTGAAACTTTAGCCTCGGAATTGTGGGATTCAGTTCTTACTCTCACATTTTTGATCCCCTAAAACCCCGGTCCAAAAGCACAATGCAGTGTTTCCGAGTGGATATACAGATGATGTGCCAAAAAACCAATTGACATTCACGGAAGACTACAAAGCACTTACAAATTCCAATATAAGCAACTGTTTGCCCATGTAGAGTATCATTTAGTCAAGTACCATACAAGAGGTTCAACGGTCAAATATCAAACAAATGCATAGAAAGGGAAAAGGACAATGAGATTCAGTTGATAAACTTTTGTGAAGCGCTTCAACTCGGATAGTACTCAAATAGAAGTTCAAGCTACTTCGAACATACTCTTATCAAGAGTTACAAGTATGCCATAACCATGTTAGCCGTGAAACAGAAATAGCCTAAGAATTATACAAAGACTCAAAGAATATAGTTTGCCACTATCTTATGGAAAGAGTCATATAACATACCTAAAAGCCTAACTTGGTTGACCTTAATAAACAACACCTAACCACTTCCATAAACTAGTAAGCTAGTATATGTAGGACCGAAACAACCGTAGATGCCGGAAATAACTCCCCATCGGAATCAACAAAAAGCGATTAATATGCAAGTTATACAGCCTCACATATAATACCACTCAGAAAAGACCTTTTTTTGTGGAAATGGGTTGAAAAGGGATCTAATGTAAATGGCCAATCTCTGAAAAGGAATAGATACCCATTTACTAAAAGCAATCAACAAATGAAATTTACCAAGGAATTTCAATGAAAAGAGGTAAAACCCATAAAATTAGGTAGCGATTCAATCAACTGATATCCCACATCACAAAAAAGGTCGAGACATACATGCCCTGAAATAATAACATTGTCACAATACGAATATGATTATATGCAGGGACGAACAGATAAAAAAAAATTGAATTGAGATAATAACAAAATGATAACAATAACTGAAATTGAAGTATCATACCTATCAGAAATCCCAATCAATTATACTGAATATGAATTTCGCCGGCTGAGTAAGAATCAAAGTTGAAATAGGATTAATATCGCGTGAATCGAACCGCTGATGGAGTTCTTTTTGGTTTTTTTTTTCTGGGAATGATGATGAAGGAAGGACGCGGGATGAAGAGGGTAGTGTAGAATTGTTTTAAGCGTTTATAATTAGAAGTATTATTAGCTAGGGTTTAATTAGCTTAGGGTGATTAATTAGGCGCTTAATTTTTTTACCAAATTTCATTATTGAGCTTAAACGAAAGTATTGAATTGTTTTACCCAAATTTCAATTTGTTTTTTTTTTTAATTGAAAAGTTTAAGAGCTTAAACGAAATTAATTGAAAAGTTTTAGAGATACATATATATATTAGGGTTTAAAATTGATTAGGACAAATATGTATGTGACGAAAGTGTTGCACAAGTGTTTCTAGAAAATGCAACAATTGTATAAGAATGTTGCAATTAAAGTAATATATTGCAACACTTACCTTAAAGTGATGCATTATGTAGGTAATAAGCAACATTTTTAAATAAAGCGTTGCATAATTAAGTAAAAATTGCAACACAACGCGTAAGTGTTGCACACGAAATGTTGCATTAGGTCTCTTTTTGTAGTAGTGTCGTGTGCTAAGTTTTATGCCTAGGGGCGACTCTAATTCTTTGTTGTCAACTTCCGAACCGGAGAGGCTTTTTCGGGCCTTAAGGAGGAAGACCATTGCAAAAGTAAGGATTGCCTCCCAAGCATCTACTAGCCATAACAACCCCTCTTCACCCGAACCACCAAGCCCCAATCAAAGCAATCCTAGGCCAACATCCGAAAACTTTGATAACCCGTTTTATCAATCACCACCACCATCACCACACGTTCCAAATCACCATCAAATTCATATAATGGCCGCCCTTCGTGATCATAACCGGCCCAATCACAATGACACCACAAATCCAATCAACTTTGGCACTCTTGTTCCTCAAAATTTTGAAATACACCCTTCACAAATGAGTTCTATCGAGAAGAACGCCTTTAGTGGGGCTTCTCATGAAGATGCTCATGGACACTTGAGAAAGTTCAAGGGTAAAGTAGCAATGATTAAGAAAATGGGAGTGCCCGAGGAAACCTTAAGGCTTATGCTCTTCCCCTATTCCTTAACCGACAAGGCAGATAGGTGGTTAAATGTGCATGCTCCAAACACTTTCACCACTTGGGACGACTTGGCAACGGCCTTCCTTGCCAAGTACTAACCGTCCTCTAAAACCGCCATGCTACGGAATGAGATAACTCAATTTCAGCAAGACGAGGGAGAATCTTTGGGAGAAGCTTGGGATAAATACCAAGATTTGCTTGCTAAGTGTCCCCACCACGGGATACCCACTTGGTACACGACCCAAACCTTTTTTTAGACTCTTCTCCCACGAACAAAAGAGATGGTTAATGCATCGGCGGGGGGTAGCTTTGACCACTTGCCGAATGAGGGGGGAACGGAGCTTATCAAAAAGATCGTTGATTCGGAGGAAAATTATGGTACTCGGGGAAATGTCTTGAGAAAGAGTAGCAAGTACCCTAGTGAGCACCTTTCCAACTCAAAGGCGAACGAGGAAACCAATGCCAAGTTGGACATGTTAACCAAGAAGTTGGAGGAATTGACTAAGGCCTCATGTGATTTGTGTGGAGGAAATGGGCACACATTCGAAGTATGTGCAAACAACTAAATTGAGGGAAGTGGAAGTGAGGAAGAATGGTATGCTTTCCAAGCATTCAATAATTCTAGAGGGCAAAACACTTTCAACCCCAATTCAAACTACTACCATCAAGGGATTCGAGGGAGTCCTTACATGAGTTACAAGAGTACTAATGTGTTGAACCCACATCAAATCCAACAACCTCAAGTGCAAAATCCCCCCGGTTTTCACCCAAGGGGTGGAAACTTCAACCCGAGGAACAATTTCAACAACAACAATTTCTACCAAGGTAACCAATCCAATCAAGCCAATCAAGGCTTTCAACAAAGTTTCAATGACCCGAACTTTAATGCAAATTTCCCAAACAACCAAAACCCACAAAATTTCAATCCAAATTTCAACAATAACAACCCAAACTTCAACAATCAAAACAACCAACACTTCAATCCACCAAACCAAAATCTCAACCAACCACCATTCCAAAACAACCCCAATCAAAATCAAAACAACTACAACCACAACCCACAAAATCCCAACAACCCAAACTACAACCCAAATTTCAACCAAAACTTTCCATCAAACAACCAAGGCCAAAACTTCAACAACCAAGCTCCAAAAGGCAACTCCCAAGGTGGGGGTGCAAGGAATGATTATGAGTTCCCCTTGCCCCTCACCAATGCACCTCACCAAGACACAAGTGATTCCCAAGTGGGGGAGTTGTTGAAACTTGTCAAGAACATGCAAGTAACTCACACCCAAGAAATGGCGAATTTGAAGAGTGCCAACAAAAGAGAGATACGGGAAATGGAGGCTCGAGTTGCCTCCCAAGCTCTAGCAAATCCTCAAAGGCCACCGGGCGGCTTCCTTGCCCAAGTCCAAAGTTCCAAGGATGCCTCACACAATCACCAAGCACATGCGGTGATCTTGAGAAGTGGAACGGAGCTAAAGAACCCGTACAAAGACTACAATTATGGTGAAGAGGAGCCTATTTTGGAGCTTGTGAAAGAGAAAGGAAAGGAAGTTGATGCAAGCACTTCAAGGGATGATGAGTTTTATGTAGAGGACCTCCCTTATGAGGAGAAAGAAGAAGAAGTTATCTTGGAGGAAGTGAATGCTAGACAAGAGGAGTTGGTTGCACAACCAACTACTAAGGTAACAAGCAAACCAACATCCACCAAGGTACTATCTAACCCTCAACCAACTAGCTTGCCTTATCCTTCAAGGACCTTGAAGGGAAAAGAAAACTTCAAGTTCACCAACTTTTGCAAAATGATTGAAAAACTTGAAGTGACTCTTCCCTTTACGGATGTGATTTTGAATATGCCGACCTACTCTAAGTTTTTAAAAGAAATCTTGTCGGGCAAGAGGACCTTGGGTAACCAAGAGGTAATGGCTATGATGGAGGAGTGTAGTGCACTTCTCCTCCAATAGGAGCCAAAGAAACTTGGTGACCCGGGGAGCTTCTCTATCCCTTGTATAGTCGGTGGCATTCCAATCTCTCGTGCCCTTTGTGATTTAGGAGCTAGTGTAAGTGTGCTCCCTTTGAAAGTTGCAAAAAGAATTTGTTTGAATGATTTAGTTCCCACAAGTATCACCCTCCAATTGGCGGATAGGTCCGTCAAGCGCCCTTTGGGGGTGCTTGAGGACGTACCCGTCAAGGTGGGTAAACATTTAATCCCCGCCGATTTTGTTGTCCTTGATATCCCGGAGGATAGCCACACTCCCATCATCCTTGGTAGGCCTTTCTTGGCTACCGGAGGCGTCTTGATAGACGTGAAGAATGGGCGGCTCACCTTTAGAGTTGGGGATGACAAAATTGAGTTTAATCTACCTACTATGATGAAAGGTCCAAAGCATGATGAGGCATTCACATTGGACATTGTGGAGCAAGTGGTAAGGGAGATGGTAGAGATGGAAGAAGAGAAGGAAAGTCACATGGAACAATTATGTGGCATCACAACTTGTGAAGATAAAGAAATGGATGAGAACATTGAGCTAGAAGATGAGGAAGTTGAGAAGGTGGAGGGGATGCTCCCTCCAAAGGTACAACTCAAAACCCTTCCTCCCTCCCTCAAGTATGCCTTTCTTGGGGAGGGAGAGGCTTACCCGGTGATTATCAACGCCAACCTCAATGAGAAACAAGAATCCAAACTCATTTCAACTTTAAAGGATCATAGGAGCTCATTGGGGTATAGCCTTGATGACATCAAGGGGCTAAGCCCGAATCTTTGCATGCATAGGATAATCTTGGAGGAAGGAAATAGACCTAAGGTAGAGGGTCAAAGGAGGTTGAACCCCAAGATGGGAGAAGTTGTCAAAAGTGAAGTTCTTAAGTTGCTTAAGGCCGGCATCATCTACGAAATCACGGATAGTCGGTGGGTGAGCCTCGTCCATGTTGTCCCCAAGAAGGGGGGTTTAACATTGGTTACACAAGAGGATGGGACTCTCCTACCGACTCGTCCGGTGACGGGTTGGAGGATGTGTATTGATTACCGAAAGTTGAATGCGGCCACTCTCAAGGACCATTTCCCAATCCCCTTCATTGATCAAATGTTAGAGAGACTTGCGGGGCATTCGTACTATTGTTTTCTTGACGGTTATTCCGGGTTTTTTCAAATACCCATTCACCCGGAAGACCAAGAGAAAACAACTTTTACATGCCCCCAAGGTGTGTATGCTTATCGGAGGATGCCATTCGGGTTGTAATGCACCCGGCACCTTTCAAAGGTGCATGATGGCCATCTTTGCCGATTTTCTTGAGAAAACTATGGAGGTTTTTATGGATGATTTTAGTGTTCATGGTGATTCTTTTGATCTAGGGCTTTCTAATCTTGAAAATGTGTTGAAAAGATGTGAGGAGCACAACCTTGTCCTCAATTGGGAAAAGTGCCATTTCATGGTAGAGGAGGGGATTGTGCTTGGTCACATAGTGTCCAAGAGGGGGATAGAAGTCGATGGTGCAAAAGTGGCGGTCATTGAGAACTTGTCACCCCCCACCAATGTGAAAGGGGTAAGGAGTTTTCTTGGGCATGCCGGTTTTTACCGGCGTTTCATTAAGGATTTTTCTAAAATTGCCAAGCCATTGACTTCTCTTCTTCTCAAGGATGCTCCCTTTTTGTTTACTAATGATTGTCTTGAAGCCTTTTCTAGGATCAAAGAAGCACTTGTGACAGCTCCTATTATTCGTGCTCCGGATTGGGGATTGCCTTTTAAGATCATGTGTGACGCGTCCGATTTCGCGGTAGGAGCGGTCCTAGGTCAAGTTGTGGATAGGAAACACCACGTGATATACTATTCAAGCAAGACTCTTGATCAAACTCAAGCGAAATATTCCACGACCGAAAAGGAGATGTTGGCAATCGTGCATGCCATTGAGAAGTTTAGACAATATCTCATGGGATCTAAAGTGGTGGTGTACACCGATCACACCGCTTTGAGGCAGTTAATGTTGAAGAAGGATGCCAAGCCAAGGTTCTTAAGATGGGTCCTTTTACTCCAAAAATTTGATCTAGAGATAAGAGACAAGTCGGGGTCGGAGAATGTAATTGCGGACCACTTGTCTAGATTGACTTTTGAAGATCATGGTTTGCATGATAGGGATGGCCCGATCAATGAATGGTTGCGTGAGGATAGCTTGATGGCAATAGGCAATAAGTTGCCTTGGTTTGCGGATCTTGCTAATTATCTTTTTAATGGCTTTATCCCGGAGGAGTTGGAGGCAAGGGATAGGAGAAAGTTGAAAGTGGATGCTAAAAGATATTTTTGGGATGATCCTTACCTTTTCAAGAAGTGTAGGGATGGACTCTTGAGGAGATGCGTGTCCAAGGAAGAGGGGCTTGAAATTGTTGATCGGCTTCACAACTCCGCCTATGGAGGGCACTTGGCGGCTTCACAGACTATAGCCAAGGTTCTCCAAGGAGGGTTCTTTTAGCCTTCTATGTTTAAAGACATTCACGATGTAGTTAGATCTTGTGACGCTTGTCAAAGGTCGGGCAACATCAGTAAAAGGAATGAGATGCCCCTAAAAACCATCTTGGAGATTGAGTTGTTTGATTGTTGGGGGATTGACTTTATGGGACCTTTCCCCAATTCATGCGGGAATGAATACATCTTGGTAGCTGTGGACTATGTCTCGAAATGGATAGAAGCGGTTGCCTCCCCCACCAATGACTCCAAGGTAGTGGTAAAGCTCTTCAAGACCATAATCTTTCCCCGTTTTGGTGTACCCCGAATTGTGATAAGTGATGGAGGTTCCCACTTCCGGAAACACGCATTCAAAGCCCTTCTAGCCTCTTGTGGAATGACCCACAAGGTAGCACTTGCCTACCACCCTCAAACTAGTGGGCAAGTGGAGGTCTCAAACCGTCAAATCAAGGCTATCCTAGAGAAGGTGGTGCAAAAGAACCGGAAGGATTGGTCCCAAAAGTTGAATGATGTGCTATGGGCTTTGAGGACGGCTTACAAGACGCCTATAGGAATGACTCCCTACAAGATTGTGTACGGGAAAGCATGCCACCTACCGGTGGAGCTTGAGCACAAGGCTTGGTGGGCCTTGAAGGAGATGAACTTCGACTTAGATATGGCCGGGGAGAAAAGATTCTTGCAAATGAGTGAGCTTGAGGAGCTTAGATATGAGGCTTATGAGAGTTCAAAACTCTATAAGGAGCAAACAAAGAAGTGGCATGATGCCAAGTTAATGAAGAAGAATGTGAGCATAGGAGACCTTGTTCTCCTTTTCAATTCAAGAGTCAAGAATTTTCCGGGAAAACTTAGATCACGATGGTCCGGGCCCTTCAAAGTAATGGATATTTCACCTCATGGGGCCTTTGAACTTTGGAGTGAACGCGGTGGCACCTTCAAAGTCAACGGACATCGGATAAAGCGTTATTACAAAGGAGATTCCAAAGGTACCGTAGAAGTTATTGATCTCGGGGACCCACTCCCCGAGGAGGATTGATTTCAAGGAAGTTTCTTCATGAAAGGTTTGGTGGAGTCACTTAACAACCACCATTTTTAAGTATTAGTTTCCTTTCGTTCATCTAGTTTGCATGTTAGTTTCTTTGTTAGTTCCGTTTTTGGTTTAATTTTTAGCTTGCATGAGAGATTTGGATATGTTGGTTGCTTGTTTGTGGTTATTTCTTGAGTATAGTCGGAGGATAGTAGGCAAAACCGTTGTTGGCAAAGTTGATTTTTATGTTCAAGTAAATTATTTCTCGAAATTGTGTACAAGTACTCCCAGCCGACCTACCGGCCGACGGTCACCTACCGGCTGAGAGTACCTGGGCACATTTCTGTTTTTGATAGTTTATTTGGACAGATTTCAGATTTTGCGTTCCCAGCCTACACCCTACCGGCGGCCGGTCAACCAGCTCAGAAGACGAAATACTTATTCAAATAGTCGAAAAACTCAAGAAGGCTTGATTCCCAGCCGGTAGGCCGGCAGCCAGTCCACCGGCTAAGAATCATGTGTGAACCGTTGTGAAGAAAAAGAGGCGAAGAAGGTTCCCCAGCCGGTCGGACGGCATCCGGTCCACCGGCTGGGAGTGTTTGTGAATGAGATTGAAGAAGAAGAGAAGACGAAGAATAGTGAAGAAGGATTTTGAGCCGGTCGGCTGGCAGCCGGTCCGCCGGCTCAGAATCAAATCCCCTTAAATATTTTCGAAAAAACAAAAAATTCAAAACCTAACTCTCAGCCGGTCGACCGGCGGCCGGTCCCGGACCGGCTGAGAGTCATCTGTTGCGTTTTTTAAAAGCTCGAACTATCCTCATTTCTATCTCATTTCTCTTCATTTCTTCTTTCTTTCTTATTTCCCTCTCTCCCTCTCATCCCTTACCTTCAAAAACCCATCCAAACACTCCAAATCAAAACCCCCCTTCATTCCCTCGTCACCTCACCTCAAAATAACCATGTCAGGAATAACGGAAAGGAGATCGAAATCAAGGCATGACCCGAGTGTGGAGCAAGAAGTGCAGAATGTGATGGATAGTAGCAATATTGGTCCGGATCCTTGCTTTCCCGGCCTCCAATTTGCTACCATACAACAGAAAGGTAACTTCACTTACTTTAAACATCGCCCCCTTCATCCGTTTATGTTCATTGATAGGGCAGGTTTGAGGGAGATTGGGATTGAGAAAATTACTGCGGATTTGTTTGATGATTTGGGGATGAAGACATTTTATGAAACTAGACCGGTTCACACTTCCCCTAGGTTGACTTGGGAATTTTTTAGTTCCTTGGTAGTTCCTAAAAACCGATCTTTGGGAAAGGTTGTCTTTTTGGAATTTCGATTAATGAATAAGGAACACCGTCTCACCTTAGAAAATTTTGCATTGATTTTTGGGCTCAACGGAAAATTGCCCATTAAGCCTCCGGAGGGCTTTGATACCGAGGCTATTTGGACCGCCATAACCGGGTTAGTAAGTGATAGAACTAAGAAGAAACCGGCTAATAGGGTGCATTTGGCACCGATTAGGATTTGGCATAGGTTCATGGGGTGGACCGTCTTCTCTAGGGATGAGCCTCACAATTTTACCACTACGGAGCTTGAGATTCTAGGGTGTTATTTGATTGATGGGCCGAAACTCAATATTGCTCACCACATGGCGCTTCACTTGAGTAGGTTGGCATCCCAACCTCAGCTTACTACCCCCATATGTGTTGGGGGAATGGTCACTTTGATTGCCAACGACCTTTGTCACAGGCATTTTATAGTGGACTTCATTCAGGGTGAGAACGTGTTATCTCGCCGGTACTTACAGGAGGCTTTGGGGTGGATAAAGTATAACCCCAACGATCGTAATGAGTATTGGCAGATTCGCGTGGATAATAAGTTCAGGAATTCGGTGCCCTTGCCAAACACCGAGAGGATGAGAGTTGTGCCAGGGAAGCCCTCATACCTCCTTGATATTGAGGTGGACCCCGATGAGCTCCCTCCCGATCAGCGTGCTCCGAGAGTATATGCCCGAGATAGGACGGGTACCACCACATCTAACCTTCCGTTTGAGCAGCTTCAGCAGCCCTCCGTTACCATGCCCCCTTTCCAGAGTGGTCCTTCATACTTCCAGGGATCTACCCCCGGCTCCGGTCCATCTACTCAGTCTTATGCCATGCCTCAGGACCTCATTGACTTTATGGCCCGGGTTGATTTGGGTATGAAGAAGGCGGCAAACCTTGCAGACGAGCGCCAAGCATTGGCGGATGAGCGGTATAGGGATTTGAGTTATAGGCTTGATTACATATATCACGATCAAGCCTATGGGCAATTCCCCAGCTATGACCCTTCTGTCCGCCAGGGACTTCATCATGAGGACGGTGGTCGCCCATCTTACTACATGCCTCCCGAGAAGGGATATGTGCCTCAAGAGGGGCGTTTTTTTCGGGGAGATCAATGTTACTCCGGGTTATTTCTCTAACCCGATCTTTCCCCCCAACTTTCGTGGGGACGTGGACTCGGCACCCCGCCCTCAAGGGCACCCTTCTCCCCATGGAATGTTTGGTGATCCGGGAGCTAGTGGCTCGCATGCCTCCCCCTTCCGCGATTTCGTGAGCAACCCGGGCGACTACATGGTAGTAGACGAGGGCAATGGAGAAGGAGATGTGAGCGGTACCGGAGGTGATGGAGATGATGATGATGGTGATGAGTGACCACCTTTGGAGGTGGTTGGTGATGGCTATGCTCCCCCTTGAAAAATCCAAAGCAAGTAACTCCCTCAATCCAAATTTCACTTTAGTTTGCATTTTCCTTTCTAGCATGCATTTAGAGTAGTTAGTTTAGTTTAGTTAGTTTGTTTTAGTTTTTTATTCATCATCTCATATCATTAGTTTAGTTGCATATAGTTGCATTCATTTAGATGCATTATGTAAAACCCCTCGCGAAAGCGGAAATAATAAACATACAAAGTACTAAAAATGCAGCGGAATTAAAACTTTTTAACATAACTAACATGCGAGGTGAATTAAAAACTGTAACTGAAAGTAAAATACATATACAAACAGCCTGGGATGGTACATCCCTACAGGCACTCAAACTGAAATGTAAACTAAGTCTAGCTAACGTAAACGTGTGAGTCAATCGATGAATAGGATCATCGCTCGCTAGCTCCATGCAACCCTCTGCCAACCACCTGTCATGTACCTACATACATGCAAACATGTACGCCACAATCAGTGGGGAGTGACTAGAGTTCTCCTAGCCACCTTTTGTGACAACACGTAACACATAAAGCAATATAGAATACTCCAACATATATAACATGTGAAGCATAAACAACTCATCAACTGTCCTCATACTATCATGCAAACTCTAGTGCACGGCTCTCAACCAACTTCATAAACCGTTAGGAAGGAGAGTCGGTTTCCCTACTGGTTACCCAGTCGGGGGGTCTTTCAATCCAACTATTTATGAAACCGATAAAAGAGTCATCCAATGCCTTGGATGAACAGATTACAACTCAAGCAATATAATCATAAACTTCAACATGCATATCTGACACTGTACCAAACTCTAAGGCAAGTAGATATAACATCGAGTAAAGAGGTTCAGCGGTCAACTTAAGACATAACCTAGTTACCAAACATTCAGCAAGTATAAAGGTTCAGAGGCGACATCTTAACGCATAACCTAGATACCAAGTTCACAATATCAAGCAAGGACTCAGAGGCGAAAACTCAACGCATGGACCGGCTATCACAGAACACTAGACTCAGAGGCGAAAACTCAACGCATGGACTAGCATTCAATTCACTATCACAAGTAAGGAACTCAGAGGCGAAAACTCAACGCATGTTCCCCTACTACATCACAAGGTACTAAACTCAGAGGCGAAAACTCAACGCATGTTCTAGCACCAAACACCTGCACTCCGGGTAAGGTATGACAACCTGACTGCCCCGTCGTGCAGTTGCTCTACTCGTCAGACTCAGAGGCCAGCTTAAGGCATGTCCTGACGCGATCACACATACATGTCTGGACTCAGAGGCGAAAACTCAACGCATGTCCCAGACACGACAAACAGACATGTATGGAACTCAGAGGCGAAAACTCAACGCATGTTCCCATACACGACAAACAACCTACGTATTAAGTTCAGAGGCCAGCTTAAGGCATAACTTAATACGCATCAAAACAATATCATCCAAGTCTATGAACTACTCTATAGTTCTACTTTTAACTTCTAATCAACACTTAATTGACCCTGGGAACTAAGTTGAGGGAGAGCCGGTTTCCCTTTCGGTTACCCGACCGGGGGGTCTCTATCCTTACTCCATTCCCGAACCCAATATAATGTTGCCCATCCTCCGGGGACCTCAAATACATATCACGGGTATACAAAACGAATTTCAATCAAAACCGATTAACCGTTTGAAGGTTATGGAAGAATTACGATTTAAAAATCCAAAATTTGCTTACAGGGGTCCCCAGCCGGTCGGCAGGCAGCCGGTCGGCCGGCTGGTGACCTCCTCAGCCTTCCTTTTCTCTTTTGCACAAAACAACACCAGGACTCCCAGCCGGTCGGCAGGCAGCCGGTCGGCCGGCTGGGAACCCCATTCCCAAACCTTCGCAAAAACCACCATACCCCAAGTGCACTCCCAGCCGGCTGGCAGGCGGCCGGTCTGCCGGCTGGGCTCCCTTTCTACCTAGGTTTTTTCGCAAACAAAACACATCAAAAGAGACTACCAGCCGGTCGGCAGGCGGCCGGTCGGCCGGCTGGCAGTCCTAAGGCCAAAAACTCAAAATACGAAAAACACTCAAGATGCGCTCCCAGCCGGTCGACCGGCGGCCGGTCGGTCGACCGGCTCAGAGAGCCTGTAACGATTTTCGCCAATTTCCAACAATTGCTAAATCTCATAAATCGACATACAATCTTCGAAAATTACAACAAGTATGATTTGCCCAACATTATAAACATCTAATACCACTATCCTAACAGCATACAAATCCCATAACAATCCTCAAATGATTATATCGAGTATCCGTCGCAAAATGTGGAAAACTGAAAATAGCATATGAACAATTAACAACATCACCAAACATGGATTTCTCACATAGGAACAATCCTAGGCATGCTTCTAAGTTCAATAAACATAATCCTTTGAACAAAATCAGAAACAATAAGGAGAATCACAACACAAGTGCTAATATACACATAAAGGCCGAGTTATCTCATTATCGTCACCTTTACTTAGCGAAACCTTCAAGATCTTGTTCAATAATCACCAAGTCCTCTTCCGGCTAACACAAACACCGCCTAAAACGACAAAACATCAAAACAAATCACGAATTTCGAAATATCCCAAACAGGCCGAAATTTCAACTGTCACGAAATGCAAGATTGATTACCTTAAAACGACGGGCTCCAGACAAGGAATCCGTAGCCGCGAAAATCGTCTCAATCGGCTAAGAAACGAAGATTTTATGAACGTTTTAAGGTTGAAGGAGAAAAGATGCAAAAATGGTGTTTGCTAAATGTTTGCAAATCTGAAAAATGAAATGAAGAAGAGAGGTGGAGGATGGTGGGGTTAGGGTTTTGTGAGGAAAAAGAGGGAAAATGGGTCCATTAACAAGTTAGGCCCATAAGACAAGTTTTAAGACGGTTTAAGTTAAAAACACCGACTCAAGGTAACTATAAACTTACGACGATATAAATATTCCCGGACTATGAAATTAAATTGCTAAGACGTAAATTAAGCAGTTAAATGAAACCTTATTTAAATCCTTTAAAATATTCTCGTATAAATTAATCAGTTATTTAAATGAATTTCCACAAATTACGAAATATCAATTATTTCTCGAACTTGAACTTAAAATCTTTAAACTTCCGAGTCCCGAAATATTGGGCTGTTACACATTAGATTCACATTTTGTATCATATTGTCACATGTAGTTTGCATACATGTAGATTAGAGCATCTAGTTTGCATTTAGTCTAGTTTTTAGTTTTTCATTTTCTTTTGTTTCTTTTTGTTTTTATTGCTTTCATAAAAATCAAAAATCCAAAAAAAAAAATTGAAAAACCAAAAACCTTCAAAAACATGTTCTTTATTTTCCGGTTTTCCTCCTCACATTATGCATATAAATAAGTGTGGGGAGGAAGAACCGTTTATTTCAAAAAACACAAAAACAAGTTTTTATTTTATCAAAAAATTCAAAAAAGCCAAAAACATGTTGTTTTCGTTCTTTTTCTTCATTTCCCCCTTGCACTTTGTTCCATTGAGGACAATGTAAATCTTAAGTGTGGGGAGGGAAAATATCCACTTTGTGAATGTTTAATTGCTTTTTTAAATATGAAAAAACTTCAAAAATACCATTAAAATCGAAAAATTTCAAAAATTTCAAAAAATATGTGCTTCCTTTCTTTTGTTTTTGTTCTTTGCTTTTTTTGTATATATATGTTTGTTGGACTAACAAGTGGCAGATGCGACGGCAACCCGAGGTATTAGGAGAATGAAGATGCTTGGTATACTCTTTCCTACTTCTTTCTCCCCCTCCCGATTTCTTTTTATGTTGATATCATGAAGGAGAACGGGATTTTTGTGCCTTGGATGTTCCTTTTGGGAACTTTTGGTTGTTGTGGTTGATGTGCTGTTAGTTTAGCCTTCTTGTTGTTGCAACTTTGTTGTGTTTGTTGTTAGTTTGCTTTTGTTTCACATGCCTTTTCATTTTCATAGTTTTGTGAATATGTGTTAGTCGGTTTTTCCGTGTTGCTTTTGTTTGTGAATATGCATAGGAGGTTGAATAGTGGAGGATATATGCCGTCAATGATGATTTTTGTCTTGCTTGTGTCTTACCCCTCCTAATAGCTTGCACCGTTGATGTCACCTTGTTAGGGTTCTTGCTTGCAAGGACCCGGAAGTCTAGGCTTAATGACCAAGTTTCGACCACCTTGTGAGACCGCGTTAGACCTTGACTCGACCTAGGACCGACATTAGCTACTCAAATGTGAGGATAAAGCCTCCTTTATAGTCGGTCCATCAAACCGACTCAGTTTAGGATTGTGAGTAGTCCTCCTTACGGGGTGTGTTATGTCTATACGCATAAGAATGGCGCTCGTTCCTTATTTCCGTGTTTATGTTCATGTGCATGTGAGACAACTTTTGTTCTAAATAAATCAACTTCACATTTGCCAAATTAGCCTTGTTTTAACCCTTGCATCTTATTCCCCTTTCGTTTAACCACTTTGAGCCTTAACCTTTTCATTTGGCCTAAACTACTAGATGAACTAATCCCAAAAACATCCTTCCTTGATCAAGAATGGCTGCTTTTGTGGTTTTTTGTTAGTGGTAGAGTCGGGAATTTAGATGCCGGTTGGTGGCTTCTTCTGTTGTGGTCGTTACTTGTTGTTTGTTTGGTGTTTGGAAGTTTGAAAAAGAAAAGAAAAGGAAAAAAAAATGAAAAAAGTAAGAAAATAGAAAATCAAAGAAAAAGTTGAAAAAGTTTTGAAAAATCCAAAAAGAAAAATGTACATATGTGTTTTTGAAAGAGAAAAAGGCTAGCAACAAGTCCCTTCCATCAAGGGGACATAGAAAAAGCTGTTGCTACAATAATGTGGTCTTTTGATGTTTTTGCACGCGTGCCGGGTTTACACATTTTTTGCATTTGATTTGATTTTCAAGTCGTATGTTAGGGTGTAGACGTTGTTCGGTGTTTCTAATAATGACCACTTTGTCTAAGGTTGTGATGGGTCCGATTTTTACAAAGTAAGTTGGGGTTTATGCAATTTTTGCTTGGTTTTGTAAAAGCCAAAGTTAGGGCATAGACGTTGCTTAGTTGTTGTAATAAGGAGTTGTGTTGATTTTAGCAATCATTCTTGTTTTTGAGCCTCAAATCCTAGAACGGTGCTTGCACCAAACCATTTTCACCCAGCCCAAGCCCCGTTACATCCTTGTTGTTGTTCTCATCATGTGCATTTGCATTTTTCATTGATTTTTGGATGGAGTACCATTCTAGATTGCGGGCATGCTTCGCAAGTTGAGGTAGGTGAGTGATTTTGGTTACTTTTTGTCACAAAAATCACCCCCTTTCTTTCCTTGAGTGTTGAGTGTCACCCGTGAGAGTCGGTACTTAGGGTTCTTTTATCGGTTATGGGTCTTGCATGGAGTCGAATCATGTGTGTGTCGTGTCATTCTTGGAAGTATAGCTTAGTACTTCCGTTTGCCCGCCTTGAATTAGTTTCTTGGTCTTTGGTGATGTCATTCTTGGTTGCTTGAGCTTGATTTAGGGGTTTGACACCATGGTTAGACTTTGAGTCGGCATCCTCCGCTATAGACCTCTCTTGTTTTGTTTTTCAAAACCCCGCTTGAATGAGGCAAGCGGTTGTCTTTTCCTTTTTCCGATGCATGTTGCTTGTCTATACGTGTTTTGTTCTTGCTTGTTGGCATCAAAAGTTTTGTAGCAAGACCATACTTGCCTTGCAATAGGGCATTCTTCCTCATGAATGTCAAATTGTGAGTTGAAAGGGCTACGGGTGTAGCTAAACCCGATTCGACTTATAGTTAGCTTAGTTAGTTTGTTTCTTTGTTTTCTAATAAGGGTTATGTAGTTACTTGATCTCTTACTCGAGGACGAGTAAGGTTTAAGTGTGGGGAATTGTAACATCCCGTATTTTTATAAAAGTGATTTTAATAATTTAAAAGTAGTTTACGGAATTTAATAAGATTTTAATAATAAATCGTGAATTTATTTTAAGTTTCTCCGTTAAGATCCGTCTTAAGAATGTTTTAGTTCTTAAGATGTTAACTTGGCAAAATCAAACCCCGACTTGAACCCGTTTCACAAAACAAGTAACCCGACTCAAAATACGGAAAGGACAATATAAACCCCACCAAAACCCTATTCCATCGACATCCATCTTCATTTCCACTGCTTCTTCATTTCCACCATTGTTCTTCATTCTTAAGAGCTTAAAATCAACATTTCAACCTCTTCCCGAACTCGAATCGCGGTAAGTCTTACATTTTCGGAATCCTTGCGAGATTTGCAAGCTTTCTATCTCTTTCAATTTCAATTTTATCAAACTCGAAAAAGACGCTGTTTTGGGTAAATCCCGTTTTAAACTTCTAAAACCCGTTTCTTTTGTTGTAAGAGTTGGATTAGAGGACCCGGAGGGTGATAGCTTCGTTATTGAAGAAGAATTCGGAGCATAACCGCTTTTAAGGTGACGATAATGAGAAACTCGGCCTTTTGTCTATATTAGCACTTTACTTGATTTTTAGTATGTTTATTTACTAGAAACATGTTTAGGTTATGTGGATTGTGGTTGTGATGCTGTAAATTAGTTAGTATCATGTTAGGGTTTGATGATTATATGATCTTCACATGATTTGTTTAGTATTGATAATGGGTATGTTGTTTATGTGGAAATATTGGATGTTTTCAATTGTTGATATGAGAGATTATGGGTAATCTATGATAATGATTTTATGATGCATCATGAGTGTTGGTATATGCTGTAATTTGTGATTTTAGTAGTGTATACGAAGTATAGAAGCAATCCCATGAAGTTTGGTTGAGTTCTTAAATGGCGAAAGTGCGTTTTTGCTGGGCAGAGGACTCCCAGCCGGTCTGAGGCCGGCGGCCGGCGGACCGGCTGAGAGCCCCGTTGGGTATTTGTTGTTGTCGATTCTTGTTTTGCAAAAATTCGAGAAAAAGGGTCCCCAGCCGGTGGACCGGCGGCCGGCCGGCCGGCTGGGAGACCATTTTGTTGTGTCTTTGATGTTTGTTAGAAATTGGGAAAAAGGGTTCCCAGCCGGTGGACCGGCAGCCGGCCGACCGGCTGGGATTACCTCTTAGTTGTTTTTGTTGGTTTTGAGCATGAGGGATTGGGACTCTCAGCCGTCCAACCGGCAGCCTGTGGCTGACCGGCTGAGAGCCCCTGATTGAATTGTTTTGCTCATAACTTGTGTTTCGCATGTCAGATTTGATTGATTCCTTTTCCGTATGTTTCGTATGTTGTTTGAAGTCCCAAGAAATTGGGCGACGCTTATGTCGGGTTCGGTATTGGATTTGAGGATGAAAGACCCCCCGGCCGGGCAACCGGAAGGGAGACCGGCTCTCGCCTCAAATTAGTTCCCGAAGTTGGCTAAGTGTTTCTTGGATGTTTAATGATGAGATATTTAAGAAATGATTGTCATTCGAATTTGAGTTGTTGTACATCTTAGAGATGACATTTGTAATTTGTGTAAACCTGCTGTGCGCTGCTATAGTACTCGAGTTCTCACTTGACTGCATTGTGTAGCTGGTTGGCCGTAGTGACTTGGTTCTCACGGTCAGGTCTTAGATTGTCTGCCCGCCTTCGGGCATATCTCGTTCCTAGCTAGTTCGGGTCTTGGGGGTGCCTTGTGCACTTGTCGAATCGGGGATCGTGATTCGTTCCACTCCGAGAGTCTGGCCAGGTTTAGACTAGGACAGTCTTTTGATGTCGTCCTACCAGGGGGTTGTATAGTCTGAGATTGGGAATGTCGTGGTATATAGTCGAGTCGATTGTCGGCCTGCTCATAGTAGTCTAGTAGAGTCACTTGGCTGACCAATCTAGTTAGAGTCGAGTCACTTGGATGACCTATCTCTTGTTTGTAGAGTCACTTGGATGACCTATCTCTTGTTTGTAGAGTCACTTGGATGACCTATCTCTTGTTTGTAGAGTCACTTGGATGACCTATCTCTTGTTTGTAGAGTCACTTGGATGGCCTATTGTTATAAGAGTCGAGTCACTTGGATGACCTATCTCTTGTTTGTAGAGTCTCTTGGATGACCTATAGTTGTGGGAGTCGAGTCACTAGGTGACCTATCTCTTGTTGATATAATTGGATGTTGAGTATGCTTTAGTTGCATTTGTGAATGTACGATACCTGGTTATCTTAGTATTGTTCGTCCAAGGCATTGGACGACTCTTAGTCCGGTTTCGTAAATGGTTCGGATTGAAAGACCCCCCGGCCGGGCAACCGGAAGGGAAACCGGCTCTCCTTCCAAATAGTTTCCGAAGTTGGTTGAGAGCCTTGCTTAAGTATTTGCATGTTGAATTGGGATTCGGATATTGAATCTGTATGCTTCACATGTTTTATATATGCTGGAGTATATTGTATGCTTAGGTGTTATGTGTCACTGACAATAGGTGGCTAGGAGCACTCTAGTCACTCCCCACTGACTGTGGCGCACATGTTGTATGTGTGTAGGTACATGAGGCTGTTTTGCAGGGGGTTACGTTGAGGCTAGCGAGCGATGATCCTTCATCGTTGACTTTTACCTTTATCGTGTAGCTAGACCTTAGACTTTCTATTCAGTACTTTGTGCCTGTAGGGATATGCTATCCCGGGCTGCTTTGTATCGTACTTATATACTTATTTATGTTTCTTTTCTTCCGCATGTTTTATTTTGTTAAGACACCTCGCATGTTTTCTTATCATGTCAAAAGTTTAAAATTTCGCGTATTTTTGGCATGTTTTGTGTGTTTTACTTTTCCGCTTTCGCGAGGGGTTTTACAGTTGGTATCAGAGCGTTATCGCTCCCGACGCACTCATGTAATCCCCAAACTTAACTTGACCAAAAACTTGAATAATGAATGAGAGATTTGGGTAGACTTAAGGACAAGTGGTAGACTGTTTGTGATTGTTAATTGTTAGGTTCTAACGTGTTTGTTGATTGTCAATGAGTTTGTTTTCTATATCTTTGAATCGACGAACCGTGAGCTCATCCATTTGACGATCAAGACCGGTGTTTTCTACCGAAGATGGACGATTCGTGCTACCGTTGGAGAATGCTTCTGAGCCTTGAAGATACTCCTCATATCTTTGTGCATCGTCTTCTTTGATAATTTCGGATGCACATTCCTTCTTATTGAATAATTGACCATCTTACTTGAAATCTATCTTCATCCCCTTTCGACTTATCCTTGTTACTTGCTTTTCGAAGTACCTTGCAAGTAAACTTTCCCCCCCTTGATTGAGTTTTGAGGAAGATCTCCGTTGTCTCCGCCTCCTTGATCTTAAGTTGTTGTCTTCGTGCTTTATGTAACCGTTTTGAATGGTTTTCCTTTTTGAGGATTTTAAACTTTCGTTACTTTTGCAACTTTGCTCTTTTGTCAAATTTGAAATAAAAGTTTATTTTGGGAGGTTTAGTTTGAAGAAAGTTGAAAGTTTTACAACTTTGATGGATTTCAGCGTTGGTTTGCCATCTGAACTCGTTATTGGAGACGTCTGATAACCTGTACTATGCTCATCAACACCAGATCAATCTAAATTTTGGGATTTTAATGGATTTTCACCTTGGTTTTGCCTTCGGATTAGAGCGTCAGGTTCTTGAATGCGCAACGAGAACCCCAACGTTCCTTGATGGAGGCTGGATTATGGTTTGAACTTCTGAAATTTTGAAAAGAGACCTAAGTTTTGTATGTCAAAATGTCTGTGAAAGTTTTAGTTGTTATTGCTGTCCTTGTAACTGCTTTCAAGTTTCGAGGACGAAACTTTTTAAAAGATGGGGTGATTGTAACATCCCGTATTTTTATAAAAGTGATTTTAATAATTTAAAAGTAGTTTACGGAATTTAATAAGATTTTAATAATAAATCGTGAATTTATTTTAAGTTTCTCCGTTAAGATCCGTCTTAAGAATGTTTTAGTTCTTAAGATGTTAACTTGGCAAACTCAAACCCCGACTTGAACCCGTTTCACAAAACAAGTAACCCGACTCAAAATACGGAAAGGACAATATAAACCCCACCAAAACCCTATTCCATTGACATCCATCTTCATTTCCACTGCTTCTTCATTTCCACCATTGTTCTTCATTCTTAAGAGCTTAAAATCAACATTTCAACCTCTTCCCGAACTCGAATCGCGGTAAGTCTTACATTTTCGGAATCCTTGCGAGATTTGCAAGCTTTCTATCTCTTTCAATTTCAATTTTATCAAACTCGAAAAAGACGCTGTTTTGGGTAAATCCCGTTTTAAACTTCTAAAACCCGTTTCTTTTGTTGTAAGAGTTGGATTAGAGGACCCGGAGGGTGATAGCTTCGTTATTGAAGAAGAATTCGGAGCATAACCGCTTTTAAGGTGACGATAATGAGAAACTCGGCCTTTTGTCTATATTAGCACTTTACTTGATTTTTAGTATGTTTATTTACTAGAAACATGTTTAGGTTATGTGGATTGTGGGTGTGATGCTGTAAATTAGTTAGTATCATGTTAGGGTTTGATGATTATATGATCTTCACATGATTTGTTTAGTATTGATAATGGGTATGTTGTTTATGTGGAATGTGATTTTAGTAGTGTATACGAAGTATAGAAGTAATCCCATGAAGTTTGGTTGAGTTCTTAAATGGCGAAAGTGCGTTTTTGCTGGGCAGAGGACTCCTAGCCGGTCTGAGGCCGGCGGCCGGCGGACCGGCTGAGAGCCCCGTTGGGTATTTGTTGTTGTCGATTCTTGTTTTGCAAAAATTCGAGAAAAAGGGTCCCCAGCCGGTGGACCGGCGGCCGGCCGGCCGGCTGGGAGACCATTTTGTTGTGTCTTTGATGTTTGTTAGAAATTGGGAAAAAGGGTTCCCAGCCGGTGGACCGGCAGCCGGCCGACCGGCTGGGAGTACCTCTTAGTTGTTTTTGTTGGTTTTGAGCATGAGGGATTGGGACTCTCAGCCGGCCAACCGGCAGCCTGTGGCTGACCGGCTGAGAGCCCCTGATTGAATTGTTTTGCTCATAACTTGTGTTTCGCATGTCGGATTTGATTGATTCCTTTTCCGTATGTTTTGTATGTTGTTTGAAGTCCCAAGAAATCGGGCGACGCTTATGTCGGGTTCGGTAATGGATTTGAGGATGAAAGACCCCCCGGCCGGGCAACCGGAAGGGAGACCGGTTCTCGCCTCAAATTAGTTCCCGAAGTTGGCTAAGTGTTTATTGGATGTTTAATGATGAGATATTTAAGAAATGATTGTCATTCGAATTTGAGTTGTTTTACATCTTAGAGATGACATTTGTAATTTGTGTAAACCTGCTGTGCGCTGCTATAGTACTCGAGTTCTCACTTGACTGCATTGTGTAGCTGGTTGGCCGTAGTGCCTTGGTTCTCACGGTCAGGTCTTAGATTGTCTGCCCGCCTTCGGGCATATCTCGTTCCTAGCTAGTTCGGGTCTTGGGGGTGCCTTGTGCACTTGTCGAATCGGGGATCGTGATTCGTTCCGCTCCGAGAGTCTGGCCAGGTTTAGACTAGGACAGTCTTTTGATGTCGTCCTACCAGGGGGTTGTATAGTCTGAGATTGGGAATGTCGTGGTATATAGTCGAGTCGATTGTCGGCCTGCTCATAGTAGTCTAGTAGAGTCACTTGGCTGACCAATCTAGTTAGAGTCGAGTCACTTGGATGACCTATCTCTTGTTTGTAGAGTCACTTGGATGACCTATCTCTTGTTTGTAGAGTCACTTGGATGACCTATCTCTTGTTTGTAGAGTCACTTGGATGACCTATCTCTTGTTTGTAGAGTCACTTGGATGGCCTATTGTTGTAAGAGTCGAGTCACTTGGATGACCTATCTCTTGTTTGTAGAGTCTCTTGGATGACCTATAGTTGTGGGAGTCGAGTCACTAGGTGACCTATCTCTTGTTGATATAATTGGATGTTGAGTATGCTTTAGTTGCATTTGTGAATGTACGATACCTGGTTATCTTAGTATTGTTCGTCCAAGGCATTGGACGACTCTTAGTCCGGTTTCGTAAATGGTTTGGATTGAAAGACCCCCCGGCCGGGCAACCGGAAGGGAAACCGGCTCTCCTTCCAAATAGTTTCCGAAGTTGGTTGAGAGCCTTGCTTAAGTATTTGCATGTTGAATTGGGATTCGGATATTGAATCTGTATGCTTCACATGTTTTGTATATGCTGGAGTATATTGTATGCTTAGGTGTTATGTGTCACTGACAATAGGTGGCTAGGAGCACTCTAGTCACTCCCCACTGACTGTGGCGCACATGTTGTATGTGTGTAGGTACATGAGGCTGTTTTGCAGGGGGTTACGTTGAGGCTAGCGAGCGATGATCCTTCATCGTTGACTTTTACCTTTATCGTGTAGCTAGACCTTAGACTTTCGTTTCAGTACTTTGTGCCTGTAGCGATATGCTATCCCGGGCTGCTTTGTATCGTACTTATATACTTATTTATGTTTCTTTTCTTCCGCATGTTTTATTTTGTTAAGACACCTCGCATGTTTTCTTATCATGTCAAAAGTTTTAAATTTCGCGTATTTTTGGCATGTTTTGTGTGTTTTACTTTTCCGCTTTCGCGAGGGGTTTTACAGGAATTCTGATGAGCTCCGTTTTGGTCATCATTTTCTTTACATATTCTTTATTTTCGGTCACGATTCGACCTCGACTTGCGGGTCTTTGGTTGTTTTTACGTCCGTTGCCTCGTATATTCCTATTCGATCCACTTTTTGTAGGTATTACGGCGGGGCGAAGAAACGGGAGAAATCGAGCCGGATTTTGAGCCAATTATGAAGAAATGTGAAAGAATTGTGAAGGAAGCATGCCAGGCCCTCCCAGCCGGTTCCCAACCGGCGGCCGGTAGGCCGGCTGGGAGCCATGACTTGAGATTTTGACGAAAATTGAAGAAGGTTTCCAGTACTTGAATTCAACCTCCCAGCCGGTTCTCAGCCGGCAGCCGGTCAGCCGGCTGGGGAGCATTTCCTATACTTAGCCAATTTCGTAAAATGAAGAATTATGCAAAGTTGGGCAGATTGTTGCAAAAGGGCTCCCAGCCGGTGGCCAATCGGCGGCCGGTCCACCAGCTGAGGGTACCTGTACACTCAAGAAAAAGAGAAAAAATCCGATTGAGGAAATCAGCCTCCCAGCCGGTGCCATACCGGCAGCCGGCCGGTCGGCTGAGAAGCAAGGCTACTCGAAGAAATCTTTCAGAAGTTACCATTTGGACTCCCAGCCGGTCCACCACCGGCAGCCGGTTGACCGGCTGGGAATCACTTTTCAGAAATTCGTGCACTATATAAACCCGCACTTGTATCATTTTATATTACGCTACTTTTATGCAATTTTAGGGTTTGCTACTGTTTTATTAGTTCATACTTAGTCA
Organism: Silene conica; assembly: GCA_029255685.2. Classification (NCBI taxonomy): domain Eukaryota; kingdom Viridiplantae; phylum Streptophyta; class Magnoliopsida; order Caryophyllales; family Caryophyllaceae; genus Silene; species Silene conica. Next base: position 57,066,979 of record CM055317.2, read on the forward strand.
CAAAAACTCTCTAAAAATATTTTAATCATTCTTAAATCTTAGTTTAATCCTTTGATTATTGTTTCTCTCTTTAGTAATCTTCTTTAGTAATCTTCTTGGGCATTGTTAGAGGATTTATTGGGTTGTATTTTGAAGGGTTTGAAAGAATTCTTCAACTTGTTATCCAAGTTACTTCCTTTTCCTTTGTTGTTGGTATAATCTTCCTAATCCCTACTTAGTTATTACATTTGTTTAAGTTTCTTTTGTTCATTTGCTTGTTTTTATTATAATCCATCATGCTTACCATTTACCCATCTATTGTTCACATGTTTTCCTTAATCATGAGTGAGTAGTCCTTTTGCTAGGGTTAGGGGTGCACTTGGGTAGTTGGTGTTGCTGTTTATTGTTTAGGGTTAGGGTTTGGAATTCATCTTTGTTAGGTTTTCATTGTATGCATGCTAGATGTTTGATGAAATGCCTCAACGACGGTTGGGCATGATTCTTATTGTTGTTTGTCTTAGACGATAGTCTAGGGCTCTCATTGGTATGTGTGCATGTTAAATTGACCGTGTTTGTAGCGAGAGCTAGGATATGGTTTGATTTTAGGCGAGTCAAATCGATAGACGAGACGGACCTAGACCTAACATAGATGAGACCACCTACCCTTTGCATGTTTGACATCGACTACCCTAGTAACCCCCGACACCCTAGTTGCTTTAATCATCAATTTCATCTCAATTTATTTGCTTTAGTTGTTCTTTAGTCGTTAATCAATCTCAAACTTATTACCCCGACTCGAGTTATAATTAGAACATAACTATATAACTTCCCCACCATCTTCGTGTTCGACAACCCTATTATACTACTAATTTGGGTTTTATAAATGTGTTTGATCGTGAGAACCGACGACATAAATCTCGCGCATCACTAACATCAAATTATGAGTTAAACTAGCATTGAAGCACACCCATGATGCACAAAACATAAATTGTGACATATACTCTTTACTCATGAACAATCTTCATAATCTTACAAATTCCTCAACATAATAATTCTGAAAATGCAATCTAGTCATGAACTAACAACTAGCTTCATCCCTACATTCAATATTCCACCATTAATGAACATCACAACATAAACTCATCAAACAATAACCCAACATCATATCATACCCATTTACTTCATAAATAACATGTGAATTTCAGAATGTAAAGTACCCATAACATAATCATGCTATAAACATCATCTATTCACATAAAACATCAATAAAACTTGATGCGTGTCTATTTTATGATGTCTTACATCTATTTTTACACGCATATTAGAGCTCATTTACGAGTTTTAGCCTTTATTTCCCAACATTTGTCTACATTCGTATTTTTATGCCATTTTGCAGAATTATGCGGAAAAGAGGCGATTTCAAGCCAAATGCTACCCTCGGGAATTATGCATAACCAAAGGAATTAATGAATCAGGAGGGAATGACATCCAACGCGCAAATCAAGGACCACAAGACCAACTTAAGAGGATTTCACGAGTTGACACTCAGGAGAACCGGTCGACCGATCGAGTCCACTGGTCGGTCGACCAAAGTAGCTGACATGTTGAGTTCAGAATTCCAATTTCGCAACCAGAAGACCTCTTGGGCTCGATAATCGGTCGACCGACCGAGACCCCTGGTCGGCCGACCGAGACACAGACTTTAGAAAACTCGCAAAGCCCACGCATGATTAGGTCAAGCAAGAAACTCTTTTATTTTTCTTATAAAATGCCTAATCCGTCATTAGGCTAAGGACATCTGATTATTTAGTTTCTAATCTTTTTTTTAGTTCTGAATTCTCCACAAAGTTTCTGTATTTTTCTAAGTTTGCTTTAGTCTTTAGAATAGTTTAGGATTATTCGATTCTCAATCAAACAAGCCGTTCCACGCAATTCAATAAAGCTTTTCTTTCTGCCCTAATTCCTTTACACGGTAATCCTTGTTTACCTTCAGTTTCTTATTGTTATTTTGTAGGATTGTTAGTATCCGGCTATTTAGAATCCCTAAACCTTGTTGTTAATTGTTCGTTTATCGTATTTTATCGCTATGAGTATTATTGTTATAATCGTTATAGTTATTCTTACTGTTATTATGAGTAGCTAAATTCATATGTTACGATTTAAGTGCATAATGGCGTAGATGGTGTAATTTAGGACGACCTGTAGCAGACTCTGTTCGGCAGACCGGCTTAACTGGTCGGCCGACTAGGGTAGTTGGTCGATCGACTGAAATAGTTGGTCGGTCGACCAACCTCGCGTATGTTTCAGACCTGTTTTGCTTCATTAATTATAGTTTCTTATGACGAGACGGAAAGGAGACTTGTAGGATGCTAGTAATGACTTACCCAAGATTGAAAGATTCGGGGAGGGAATTAGTTAACGTTTTAAGACGGCTAGGTTACTAAGACTGAAAGGTAAGTGACCTAGACTTTAGGAATCACCCTTATTGTTGACACCTAATATTTGTGAGATCTAGGAACTAATAGCATAGGCCAAAATGAGCTATATATTAGATAACATAGACCGAATGGATTTGTTATACCCCTTACGCGACTGCAATACATGTTGACCTAGACTATATGCCATCGTAGCTTTTATGAACCGATAATCCTAACATCTTTTTATCATAGTTTTATTCACATCTTTGTTTTCTTTTTATCTTGTCTGTATTTTATTAGACTTGGTGAAAATCAAACCAATCATAAACCCCCAATTTGTTACCTTAAAACTTTGACATAGAACAATAAACACTCCAATCGTCCTTGTGGTTCGACCCTTAACTTATTCTATCTAGTTTAAGCTAAGGAATATAAATTTTATCTTTGGTACCCTCAACGACGGGTATCAAATTTTGGCGCCGTTGCCGGGGAGGTGACGTTAATGTTTATTGTTTAATGTTTTTGTTTTATTTTTGTGTTTAAGGAACTTTGTTCCTTAAACCGTTCTTACTCTTTTCTTTTAGTTTCCATCTTATGCACAGGTCAGTTCAAGGAGAACATCTTCCCCTTGATCTCGAGCTTGAGAGGACACTAAGGACAAAGAGAAAGCTTTTTCAACAGGATAATGAAGGAGGTTCTTCATCTTCGTTATTCCAAGAAGATATCTTTAACCAACCACCATCACCAAATCACCCTCACTCACCAAATCAACTACATTCACCAAATAATCCACCCACACCCACCCCACTTACAAACACTGACTTTCTCAAACCCAACGAAGAAGAAGAGATGGCCGAAGAAGCCAGCATCGCGAGTCATTCCATACCGTAGGTAAAGGACCTTTACAAGGGGTTCACGTTACCTGCGGGCACGGGAAAACCCTTTGAAGCCAAACCATCCTATATCTCCATGGTGGAGAAAAACCAGTTTGGAGGAGCGGCAAACGAGGACACGGCGAAACACATAGAGATATTTACTGATTATATATGTTCTATCGCGCCACCGGATGGGGTTACTCAAGACCAAATCAAGCAAAACATGTTGATCTTTTCTCTACGAGACCCGACTAGGGAGTGGTATAGAGATCTTGACCGCACTGCTGCGGGAGTTACTGACTGGAATACATTAGCATTACCCTTTTACCGAAAATAGTATTCCGCGTCAAAGACTAATGCTTTGAGGGCCCAAATCACAAGCTTTAAACAAGGGACAGCTGAAGATTTCAGTGAAGCATTGACTCGGTTCAAGAGACTTGTTCGATCCATCCCTCATCATGGATTCGAACAATGGTTTCTTTGTAACCAGTTCTATAATGGGTTGTACGATGACAACCGTGCCTATCTTGATGCCGCAGCCAGTGGGAGATTTCAAGAGAATTCTGGGGAGACCAAGGGTGTCAAAATTATTGATGATGTTTGACACCCGTCGTTGAGGGGTGCCAAAGATAAGATTTATAAAACCTTGGCTTAAACTAGATAGCAAAAGTCAAGGGTCGAACCACAAGGAGGTGGGGAATGTTTACTGTTCTATGTTGATGTTTTAGGGTAACAAGTTGGGGGTTTGATTGTTGGTTGTCACTAAGTCTAAAACAAAGACAGTAATAAAAACAAGAAATAAGAATAAGATAAAACTTATGGTAAAACGAATGCTAGGATGTTCGGGTAGTAAAAAGCTACGATGGTATAAATCCTAAATCAACATGTATTGCAGTCGCGCAAGGGGAGTAACATATCCTTTCGGTCTATGATACCTAATAGCTCATTTTGGCCTATGCTATTAGAACCTAGGTCTCACAAATATTGGGTGTCAACAATAAGGGTGATTCCTAAATTCTAGGTCACATACCTTTCAGTCTTAAGTAACCTAGCCATCTTAAAGCGTTAACCAATGCCCTTCCCGTATCTTTCAACCTTGTGTAAGTCATTACTAACATCCTATAAGTCTCCTTTCAGTCTCATTATAGGTTGTTATAGTCGACGAAGTAAAACAGTCTGAAAACGTACGCGAGGTTGGTCGATCGACCAGCTATTCCGGTCGACCGACCAACTACCTCAGTCGACCGACCAGTGAAGCTGGTCGGCCGACCAAAGTTTTCTACAGGCCGATTCAGGTGTTATACCATCTACACAAATTACTCCCTACATCCTAACATATGCAATTAGCTACTCATAACTATCACTAGTACAGAAATGACATACGGCCACGGTTAAAAAACCCATATGGCCACGGTTGTACAACCGTAGCAAATCAGGGGGTAGCCTTAGGTAGTGGAGAAATGGCTACGGTTGTCAACCGTAGCCATAAGTACTTTTTTTGCTACGGGTGTTTTGTAACAACCGTAGCCATAAGTTCAATTTAACTACTGGTTATTATTAATAACCGTAGCCATAAGTCAATATTTGCTACAGTTTGTAATTTATAACCGTAGCTGTAAGTGCGTTTTTGCTACGGTTACCAACAAATAACCGTTGCCATAAGGGCTTTTGTTGCTACGGTTAATAATGAGTAACCGTAGCGTTAGTCCATTTTTTGATAGTCAAAATTACATCTAAGGCTACGGTTAGTAATTAATCACCATAGCCATAAGTTCATTTAACGCCACGGTTGCACAACCGTAGCCAAAGGCCATGCCTTTTGTCCAAGCTAGTATTGTCGATTCGTCCAGCTATTATAACAAATGGATCGAAGCAAAATAACTTCGTCTATTTTATAATAAAAACCAATGTAATCAGTATCTGCATACATATATTTCCAATATAATTCAAGTTTCGATAACATATATTAATAAGCTAATATTTCATGATCACAAAATACACCGATACCCCTTAATAATACATGCGACAAGTCCATATTGATAGATCGCTTGTCATTTCCCTTCGTGCTTCTAGTCTTCAAAATTTGATGGCCTTCAACCGTCTTCTTATTTTTACCTACATTAATAAAAGAATAAAAAATGTCAAATAATCTGCCCACATAGACTTGGTGTTAAAGAATAACTAGAATTATAAAATCAAATGCTCTCAATCAAACTTAGCTTATGGCCATCAAATAAATACCTGGTTGAAATGTTGCTGAAGCTTCTCTTTAGTTAAATTGATACAGAACTGCTCAAAACTGCAAGGCGTCAAACTATGTAGTCAAAATCGGCGGTAGTACACATTTATATTTCAGGTATACCTATGAGCATGGTATTAATTGTTAAATGAGAAAGCAACGCCACTTTAGACCAAGTTCTGCAGGTTTTGACAGTCGTAACTGCATTTCGAGTTGGGATGATTCGCATTTATGGAGCAACGAACAAGATCAGACTGTGGTGACCAAGGCTGAGATCAACTCTACAACCAGAATGCAACCCATGGAGGCCAAACATAGGCAATAAGGGAGAGAGTGTTACCAAAATGACCCTATTCACCGAGAACAGGGAGGCCATAGCCATACACTACTCTAAAAAAATAAGATACAAAGAGCTTGAAGAGCCATTTGTTTAGTCCTTTGTACTCAAAGCTATGGCATGCGTGCGAGACTTGTACAGGCTGACAGTCCTAAACCAATCAGCTAGTATTACACGTGTCGGTCAGTTATCTACTAAAGTCATGAACGGTAATGCTCATGACATGCGTGCGAGTATGGTATACTTACCAGCAACTAGAGATGGTTCGACATTAAATAAGTAGCCCATAGTTCTCGAACCTCATTGACTTCTCCAATCGTATAAGCCTTTTTTGATCCAAACCACTACCAAAACATAAAAAACCAAATATGTATAATGGAACATGACAATAAATTTTTTTATTGTTAGTGTGTTTACTAATAATGTCAAAACTTAACATATAAATATTAAATACCTTCTTATAATCAGTTATATTTTGATTGTAGTGTCTCACAATATCTAACATGTACCGCATCACATAATAACCACAGTCAGTACTTCCAGGTTGTTGGTGACACTACAAAACAATATCAAAAGGTTACTAATATCTAACATGTACCGCATCATATATAATTATAAAACAAAATGATTAAGAAACTTACTTCTAAGTTGCTCCACTTTAATGACATCCCCGATTTCAAAGTATAACCTGCACGAGCCTTGAAAACTCGAAACGCACTATAAAAAATATTACAATTATTGATGGTTAACCTGACACAAGTTCTAAAAATGCATATATATATATATATATATATATATATATATATATATATATATAGTGTAGGTAATAAATGCACATACCCTTGCAAGAGATATTTAAAGGTGACATCACGCCTTTTAGTCATAGGGTCACATAAAAATGCTTGTTGTGTAAGTGGACAAAGGATTATCAGCGCCCAATGCATTCTACATATAATTAAAACAACAAATTTTCAAAATATCTAAAACAAATACAATAAAATATAAATAAAGATCACCAAATTGGTAAAATATATACTTACTCTTGACAAAATGGTACTAATACGACACCAACATTTTCCATTTGAATTAAGCTATTTTCCACATACGTCAATACTTTATCATTGCACTCTTTATTATTGCCTATTTGAGATACGATTGTTGGACACAAGAAAGCAATAGAAGATAAGCCTTCATTTTTTTCCTCGGAGTGCTTTTGTAGATACCTTACATAAGACGGAAAAAATTAAAATCACATCACCAAAAATCATTTATATACTTTAACTTTAGTACGTGGATAAAAAAAAAGAATATATTATAACTTACATCATGAACAACTGAATGCATGATACATTCAAGAAAGCCAAGTGAAATAGTTGGTTAATATCTTCCTCCGTTATAAATTAAGTTTTATCCACCTCAAAGAAAAATAATTTCGATGGCAATACTACGTCAAAGACTTTTTCTTCAGGAACCATGAGGGAAAGCAAGTCCTCTAACTTCTTACATTTCGGTCCAAGAGATATACAATTATCAATCTTAGGCTCACTCGTTGGCTTGATGACAGAAACTTTGGAAGTCTGTTTTTCTTTATTGGCGGTCGAAGGGACAAAAAGTGATTCCTTATAGATAAAAAGTAGCATTGTCAGAATAACACTAAAAAGAAACAAAAAAGAAATAAGAGCAGGATATATACGCACCTTGTCTCCAAACACAATTAGCTCTATAGGCCACTGCACAAAACTACCAACCGCATCTGCTACACGCTCGAGATATTGAGTGGGAACGGGAAGTGGAGCGCTTCCTTCCAAAACTTTATCTACTGACACTCCCATATTACTAACATGTAATGATGTGCCATGGACTACCTCTGTGTCATCTTGTTTTGGGTAAACTATACCTTCGGCAACATTGAAAATCACCCCATTATGAACACAAGTTAGCCCACACTTTGTTGGCCCCTAAAAATTCAAAAAAGTCATGTATCCAATCAATAGTAAATATAGTACACCACAACTATGATACAAAAGTTGCTTAGTCGACCTCTTAATATAGTTACAAAAAATACCTTTAACTCTTTAAGATTAGGGGGTAGATGTATTTCTTCGCTCGTGTTTTGAATTTTTAGCGGGTCCACAGATTGACAACTACGTACTCTGATATTCATCAAAAACTTCTGGTACCTCCATTCCGATTCGCTTTAATATCGCAGTCACCTCTTGTCGAACAAGGTGGCTTACGGATGCGCGAGCTTCCTTTTGGATACGCTCAGTAAGTTCAGCTACGTCCCAATCACGTAGTCCCTTAGACTTTTGGGAGGTCCGATGTGATGAACCGAACATGTCCTTGATAGTAACTCCTGCACTGAATCCTCTCACTCGACCCGGATGTTGCTTCTTACCTAGGCTACGTGACAGGACATCATCATATCTATTAGGGACAAACTCTCCAGAAGCTACCTTCTGTTTCCATTCAACCTGATACGATACAAAACAATATTAGAAACCATATTGATTTGTATACTGATATTCTAATTAAGATTTTCTAAAGGCATCTGAGCATACAGAATACAGACAATTACCATATGGGGATTCATTTACACACTGTTTGCATGACAATTATATATTCAAGGATTCATATTAGAATTACACATTACACTTTACAACATGAAAAAGGGTGGGGCACTTTCATTCCTGAAGGCCTAATGGACCATACCCCATCCGTCATTAGCAAATAAGTTTTTTGTGCATGAGCAGAACATAAGTTTTAAATACTTCAACATGTCCAGTATTGTTAAAAGATTGAAAAGCCTCAAATGTATCTTAAAGGGACTCAATGCCTCTTGTTTCTCTGATATAGAGAACACTACTGCTCACACTGCAAGAGCTCTATCAGAAGTCCAAGTCAGTAATGTGGGGCAGTTTCCTCCAACAGAAGGGACTCAATGCCTCATCTAAAAGGAAATTAACCTCCTGACTGAACTCAATGTCGTCTGCAACTTCTTGAGTTTTCTTATTTGGAACATTCCCATCAGATTTAGTCCTTCCCTTAATCCAGCGCCAACTACGATCAAGAACTAAATCGCTAACCGATTTTTGTGAAGATGAAGACATGGAAGAATCAGCTACCCATTCAGCGACTCTTTGGTTATATCCCCGCCTACCCATGAGATGTGGATGCTGGTTTTGCCTACGACTTTCTGAAGCTTTCCTACTTATTTCCTAAAATAACCAAGTGTTGTTAAAAAAACAATTAACTGAATGAGTCTATAATACTTCTATATCGTTCAAAAAAGTGATAACATCACCTTGAATTCTTTGGTCTCTCTGAATTTCTTGAATTTCTCCCAATCAGCAAGTTCAATAAAGCTATAACAATCAGCCGGTGAATCATACTTCGGATGCTTGTTACGTATATACCTCAGAGTCAACTTTCCCTCAAAATCTTTCCACTTACTTCCACAAGATGCGAGCACAAATTCCTTATGTCTCTCATGAACTTGATATTTTTTCTAAAAAAATAAAAATAGAAGTTTAATACAGCCATATATAACTAAGTTTGAATGAAAAAAGTAGTTACAAATAAAGAGACTTACAGTTATAACTGTCCAAAGTAAATTTTTAAGACTAGCATCAACATCTTTCACCCAATCATTAAAGTTGATGTTCACTTGGCTACGAACCTTCCTACCGCAGTAACTTGCAAACTTAGTAGCAAATTCTCCCGTGGGACAACCGGCATTATCCCACTCTAGCGGAAATGGACCTTTACCGTGAAGCTTCCTCAATTTAGTAGGTCCTCGTGTTCGGTTTTGTGTAGGAAGGCTTCTCTTTCCATTCTCATTTGTATTTTCATCGGCAGAGGTACCCGTACTGCTACTCTCCAAATGATCCTCCATCATAAAATTCCTGCCCATTAAAGAACATTGTATCAGTCATACAAAATAACATAAAAGTGGAATTAGAAGAAAGTAAGAAACTACGAAGGTCTGGCAGCCTGTTAAGAAGGCTCCAATCCAGACCTTAAGTGCTACTGAAGCTGCGCACAACTTGAAGGCACAAAGGAGAGAGGAAATTTCCTCTTTCAGTAACTGAGAAACACAGGGGCAGCATATCAGACATGGTGATCAGTGTGTAGGAAAAGCAGACTCTAATGCAGCTGGCTAATATATATGTTCTATTCGAGGGAAATAAGGAACAAGTATTAAAGTATCATGTAACTAACAACACTGAAATGAGGAATATGCTTTTATTAAAAAATTATAAGGGGAAAACTGGAAGAAGGGTCCCCAGTCGGTGGATCGGCAGCCGGCCGGCCGGCTGGGAGCTCCTTCTCATTTGGCTGAAAGTTGTAACTTTGATATAAGGGGTTGGGACTATCAGCCGGCCGACCGGCCGCCTATGGGCGACCGGCTGAGAGTCCTGGTCAGTTGTAATTGCTTCATAACTTATGTTTCTCAAGTTGGTTTTCGTTGATTCTTCTTCTGTATGCTTTGTACGTGTGTTTGAGGTCCCCGGAGTTCGGGCGACACTATATTGGGTTCGGGAATAGAGTGAGGATAGAGACCCCCCGGTCGGGTAACCGAAAGGGAAACCGGCTCTCCCTCGGCTTAATTCCTGGGGTCAATTAAGTGTCGATTTGGATAATCATCACATGTATGTTGTTATCAATTGAGTTCATTGTAGTCCGAGAAATTGGGCGGCTCTTACACTAGGTTCGGAAATATGTTTGAGGGGAAAGACCCCGCGGCCGGGCAACCGGAAGGGAGACCGGGTCTCACCTCAAATGGTTTCCGAAGTTGGTTAGAAGTTGAGTGAGTCTTAGAAATGGGTTAGTAGAACTGTTGATTTGGATTAGGTCACGGTTTTATTAGGTATTGAGTAATGTGTGGTTTATGCATGTGGTTGTAATACTATGAGTTGTTATATGACTCTTGTCTCATCAAGACTGTATTGCGTCTTGGTATGACCGTCTCCTGCTCGTTGACGGTCAGGTTTCAGATAGTCCGCTCTGAGTTGGGGGTATCTCGTCCCTAGCTAGTTCGAGTCTTGGGGGTATCCTGAGTTGGGGATACTTGTCGAATCGAGGAAGAATTATACCTCGAGAGTCTGGCCAGACTTAGACTTATGTTTTCAGTATTTTGTGCTTGTAGTGATATGCTATCCCGGGCTGCTTTTGTATTGTACTTAATACTTGTTTATGTTTTATTTTATTTCCGCATGTTAGTTTTGTTAAAGCACCTCGCATGTTTTTTCTTATCATGTCAAAAGTTTTAAATTCCGTGCGTTTTTGACATGTTTTGTATGTTTATTTTTCCGCTGCCGCGAGGGGTTTTACAGAATAAATTTGAGAGATTAAGAAAGATGGATCAGAAGTAGAATAACTGCAGATAATTTTTTTAGACAATTTGTTTTTGTAGGAGGTAGACAAAAAACTGAACCAATGAATATGAGAGTAAGTTGTAACTTGATGATTGAGGTCCAATAATTATATTTATTTTCTATTACGTCCTCTCACTCGAATGTGTAACACCCCGATATTTCGCGACTTGTAAATTTAAAGATTTTAAATTTTATTTCGAAAATAAATTATATTTCACGAAGGTCGTAATTTTATATAAATGATTCCAATAGGTATCACTCGAATTATACTTGTCCGTTTGAGGCGATTTTTGCGTCTATTTCTTCCTCTCACCGTCATCCATCTTTATAGGTATGATTTATCCAAAAATACCTCCATCTTAATTGATGGTCGTGGCTTTTTATGGCTCGTTTTCGGGACTTATGTTGTTGTTGGTGTTTCTAGTTGTGGAGTAGCTTGAAGTCGATTCATGGTGGTATGAGAAGTTATAAGGTAACCTTGATGAGGAACCTTGGTTTATGTCATAAACTATGCATCTTATGTACAATTACTTGTTGTTTATGCAATTAGTTGTGAATTTGGATTTTATGAGTGAACTTGTTGTCTAGAATTTGATTTATGTTAAGAATCATGTTCGTATTTCATATTGAATATATTATTAGGATGTTTAAACATGGATGATGAGCATTTATGGAATTTGGGTAAGATAATCTTATTTGGTTAATTGTATATTTCACGTGTGATATTTGTGGTTAATATGTTTTGGGTAAGAAGAATTTTCATGTTGGAATCATGCATTGGGAAGAATCTCATGGATTTTGTGTTGTTTCCATTATCGCGATATACGTTTTCTGAACAAGGCTTCCCAGCCGGTCGACCGGCAGCCGGTCGGCAACAGGCTGGGAACCATTATTTTTCACTTTTTGGAACAGTGAATGTATTGGATGTACAAGTCCTCTCACCCAAGTGGCCGACAGCCGGTCCACCGGCTGAGAGCCCCTTTGTGGTGACAGATGTATTTTGATGAGGGGGGTGGTACCCTCATAAGGGTGGCCAGCAGCCGACCCACCGGCTGAGAGTTCCCTCCCGAGTTTTCTAAAAGTCTAAAGAAGTGACCTAGGCCCTCAGCTGGCCTACCGGCCGCCGATGGTCTGACAGGCTGAGAGTACCTGTTTTCTTAAAATCGTCTATAACTTTTTGTTTTAAGAACCAGATTCCTTTAATTTCTTTCAGTATGCCTTGTATATGTTTCTTTTGCATGATTACCTCTTGATACATATGTTATAACCTTGATTTGGTGTTGATGTCGATCGATCCTTATTTATAGGATGGGTGTGTTACATGTGAAGCCCATACTATGAGTTATTTAAGAGGTATTGAAGATGGCCAAGAGAAAATGGTGGCCTAAATTTAATGAAGAAAAGAGTACATTTGTAGAAAGAATTCATTTGAGATATTAAGAAAGATGGATCAGAATTAGAATAACTACAGATGATTTTTTTAGAGAATTTGTTTTTGTAGGAGGTAGACAAAAAACTGGATCAATGAATATGAGAGTTAGTTGTAACTTGATGATTGAGGTCCAATAATTATATTTATTTTTATTACGCCCTCTCACTCGAATGTGTAACACCACGATATTTCGCGACTTGTAAATTTAAAGATTTTAAATTTAATTTCGAAAATAAATTATATTTCACGAATGTCGTAATTTTATTTAGATGATTCGAATAATTTATGTCGAGGTTGTTTTTAATTTAAAAGTTTACATTTCATTAATTGCGTAAATTATACCTTAATGATTTAATTTTATTGTTTCGAAAAATGATTTTCTCAATTTTAAGTTTATAGTAACTTAAGTCGCTGTTTCTAGCTCAAACCATCATAAAACTTGTCTAATGGGCCTAGTATCTGATTGAGTCCATCTCCCTTATATTTCCTAACAAAAACCTCAACCCTTACTCTCTCTGTCCTCCCCCTCTAATCATTTTTTAGATGTGGAGAACATAACAACAAACACCATTTTTATGATTTTCTCCTTCAATCTTAAAATGCTCATAAAATCTTCGTTACTTGTCTGTTTGAAGCGATTTTAGTGTCTATTTATTCCTCTCACCGCCATCCATATTTCTAGGTAAGATTTATCCCAAAATACCTCCATCTTAATTGCTGGCCGTGGCTTTTTATGGCTCATTTTCGGGACTTAAGTTGTTGTTGGTGTTTGTAGTTGTGGAGTAGCTTGGAGTCGATTCATGGTGGTTTGGGAAGTTATAAGGTAACCTTGATGAGGAACCTTGGTTTATGTCATAAACTATACATCTTATATGCAATTACTTGTTGTTTATGCAATTAGTTGTGAATATGGATTTTATGAGTGAACTTCTTGTCTAGAATCTGATTTATGTTAAGAATCATGTTAGTATTTCATATTGATCTGAATATGTAATTAGGTTGTATGAACATGGATGATGAGCATTTATGAAATTTGGGTATGATAATCTTATTTGGTTAATTGTATACTTCACATGTGATATTTGTGGTTAATATGTTCTGGGTAAGAAGAATTTTCATGTGGGAATCATGGATTGGGAAGCATCTCATGGATTTTGTGTTGTTTCCATTATCGCGATATGCATTTCCTAAACAAGGCTTCCCAGCCTGTCGACGGTAGCCGGTCGGCAACCGGCTGAGAACCCTTATTCTTCACTTTTTGGAACACTGAATGTATTGGATGTATAGGTCGTTTCACCCAGGTGGCCGGCAGCCGGTCCACCGGCTGAGAGCCCCTTTGTGGTGACGGATGTAATTTAATGAGGGGGTGGTACCCTCAGCCGGGTGGCCGGCAGTCGTTCCACCGGCCGAGATTTCCCTCCCGAGTTTTCTAAAAGTCTAAAGAAGTGACCAAGGCCCTCAGCCGGCCTACCGGCCGCTGGTGGTCTGACCGGCTGAGAGTACCTGTTTTCTTAAAATCGTCTATAACTTTTTTTTTATGAACCAGATTCCATTAACTCTTTTTAGTATGCCTTGTATATTTGTCTTTTACATGATTACCTCTTGATACATATGTTATAACCTTGATTTGGTGTTGATGTCGATCGATCCTTCTATATAGGATGTGGTGTGTTATATGTGAAGCCCATACTATTTCCTATTTAATAGAGGTATTGAAGGCGGCCAAGAGAAAATGGTGGCCAAAATTTAATGAAGAAAAGAGTAAATTTGTAGAAAGAATTAATATGAGAAATTAAGAAAGACGGATCAGAAGTAGAATAACTTTATATAATATTTTAGAGAATTTTATTTTGTAAGAGGTAGACAAAAAACTAAAGCAATGAATATGAGAATAAGTTGTAACTTGATGATTGAGGTCCGATAATTATATTTATTTTTTATTACGCCCACTCACTCGAATGTGTAACACCCCGATATTTCGCGACTCGTAAATTTAAAGATTTTAAATTTAATTTCGAAAATAAATTATATTTCACGAATGTCGTAATTTATTTAGATGATTCGAATAATTTATGTCGAGGTTTTTTTTAATTTAAAAGTTTACATTTCATTAATTGCGTAAATTATACCTTAATGATTTAATTTTATTGTTCCGAAAAATGTTTTTCTTAATTTTAAGTTTATAGTAACTTAAGTCGGTGTTTTTTGCTCAAACCATCATAAAACTTGTCTAAGAGCCTAGTATGTGACTGAGTCCATTTCCCCATCTTTCCTAACAAAAACCCCAACCCTAACTCTCTCTCCTCCCCCCTTATTCATTTTTCACATGTGCAAAACATAACAACAAACACCATTTTTGTGTTTTTCTCCTTCAATCTTAGAATGCTCATAAAATCTTCATTACTTGTCCGTTTGAGGTGATTTTCGCATCTATTTCTTCCTCTCACCGTCATCCATCTTTCTAAATAAGATTTATCGGAATATACCTCCATCTTAATTGCTGGCCGTGGCTTTTTTTGGCTCGTTTTCGGGACTTATGTTGTTGTTGGTGTTTCAAGTTCTGGGCTTGGTCGAATGGATTAGTTTGGAGTCGATTCATGGTGGTTTGAGAAGTTATAAGGTATCCTTGATGAGAAACCTTGGTTTATTTCATAAACTATGCATCTTATGTGCAATTACTTGTTGTTTATGCAATTAGTTGTGAATATGGATTTTTTTTATATGGGAAAATGTAAAAAATTATATTAGAATCAAAGTAGAACCACTACATCATAGTTTTTTGTCCTTAAAGGACTTACATCAGATTTTGTCTCAACATACAACAATTCTCAACTACTGCCTCCTTAATTGCTCAATCCATCTGGTATCCTTCCTGGTAAGATTCCCTCTCACATTGTTTGCTATGCTTTGGTTTACGTCTTGCTTGATAAGGTTGACACATTTCAATAGAGTATAAAGCACTCCCTCCAGTCTAATCTGATTCCTCTGCTGCCACACATAATAGGTTGTAGCATTTAGGATACTGTCTATTATCCCACCTTTGAGTCTGGAGTATCTCTTAGTCTTCCTCCATTCCAGTGAATAAGGATTTTATGGGTGAACTTGTTGTCTAGAATCTGATTTATGTTCAGAATCATGTTAGTATTTCATATTGAATATGTTATTAGGTTGTATGAACATGGATGATACACATTTATGGAATTTGGGTATGATAATCTTATTTGGTTAATTGTATACTTCACATGTGATATTTGTGGTTATTATTTTCTGGGTAAGATGAATTTTCATGTGGGAATCATGGATTGGGAAACATCCCACGGATTTTGTGTTGTTTCCATTATCGCGATATGCGTTTTCTGAACAAGGCTTCCCAGCCGGTCGACCGGCAGCCGATCGGCAACCGACTGAGAACCCTTATTCCTCACTTTTTGGAACATTGGATGTATTGGATGTACAGGTCCTCTCACACAGGTGGTCGGCAGCCGGTCCACCGGCTGATCCCCTTTGTGGTCAATGATGTATTTTGATGGGGGGGGGGGGGGGGGGTGGTATCCTCCAGCCGATCCACCGGCTGAGATTTCCCTCCTGAGTTTTCTAAAAGTCTAAAGAAGTTACCAAGGCCCTTAGCCAGCCTACCGGCCGCCGGTGGTCTGACCGGCTGAGAGTACCTGTTTTATTAAAATCGTCTATAACTTTTTGTTTTATGAATCAGATTCCATTAATTCCTTTCAGTATGCCTTGTATATGTTTCTTTTGCATGATTACCTCTTTATACATATGTTATAACCTTCATTTGGTGTTGATGTCGATCGATCCTTATTTATAGGATGTGGTGTGTTATATTTGAAGCCCATACTATGAGCTATTATATGACTCTTGTTCTCACCAGACTCCATTAATATTTTTGGTATGATCGTTAGGCCTGGTGCTCTCGGTCAGGTTTCAGATCACCCGCCTTGAGTTGGGGGTAC
This sequence comes from Silene conica, assembly GCA_029255685.2. NCBI lineage: Eukaryota > Viridiplantae > Streptophyta > Magnoliopsida > Caryophyllales > Caryophyllaceae > Silene > Silene conica. The sequence continues at coordinate 57,083,607 of CM055317.2, forward strand.
TTCGTTCCTAGGAACTTCGAGTCTTGGAGGTGTTCTTTGGACACTTGTCGAATCGGGGAAGGATTATACCTCGAGAGTCTGGTCAGATTTAGATTAGGACAGTATATCGGTATTGTCGTCTTACCAAGGGATTTGAATAGTCCGAGACTGTAACACCCCCACTTATTCAAGGGCCTGAACTAGGACTCCCCAGATAAATAAGGGTGTTACCATCTCGGTTTCCCGAGGCAGTAGATACAAAGGAAATAACACAGTACTTTATTAATAAATGTTAAACTCGGAAACAAGTTCTTACAACTATCTTCAAACTGTCTTATAAAATAAAGTACAACTCATGACAAATCGACTATAGTGATCTAGACTCTAGTCTGGTCCAGATCCAAGCTCTCCCTTCTTTAGCTCTCATAGTCTCAAACACCTGTCAATCTGCTCCCCAATAAATTGGTTCATCACAGGTGATCACGAATACACGGGGTCAACCACAAGGTTGGGTAGGGGAAAAATGAACAGTCAAGCATTACTATAAATAGAAAGTCAATCATCTCCACTCCGAATCACAAGACCCATAATCCTCCACACCGAATCACAAGACCCATTATCTCCACACCAATCACAAGACCCATTATCTCCACACCAATCACAAGACCCATTATCTCCGCACCAATCACAAGAGCCATTATTCTCCACATCGTATCGTATCACAGAAATATACAGTCAATTAAATACAATATAACACCATTCATACAATAAGATATAAATTGTTAACATCGGATAATAACGAATCACTCATCACCATGTATACAGTATTCCCCTACCTCAAATTGCGGAAGCACAGTCAATCACAAGCTTGCTAGAAATGTTCCACGCGAAAAGCGTTACCTAAACATGTGTACGTAACGAATTAATAAACTTCCCGAACCCCCACAAATCAACTTATACTTACTATAAATAGTTACTTTCTATAAGTGGAAAGTTTCCTAATATAAAAAACTTTCCCAAAACAACAACTTTCTTTAAAGGGGAACTTTCAGACTCATAATGCCTTCAATTAAAACAACTAATAACTAACTAATTACTGACACAATATATTAAAAACAGTAAAAACCATCTACTAAACAACCTAATGACAAAAATACTATTATTATAAATAATAATATAATAATAATAGTAATAGTAATTGTAGTAATTGTAGAGACCCTTACTTACGTTACCACGCAAACACCAACACACTAACCACCTCGCGACCCATCTCCACCCTAAACCCACGTTACTCCTCCACCCTTCCGTCAACCACCACGCCAGCAACCCCCGACCAGCCGGTGAGTTGAACCACGGCTGGTTCCAACGCATACCTACTACTCGACAACTCGCGTAAAGACAAGTCCGACCCACACCGTGTAACACCGTCACAACTACCTACGAATACCCCGTCTACAACCACCGACGAGGTGAACCAAGGCCCCTACCAGGCCTGGTTCCTCACCCAAACGCCATAACCCGTCCCCAACTATTCCCTGCCGACACCGCTACTATTCTCAACACCACCTAAACCACCGCCGGAACCACCTCTGACACTAGACCGTAAACAATGGTGGTACCACCGTGTCGACCTCCCCCGAGTCAACGGTGATACCACCCCCCAAACACCCCCTGTACATCGTACATCCCATATAGCCGAGACAATTACGAAAACGAACACTCCTCTCCGACACCGACTATGCCGCCTGCACCCACCGTGACAGCCACCACCTTACTACCCCGACTACCACCAGTAAAATGGTGTTAATATAAATTGAGGATGACGACCCGCTAACCTTCGAACCTTAAACACGATATACCCGCTGACCCGACAACAAAGACAACCAAAGGCAACGTACCTGCTTCCCGATCGAAACGAAGGACCCTAGACTGCTCTGAACCCGTCGTGTGATCCTCCTCTTCCTTCTCTGTAGTGGCGGCTGTAAGGTTGTTGTGTTGGTTGTGTGTATATTAGGGTAAAAAGGAGGTAGGTAAGCTCTCATATAAGGCGGTAGTGTTTGGGGCGTGAGGTGTGTTTGAGGGTTTTAGAAAATATTCGGGCTGTTGCAATGTTCTTACTACATACGACGCCCATTCTTTACTCCTAAGGTCCCAAGTTCAAACCCCACCAACGACAAGTAAAACATACAATTCGATAATTTATTCATCTAATAGTAAAAACGTTTAAATACTAGTGACACGATAATCATAAAAGTAAATATCGTAACAAAATAGTTTAAATATTCGGGGTATTATAGTCTTCCCCCCTTAAAATGAACTTCGTCCCGAATTTCAACCACACACTTATATAGAGGTACTCGTACTCAAACATGTATCACACATACGTCCTATACTCCAACATATATCACATACCTAAAACAGACTCAAACCGTGCTAACATCAAAGCAAGACACGAAATGTTACATTCTACCCCCCTTAAATAAGAGTTACGTCCCCGTAACTTACCTGAAACAAACAGGTGTGGATAACGATATCTCATGGATGCCTCAGCTTCCCATGTAGCTTCTTCCATATTATGGTTGGTCGACAGAACTTTCACCAATGTTGTTTCCCCATTTCGAGTTTTCCGCACCTTCCTATCCAGAATCTCTTTTGGAGTCTCCGCATAGGACAATCGCTCATCCACCTCAATCACCTCGTGGCGTAGAACATGTGATGGATCACTCACATACTTCCTTAATTGAGACACATGGAACACATTATGGACCTTGGATAGGGCTGGAGGTAAAGCTAATCTGTATGCCACTTCTCCAACTCTGTCCAAAATCTCAATGTAACAACCCGACCCACCACCGTCGTAACACACCCCCAATAAGATGAGAGGTAAGCCTTTGGGCCTATTATTTGTCCTCACTTAAGCCCAAAAGCACAAGGCTTTGTTACTAAGTGGTGGGTGGAAGTTATTATAAACATATCAGAAGCCTCACATTCTACCGATGTGGGACAACTTTCCTCTCATACTCCTGGGGTGTTACAAACTCCCCCACTTAAAGAACACAACGTCCTCGTTGTGCCTCAAACTTGACCACAACCAGGGCCAGAATCCTCCCCCGCTAGATGTGTGACCCGGGTACTCCCGACCACAGGCTCACCACACGGTCGCAGGGTCGCTCTAATGCCATTTGTAACAACCCGACCCACCACCGTCGTAACACACCCCCAAAAATATGGGAGGTAAGCCTTTGGGCCCATTATTTGTCCTCACTTAAGCCCAAAAGCACAAGGCCTTGTTACTAAGTGGTGGGTGGAAGTTATTATAAACATATCAGAAGCCTCACATTCTACCGATGTGGGACAACTTTTCTCTCATACTCCTGGGGTGTTACACTCAAATGGTCCAATAAACTTCTGGCTCAGCTTGCCACGCTTCCCGAACCTCATCACACCCGTCATTGGAGATACCTTCAACAATACCTTTTCTCCCGCATCGAACGAAATATCGCTCCTTTTTAGGTCTGCATAGCTCTTCTGTCTATCCTGGGCGGCCCTCATTTTCTGTCGAATAATCTGTACCTGCTCCACCATCTCCTGAATCATATCTGGCCCTAAAACCACGACATCGGCTCGATCATCCCAACACACAGGGCTCCGACATTTCCTCCCACACAAAGCCTCAAAAGGGGCCATCCCTATACTGGCATGATAGCTGTTGTTATATGAGAACTCTATCAATCCCAGTCGATCCTCCCAAGATCCGCCGAACTCGAGTACGCACGCTCTTAACATATCCTCAAGGGTCTGAATCGTTCTCTCAGTCTGGTCGTCGGTAGCTGGATGGAAAGCTGTACTCATCTTCAACTGGGTACCCAAAGCGGCCTGCAACTCCTGCCAAAATCTAGATATGAACCTCGAGTCTCGATCCGAAACAATGTCCTTGGGTACACCATGCAATCTGACCACATTCTGAACATATGACTTAGCCAACTCGGCTTTACTCCAGGTATCTTTCATGGGAATAAAGTGAGCTGACTTAGTCAACCTATCTACAATCACTCAATTCATGTTGTTGCCCCTCTGAGTCCGAGGCAACCCCACAATAAAGTCCATCGAGATGTTCTCCCACTTCCACTCTGGCATATCTAATGGCTAGATTTTTCCTTGAGGTCTCTTATGCTCTCCTTTCACTCTTTGACATGTCAAACATCTCGACACAAACTCAGCGACTTCCTTCTTCATATTTGCCACCAGAACGTCTTCTTAAGGTCCTTGTACAACTGATCACCCCCTGGGTGAACGGAATATGGCGTAGCGTGAGCTTCAGTTAGTATTTTCTTCTTTAGCTCTCCAATATCCGGAACACACCAACGCCCACTGAACCTCAAACTACCATCGTTATGGATACTGAATTTGGTTGCAGCCTCTCCACCCTCACTCTCAATCATCTCGCGCCACTTGTGGATTTTTGCATCATTCTTTTGTAACTCCCGAATCTCCCCATACAACTCAAGCTCCACAGTCAAATCACTAAGAGTATCCCCTTTCCGGATCATGAAAATTCCCATCTCCCTTAGCTCACCATGCAACCTCACTCTCGACCTGGCACAACTAAAAGTATGAACAGACTTCCTGCTTAGGGCATCTGCTACCACATTTGCCTTGCCTTCGTGGTAGACAATCTGCATGTCGTAGTCTCCAATCAACTCTATCCACCTTCTCTGCCTCATGTTCAACTCTCGCTGGGTGTAGATATACTTCAAACTCTTGTGATCAGAAAACACCTTAAAATTGGCTCCATAAAGGTAATGGCGCCACAATTTAAGTGCAAAGACCACTGCTCCCAATTCTAAATCATGAGTCGGATAATTTTCCGCATAGGTCTTCAATTGGCGAGAAGCATACGCGATCACTCTCCCATTCTGCATTAGCATACAACCCAGTCCATGTTTTGAAGCGTCAGTATAAACTTAGAAATTATCACTCCCGACAGGTAAAGCGAGGATAGGAGTTGTTGTCAGACGTTCCTTAAGGGTTAGGAATGCCCTCTCACAGCTCTTATCCCAGACGAAACGGTTCTCCTTCCTCATCAACGATGTTAAGGGCTTTGCTATTATCGAAAAATCCTTGACGAACCTTCGATAGTAAGCAGCCAATCCCAGGAAGCTTCGAATCTCACTCACATTCTTCGGACTCCGCCACTTAGTCACAACCTCGATCTTACTAGGGTCGACAGACACCCCCTCCTTGGAAATTATATGCCCTAGAAACGCGACTTTCTTCAGCCAAAATTCACACTTGCTCAACTTAGCATTGATCTTATGCTCCTCCAGAGTCCTGAGTGCCCTCCTCAAATGATCCTCGTGTTCTTCCTCATTCTTGGAATATACTAGGATATCATCGATGAATACAACCACGAACTTATCCTGATATGGGCTAAAGACTCGGTTCATCAAATCCATGAAAACATCTGAAGCATTAGTCAATCCGAATGGCATAACCACAAATTCGTAGTGGCCATAACTCGTTCTGAAAGCGGTCTTAGGCAAATCTTCATCTTTGATTCTCAACTGGTGATACCCTGATCTGAAGTCAATCTTAGAGAAAACCCTAGCTCCACTTAACTGATCAAACAGTTTGTCAATTCTGGGCAAAGGATATTGATTCTTGATGGTTACATTATTCAGTTCTCAATAGTCGACACACAGCCTCAAACTCCCGTCTTTCTTTTTTCACGAATAATACGTGTGCTCCCCAAGGTGACACACTGGGTCGGATGAATCCTTTCTCAGCTAGTTCATCCAACTGCTTCTTCAATTCCTCCATCTCCTTCGGTCTCATACGGTACGGTGATTTAGATATTGGTCCCGCCCCTGGCTTTAGGTCAATGGAAAATTCCACTTCCCTCCTTGGCGGCAACCCTGGAACGTCATCTCGGAATACTCCCTCAAACTCCCGCACCACAGGTATCTCATTAGTCTTAGGGGTCTCAGCCTCACAATTCCACATCTGACACAAGATCAGACTATCTCCTTTCCTCAAGCTAGACTTAAGGGTATTGACGGAAATGAATTTGACCTTAGGTTTGACTAGGTATCCCTTGTAAGACACCCTCACTCCCTTAGGTCCCCTCAAGGAAATCTTCTTTTGATGACAGTCAATAAAAGCTCGGTACTTCCCCAGCCAATCCATCCCCAGCCCCCAGTGGAAATTCTATGAGGTCACAATGGAAATTTGCCTCTCCAATTTTGGTGGCTACACTTCTATAAACTCTACTAAAAGTTATCGACTATCCTGAACGTATGGTCACTGAGTCCGCGACCAAATCAAATCTCTCAAGTCCCAAGGCCTAACATGCTCTCTAGACACAAAAGAATGGGTAGCCCCGGAATCGAACAGTACAAAAGTAGGTTTAGAGTTCACGAGAAAAGTACCGGTCACAACATGGGCATCATCCTTAGCCGCCTGCTTCCCCATGGCAAAAAGCTTGCCACTGGACTTAGCTTCACTCTGACTGGCAGTAGATGTACCAGCCTGCTGATTTCCTTCAGCTCCCGTCTTCTGGCTGTTTCCACCTCCACTGTACTGATTCTGATACGAACGGTTCTGATAATTGTTGTAGTTCCTCGGATAATTGTTGTTGCCTCCAGACTAAGCACCCCCACCGTAGCTTGACATGGGTGTACGATACCCACTGCTACCATAAGACTGAGTGCGTGATCCATGATATCCTGATGTCGGCGTACGATATCCTCCGGACTGGTTTCCCCCAGAGGAGCGACACACCACCTGCTTGTGCCCCGTATTCCCACAGCCAAAGTAAACTATCCCAATCGAACCACTACTAGCACCTCCACTCCTGTAGTTACTCCCATTCTGATTCCTCACACTGCCTGAGGCACTGCTGTTGAAGTACCCGCTGTACTTATTGGTGCTTTGCTTTTTCGACCCAGAACTTTCACTCCCACTTCAGCCTTCCTCTTCTCAGACTTTGTCTTCTTGTCTTCCTTAATCATTTCCGAGAGCCTCTCCGCTGCCCCAGCCCTTCAGTAGATGTCCCGGACTGTGGTGGGCGGAGCCGCAATAAGTCTCTTCTTGATATTTATAGTCAACCCCCTTTCGAACTTCATTGCCAGCATCGCATCATCAAAACCCATTTCCCCGACGTAGCTCAGCAACTGGATGAACTTTCGATAATAGACCTCCACCGTCATATCCTCCGTCATCCTGAAGGTATCGAACTCCTCCCTCAATTTACTTTTCTGAAATTCCGGTAGGAACACTTCATATAGGATCCTCTTGAACGCGATCCAGGCGACATACTCAGTCCCGTCCTCTCTAGATGCTTCATGAATCTCCCCTTTGCTTCCGGTCCACCAGTCACCGGCCATACCCCGAAGATAGTGGGCTTCTTGGTCAACCCTCAGTTCTTCGGGGCAATCCACCAGTTCGAACAAGTTACTGAATTCCCGGCACCATGCTCCTAGCAAATGAGGTTCCCCCTCCCCATTGAATTGGGTAGGGTTATGCGTCGTAATGATCGTGCTCATCTTCGCGGAATCCATGCGTTTGGCCTTTAGGGCCTCATTCTCAGCTATCAAACGATCTAACTCCTCTTGAGTGATGTTAGCAACACTATTTCTTCTCAGAGGCATGTCTATAATACAAAGAAAAGAAATGAGTCCCGGTTCAAGTGGGCACCCATTTGGATTAGGGCTATATTCCCTAAACATCAGAGTCCATAAACAACTAACATACTGAGTAATACTTATCTATAATATGGCTCATGGATCACATAACCGCATATCGCTAGACATGATAAAATTACTGATATGATACACATCACCTCATGCATCCATAATATCATACATCTTTTGTATTCACAAGAACGAAATCCCTTCAAACACATACCCTTACTGGCTTATTCAGGTCATTCACATATAAGAAGAGTTCTTATAACATTCTTATCACAATTCACCATTACTTCCATCACCTCCTATTCTACCCTTTTCTCTCGTATGCACTCTGGGTTCCCGGGTAAGACTGAGAGGGCCAATGGTTCGGTGTGAGGGGGCCCAGACTCATACTTTTCCTTTAGTGTGCTTCTAACAGTCCTATCCCGGGGTTCATTTTATTTACACTCATCCTACATTCATTGGGTTCATTAGGTTAGGCCTGATGATCGTTCGCTCTGATACCACTTTGTAACACCCCCACTTATTCAAGGGCCTGAACTAGGACTCCCCAGATAAATAAGGGTGTTACCATCTCGGTTTCCCGAGGCAGTAGATACAAAGGAAATAACACAATACTTTATTAATAAATGTTAAACTCGAAAAAAAAGTTCTTACAACTATCTTCAAACTGTCTTATAAAATAAAGTACAACTTATGACAAAACGACTACAGTGATCTAGACTCTAGTCTGGTCCAGATCCAAGCTCTCCCTTCCTTAGCTCCCATAGTCTCAAACACCTGTTAATCTGCTCCCCAATAAATTGGTTCATCACAGGTGATCACGAATACACAGGGTCAACCACAAGGTTGAGTAGAGGAAAAATGAACAGTCAAGCATTACTATAAATAGAAAGTCAATCAGCTCCACTCCGAATCACAAGACCCATTATCTCCACACCGAATCACAAGACCCATTATCTCCACACCAATCACAAGACCCATTATCTCCGCACCAATCACAAGACCCATTATCTCCGCACCAATCACAAGACCCATTATTCTCCACATCGTATCGTATCACAGACATATACAGTCAATTAAATATAATATAACACCATTCATACAATAAGATATAAATTGTTAACATCGGATAATAACAGATCACTCATCACCATGTATACAGTATTCCCCTACCTCAAATTGCGGAAGCACAGTCAATCACAAGCTTGCTAGAAATGTTCCACGCGAAAACCGTTACCTAAACATGTATACGTAACGAATTAATAAACTTCCCGAACCCCCACAAATCAACTTATACTTACTATAAATAGTTACTTTCTATAAGTGGAAAGTTTCCTAATATAGTAACTTTCCAGAAAAAACAACTTTCTTTAAAGGGGAACTTTCCCGACTCATAATGCCTTCAATTAAAACAAATAATAACTAACTAATTACTTACACAATATATTAAAAATAGTAAAAACCATCTACTAAACCACCTAATGACAAAAATACTATTATTATAAATAATATAATAATAATAATAATATAATAATAATCGTAATAGTAATTCTAATTATTTTAGTGACCCTTACTTACGTTACCACGCAAACACCAACACACTAACCACCTCGCGACCCATCTCCACCCTAAGCCCACGTTACTCCTCCACCCTTCCATCAGCCACCACGCCAGCAACCCCCGACCAGCCGGTGAGTTGAACCACGGCTGGTTCCAACGCATACCTACAACTCGACAACTCGCGTAAAGACAAGTTCGACCCACATCGTGTAACACCGTCATAACTACCTACGACCACCCTGCCTACAACCACCGGCGAGGTGAACCAAGGCCCCTACCAGGCCTGGTTCCTCACCCAAACGCCATAATCCGTCCCCAACTATTCCCTGCCGACACCGCTACTAATCTCAACACCACCTAAACCACTGTCGGAACCACCTCTGACACTAGACCGTAAACAATGGTGGTACCACCGTGTCGACCTCCCCCGATTCAACGGTGATACCACCCCCCAAACACCCCTTGTACACCGTACATCCCATATAACCGAGACAATTACGAAAACGAACACTCCTCTCCGACACCGACTCTGCCGCCTGCACCCACCGTGACAGCCACCACCTTACTACCCCGACTACCACCAGTAAAATGGTGTTAATATAAATTGAGGATGACGACCCGCTAACCTTCGAACCTTAAACACGATATACGCGCTGACCCGACAACAAAGACAACCAAAGGCAACGTACCTGCTTCCCGATCGAAACGAAGGACCCTAGACTGCTCCGAACCCGTCGTGTGATCCTCCTCTCCCTTCTCTGTAGTGGCGGCTGTAAGGTTGTTGTGTTGGTTGTGTGTATATTAAGGTAAAAAGGAGGTAGGTAAGCTCTCATATAAGGCGGCAGTGTTTGGGGCGTGAGGTGTGTTTGAGGGTTTTAGAAAATATTCGGGTTGTTGCAATGTGCTTACTACATACGAGGCCCATTCTTTACTCCTAAGGTTCCAAGTTCAAACCCCACCAACGACAAGTAAAACATACAATTCGATAATTTATTCATCGAATAGTAAAAACGTTTAAATACTATTGACACGATAATCATAAAAGTAAATATTGTAACAAAATAGTTTAAATATTCGGGGTATTATAGAGACTAAGTATACATGCTGTTTTCGTATAATGGAGTCGTCATATGCAATCTTCTATGTTGTGTTTCTTGTTTCTTAGTACCATACTGCGGGAAACTTCAGTTGGAACGCTGAGACCACTATGTGACTGCTTAGTGTTGGTTAATGCCTGAGTCGGGGCCTCTTAACTAAATATTAAATTAAGTGAAGTTAGATGCTTATTGGTAAGAATACTTGAGTAGTGAAATATGACTAAGTAAAGTATATGTTTATTCGTAACTTATTATGATGATGTATGGATTTATGTTTCACATGATTTTCATTTATGTTAGAGCATGCTTATGTATATAACGTGTTTATCTGGTTACGTGTTTATTGACAATAAAAATGGCCGCGAGAACCTCTAGTTGCTCCCCACTGACTGTGGCATACATGTTTTCATGTATGTAGGTTTGTGCTGATTGTGATGGGGATACCGTGAGAGCTAGCGAGCGATGTTGTATATCGACATGACATTACTGACACGGCTGTCGCAACCCTATCAAAAATAAACCAACTGGTCCTAAAACAAATGTAGTAGAGGCAGTCGGGTATCGATTCCACAGGGAGAGGTAAATCTCTTGAGTTTAAGCAAGTTTGTTAAAGTAACCAAATGGGGGCTAGTGTTTTGATTTGTATTCTAAAATCTAAAAATAAAGGAAAGGATAAGAAATATAAACGAAAAACTAAAGGAAGAAGAAACTAGGATCGTCGATTCACCATGGCCTAAGGTGGAAGGAAGAAATTAAGAATGTATTAAACTGGGAGAGGGGTTGTGAAAAGGTCCTTTCTATCTCCTATTCGCCCTAGGATAAAACTAACAAACTTTCGCTCTAGCTAGTTCATTGTCGATCTACCTTTTCCAATATTTCGATCTAGGTCAAAGGAATCCACACAGTTAATTGAATTCGTCGACTCCAACAATCAAAAGCTATTATATGCAATGATTAAATGCAATCCCTCATCTAAAACATTCACTACAACACCTAATCCTAAGCCATGGTTTCCCTAAATCCTAGTACAACATCTAGCTAATCATGCTTAAACAATTAGTTACAACAATGAAGGGAAAGGGATTAAACATCATAAAAGACGAAGAAATGGAAAACATAAATTAATTAAAGAAATAGAAAAGGGGTACCGCGATTACACATTGTGAAATGAGATGAACGAGAAATATGATCCGCAAGCAAGAGTATTGATCTAATCAACTAATTAGGGTTTTGAGAATGGAAATGGAAAAATGAGATCTAAAGTATACTGCAACTGTCTACTGTCTACTGGTCTGATATGTCAAGAAGTCTGCTAATTTTGCTTAACCCCCCTTTATGCTATTTTCGAAACCCTTCAAAGATTGGAAGATTACTGAAATCTCGTTGCCTTGCTCGATCGAGTAAGTGAGTTACTCGATCGAGGCGTCTTTTTCTCCTCCTTGCTCGATCGAGTGAAAATCAGTACTTGATCGAGTGAACTGCAGAAAGAAGTCGATGGTCTTGAGTGGGATGTTCGATCGAGTAAATCTCATCCTGCAACCACTCGATCGAGTGAAAATCAGTAATCGATTGAGTTACTTCTGCGCTTTGGGTGTGGATCACCTTTCTTTGGGGTTTTTGCACTTCCTAACGCAATACGATTCTTCCTTGACTTCTTTGAAAGTGCTTGGCTATCGAGGATCAAGTGGATTTTCCTTCTTCCCGGCTTTTATCTGCAATAAATACAAAACGGAACCGAGTAGACAATTCGGGGGATAAAATTAGCCAAAAGTTATGAAATTGAGGACAAATACGTGTAGAATGGGCCAACAAGGTCTATATTAAATGCACGTATCAAATATAACCAAACCAAACCTAACCTTTGCTTATCCTCAAGAAAATAAGGTGCATCTAACTCCACAAATGGAAACAAGCACGGAACTATCACTGAAGTGTCTACTCAAGCCATAATTAAGACATAAGTTAAGACCTTGCACAATCGATGAATGCATACGAGTTGTTAGAAAGTTTTTCAGGGCACTACTGAACCGTCAAACTTGCAAGACCATTGATAATGGACTCTCGCGGGTCACCATTCTCTCATGAAGCAAAGGGTGAACAAGTGAATGTAAGAGAGAGAGAGAGCGAGAGAAAGATAGTCGCTCACCTAACTGCGACCCACATAAGCATGCATGCAATAAAAATGATAAGCAATTCAAATTACCGTACACACATTCCAACCAAACATAGTCCTGTCACATCTGAGGGCTTACACATAACCATACATCAAGATCCACTTCCAACTGAATTATGAATTAATAACATATGCCTTTTTTGTTGGCACAAAACTTCACCAAACCGAATTGAAAATACTCCTCAAATGATACGAATTGAAGCATAGGAGTGAAACCGTCTCATCAAACAAATTTTTTTTTTTGGAAACATAAGACATTGGTTTCTTTTTTCTTTCCTCTTTCATCGTCTTCCTTCTTTTATTTTCCCAACTCCAAATTAGTGTAAAACAGACCAAATTCAGACCAATAGAAAAATACCGCAAAACATACACTAAACTAGCTTGACAAGGCCGGCTAAATTTGGATGTAGCTGAGGGTCAACATGCAAATTTGGATAGTGTACCGTCTTAAGAGTTCATGTTAAAGGATTAGATTTACGAGTGCTACTTGTGGATTTGGTTGTGGGAAAATATCTGTATATATCCCAATACTTTATATTCAGGATTATAACGAAATTATAATTATGATTTACAGTCATAAATGAAATACGAGATAATAGGATTGGGAACAAGAATTAACCTTTGGTCCTTGCAAGAGGCCTATAAACAGAAATCAAAATAGATATCCTCATAATTGTTGCACCCAAGACGCTTCGAGAAATACCCTTACTAGAGCTAGAAACTGCAAAAAATTACCGTTAATTTTTGTGAATGATGAAATAGAGAGAGGAGGGAGTATCACGTCTGTTTTTGGAACTCTTGAATGTATGTATGTCATGAGGCTAGTATATAAAGTAGTAGGAGGTGTTTGTTAATAAGTATAAATCTTATACATAACCTTAACCACCTTGCATAGTTTAGATAGGATTTCTCAAATCCGTATTTGAGTATACCTAAACTATTACAAACTCAGAACTGACAGAGTACCATACCTATACTGACCAAACACTACTCCACTCGGCTCAACCAATTTTATCAGTATAAGATCAGTTTTTATCCTCTCTTGTGTATAATGTTTATCTTATAAATATCGTATATTTATAATTTACTAATTAAATATAACCGTTTATATTTAACTAAATTATTCAATCTTTATTAAATAATTCCATTTCACACACTAATTTTGTAAAACCCCTCGCGAAAGCGGAAATTATAAACATACAAAGTGCTAATAATGCAGCGGAATTAAAACTTTTTAACATAACTAAACAAGCGAGGTGTCCTACTGCAAAACTGAACAAAAATAAGTATTAAAGTATAATACAAAAGCAGCCCGGGATAACACATCCCTACAGGCATTAAATACTGAAAACATAAGTCTAAGGTCTAGCTAACGAATGGGTGAAGTCGTGACGATGAAGGATCATCGCTCGCTAGCCTCAACGTAACCCCCTGCAAACAGCATCAAGTACCTACACACATACAACATGTGCGCCACAGTCAGTGGGGAGTGACTAGAGCTCTCATAGCCACCTATTGTCATGCAACACAGAAACATATAGATACAAGTATTATACTCCAGCATAAACAATCATGTGAAGTACTCCATCAATAACTCGTCTTAACATACTCATGTAAATAGATATTAAACCGCAACTCAGGTACATTTAAACACAATTAAACACGTATCAGCACTATATAACACAGTACCCCAACTCAGGCAAGTATATACAAATCATTCAGCAAAGTCTAGCACTATGCCCCGACTCGGGCAAGCTAAACACAAAACACGCATGAACCACCCAGGAAGGGGTTCGACCATAGAACAAAGAACCACCCACTAAGGGGTTGAACAAGGAGAAAGAACCACCCACGAAGGGGTTCAACAAAGATACAAAACCACCCACTAAGGGGTTCGTCAAGGAAACAGAACCACCCACTAAGGGGTTCGCAAGGAGAAGGAACCACCCACTAATGGGTTCACACGAACAAACACAACGAACCAACCACTAAGTGGTTAAACAACCAAATCTCCTAAGGAGGCTCTACACTAAACCACAAATCATTTACCTAAAAACAACCAATCAACAATTAGTTGACTACGGGGACTAATTTGAGGCGAGAGCCGGTCTTCCTTCTGGTTGCCCGGCCGGGGGGTCTTTCTCCTCAAATCCATTCCCGAACCCAACGTAAATGTCGTCCAAAACTGGGACTACAACAACCTTAAACGGTAAACGATCTACTCCTAATAAACATTCAATCGACACTTAATTGACCCCAGGAACTAAGTCGAGGGAGAGTCGGTTTCCCTTTCGGTTGCCTGACCGGGGGGTCTCTATCTTCACTCCATTCCCGAACCCAATATAGTGACGCCCGAACTCCGGGGACCTCAAACACACATATCATACATGTGAATATACAACCAAGCAATTTAATACCAAATAATCTTAGCATGTAATTCAAGACATCAAGTAATATGAACACTTGCAACTTACGTAGTTCAACCCATAGATTAACATGTGAATTAGTATCGAAACTCAATAAGAAAGTTATATCAAATACCATCAATTATGTTCATATAAAACAAGCTTATAACCTTTCAATATACACATTAGACATGTTACTACTCAAGTGATACCTCATTTCGCGAATAAACAACGGATATCAATTTATTACCAAACATGCGATCAATTAACATAGAATGAACGTAAATTCGATTGAGTCTCATATTAAATAAATATACATCTCGAATCAATTATATGAGCCTCACAACATGATTAAAATATGCTAAGACTCTTAACAAGCAAATCCCTAAAAGCTAACTATCTTTATGCACAATTTCCGTAATCAATTCCTTATGAGCTAATCGACTCGAGACAGATAACCACGCTTCTTATGATGACTTTCCTAGCTCCAATATACATTTAAAACCAAGTATATATACCACCAAACATCACTTAAAACATCCTAAAAACAATTGGGAACAAGCCCCCAAAACAGCTCGACAAACCGATAAACGAGCAGAAAGTTATAACGATTTTTGCGCAGCCTGCGCAAGGGGGTGCGCAGCCTGCGCATGGGAGTGCGCAAACTGCGCCCAAGCACGGGCCAGGTACATTTCGTGAGTTTCCTGCAATTCGACAATTCAATCTATCTTTCGACAAACACTTCTAAACCATGATTTCTAGTATCAAACCTATACTATTAGCACATAACAACCCATAACAATCCCAAGTGTATCTCATATATAATCTTTGAACAAAATCAAGCATTTAAACAAGCATAACAATCGAAATCCCAAATTCTACCGATCTTCATGTATACTCACAAGTTCCATTCAAAAGATGAAATTAACATAATTCTTCAACAATGAACATGATAAGAAGTATAAAGAAGATAAAAGCAAGCCTAAACATATTCCTAAACACAGGATTTCATCCAAAATCACAACAAGCATGCTACTTTAACAATTAGGCCGAGTTACTCATAATCGTCACCTTATAAGCGGGTTAAACTCCAATCTCTTTCTCAATAATGTAACTATCAACCTCTGGGTCCTCTAATCCAACTCTTACAACAAAAGAAACGAAGATTATAAGCCCAAAACGGATTTAGGGCAAAACAGCGTCTTTTTCGACTTCAAGGAAACTGAAATTGAAAGAGATAGGAAGCTTGCAAATCTCGAGAGGATTCCGAAAATGTAAAACTTACCATGATACGAGTTCGGGAAGGGGTCGATATGTTGATTTTAAGCTTGAGAAAAATGGAGGAAATGGAGATTTTCTAGTTACTGTGAAATGAAAATGAAATGTCGATGAAGAAGGAGGTTTATGTAGGGTTTGTTGTCCCTTTTACTTTTTTACTAGAGTCGGGTTTTATTTGTTTGCGAAACGGACTCAAGTTGGGAAATTACTAAAAACAAGGCATTTTAAGATTAAATGTAAAACCCCTCGTCGCAGCGGAAAAGTAAAACATACAAACATGCCAAAATTTACGCGGAATTTAAACTTTAACATGCAAGATAAAAACGAGGTGAATTAAAACAAAACTATGCAAACTGACATGATCAAAACATAGATAAGTATATGAATCTAAGTATGAAACATAAGTACAAAACACAGCCTGGGATGGCACATCACTACATGCACTCAAATGTAGATCCAAAACTAGGTCTAGCTAAACGATAAATGGGTAAGTCATCGATGATAGGATCATCGCTCGCTAGCCTCAGTAACCCTCCATCAACCTGTCATGTACCTACATACATGAAAACATGTACGCCACAATCAGTGGGGAGTGACTAGAGTTCTCATAGCCACCTATTGTCAATAACAAATAATACATAAGGCATCCAACATACTCCAACATTTATAACATGCGAAGTATATATATATATACATATATCCCCTCTCATAACAACATGCATCATTATGCAAAAGCTCTCAACTAACTTCGGAAACTATTTGAAATGAGAGTCGGTCTCCCTTCCGGTTGCCCGGCCGGGGGGTATTTCACTCCAAACCATTTACGAAACCAAACTAAGAGTCATCCAATGCCTTGGAGGAACAGTTCTAAAATCCATAACACTCTATCTAACACAATCAATCAGCAACATCTGACAATGTACCCCAACTCAGGCAAGCAGATGCAATCAGCAGTATCTAGAACCCACCGCAACTCAGGCAAGCACTAGACACAAACAACAGTGTCCAAGTCAAACCCCAACTCAGGTAAACTTGGTACACAAGTCAGCAAGCATACACCCGTAGCCGCAACTCAGGCACGGATGGATACCCATCAGCTAATAATGGTTCATAACGCAACTCAGTCATAACCATTACCCTTCGTAGTGAATCGGAATCCCAACTCAGACCCAATTCAGCACGGTCATACAAACTCACGGAAGGACAGAGGTCCCAACTCAGACATCTCCTACCGCATCATCCATACACGTGACGGTCCAGATGTCCCAACTCAGACATGTCCGACATGCCACAAACACTCACATTTCAAACTAAAGGATCCCAACACAGATCATACCTTGACACGCATCAGACATCAGTACATATTGTACTCTAGCGGTCCTAACTCAGAAATATTCCGATATGTACTACAACCAAGTCCTTAGTACTAATTTTACTGACCTCTAAACAACACTTAATTGACCCCAGGAACTAAGTTGAGGGAGAGCCGATTTCCCTTTCGGTTGCCCGACCGGGGGGTCTCTATCCTCACTCCATTCCCGAACCCAATATAGTGCCGCCCGAACCTCGGGGACCTCAAACACACATACGAGTATAAGAGAAAGGCCAATTTCGATTAAGTTATTTCTAAACGACTGCTATATATTAAAATATCTTAGTCCGATAAAAATTATTAACGAACACTTAAGAATTAACTAATTTTAAACAAGTCACTAACTACTTTACTAAATCTTACGTAGCTCAAATATATTTTACTAAGTATTTGATTACGTTCTAATTAACCGGTTCAACCGTTAAAGGAAATAAACACGATTTAAATTAACTTCATATTATACTACTTATATATTATACGGGGGAAAACGATTAACTAATTAAATTATTTCGACATGCTTCTAATAAGACCGTAACTCATTAGTAATTCGTAACGATTTCTAACGTATTATATTTAAACGTAAGCAAGCAAGCTAGCAAGCACGTACGTAGAATAATAATAAAATAATACTAAAACTAAAAATGTAACATGATGTAGTATGTAATAATGATTAGTCGTAGTAAGTAGTAGTAATAATAATAATTAGTGTCCGTTTTTTGTAAGACGGACATACCCGTCGCAAGCTTGTGACGGGCCAAATATCAGTTAAATGGGTCGAATACATACCACTTGTGTCTGATAGATGGAATGTACACTACATAACAGTTAAAAAACAAAACATAGACAACATGTTAACAAACATAAGCATAATGTTAACAAACTTAAGCATAATGTTAACACAATCGAAGGGAAACATAATTACAAATGACAACTACAAATCAGTCTAACAACATGTGTAATATATATGCACATAATACATAAGTATATCAACATCTAATTACACAGCATAAATTTTCGTATGTTAACTAACTAAACCATAATGTCAACACTACTGAGGGTAAACATAATGACAAAAGGTAACAACAAAGCAGCATAACCATGTGTACGTAATATATAATATTATGTAACGTATACACATAACAGTTAAAGAATAGAACATATCTACTTAACAAAAAAAAATATGTGTCGGCAAAATAAAGAACATTGTAGTCATCATACATAATGCCTAAATATATCAACATTAAAACACAAACATAACACATTTGCGAGATCTTATTTGTTAGTAAATCTGACCCAGACCCATTTTGCTATAATATGGTACCTATTTGGCCCGTCGCAAGCTTGCGACGGGTATGTCCGTCTTATATAAGAATTTGTGTAATAATTAATAGTAGTATTAGCATGTAGACAACACGCCAACAACAAAAGTACAGTAATAGTATACAATAGTAGAATAGCGTTAAGTAGTAGTAGCTTGATCCATAGAGCAGCAGCACCTTGATCAGACAATAGCCAGCAACACTAAATAGTAGTATTGTTTAGCAATAGTAACATAAACAATGTAGTAGCAGTACAGCCAGCAACGTATTAAAACTACTAATGCAGCCAATAGTAGAATTAACAACAAGGAACGACATCAACAACATGAGTGTCACGGATTTAGGAGGGAGTAATAAAATCCAAAGTCCACTCATCCTATAACTCTATCCCAAGCGCATTATATGTCAGAAGAAAGAAACAACCAACTACACAAGAAGACAGTTTGAAACCTTGTATCGGTGCATAAACACGTTAACACCAGCCAAGTTGCAGATCAGTGAGCTATTTTACCATAGATGTGCACATATATTCATTGAGTAGGCTGAACAGTCATATGGAGGGGCCGCAGTAGTAATAATGTACAGCAGCAGTAGCGGTACCAAGACGTTCAGGGGCTGGTCTGGTCTGAACAGACCAGGGACACGGACAGGGGTAGAAAAATGAGTAGGCATGGGGATGGGGAAGGTGCAGAAATAAGGGGGGCGCAGTACAGCAGCAGTAATCAGAATGGGCAGAGTAGCACGCAACATCAGTAAGTACCAGATGCAATAACAACAATGGCAGAGGATAGTAGAGGTGCAGAATGAAATTCATAGTACTGGAGTAGCATGCAGTAGTATGTAGCAGTGGGCAGTAGCTTATGTGTGCAGCAGTAGCGAGTGTATAGGAGACAGTAGATAGTAAGTGCAGCAAGTGCGGTAGTGAGTAGTGGCAGTAATTCGAGTGCAGGTGCAGACAGTAGTAGCGTGCAGCAGCAGTAGAACTGCAACAGCATCAGTCTAGCGGTCTACAGTGGGGAAAGTAGCAACATTAGTATGAATGCAGAGTGAAGGTGCAGTGGCTTATGGCCGTGACTGCAGTGGAGTACTGGGCAGGCGTAGCACAGCAGTGACATGAGTTTAAATGCAGACACGCAGCAGCAGAATGTGGGTAACTAACAACAGTAGTTCAGAAACCACTTAAATAGCATGGATTAGTAATGGACAGAGCAGACATTAACAGTAGCAAAACAATTCAATGATGGAACCACTAAGCATCTATAAGAACAACAGTTACCATATGAAGTAGTAACAATACGTAGCATCAGACCCATATGCAGTAAGACAAAAACAGAAGGACATCATTGATGGTAGGTACAGTGGTGACAGACATTGTAAAACCCCTCGTCGCAGCGGAAATAAAACATACAAAACATGCCAAAATTTAAGCGGAACTTAAACTTTAACATGCATAAAAACGAGGTGAATTAAAACTGAAACTGAACCAACTGATATAAACAGAAATAGATAAGTCTAACTGTCTAAGTACCGAAAGTAAATATATACAAACAGCCTGGGATGGCACATCCCTACAGTCACTCAAAACTGAAATGTAACTAGAGTCTAGCTAACGCAAATGTGTAAGTCAAAATCGATGAAATAGGATCATCGCTCGCTAGCTCCATGCAACATCTGCCAACCATCTGTCATGTACCTACATACATGTAAACATGTACGCCACAATCAGTGAGGAGTGACTAGAGTTCTCCTAGCCACCTTTTGTAACGACACGTAACACTTAAACAGACAATATACTCCAACATATACAAACATGTGAAGCATATAAATCTCAATAACTGAATCTCATATCATCATGCATTTACCATGCAAGGCTCTCCACCAACTTCGGAAACTATTTGAAGGGAGAGCCGGTTTCCCTTCCGGTTGCCCGGCCGGGGGATCTTTCAGTCCAAACCATTTACGAAACTAGCTAAAGTGGCATCCAATGCCTTGGATGAACAATACTATAATCAATACACTAGATCCATCAATATCAACAACTACAACTGACACTATACCAAAACTAGGCAAGCATATGTAATTCAGCAAGTATAAAGGTTCAGCGGTCAATTTAAGACATAACCTAGATACTAAATATTCAGCAAGTATAAAGGTTCAGAGGCGACATCTTAACGCATAACCTACATACCAAATTCACATTCACAAGCAAGGACTCAGAGGCCAACTTAAGGCATAGACCTGCTACTCAACAAGACACTAGACTCAGAGGCGACATCTCAACGCATGGACTAGCATCCAATAAGTAAAGAACTCAGAGGCTAACTTAAGGCATGTCCCTTTACTACATCACAAGACACTAGACTCAGAGGCCAGCTTAAGGCATGTTCTAACATCAACATTTGCACTTCAGGCAAGGCATTAACACCCTAGCTGCCCCGTTGTGCAGCTGCTCTACTCGTCAGACTCAGAAGCCAACTTAAGGCATGTTCCGACGCGATCACAAATAAACATGTCTGGGCTCAGAGGCGACATCTCAACGCATACCCCAGACACGACAACCATACACATATAGGGCTCAGAGGCGACATCTGAACGCATACCCCTATATATGACAAAAAGCTCACATATCAAGCTTAGAGGCCAGCTTAAGGCATACCTTGAAACGCATCACTACAACAGCATTCAAATATAGTAACTAGATCCTTAGTTCTAATCTCCTATACTTCTAAACAACACTTAATTGATCCCGGGAACTAAGTTGAGGGAGAGCCGGTTTCCCTTTCGGTTACCCGACCGGGGGGGTCTCTATCCTCTCTCTATTCCCGACTTTAAAACCTTTAAAATATAGTTTACGAAAATACGGGATGTTACAATCACCCCAACTTTCAAAAAGTTTCGTCCTCGAAACTTGAACGAAGATAAATTCTAAGTAACTATACCTCAATCGAAAAGAGAATGATGCGTAGCACGCATCGAAGCCTCGGTCTCCCAAGTCTGCTCCTCAACATCGCCACAACGCCATAGGATCTTCACTAGAGGCACCACCTTGCTCTTCAGCTTCCGGTCCTGACGATCCAAAATCTTCACGGGACGCTCCTCGAAAGCAAGACTCGGCTCTAAGTTCTCGATCTCTCTATGAAGCAAGTGACTATGGTCACTGACGTACTTGCGGAGCTGTGAAACATGAAAGACGCTATGAACCTTGCCCAAGCTAGGAGGCAAGTCTAATCGATAAGCAGCATCACCAATCCTCTTCACGATCTCGAATGGCCCAATATACTTAGGACTCAACTTGCCCTTGACACCAAATCTCTTGACGCCCTTCTTCGGAGAAACTCGAAGGAAAACTCTGTCACCTACCTCGAACTCAAGAGGTCTTCGACGAACATCTACATAGGATTTCTGCCGATCCTGTGCGGCCTTCATCCTACCTCTGATAAGCTCAACATGATCAATCGTCGCAGCAAACTGGTCAGGTCCTAAATCATGCACGTCGCTCGACTGATCCCAACAGATCGGGCTACGACACTTCCTACCATAGAGCGCCTCATACGGAGCCATACCAATCGACGAGTGAAAACTGTTGTTGTACGAAAACTCAACTAACGGAAGACACTGTTCCCACGAACTCTGGAAGTCAAGTGCACAAGCACGGAGCAAGTCCTCTAAAGTCTGAATCGTCCTCTCGGACTGTCCATCAGTCGCGGCATCAAATGTTGTACTCATCAGTAGACGGCTACCCATAGCCTCTTGTAGAGCCTTCCAAAATCTGGAACAGAAACACGATCCGAAACAATCTCTCTCGGGACACCATGGTAACGAACTATCTCTGAAATGTAAGCCCTTGCTAGGCGGTCCATAACCCAAGTCTCACGAATAGGTACAAATCTGGCACACTTGGTCAATCTATCAACCACAACCCAAATAGCATCATTGCCTCCAACTGTCTTAGGCAATGCAGTCACGAAATCCATCGAAATACACTCTCATTTCCACTGAGGAACATGGAGCGGCTGTAACAAACCTCCAGGTCTCTTGTGCTCAATCTTGACTTGCTGACAAGTCAAGCATCTACTCACATAATCCAAAATCTCTTTCGTCATCCCAGGCCACCAAAATATAAGTCTAAGGTCCTTATGCATCTTCTCACTACCCAGATTAACAGAATAAGGCGTCAAATGAGCCTCATCCAATACTCTCTTCCTCAAATCAGGTACATCTGGAACATACATCCAACCTCGGAATCGAAGAAAACCATCATAACCAATCACAAAATCCTGTGCCTCACCACTAGCAATCTTGGCCTCGAACTTCCTAAAAGCAGCATCTGTAGGCAAACCCTGGCGAATATCCCAATACAATGTCGGCTCGGCTGTCATAGCAGTTAACCAATCAAAACCAATACCAACCATCTCTAATCTCAACTTCCGGAACCCAGAACAAAGCTCCTCAGGCAACACACGCATAGCACTCATCGAATGAGAAGTCTTGCGGCTAAGCACATCAGCAACCACATTGGCCTTACCCTCATGATACAATAACTCAATATCATAGTCCTTAACCAACTCTAGCCAACGACGCTGTCGCATATTAAGGTCCTTCTGTGTGAAAATGTACTTCAAACTCTTGTGATCCGTGAAAATGTGACAATGAGAACCAATCAAGTAATGTCGCCACATCTTCAAGGCATGAACAACAGCAGCCAACTCAAGATCATGCGTAGGATAGTTCACCTCGTGAACTCACAGCTGTCTGGAAGAATAAGCAATCACCTTACCACTCTGCATCAACACACATCCAAGCCATAGCAATAGAAGCATCGCAGTCGACATCGAAATCAACACCAATCTCGGGCAAAGTAAACACTGGAGCAGAAGTCAACCTAGTCTTCAATTCCTGAAATGAGCTCTCACACTTATCTGTCCAAGCAAACTTAGCTTCCTTCTTCAGTAACTGAGTCATCGGACGAGCCAATCTAGAAAAATCCTCAACAAACCGACGGTAGTATCCAGCTAAACCGAGGAAACTACGAATCTCTCCCATATCTTTGGGACTCTCCCAATCCATAACAGCCTCAATGTTAGCGGGATCAACCATAACTCCCTCACTAGATATCACATGTCCAAGAAATGCAACCTTAGATAACCAAAACTCACACTTAAAAAATTTCGCAAACCACTTCTGTCGGCGCAGAATCCCAAGTATCAATCGAAGATGTTCGGCATGCTCAGCATCAGTCTTCGAATAAATGAGGATATCATCAATAAAAACCACAACACAAGTATCTAGAAACTCACTTAACGTCCTGTTCATTTGATCCATGAAGATAGCAGGAGCATTCGTCAAACCAAAAGGCATGATAACGAACTCAAAGTGCCCATATCTGGTACGGAAAGCAGTCTTCGCAATATCAGCCTCTTTAAATGGAATCTGATGATAACTGGAACGAAGATCAATCTTCGAAAATCTGGAAGCACCTCTCAGCTGATCAAACAAGTCATCAATCCTAGGTAAAGGATATCTGCTCTTCACTGTAACTCTGTTCAATTTCCTGTAGTCAATGCAAAGTCTCATGGAACCATCTTTCTTCTTGACGAAAAGAACTGGAGCACCCCAAGGAGAGGCACTCGGTCGAATAAATCCATTCTCGATCATCTCTTCAAGTTGCTGCTTCAATTCTTTCAACTCAGGTGGAGCCATACGGTAGGGAGCCTTAGATATAGGTCCGGTACCTGGAACAAGCTCAATGGTAAACTCCACATCTCTCTCTGGCGGTATTCCCGGCAACTCCTCTGGAAAGACATCTGGAATCTCACGAACAATAGCTACATCCTCAAGTTTCGGTAGCGATGGCTTTACAGCTGAAACAATACACAGGAAGGTTTGGCAACCCTTCCTAAGAAGATATGATGCTTTCATCGATGAGATGACACGAACACCCTTTTTAGGGCGAGTTCCCCTATAGGAAACACGAACTCCTGAAGAACTCCTCAAGCAGATTTTCTGGTCGCGACACTCGAAGCGAGCATGGTATCGCGATAACCAATCCATACCGAGGATAATGTCAAATTCCTCGAGAGGAAATCTCAGTAAGTCCGCTGGAAATGTGGCACAACCAATAATAATCGGAACATCTCTATGGGAAGAAGAGCAGTAGAAAATGTCTCCCGAAGGCAATGAGATAGAAGTCTCCTCAACAACAGAAGACTCCAGAGCTAGTCTGTCGGCAAACTGGGTCGATATGAACGATAGAGAAGCACCAGTATCAAATAAAATCATGCACTCAGCGCCAAGAACAGAAAAGATACCAGCAACGATGTCAGGATGAACCTCAGCCTCTACTCTGGTCATAACAAAGATCTTCCCCTTCGCCTTACCTCCTCTAGTAGCTGCAGCAGCAGTGGCAGCCTTGCCAACTGCGGTGTTCCTCTCAGGACAATCAAAAGACCTATGCCCAAATCCATTACAAGTATAACACTTATAGGCATTCTTGAAACAGTCAAAACCTGGGTGAGATGGTTTACCACAACGGTGGCAAATACTAGAAGCAGTATCCGTGTGAACAATGGTCTTAGCGACCGGTGTAGAGAACCTCTCAAATCGCTTCTTCTGAGAAGAACGTGCAGAACTAGATGGAACAAACGGCCTCTTCCCCTGGTAGATAGACCTCTGGTGTGAAGACACACTAGTAGCAGCAGCTCGGGTCTCAGCATCTATAGCTCGAATGGAATTCTCAGCCCAAATAGCATCATCATAAACCTCAACAAAAGAAGTCGAGTCTCGGCGGACCATATTCTCGATGCGGGGCCCTAACTTCCCTCGGTAGAAGTAAACTCTCTCAGCCTCATCCCTCACAAATCTCGAAGCAAAATGCGCAAGCTGGTTAAATTTGTCGGTGAACTCCTGTACGGACATCTTTCCCTGCTTCAGGTCCATGAACTCCTTAAGTCTCTGTGATCGAAGCTCCTTAGGATAAAATCTAGTCTCAATCTTCTCCTTAAAAGCTTACCAATCAAATAGCGGATCCAGAACGAAAGTCGGACCAGTCAAAGTCCACCATCTATCGGCCTCCAAAGTAAAAAAGTGAGTGGCTAGACGCACCCTATCCTCTCTGACTACCGAATACATGGCGAAACTCTTCTCCATCTCACGGAACCACTCAGAAAGAGCAACAGGATCAACTTCGCCTCCGTAGGTCTTCGCGCGCGTGACTCCTGGACATCTGTGATGCGATCCAAGAGAAGCCACCAGGTCTGTTGGCATCATTGCCTAGCGGAGGAGGAGGAACAGTCTCAGCCTGATGTCTCTGGTTCTCAAGCACTTGAAGAAGCGCTTGCATTATCGTATTCTCAGCAGCTGTATTCCTCACCATCCTTCAAAATAAAAGCAAGTGTTAACTTAGAAATTAGCAATCACAAATAGACTACAATATAAATCCTTAAATCTACCCCATCTCTCATTCATTATTTATTTATATGGTCAAGTTAAGGTTGGGGGTCACATGAGTGTGTCGGGAGCGATAACGCTCTGATACCAACTGTAAAACCCCTCGTCGCAGCGGAAATAAAACATACAAAACATGCCAAAATTTAAGCGGAATTTAAACTTTAACATGCATAAAAAACGAGGTGAATTAAAACTGAAACTGAAACAACTGATATAAACAGAAATAGATAAGTCTAACTGTCTAAGTACCGAAAGTAAATATATACAAACAGCTTGGGATGGCACATCCCTACAAGCACTCAAAACTGAAATGTAACTAGAGTCTAGCTAACGCAAATATGTAAGTCAAAATCGATGAAATAGGATCATCGCTCGCTATCTCCATGCAACCTCTGCCAACCACCAGTCATGTACCTACATACATTCCTACATACATGTAAACATGTACGCCACAATCAGTGAGTAGTGACTAGAGTTCTCCTAGCCTCCTTTTGTAATGACACGTAACACTTAAACATACAATATACTCCAACATATACAAATATGTGAAGCATATAAATATCAATATCTGAATGTCATATCATCATGGATTTACCATGCAAGGCTCTCAACCAACTTCGGAAACTTTTTGGAGGGAGAGCCGGTTTCCCTTCTAGTTGCCCGGCCGGGGGGTCTTTCAGTCCAAACCATTTACGAAACTAGCCAAAGAGTCATCCAATGCCTTGGATGAACAATACTATAATCAATACATTAGATCCATCAATATCAACAACTACACCTGACACTGTACGAAAACTAGGCAAGCAAATGCAATTCAGCAAGTATAAAGGTTCAGCGGTCAACTTAAGACATAACCTAGATACTAAATATTCAGCAAGTATAAAGGTTCAGAGGCGACATCTTAACGCATAACCTAGATACCAAATTCACATTCACAAGCAAGGACTCAGAGGCCAACTTAAGGCATAGACCTTCTACTCAACCAGACACTCGACTCAGAGGCGACATCTCAACGCATGGACTAGCATCCAATAAGTAAAGAACTCAGAGGCCAACTTAAGGCATGTCCCTTTACTACATCACAAGACACTAGACTCAGAGGCCAGGTTAAGGCATGTTCTAGCATCAACATCTGCACTCCGGGCAAGGCATTAACACCCTAGCTACCCCGTTGTGCAGCTGCTCTACTCGTCAGACTCAGAGGCCAACTTAAGGCATGTTCCGACGCGATCACAAATAAACATGTCCGGGCTCAGAGGCGACATCTCAACGCATACCCCAGACACGACAATCATACACATATAGGGCTCAGAGGCGACATCTCAACGGATACCCCTAAATATGACAAAAACCTCACGTATCAAGCTCAGATGCCAGCTTAAGGCATACCTTGATACACATCACTATAACAGCATTCAAATATAGTAACTAGATCCTTAGTTCTAATCTCCTATACTTCTAAACAACACTTAATTGATCCCGGGAATTAAGTTGAGGGAAAGCCGGTTTCCCTTTCGGTTCCCGACCGCGGGTCTCTATCCTCTCTCCATTCCCGAACCCAATATAGTGTCGCCCATCCTTCGGGGATCTCAAACACACATACAAGGTACACAGAACGAATCTCAAATAAAACTGACTAACCATCAAAAGATAAACCAGTTTTAAGGTAAACAGGGCTCTCAGCTGGCCAGGGGCAGGCGGCCGGCTGACCGTCTGACAACTCTATCCTTTTTCACAGTTTTTAAAACAAATGCAACATGAAGGGGCTCCCAGCCGGTCAGCAGGCAGCCGGCCTACCGGCTGGGGGAACCATTCTCTACCTTCCTCTTTCTTTTACGCAAAACACTAGAAAAAGGGCTCCCAGCCGGCCAGCAGGCAGTCGGCCTAACGGCTGGGGACCCCATTTAGCCTACACTTCAAAAACACGCAAAAACCTCAAAGCACTCCCAGCAGGTCGACCGGCTGCCGATCGGTCGACCGGCTCAGAGTCCCTAAGCCTCAATTTCGCATTTTACTAGTAAACCTCCAATCCAACAAAATCGATACCAATACTCCAAATTCTTAACAAGTATACACTACCTAGCATATATAACACACATAGGATGTGAAAGCAAGCATTAAACTCAACAACAATGTCTTAAAACGATCACACTTAGTATTCGTCTTAAGGATGAAATTTCTGAAAATCAACATCTAGCCATGTGAATAACAACCTAAGCATATGAATATCATATATAAGTAATCCTAGCATGTTTCTAAGTCCAAAAAACAACAACAATATCCATAATCAGAAACTTCCACAATCAAAATCAAGAAAACATGTTATTATAACAATAAAGGCCGAGTTTCTCATTATCGTCACCTCAAAAGCGGTTATGCTCCTAGCTCCTCTTCAACAACGTAACTATCCACCCCAAGATCCTCTAAATCATCTCCTACAACAAAGAAAACGGTTTTTAGAAGCTAAAAACGGAATCTACCAAAAACAGCCTCTTTTTCAAGTTGCACGAAATCAAAATTGCAAGAGACGGATGTCAAGGAAATTTCGCAAGGATTCCGAAAATGTATAAAATACCTTGATTCGGATTAGGGAAGAGCTTGGAAAGTTGATTTTTAGATTGAAAAGGGAAGGAGAAATGAGAAAATGAATATAACAGTGTTTTGTTTTTGGAGGAGTGAAAGATGTCGACATAAGCATTTGGGATTAGGGTTTAAGTAGTCATTTTCCGTTAAATGAAACGGGTTAATTGTTGTGAAAGGGTTTTATGAGTCGGGTTTAAGACTTTGCCAAGTTATTACATCTTAAGGACTTAAGGTTTCTTAAGACGGATCTTAACGGAAGTTTTAAAAGTAACTTAATAATTTATCTTAAAATATTATTTTATTCCGTAAAATAATTTAAAACCTTTAAAATATAGTTTAAAAAATACGGGATGTTACAGACATTCAATTCACAGACCACCCGCACTTAACAGACGCATATCAGACTTAAAAATCTTACAGTGGCAGAAACTTTACTCAGCAACAATAACCCTCAACAACCTGATTTCACTAACCCGATTACACCATGAACTAACTAGTAACATAAATATGCTATATTCATCATCAAAACAACATAAACATTCATAAATAAATAAATGTCAAGTTACTTAAAGACAAGGTCGAGTTACTCATTATCTTCACCTTATTACGCGTCTTCGTCACTCGAATCTTCAACCTCGCACGAGTCCTTGTCGAAGCCTTCGGAATTTGACCCTCAAACATAAGGAAAATACATTAAAAGGTAAAAATTTCCGAGTTAACTCAAAATAGGCCCAAAAATCAACTTTAACAAGACTGGAAGTTAAAGAGGTAGAAAGAACGGAAATGACGAGCTGAAAGCGTAGACGAAAACCTTCCGTCGAAAGGAGTTGTAACGAATTCACAAGTTCGAATTTTGTGAAGATGAAATTATGAAAAATGAGGAAAAAGGAAGTCTGGTATTGTTATTTGGTTGTACGACAACAAGCAATGTTTCACCTTGGGTAGTAAGGTGTAAGGATGTCAAGGAAGGAGGGAGGAAGGTGTTAGGTTTATATACCTACTTTAGTCATACTAATGTTATTATCATATAATGAGATGAACTTATGCATGCTTAACAATAATTAAACGAGATTCAAAAGGAAGAACAAGCTCCCTTACATTGCTTGTCACGGCTAAATTAGGGCACAAGTGAAGACAGCTTCTTCACTTGTTCTTGAGCTTTCAATATGGAATGATCCTCCTTGAGCCTTCAAAGAGATGACCTCCAAAAGATGAACAGCAAGACACACTAGTCACTAATGTATTTTGTATTTTATTTTGCTAGAA
Source organism: Silene conica (assembly GCA_029255685.2). NCBI lineage: Eukaryota > Viridiplantae > Streptophyta > Magnoliopsida > Caryophyllales > Caryophyllaceae > Silene > Silene conica. The sequence goes on from CM055317.2 coordinate 57,113,776, forward strand.
CACAATACAAAATCTCTAATTCATGAAGGAGGGACACGGTTTTGGTTGCAAGTAAGGAAAATGTTTTCTTTCTTTTTCTCTGTACCAAAACCCTAAGCGAACACTAGAATCAATGTCACACTAAGCAAGAACATGGTTTTGTTCTTCTCAAGTGAGCCGTGAGCCTTGGGTTAGGGTGCCCAATGGATGGCTTTCTCAAACCACACCCATGTCTCCCACTTAGGCATAAGCATTAAATTAGATGTCCACTATATGTTCCTAACATTATGTAATATTTAATGGTGTATGTGTGTGTGTCATAACACACGGTCCATGGCACGAAATGGACCCATACGCAACATTAGCTAGGATCATATTAGTTTACGTAATTGTAGTTTATCTTTTAAACTCTTTAATCGTAAATTCAAAAGTAATTCAAATAATTACTTATATCTAATTTAATCATACTTTGTCACTACAACAATTGTAGTTATAAATAATTCATTCAAACAATTTTATGTTTCATAAACATATAACTTATAGTGATGACATTTCAATCACTAATACATTTTAATTTAGAATCTTATTATAAATTTTCTCCTTATATTATTTATAAACTAGAAATGAACTAACTTGTATCATATACAGTTATTTCATTTATCATTAAGAGAGTTGTCCTATAGGTATGACCTAAAGGGATCAACTGGTCACCACCGTCATTACGACAGTAATGTCAAACTCTAGCAAGGCAATCATTACCGATTTATGTTGACCAGTTGACTTATGATAAAGAATCATCCCATGAATATTCTTTTATAGAGATTTGTCAATTAATAATATTATTGACGCGATCACACTATTGTGGAGGACACTTACTCCAACAATCTCCCACTTGTCCTCACAAGTGTGGATCACCGATTCTCTTGTTCTATTACATCATCTCCCACTCAATGCAAGGTGTCTTACCGGTCGTACTTGCACGTGATCAAATCAATAATGGTTTTTCTCGACATGGAGTGTAACTGATAGACCGGAATTATCTACCATAGATATTCTCCGAGCGTGGCCACGCATTTCCAGTTCACTACCCCGCGAGTGGCCTTGAGATTTAAGATAACCCTGACAAGGGGTAGAACAATTCCCATCCGACTGTTCTCCTTGGCTAACATCGTCCATTGTGACCCGAAAGATGCCCATTTGACCCCTTTTACGGAAGATCGTAGAGCATAAATTAAAGTCACTTTGAATTATGTCACTTTTAGAGCAGCCAGTCTCTAGTATAAGAATCGACTCATAAGAATATATATAGCAGCTCTTGCCACGACTAGGCTCCATTGAATTCTAAAGAACTCTATAAGCGGTCACTGCCCGACACAAGTGTACCTTGCAGTTTGTCTATATGACCGACTAGTCATCTCTTATGACTCTATGGTGTTAGAACTCACCATCAATCGCATCATAATCTAGTCACTTCGAGACGACACCTCATATAAGTGACCAGGGGCATTATTAAGTTAATCCAGTTCACTTTGACAGGGTTCAGTAATTGTCATACAATCCTGTTTGGATTTAACAAAGTATATTAAATAAAACAAGTTATCTAAAACTTAAATGATGAACAAGATTATCTTATATGAACGCAAAAACAACATTTTTCATTTCATTTCGCATAATCGATTACACATTGGGTAAACTCTTAATACCCATAGAACGAGCATGAGAATCATGCTTAACTTGCGGCAAGGGTTTGGTTAAGGGATCGGCCACATTATCGTCTGTCCCAACCTTACAAATCGCTATTACCTTCCTATCAATGAAATCCCGAATTACATGATATTTTATTGGTACATGTCTAGACTTATTACTAGACTTTGGCTCCTTAGCCTGAAAGACAACACCACTGTTATCACAGTAGAGGGTGATAGGATCTTCAGCATTTGGAACTACCCTTAGTCCCTCGATGAATTGCCTTATCCATACTGCTTCCTTAGCAGCTTCTGATGCTGCAATGTACTCTGGTTCCGTTGTAGAATCCGCAACGACTGGTTCTTTGAAGCTCTTCCAACTAATGGCACCACCATTCAAGATAAAGACAAATCCAGCCTGGGATTTAAAATCGTCTTTATCTGTTTGGAAGCTTGCATCTGTGTAACCCTTTACACACAAATCTTCTTCCCCTCCAAACACTAAGTATGAATCCTTAATTCTTCTTAAGTACTTAAGGATATTCTTGACTGCAATCCAGTGACTTTCACCTGGATTTGCTTGATATCTACTAGTCATGATCAAAGCATACGAGACATCTGGACAAGTGCATATCATGGCGTACATGATAGATCCAACGGCGGAAGCATAAGGGATCATTTCCATGCGTTCAACATCCTTGGGCTCCGTGGGAGATTGAGATTTTCTCAATATAATACCACTTCCCATAGGGATAAACCCTCTCTTGGAATTTCCCATGTTGAACCGTCGTAGAATCTTATCGATATAAGATTCTTGACTTAGTGCCAATATCCTCTTGGATCTATCTCTATCGATCCGGATACCTAATATGCATTGTGCATTTCCTAGATCTTTCATCTGAAAATGGTTACACAACCATCCTTTCACTGATGAAAGCATTGGAACATCATTTCCAATGAGTAGTATGTCATCCACATACAAGATTAGGAATACAACATTGCTCCCACTGAATTTCATATATAGACAAGGTTCCTCGACACTTCGAGTGAAACCATTTTCTTTTATGACTTCATTGAAGCGATGATTCCAACTCCTGGATGCTTGCTTGAGACCATAGATGGATCTCTTAAGCTTGCATACCTTGTTAGGATTTTTAGGATCTTCAAAATCCTCAGGTTGTATCATATACACATCCTCCTTTAAATGACCATTTAAGAAGGCGGTTTTGACGTCCATTTGCCACACTTCATAGTCATGAAATGCGGCAATCGCTAACATTATCCTAATGGATCTTAGCATGGCTACCGGAGCAAAGGTTTCATCATAATGAAGACCCTGAACTTGGGAAAACCCTTTAGCTACTAGCCTAGCTTTATAGACATCATCATGTCCTTCTATGCCATTCTTTACCTTGAAGATCCACTTGCATTGGAGAGGTCTCATCTCCTTAGTCAAGTATACCAAGTCCCATACTTAGTTTTGATGCATAGAATCCATCTCGGATATCATGGCCTCCTGCCATATCATTTGGCGGAGTCGGGACTAGAGATTGCAGCTTTGTAAGTGGTAGGCTCTGTTGGAGTAAGTGTCCTCGACAATAATGTGATCACGTCAATTATATCAATTAAATTGACAAAACTCTATAAAAGAATATTCATGGGATAATTCTTATCATAAGTCAACTGGTCAACATTAATCGGTAATGATTGGCTTGCTAGAGTTTGACATTACTGTCGTAATGACGGTGGTGACCAGTTGATCCCTTTAGGTCACACCTTTAGGACAACTATCTCAATATTAAATGTAACAACTGTATATTGATACGAGATGATACATTTCTAGATTGTGAATAAAAGAGGAGATAATTTGTAATAAGATTATAAATTATTTTAGTGATCGAAATGTCATCACTATTAATTATTTGTTTTATGAAACATAATAATAAAATGAATGAATCGAATGAACTACAATTGTTGTAGTTATAGAATGCGATTAAATAATTATATGAAATTGTTTAATTACAAATTTACGATAAAAGGTTTAAAATGTTAAACTACGTAAATAATATAATCCTAATGTTATGTCACGGATGGGATCCATTTTGGTGGTGTGGACCGTGTGATATGTCACACACACACACACACATTTTACATATTACATTATGTAATAGGAACATTAGGAAGACAATGCATTTAATATGTTAATGCATGCTTGAGACAATTGTGTGGATTGAGTGCCAATCTATTGGGCACTCTAACCCTAGTCTCGGCCGAACCAAATGGAGGAACAAAACAAGTTTTGTTCTTTGGTTCACTTATCTCATTCATTCACATTTTATCCATACTAGGGTTTTGTCTTTTGAGAGAGAAAGAAAAGAAAGAAAAATAAGGTTCATTTTTCTCAAACTCTAGCCGTGTACCTCCTTCAATCTAGCTAGTTTGTTTGTTGATTCTAGCACAATTACATACAAACATTGAGAGTTAGTGTGTCTTGGTGTTCATCTTTGGAGGCCATCATCTCTTTGAAGGTTCAAGGAGGATCATCCGTGTGAATTAGCTCAAGAACAAGTGAAGTAGGTGACTTCACTTGTGCCCTAATTTTGCCGAGAGCATCAATGTAAGGGAGCTTATTCTTACTCCTTAATCTCGTCATAATCACTAGTTAAGCATGCTTAAGATCTATAATTTATATGATAAATATATCTAGTATGACTATATAGGTATATGAACCTAACAATTGGTATCAGAGCACTTGTTGTAGCATGCTTAATCGGTTTATAGTTTTTCCGAGTTTTTGAGACTTAAAACAAAACTAATTTTTCAAGACCCTTATATTTTTCACTCGAATTTTTGGCATGTATATTAAATCTGGTCCTAAAATGTTTTTAGGTTATATGATAATTTATGAGATTTAATATATTGTTCATAATAAAGATTTTAATCGTTTAAATGCATTTTTATGACAAAATCGAGTTAAATGATTAAAATAAAAAGAAAATGTTTCTAGCCTTGTAATTTTCACACGACCTCACATGCTAATTTTACTTAATGTATGTAAAATTTGGTACAATATGACTTTGTATAGCATGTTTTACGATTTAATTGTTAAAACCGTAAAAAGAGGTAATTTGGCCATTTATATACGATATTTCGAAATTTATTTCGGATAAAATGACCAATATTTTTACATTATAAATATTAAAGTAATATTTTCAGAATGTTAGTGAAAATGAAAATCCAAAATTTCGAATTTTATAATTATTTGGATTTAATTCGTAAATGTTATACATTTTAAAGGCATTATGAACAATGTTAATATAATTAAAGTGTTAATTATCATCAAAATTATTTATGACTAATTTTGAATCCTAAAATGTGTTAGGATATTATTTAGAACATAAGTTGTGTATGTTTTAATTCATGCATTTTAAAAGAGTTAAAATGCTAAAATCTCATAAAACCGGGTTAATTTCGACATAAAGAGTTATTAGGGCGATTTGGCATTAAAATGAACATATTTATAACATATTATATTGCTGCGTTTTTCTTATGAATGTCATTTTATATTGCATAATTTTGAATCATGTAATTATTCTAGTATGGCCTTAGTTTTAAATTGGTATTTCCCGTAATGTAAGGGGTTACCAATTCGGTTGTAAATTTTGTGATCTCGTATCACCCAATTGTAATTTTCTATTTTATAATGTATAAAGTAGACTAGAAAAGTTGTAATATTTGTATTTTCCGGAGATCCTTGAAGATGGTGCCATTCGGAAAGGAGTTCCGATCAAGACGGTGTTTGCCTCGATTTGCGTGCCTCGTCAAGATCAAGGGACCAAAGGAGTTGGTTTCCGAATTTGTACTCTTGTTATTTCTTTTCTAGGATAAGGCCATACTAGGAATTTATCGTTTGCTTTATCTTGTTTTAATATGTTGCATGCATAGCCAAATCGCCATTAACATGTCATGCATATCGAGTATCGGGTCTTCAACGTATCAATTTCATTATCGATAATTCACCTAAATTAGTTCACTTAAAAGGAGATAGATAATAATTGATAAGATCTCTTACGTTTAAAATATTGAGACTTAGCCTTACCAAAGAGTATGGACCCATGAATCCCTTCTTCACAAATATGTAGGCTCGGCTAAACCGGGGTACTAAAATTGTCACGTTGGGTAAGTGGGGTAATGACGATTACACCTTGAAATTTGGTCGATCTCAACGAAGGTATTCGTAACCGTGGTTGCAATAAGTTCGGGCTATAGATAATTTTAAGAAAATTGTCGACCGAGAGTTCTAAGAGTAGAACCGATTAAAGGGTTAATCCACCAAATTATACCAATACGGGTTGAATCGGCTACACCGTGCCCGGATTAGTATGGGTTTGGGTCTCGGGTTTATTTACTTAATTGTGTAAGAGATCGTTAAGTAAATACTTAACTTGTTTAAAATGTTTAACAAGTTTTAAAATGATGAACGTTAATTTTTCCTTCGTTTCCGTTTTTGTAGTTATTTTATCGCAATGGATTCATTCAACCCTATCACTATTGATTCTTGTCATAATGTTTTCGACGATATTTGCAACCAAAACAACATTGATACTACTAGAGAAGTTCATTTCGGAACGGGTCCGGATGGCAGTATTAACTTCATTTCTTCACTCCCACCTCCCAAAGGTTCATTTCTTGACACGGCTTATATAGATGAGCTAAATGAAGAAATGGACGCCTTATACTTGAAGGAAAGAGCTTATGATGAAGCTAGTGGGAGTTCTAGCAAGAAAAGTCTTGCAAAGAATAAAAGGAAGAAGAGAAAGTTAGAGAAAGGGCGATGCCACTATTGTAGTGTCATGGGCCATTGGAGGAGGAATTGCCCCAAGTACTTACGTCATATCCAAGAAGGTCTTGTGATTCCGTTAGGTAATTCCAAATCTGAAATTTTTGTTATTGACATAAATTTTACATCCAACACATCATGGGTATTGGATACCGGATGTGGTTCTCACCTTTGTAATCGTTTGCAGGGTTTAAGAGAAGTGGAGAAGGTGGACAAGGGTGATATGGATCTCCGACTTGGAAATGGAGCTCGGGTAGCGGCCACTTCAAAAGGAACTTGCACTCTTGCCTTGACGAGTGGATATGAGCTAAAACTCAATAATTGTTACTTTGTACCGTCTCTTTCCAAAAACATTATTTCTGTCGCAATGTTAGACATTGAAGGATATGATTTTTCCATTAAAAACAATTGTTGTGTAATTTCAAAGAATGACATGGTAGTTGGCCGTGCCAATTCTATTAAAGGAATCTATGTTTTGGAAACTTCCGACTCGTCTAATAATGTCTACAACGTCAATAACAAAAGAATTAATACAAGTGATCCAAATGAATCATATGTTTGGCATTGTCGACTTGGTCACATAAATGAAAATCGCATTAAAAGATTGGTAAAGACCAACATAATCAAACCATTCGAATATGAATCTTATGGAACATGCGAGGCTTGCCTTCTAGGGAAGATGACTCGTAACCCCTTTAGTGGTAAAGGGACACGAGCAAGTGAGTTATTGGGACTTATACATACGGATGTATGCGGACCATTATCTATCACCGCTAGAGGCAACTATGACTATTTTATCACCTTCACCGATGATTTAAGTATGGGTATATCTACTTAATGAAGCATAAGAGTGAAGCTTTTACGAAATTCAAAGAATTTCAGAATGAAGTAGAGAACCAACTCGATAGGAAGATCAAAACATTACGATCCGATCGTGGTGGAGAATATCTTAGTAATGAATTTGATTCACATCTAAAGAAATGTGGCATTGTGTCACAACTTTCACCTCCAGGAACACCACAACTTAATGGTGTGGCTGAAAGGAGGAATCGAACCTTATTGGATATGGTCCGATCAATGATGAGCCAAACTAATTTACCCAATTCATTTTGGGGATTTGCGATCCTCACCGCCATCAAATCGTTGAACAATAGTCCAACGAAAGCGACCGATAAGACTCCATATGAGATGTGGAAAGGAAAGGTTCCCAACTTATCCTATATGAAGATATGGGGGTGCGATGCTTATGTCAAGTCGAAAAACGATGACAAACTCGCACCAAGATCCGAAAAATGCATATTTGTTGGTTATCCAACCACCTCTCGTGGCTACCACTTTTACAAACCTCAAGAAAACAAAGTGTTTGTGTCTTCTGAGGCTGTCTTCTTAGAAAAGGAGTTTATTTCTAAGAGACAGAGTGGGAGAAATTTTGAACTTAATGAAGTTCGAGAAGTTCAAGAGCCACAAACTGAAGCTGAGACTGAAGAAGATGTTCCTTCTTCATCCACTTCGGTACCTATTCCACCTAGGAGGTCGAGTAGGGTCCCACATCAACCTGATAGGTATGTTGGACTTATTGAGGAAGATGGTAGCCTGGACGTTTTACTTTTGGAAAGTGACGAGCCTACCACTTACAAAGCTGCAATCTCTAGTCCCGACTCCATAAAATGGCATGAAGCCATGGTATCTGAAATGGATTCTATGCATCAAAACCAAGTATGGGACTTGGTAGACTTGACTAAGGAGATGAGACCTCTCCAATGCAAGTGGATCTTCAAGGTGAAGAATGGCATAGAAGGACATGATGATGTCTATAAAGCTAGGCTAGTAGCTAAGGGTTTTTCCCAAGTCCAAGGTCTTCATTATGATGAAACCTTTGCTCCGGTAGCCATGCTAAGGTCCATTAGGATAATGTTAGCGATTGCCGCATTTCATGACTATGAAGTGTGGCAAATGGATGTCAAAACCGCCTTCTTAAATGGGCATTTAAAGGAGGATGTGTATATGATACAACCCGAGGGTTTTGAAGATCCTAAAAATCCTAACAAGGTATGCAAACTTAAGAGATCCATCTATGGTCTTAAGCAAGCATCAAGGAGTTGGAATCATCGCTTCAATGAAGTCATAAAAGAAAATGGTTTCACTCGAAGTGTCGAGGAACCTTGTCTATATATGAAATTCAGTGGGAGCAATGTTGTATTCCTGATCTTGTATGTGGATGACATACTACTCATTGGAAATGATGTTCCAATGCTTTCATCAGTGAAAGGATGGTTAGGTAACCATTTTCAGATGAAATATCTAGGAAATGCACAATGCATATTAGGTATCCGGATCTATAGAGATAGATCCAAGAGGATATTGGCACTAAGTCAAGAACCTTATATCGATAAGATTCTTCGACAGTTCAGCATGGGAAATTCCAAGAGAGGGTTTATCCCCATGGGAAGTGGCATTATATTGAGAAAGTCTCAATCACCCACAGAGCCCAAGGATGTTGAACGCATGGAAATGATCCCTTATGCTTCCGCCGTGGGATCTATCATGTACGCCATGATATGTACTCGTCCTGATGTCTCGTATGCTTTGAGCATGACTAGTAGATATCAAGCAAATCCAGGTGAAAGTCACTGGATTGCAGTCAAGAACATCCTTAAGTACTTAAGAAGAACTAAGGATTCATACTTAGTGTTTGGAGGGGAAGAAGATTTGTGTGTAAAGGGTTACACAGATGCAAGCTTCCAAACAGATAAAGACGATTTTAAATCCCAGGCTGGATTTGTCTTTATCTTGAATGGTGGTGCCATTAGTTGGAAGAGCTTCAAAGAACCAGTCGTTGCGGATTCTACAACGGAAGCAGAGTACATTGCAGCATCAGAGGCTGCTAAGGAGGCAGTATGGATAAGGCAATTTATCGAGGGACTAAGGGTAGTTCCAAATGCTGAAGATCCTATCACCCTGTACTGTGATAACAGTGGTGCTGTCTTTCAGGCTAAGGAGCCTAAGTCTAGTAATAAGTCTAGACATGTACCAAGAAAATATCATGTAATACGGGATTTCATTGATAGGAAGGAAATAGCGATATGTAAGGTTGGGACAGACGATAATGTGGCTGATCCTTTGACCAAACCCTTGTCGCAAGCTAAGCATGATTCTCATGCTCGTTCTATGGGTCTTAAGAGTTTACCCAATGTGTAAAAGATTATGCGATATGAAATGAAAAATGTTGTTTTTACGTTCATATAAGATAATCTCGTTCATCATTTAAAGTTTTATACAACTTGTTTATTTTATATACTTTGTTAAATCCAACAGGATTGTAGGACAATTGTTGAACCCTGTTCAAGTGAACTGGATTAACTTAGTATCGCCCCTAGTCACTTATATGAGGTGACGTCTCGAAGTGACTAGATTATGATGCGATTGATGGTGAGTTCTTACACCATAGAGTCATAAGGGATGACTAGTCGATCATATAGACAACTGTAAAGTACACTTGTGTCGGGCAGTGACCGCTTATAGAGTTCTTTAGAATTCAATGGAGCCTGGTCGTGGCAAGAGCTGCTATATATATTCTTATGAGTCGATTCTTAGACTAGAGACTGGTTGCTCTAGAGGTGACGTTGTTCAGAATGACTTTGATTTATATTCTACGATCTTCCGTAAAAGGGGTCAAATGGATATATTTTGGGTCACAATGGATGATGTTGACCAAGGAGAACAGTTGGAAAGAAATTGTTCTGCCCCTTGTCAGGGTTATCTTAAATCTCAAGGCCACTCGAGGAGTAGTGAACTGTAAATGCGTGGCCACGCTCGGAGACTGTCTATGGTAGATAATTCCGGTCAAACAGTTACACTCCATATCGAGAAAAACCACTATTGATTTGATCACGTGCAAGTACGACCTGAAAGACACCTTGCATTGAGTGGGAGATGATGTAATAGAACAAGAGAATCGGTGATCCACACTTGTGAGGACAAGTGGGAGATTGTTGGAGTAAGTGTCCTCGACAATAATGTGATCACGTCAATTATATCAATTAAATTGACAAAACTCTATAAAAGAATATTCATGGGATGATTCTTATCATAAGTCAACTGGTCAACATTAATCGGTAATGATTGGCTTGCTAGAGTTTGACATTACTGTCGTAATGACGGTGGTGACCAGTTGATCCCTTTAGGTCACACCTTTAGGACAACTATCTCAATATTAAATGTAACAACTGTATATTGATACGAGATGATACATTTCTAGATTGTGAATAAAAGAGGAGATAATTTGTAATAAGATTATAAATTATTTTAGTGATCGAAATGTCATCACTATTAATTATTTGTTTTATGAAACATAATAATAAAATGAATGAATCGAATGAACTACAATTGTTGTAGTTATAGAATGCGATTAAATAATTATATGAAATTGTTTAATTACAAATTTACGATAAAAGGTTTAAAATGTTAAACTACGTAAATAATATAATCCTAATGTTATGTCACGGATGGGATCCATTTTGGTGGTGTGGACCGTGTGATATGTCACACACACACACACACACATTTTACATATTACATTATGTAATAGGAACATTAGGAAGACAATGCATTTAATATGTTAATGCATGCTTGAGACAATTGTGTGGATTGAGTGCCAATCTATTGGGCACTCTAACCCTAGTCTCGGCCGAACCAAATGGAGGAACAAAACAAGTTTTGTTCTTTGGTTCACTTATCTCATTCATTCACATTTTATCCATACTAGGGTTTTGTCTTTTGAGAGAGAAAGAAAAGAAAGAAAAATAAGGTTCATTTTTCTCAAACTCTAGCCGTGTACCTCCTTCAATCTAGCTAGTTTGTTTGTTGATTCTAGCACAATTACATACAAACATTGAGAGTTAGTGTGTCTTGGTGTTCATCTTTGGAGGCCATCATCTCTTTGAAGGTTCAAGGAGGATCATCCGTGTGAATTAGCTCAAGAACAAGTGAAGTAGGTGACTTCACTTGTGCCCTAATTTTGCCGAGAGCATCAATGTAAGGGAGCTTATTCTTACTCCTTAATCTCGTCATAATCACTAGTTAAGCATGCTTAAGATCTATAATTTATATGATAAATATATCTAGTATGACTATATAGGTATATGAACCTAACAGGCTCATCACTTTCCAAAAGTAATACGTCTAGGCTACCATCTTCCTCAATTAGTCCAACATACCTATCAGGTTGATGTGGAATCCTACTCGACCTCCTGGGTTGAATAGGTAACGAAGCGGAAGAAGAAGGAACATCTTCATCTGTCTCAGCTTCAGTTTGTGGCTCTTGAACTTCTCGAACTTCATTAAGTTCAAAATTTCTCCCACTCTGTCTCTTAGAAATAAACTCCTTTTCTAAGAAGACAGCCTCAGAAGACACAAACACTTTGTTTTCATGAGGTTTGTAAAAGTGGTAGCCACGTGAGGTGGTTGGATAACCAACAAAAATGCATTTTTCGGATCATGGAGCAAGTTTGTCATCGGTCTTTACCCTGACATAAGCCTCACATCCCCATATTTTCATATAGGATAAGTTAGGAACCTTTCCCTTCCACATCTCATATGGTGTAATACCCCGTATTTTAGCCTCGGTCAACGACAGTCAAACCATATTTTATACAAGTATTTCAAATGAAATGTTTATAAAGTATTTTGCGTAAACTGTTATTATTTTATAAATCGTATTTCTACGATTATTTCTTATTTCTTTATTTTGATAATATATTAATAATTAAATATATTTCATATTTTATATTTATTTCTCGTTTATAATCGTTTTATTATTTAAGTCATAATTATATTTAAATTCTAATTTTTTATATATTCTTATGAAAGTACAAATAATTTTATATTATTATAATTAATTTAATTTATATTTATTAGTACTAATTACATAGTTAATTAGCATAATTTATTATATGTACTTGCTAATTTAATTTACGATGCGAGAACGGTATATATAGATAGTATAGTGTTGCGATATGCGTGATGGACTATTTGTTATGGGCTTGGATTCGGGTTAGGATAGAATTTGACCATGGAAGAGAAACAATGCAAACGACATCCACAAACCCATCGACATATGATGTTAAATCAAACCCTAATACCCTTGGTGTCAACAGCCTCAATATCTCGTTGTAACCCTTCTACATGTCCTACCCTAACCCTAAACACCCATCCCAGCCCCCATGTCTCGTATACCCTAGCAGCCACCACCGTGAGGTGGAGGAGAAGGGAAGAAAGAGCTGCAAATCACGCATTATCACCTTCGTCGCTCATCATCGAGGTAAGTTCAAGGCTTTCATTCTCGCTCCTAATGAACTTCGACGTAGAATACTTTGACCTAGAGTAACCGTTGTAGGACCCTTCACACACCTACCATCGTTGACAACCAAAGGACCACCGTGGGCATCACCATAAACGCGATAATTTGTCGACAGTCAATGTTGTTCGTCTCTGTTTCGTGTTTTTTTTTTCAGTTGTTATTCGAAGTGTGTAAACAGGTCTGTTTTGGTACGAATCTATGTGTAATGGTATTATGATGTTAGTAAGTTGCGTGGGTGGTGGTAGGTTGGCTTGTGGTGGTGGGAGCACCACCATAAGAAAGTAATTTCGGGTTCAAACCAGAAATATGGACGCGAGTCTGATGTCTTTTTGTGTCAGGTTTTGGGTCTTTTGGGGGGTAGTTTTTGCATCTGGGTTGTGCGTGGAAGGTTACTGGTGTAGTGAAGACCACCCTGGTGTTGGTGTGGTGGCCATGGGTGGAGAATGTCGTCGATGGTGGTCGTTCAAAACAATAGAGTCAGAACAGGGGGTTATGAGTCGTGTATGAGCAGTGAAGTTAGGGAGGTTATCGTGGTGGTTCAGATGCAGACGAGGGTAAGTGTGGGGTACCTCTGGAACCACCGTGAGTCACTGGTAACTACGGTGGTAGCCAGGGGTAGTGTGGGGCATGGTGGTGAGAGGAGTCAGCGCGATAAGAAGGGAGTGCTTATACGAGTTGCTGAAAACAAAGTAATAACATGTGTGCAGGCTGTTTAGAATTGTTGTGGTGGTTGACGTGGTGGTCACTGGTGGTGTACAATGGGTGGAAGTTGTAGAGGGTAGTACATAGTTGAGTTTAGGATAGATGGTGATGGTCGTGGGTGTCTTGGTTGGTGGCGGTGATGCCGTGAACCTGGGCTGTACGGATCCGAGTGGTTGGATGGTCTGAATATATTTTTTTTGTTTTATTGTTGGTCGTGGGATTCGTTTCCAGGATCTAAGGGGCTGTTTGTGTTATTATGCTTATTATTGTTATTTTGATTATTATTGTTTATGTTATTGTTGTTGTAATTATTAGTATTAATATTGATACTAATGTTTGAGTATTCTATTTTATTAAAAGTAGTAATAATTGATTATTAGAATGGTATACTATAATTAGTATGTTTTCAATTGTTAGTGTGGGATAAATTTATAATAATGTTTTTATAAGTAGTTCAATATATTTGTTAATAAGCGATTAGTGATATAATATTGTGATAATTACATGTACGTGGTTATGAGCAATAAAATATAAATGTGAACGAATAACTAATTGAAATGAATTATATATTATATTAGTTTGCATAATTGTGTTAGTTAGTGATTACGTATATTATAATTGTTAGGTGACGATGTTGACGAGGCATAATTCGGTTTACTTGCTGGCTTGTTGTTGGATTACATTGCTATCCAGGTAGGATACACTGACACTATACTTTATGAAGTGATATGAATGGATGTTTACTCTGTGATGTGTTATGAAAGGATGTTGCCTTGTATGTGATGGATGCAAGCATGAATTATATAAGAATGATATTGGTTGGATTGATTGTGGATTATTGGCAATGGCATGAGTATTTCAGTATTTGATAGCATGATTAAATAATTATATTGTGGCATTCATGAGCATAGCATATGCATTGGTTACAGAGAAATTTATGGTCAGATATTGTTCTGATATAAAGCCCAGGGTGGTTCTGCAGACCAGGCCTGGTGTCTTATCAGCTATTGAGCTGGTGTTCGGTGACGACCGATTATAGTCTGCCGGGAGGTTCGGTATGGCTTGGTGCAAGGGTATGAGTTTGAGATTGAGAATTGAGATTGAGATTGAGCTCGAGCATATCATTGCATTTGCATATCATAATTGTTGCATTATAATTATTGTGTTACCCTACTCCACCGCGAGGTTGACAGTGTATTCGTGTACACCTACGATGATCCGGAATGGGGAGTAGATTCTACAGGTCAGAGACAGATGAGCTAGGAGCTGGGCAGGAATGTGAGATGCATACTTTGGACCGACTTAGATTTATACCACCTCTAGAGAAGTCATCAGTTGTATTTTCTTTTCCACTATGTAGTAACTGTAATAACCAAAGTTTAAATTTTATCAGTTTTATATACAGTACTTTGGTTGTTTTACTTTGTTATTCACTACCTCGGAAATTCCGAGATGGTAACAGCTCTATTTATTTG
The DNA here is from genome assembly GCA_029255685.2 of Silene conica. Classification (NCBI taxonomy): domain Eukaryota; kingdom Viridiplantae; phylum Streptophyta; class Magnoliopsida; order Caryophyllales; family Caryophyllaceae; genus Silene; species Silene conica. Next base: position 57,128,815 of record CM055317.2, read on the forward strand.
AGAATCTCTTGCCAAAGGCTCTTAAATAAATGGGGGTGTTACAAAGTGGTATCAGAGCGAACGATCCTCAGACCTAAACCAAATTAATAATAATGAACGTAGAAAGAGTCTAATAAAATGAACCCCAGGTTAGTAACTGTTAGGAGCCCCATGATTGGGATGAGTTAGGGGCCCCCTCAAACCAACCCACTGGCCCTTTCAGTCTAACCTGGTCACCCTTGAGAGATGTAGAGCGTGGGTAGTATAGAATAAAGGACAGGACCCAATGTATATATATTTTGCACTAAAGTTTCCGCAGAAAAGGAATGAGGTAAGTTATGATGTGAAATATGGTTGGTGATCTATATTGTGAAGCATGATAATGATATTGGATGTTGGTTGAAATATATGATTTCTAAGTATTGAGAACATGAAAATTGGAATATGACTTTGAAATATAAGCTTGACTTGTATGAGGATGTGCATTAGAAGAATACGACTGATCTTGAAATGCTGGTTGATCTGAATGATTGAATTGAAATTTCGGAGAATGGTTGTATATTTATTGAACAATAATTTGGAGTGATATGATCATATGATTTTGGTGATTCGAAATGTCTATATGATATCTGGTTATTAAATGACTATCGCAATTATGTAATATATTGTTTGGTATTTGAATAAGAATGATCAGATTTGTATGTTATATTAATCCATATCTGGTAATATGCATGCGGCTATATGCTCCCTGAACCCGTAGGTAGAGATATAGTAAAATGATATGTGTAATGAGTTGCTGATAAACGACACCTTAGTGACTTCTAGGATATAGTTACGTGCTTAAATAAGTTGTGATTGTTACGGGATAAAAACTAATGTTTTGTCTACACATACCTGATCGTTGAGTTACTTAGTTGATTTTATTTCCGGTTTCGCAATCTTTACCGTGTTTTAGATGATAATTACAGCTTGAAATGATGAATAAATGTTAATATGGTACAACGTGATTTCTATGCTTTGATGATATGTTAACTTGTTTGGAAGAAGAATGGTTGTATGTAAATGTGATAATGTGAAGTGATTTTTTTCTAGAACAAAAGTTAGATAAATTTTCAGAATGTTACCTTGTTGTACGGGCTGTCATTTAAAGTGTGTTCTCTATATGAATATGAAAATTTTATGTGTGATAACCATCTGAATTAGCTTTCCAATGCTTTTGGTTCATGTGTATCCGAGTTATATTTTACGAGGAATAAATATTTTAGTCGACATTAGTCAGATTGCTACTGCAAAGTTCTGTTTTGACACATATTTTTGAAAAAAAAAAAAAAAGAGAGAGAGAAATCCTTTAAAACGTAGTTATTGTTTATGCATAATTTCAACTCCACTGTTTATGATATTCATTCCCGTTTTCAAAATGATAAGCCACATAGAATATTAATGAGTCGTTATTTAATTGTGATTTGTGCAAGTTGCTCAATTTTCTGTTTAATTGCTGTAAATTTTTGTTCAGACCAACTGAGTTGTAAAAAAAAAAAAATTGTTATAAATAATTCCCTTAGGTTTTGCTTTTGTTTTTTTTTCCTATGATTAGTTTATTCATTATATTTTCTTAAAACTATAATAGCTCGCAAAATAGTTAAACAGTTATTTAATTATGATTTTTGGAAGTTGTTGCGTGATGTATGATTGTTGAAATGGTAAAGTTTTAAAGATAAAAGTTTAATCTATCAAATGTGCATTATGTTATGTAACCATGTAATATTCTGATATGACGTTAGTAGCATGAACAGCATGCATATGATATGGATATGAACCTTATTATATAATAATATAACCTTAATTATTTTGGTGAGTTTTACATAAAGTTGGTTTCATTTATTCCGATGCTATTGTTATGCCACAAGGTGAATTACGTATTGTTATGTCTAAAGATGATTACTATATATTGAATTAGCAACGTGGTTGACATGTGAATTGTAGGAATGCTAGATTTGTTTTCAATCTGTAACTTGTAAAAATCGTCGGTGTTTCGTGTTTATAAATTGTCATTAATTACGACTTCATCGTTTTGAAAGTTTTTTTTCAAGGTGATAATCTATGATCAAGCCGATGTTTGATAATTATGGTAATTGGTTTGCAACCTGATAGAATCTGTAGCTACATGTTGATGAAATTTTGCCTAAATATGAATGATGTAAGTCTTACTAGTCCATGATTTGTGTCTCTCTCGTGAAATATGTAAATGCCTCGTGTTTAATTACATTAATTATTTTTTTGTCTAATGTCATTCCTCTTATCTGCGTAAGACAGATTTTGTCTCCATACTTTGTTTATGAACATGAAATGGTTTAAATTGTCAAGTATGAACTATGAGTTAGCAGATTGGCTACATTGGTGTAAATGTGTTATGTTGTGTTAACGTTTCCAAGGGTATATAAGTGTTAATTACCTTGGTTTTGTTTTACTGCGTGGTATGAAATTGATAAGTATGTGTTGTTACTTGAAAAGTCGGATGCTAGTTGCCAGTATAGAGTAATTAGCTTATCAGATGATTTGTGACTATGGTTCGGTAAACTTCTTGAGCATTGGATGTGAAATTTTGTAATGGGGTTACGGGGACGTAACCATGTCTTAAGGAGGATAGGATTGTAAAATCTTAATGATATTTGATATGGCTAATTGATATGTCGTGCTTGTTTGAATATACTTGATAATCATAATTACTTTTGTTATGCATTATATTGTAATTCGTGAATTACCTTTTTATTTAATTATGCCTTAAACTTTGGGGACAAAGTTTTCTTAACGAGGGTAGAATATAACATTTCGCGTCTTGAAGCCTGTATAAGTGTTGTTTGTGTTTGTTTCGTGCTTGTTAGATGTTTCGTTACCGTTACGGGGTGGTGAACTTCGGGACGAAGTTCATTTTAAGGAGGGAAGACTGTAATACCCCGTATTTTAGCCTCGGTCAACGACAGTCAAACCATATTTTATACAAGTATTTCAAATGAAATGTTTATAAAGTATTTTGCGTAAACTGTTATTATTTTATAAATCGTATTTCTACGATTATTTCTTATTTCTTTATTTTGATAATATATTAATAATTAAATATATTTCATATTTTATATTTATTTCTCGTTTATACTCGTTTTATTATTTAAGTCATAATTATATTTAAATTCTAATTTTTTATATATTCTTATGAAAGTACAAATAATTTTATATTATTATAATTAATTTAATTTATATTTATTAGTACTAATTACATAGTTAATTAGTATAATTTATTATATGTACTTGCTAAGTTAATTTACGATGCGAGAACGGTATATATAGATAGTATAGTGCTGCGATATGCGTGATGGACTATTTGTTATGGGCTTGGATTCGGGTTAGGATAGAATTTGACCATGGAAAAGAAACAATGCAAACGACATACACAAACCCATCGACATATGATGTTAAATCAAACCCTAATACCCTTGGTGTCAACAGCCTCCATATCTCGTTGTAACCCTTCTACATGTCCTACCCTAACCCTAAACACCCATCCCAGCCCCCATGTCTCGTATACCCTAGCAGCCACCACCATAGGTGAAGGAGAAGGGAAGAAAGAGCTGCAAATCACGCATTATCACCTTCGTCGCTCATCATCGAGGTAAGTTCAAGGCTTTCATTCTCGCTCCTAATGAACTTCGACGTAGAATACTTTGACCTAGAGTAACCGTTGTAGGACCCTTCACACACCTACCATCGTCGACAACCAAAGGACCACAGTGGGCATCACCATAAACGCGATAATTTGTCGACAGTCAATGTTGTTCGTCTCTGTTTCGTATTTTTTTTTTCAGTTGTTATTCGAAGTGTGTAAACAGGTCTGTTTTGGTACGAATCTATGTGTAATGGTATTATGATGTTAGTAAGTTGCGTGGGTGGTGGTAGGTTGGCTTGTGGTGGTCGGAGCACCACCATAAGCAAGTAATTTCGGGTTCAAACCAGAAACAGGGACGTGAGTCTGATGTCCTTTTGTGTCGGGTTTTGGGTCTTTTGGGGGGTAGTTTTTGCATCTGGGTTGTGCGTGGAAGGTTACTGGTGTAGTGAAGACCACCCTGGTGTTGGTGTGGTGGCCATGGGTGGAGAATGTCGTCGATGGTGGTCGTTCAAAACAGTAGAGTCAGAACAGGGGGTTATGAGTCGTGTATGAGCAGTGAAGTTAGGGAGGTTATCGTGGTGGTTCAGATGAAGACGAGGGTAAGTGTGGGGTACCTCTGGAACCACCGTGAGTCAGTGGTGACTACGGTGGTAGCCAGGGGTAGTGTGGGGCATGGTGGTGAGAGGAGTCAGCACGATAAGAAGGGAGTGCTTATACGAGTTGCTGAAAACAAAGTAATAACGTGTGTGCAGGCTGTTTAGAATTGTTGTGGTGGTTGACGTGGTGGTCACTGGTGGTGTACAATGGGTGGAAGTTGTAGAGGGTAGTACATAGTTGAGTTTAGGATAGATGGTGATGGTCGTGGGTGTCTTGGTTGGTGGCGGTGATACCGTGAACCTGGGCTGTACGGATCAGAGTGGTTGGATGGTCTGAGTATATTTTTTTTGTTTTACTGTTGGTCGTGGGATTCGAACCCATGATCTAAGGGGCTGTTTGTGTTATTATGCTTATTATTGTTATTTTGATTATTATTGTTTATGTTATTGTTGTTGTAATTATTAGTATTAATATTGATACTAATGTTTGAGTATTCTATTTATTAAAAGTAGTAATAATTGATTATTAGAATGGTATACTATAATTATTATGTTTTCAATTGTTAGTGTGGGATAAATTTATAATAATTTTTTTATAAGTAGTTCAATATATTTGTTAATAAGCGATTAGTGATATAATATTGTGATAATTACATGTACGTGGTTATGAGCAATAAAATATAAATGTGAACGAATAACTAATTGAAATGAATTATATATTATATTAGTTTGCATAATTGTGTTAGTTAGTGATTACGTATATTATAATTGTTAGGTGACGATGTTGACGAGGCATAATTCGGTTTACTTGCTGGCTTGTTGTTGGATTACATTGCTATCCAGGTAGGATACACTGACACTATACATTATGAAGTGATATGAATGGATGTTTACTCTGTGATGTGTTATGAAAGGATGTTGCCTTGTATGTGATGGATGCAAGCATGAATTATATAAGAATGATATTGGTTGGATTGATTGTGGATTATTGGCAATGGCATGAGTATTTCAGTATTTGATAGCATGATTAAATAATTATATTGTGGCATTCATGAGCATAGCATATGCATTGGTTACTGAGAAAGTTATGGTCAGATATTGTTCTGATATAAAGCCCAGGGTGGTTCTGCAGACAAGGCCTGGTGTCTTATCAGCTATTGAGCTGGTGTTCGGTGACGACCGATTATAGTCTGCCGGGAGGTTCGGTATGGGTTGGTGCAAGGGTATGAGTTTGAGATTGAGAATTGAGATTGAGATTGAGCTCGAGCATATCATTGCATTTGCATATCATAATTGTTGCATTATAATTATTGTGTTACCCTACTCCACCGCGAGGTTGACAGTGTATTCGTGTACACCTACGATGATCCGGAATGGGGAGTAGATTCTACAGGTCAGAGAGAGATGAGCTAGGAGCTGGGCAGGAATGTGAGATGCATACTTTGGACCGACTTAGATTTATACCACCTCTAGAGAAGTCATCAGTTGTATTTTCTTTTCCACTATGTAGTAACTGTAATAACCAAAGTTTAAATTTTATCAGTTTTATATACAGTACTTTGGTTGTTTTACTTTGTTATTCACTACCTCGGACATTCCGAGATGGTAACAGCTCTATTTATTTGAGAATGTCTTGCCAAAGGCTCTTATATAAATGGGGGTGTTACATATGGAGTCGTATCGGTCGCTTTCGTTGGACTATTGTTCAACGACTTGATGGCAGTGAGGATCGCAAATCCCCAAAATGAATCAGGTAAGTCAGTTTGGCTCATCATTGATCGGACCATATCCAATAAGGTTCGATTCCTTCTTTCTGCCACACCATTAAGTTGTGACACAATGCCACATTCTTTTAGATGTGAATCAAATTCGTTACTAAGATATTCACCACCACGATCGGATCGTAGTCTCTTAATCTTTCTGTCGAGTTGGTTTTCTACTTCATTTTGAAATTCTTTAAATTTCTTGAAGGCTTCACTCTTATACTTCATTAAATAGATATACCCATATCTACTTAAATCATCGGTGAAGGTAATGAAATAGTCATAATTGCCTCTAGCGGTGATTGTTAGTGGTCCACATACATCCGTATGTATGAGCCCTAATAATTCACTAGCTCGTGTCCCTTTACCACTAAAAGGATTACGAGTCATCTTTCCTAGAAGACAAGCTTCGCATGTACCATAAGATTCATATTCGAATGGTTTAATTATATTGGTCTTTAACAATCTTTTAATGCGATTTTCATTTATGTGACCAAGTCGAAAATGCCAAACATACGATTCATTTGGGTCATTTGTCTTTATCATTTTGTTATTAATGTTATAGACATTTTTAGACGAGTCCGAAAATTGAATTAGCATGGCCAACAACCATGTCATTCTTAGAAATTACACAACAATTGTTCTTAATGGAAAAATTATATCCCTCAATGTCTAACATTGCAACAGAAATAATGTTTTTGGAAAGAGACGGTACAAAATAACACTTATTTAATTTAAATGTAACTCGTATCCACTTGACAAGGCAAGAGTGCAAGTCCCTTTTGAAGTGGCCGCTACCCGAGCTCCATTTCCTAGTCGGAGATCCATATCACCCTTGTCTATTTTCTCCACTTCTCTTAAACCCTGCAAACGATTACAAAGGTGAGAACCACAACCAGTATCCAATACCCATTGTTGTGTTGGATGTAAAATTAATGTCAATAACAAAAATTTCGGATTTGGAATTACCTAACGGAATCACAAGACCTTCTTGGATGTGATGTAAGTACTTAGAGCAATTCCTCTTCCAATGGCCCATGACATTACAATAGTGGCATCGCCCCTTTTGAAACTTTCTTTTCTTCTTCTTTATCTTTGCAAGACTCTTCTTGCTAGAGCTCCTACTAGCTTCATCATAAGCCCTTTCTTTCAAGTATAACGCATCCAATTCTTCGTTTAGCTCATCAATATAAGCCGTGTCAAGAAGTGGACCTTTGGGAGGTGGGAGAGAAGTGATAAAGTTAACATTGCCATCCGGACCCGTTCCGAAATGAACTTCTCTAGTAGTATCAATGTTGTTTTGGTTGCAAACATTGTCGAAAATATTGTGACAAGAATCAATAGTGATAGGGTTGAATGAATCCATTGCGATTAAATAACTACAAAAACGGAAATGAAGGAAAAATTAACGTTCATCATTTTAAACACTTGTTAAACATTTTTAAACAAGCTTAGTATTTACTTAACGATCTCTTAAACAATTAAGTAAACAATCCCGAGACCCAAACCCATACTAATGCGGGCACGGTATAGCCGATTCAACCCGTATAGGTATAATTTGGTGGATTAACCTTTTAATCGGTTCTACCTTAGAACTCCCGGTCGACAATTTTCTAAAAATCGTCTTTAGCCCGAACTTATTGCAACTACGGTTACGAATACTTTCGTTGAGATCGACCAAATTTCAAGGTGTAATCTTTATTACCCCACTTACCCAACGTGACAATTTTAGTACCCCGGTTTAGCCGAGCCTACATTTTGTGAAGAAGGGATTTATGGGTCCATACTTTTTGGTAAGGCTAAGTCTCATTATTTCATACGTAAGAGATCTTATCAAATATTATCTATCCCCTTTTAAGTGAACTAATTAGGTGAATTATCGATAATAAAATGATACGTTGAAGACTCGATACTCGATATGCATGACATGTTAATGGCGATTTGGCTATACATGCAACATATTAAAACAAAATAAAGCGAATAATAAAATTCCTAGTATGGCCTTTCCTAAAAGAAAATAAATAAAATACAATTCGGAAACCAACTCCTTTGGTCCCTAGGGCTTCTCGGCAATCACTTTAGGAACATCGTCTTGGACTCCTCCCGGGAATGCAACGCCTTGGGAACTCCGAATTACAAATATTACATTTTTAATACTATCTACTTTATACAATATAAAATAGAAATAAATTACAATTGGGTGATACGAGGTCACAAAATTACAACCGAATCAATAACCCCTTTCATTACGGGAATTACCGATTAAATTAAGGCCATACTAGAATAATTACATAATTCAAAATAATGCAATAAAATATGACATTCATACGAAAAACGCAGCAATATAAATGTTATGAATATGTTCATTTTTAATGCCAAATCGCCCTAATAACTTATTAGGTCAATAATAATCCGGTTTTATGAGATTTTTGCAACTTTAACCCTTTAAAATGCATAAATTAAAACATAAACAAACTTATGTTCTAAATAATATCCTAACATATTTTAGGACTCAAAATTAGTCATAAATAATTTTGATTATAATTAACCCTTTAATTATTTTTATATTGTTCAAATATGCCTTGAATTACATAACCCTTTACGAAATAAATCCAAATAAATTACAAAATTTTCGAAATTTGGATTTTATTTTCAAAAACATTCTGAAATATTACTTTAATATTTATAATGTCAAAAATTTTGGTCAACGTTTTCGAAACTTAATACGGTTTTGACAATTAAAAACGTAAAACATTCTATACAACATCATATTGTATCAAATTTTACATACATTAAGTAAAATAAGCATGTGAGGTCGTGTAGAAAATACAAGGCTAGAAACGTTTTCTATCTATTTTAACCATTTTAATCGATTTTCTCATAAAATACATACAAATGATTAAAATTTATATAATGAACAATATTTAAATCTCATAAATTATCTAAATAACCTAAAAACATTTTAGGACCAGATTTATTAACATGCCAAAAGGTCGAGTGATTTATCATATGAATCTCGAAATTAATAGTTTTATTTTAAGTCTCAAAAACTCGAAAAAACTAAAAACCAACTAAGCATGCAATAACCTTTGCTCGGATACCAATTGTTAGGTTTATATACCTACTTTACTCATACTAATGTTATTATCATATAATGAGATGAATTTATGCATGCTTAACAATAATTAAACGAGATTCAAAAGGAAGAACAAGCTCCCTTACATTGCTTGTCACGGCTAAATTAGGGCACAAGTGAAGACACCTTCTTCACTTGTTCTTGAGCTTTCAATATGGAATGATCCTCCTTGAGCCTTCAAAGAGATGACCTCCAAAAGATGAACACCAAGACACACTACTCACTAATGTATTTTGTATTTTATTTTGCTAGAACACAATACAAAATCTCTAGTTCATGAAGGAGGGACACGGTTTTGGTAGCAAGTAAGGAAAATGTTTTCTTTCTTTTTCTCTCTACCAAAACCCTAAGCCAACACTAGAATCAATGTCACACAAAGCAAGAACATGGTTTTGTTCTTCTCAAGTGAGCCGTGAGCCTTGGGTTAGGGTGCCCAATGGATGGCTTTCTCAAACCACACCCATGTCTCCCACTTAGGCATAAGCATTAAATTAGATGTCCTCTATATGTTCCTAACATTATGTAATATGTAATGTTGTATGTGTGTGTGTTATAACACACGGTCCATGGCACGAAATGGACCCATACGCAACATTAGCTAGGATCATATTAGTTTACGTAATTGTAGTTTAACTTTTAAACTCTTTAATCGTAAATTCAAAAGTAATTCAAATAATTACTTATATCTAATTTAATCATACTTTGTCACTACAACAATTGTAGTTATAAATAATTCATTCAAACAATTTTATGTTTCATAAACATATAAATAATAGTGATGACATTTCAATCACTAATACATTTTAATTTATAATCTTATTATAAATTTTCTCCTTATATTATTTATAAATTAGAAATGAACTAACTCGTATCATATACAGTTATTTCATTTATCATTAAGAGAGTTGTCCTATAGGTGTGACCTAAAGGGATCAACTGGTTACCACCGTGATTACGACAGTAATGTCAAACTCTAGCAAGCCAATCATTACCGATTAATGTTGACCAGTTGACTTATGATAAAGAATCATCCCATGAATATTCCTTTATAGAGATTTGTCAATTAATAATATTATTGACGTGATCACACTATTGTGGAGGACACTTACTCCAACAGAAGGTTCCTTCACAATTTACTTTAATTAAATTTGAGACGGGTTCCACTTAAATGTGACGGGAATTATTTGTGAACGGAAATTGCCAAGTGAGTTGTTTACGCCTTAAGGTCACTAACACTTAAGACGGAACTTCGAGGAATATTTTGTTAAAGTATGGGTTACGACTTATTAAATTATATTAAATTTCCGAAAACCATTTAAAATATAATAAAATATATTAAAATAACTTTTACGAAAATTAGGGATGTTACAATCACCCCACCTTTCAAAAAGTTTCGTCCTCGAAACTTGAAACCAGGAAAGCAGTAAAATACAAACTCAACGCTATCAACCAAAATGTAGACTGAAATCTCGTTAGTTCAAAATTTAAATTTTAAATCAAAGATTTCGAATAATTTCCAAGGCACAAGTCTTTGTCAGTGGATGTTGTGTTGGGAAATGTGTCCTCAACAATAGTGCGATCACGTAATTAAATCTCATAACGAGAATGCGCAAGGGATGATACGAATTATTAGTCAACTGACCAACATTAATCGGTAATGATTGGCTAGCTAGAGTTTGACGTTACTGTCGTATGACGGTGATGGTCAGTTGATCCCTTTAGGTCACACCTTTAGGACAATTCCCTTAATTGATAAAATGATCAAATGTATATTGATACGATTTGATCATATTCCTTAAACTCGTATATCGAGAAATTAGAGGTTAAATCTTAACGTAAGATTTTTGTTTAAAATTGAAATGTGTCAATTGTTAAACATTAAACGATATTTATCATATCGTTATTAGAATGAATTGGGTTGAAATAATACAAAGGTTGTAAATCGTATTGACGATAAATGATCATTTTACATTAGTAATTTCGAATTACTTATTAATTAAATAAATGTGATTTATTTAATTATGTACAATATTTATATGATAAATATTCATGTGTTTTAAATGTACTAAAACATTTTATATCTTAATGACATATAAGATGTCACACTTTGTACAAATTGTACATTTTACAAAGTTGTAAAATGAAATCCATTTTATGGATTATGGGTGCCGGTTTGGTTAGGATAGTTAGTGGATGATTAGTGTGTTTAATACACTATAATCATTGTGTTTAAAGCACCACCTAGAGAACACTAACCTAGTAACCACCCTAGTGTCTTGAGAACACAAGTTGTTCCCTCCTTGACACTCCCCATGACCGACTCCCTTTCACCCAATATAGCATGCTTAAGTTAATTAGATTATCTTAAGTTAAAGAGCATGCTTAGGATATATATATATATGAGATATCACATTCATTCTTTCTCTCTTCTAGCCTAGCCGAAATTTACTCTAAGTAAAGAGAGATTATTAACCTCTAAAACTCATATTATAAGATAATATTTACATACTATTTGTAGTATTAAAACAACATTCTAATAAGGGTGATTAGAATTATTTTAAGGAAGAAACCGATTCCTCGTGTAGCACTAATAAGGGTTCGGTTTATTGAGGGCTTGTCTTGGTGCATCCGAAGGAGGTATTCTATTTTGGGTACTTGGAGGATCATCCTTGCTAAGCTTGGACCGAGTGTAAGAACACGGTTTTCTCCTTATTTCCGCATATAGTAGCATGCTTAAGATCTCTCATAATATGTTAATTAAAGAGTTAGTTAAAAGATTATGTTAGTATGACTAAATTTAGTTTATGAGCAACTAATAAAACCCAACAATTGGTATCAGAGCAATAGGTTGTTTGCATGCTTTCCGTTTACGTTTTTACGGAGTTATAGTGATAACAAAATAAAATTTGGTATTTTCGTTTAATATATGATATGCACGAAATTAATTTAGCATGAATACCTACTGTTTTCTAAAATGTTTTAGAATATTTGGAATATATTTTGCATGAATATTGTTTATTGGTATATTAAATCTCGGTTTTAATATGTTTTAATGGTTAAAAATGTTTATTTTTGGGAAAAATAGTTAAAATAAGCTTCTGGCCGAGATTTTTCAGTATGATATCACATGTATTTTCTATAATATGAATATGAATTTTCGTAATTTAAGGACTTATAAAACGTGTGATATGAATTTTAATGGTTAAAATGCAATAAGATGAATAAAAATGGGTTAAAATAGTTATATTATGAATTTGACTATAAATATTTATGAGGATGTCACATGCAATATTTAAAATTTATGTTGAATTTTCCAGAAATTTATCTCAAATATTGCAATATTATAGATTTTAATGTAAAAATCGGGTAATTAGTGACATAATTTCGACTTTCATAGTTTAAGTTGGAATTTGGCCATAAAAATTTAACACGATGTCAAATATATTATTTCCAGCATGTATAAAATTTTCGAGAATTTTATCTTATTTTATGCTTGAGAAATAATTTTAAAGGTTAAAATCGTACGATATATGACGTAAATCGTTAAAATTTGCAAATGTTGTTAAAAATAGCCGAAAATGTAACCCATATTAGTCATATGTGATATGTTCATCATGAAAATATTCTTGGGAGCCAAAAGTTTCAGTTTTGTTTTAATTTTAATTTGTTAAAAGTAGCATTTAAAATTAATTAAAAGAGTCATGCAATTATTTCGGCTATGGGGCAATGTGCCATTTAATTTTCTGTCCATCTTGTGTTCTTAAAATGTTTTGGAAGGTATACAAATATTATTAGTATTTAATTTACATTTATGAAGTTAATTATTGAATTTTCCGACTTAAAATGCTCGTTTTACGTATTATTTTCGAAATAATGTTAAAACCGTATAAATACTAATATTTTAATATTCTGAAAATTTTAAGAACATTCTGGATTTTTCAAAATTTGAATTTTGAATTTTCGAAATTTTAATGACTCTTTTGGATTTTTATATTATTTTTCCCGTAAAACCGAGTAATACCGATCAATATTGAAAAATATTAAGTTAAGTCATGTTCAAAGTTTGAGTAAGACTAAATTTTGAATCCTATACGAGTTAGGATGATTAACTTAAGGATGAAAACCGTTTCATATAATGCATAGTGTTGTTAATCGTTAAAACACGCGATTCCATAAACCGAGGTTTACGATAACTATTTAAATAAGCATTTTAAATAGGACGATTTGGCTTAGGGTTTGCATGTTAATTCATATTTACATAAGCATTGCATACTTTATTATGAATGTCATGATTTATTTTTACGTAATTTTGGGAATTATGTAATTTACTTAGTATGGCCTTAGTTTTTAAATCGGTATTTCCCGTAATGTAAGGGGTTACCGATTGGGTTGTAATTTTGTGATCTCGTATCACCCAATTGTAATTTATTTCTATTTTATAATGTATAAAGTAGACTAGAAAAGTTGTAATATTTGTATAATCCGGAGTTCCTTGAAGACGGTGCCATTCGGAAAGGAGTTCCGATCAAGACGGTGTTTACCTCGAAGTGCGTGCCGCGTGAAGTTCAAGGGACCAAAGGAGTTGGTTTCCGAATTTGTAATTTGTTATTTCTTTTCTAGGAAAGGCCATACTAGGGTTTATTTTATGCTTTTATTTTTGCTTTTTATATGTTTGCATGTATAGCCAAATCGTCACACATCGTATCATGCATGTTTCGACCTAGTCGACCTAGTCTTTTATTTTATCGATAATTCACCGACTTAGTTCACTTAAACGGAGATAGATAAAAATTTGACTAGATCTCTTACATATAAATATTGAGACTTAGCCTTACCAAAAAGTACGGACCCATGAATCCCTTCTTCACAAGAACGTAGGCTCGGCTACACCGGGGTACTAAAATTGTCACGTTGGGTAAGTGGGGTAATAAGATTACACCTTGAAATTTGGTTGATCTCAACGAAAGTATTCGTAACCGTAGTTGCAATAAGTTCGGGCTAAAGATAACTTTGAGAAAATTGTCGACCGAGAGTTCTAAGAGTAGAACCGATTAAAGGGTTAATCCACCAAATTATACCGATACGGGTTGAATCGGCTACACCGTGCCCGGATTAGTATGGGTTTGGGTCTCGGGATTGTTTGCTTAATTGGGTAAGAGATCATTAAGTAAATATACTTAACATGTTTAAGTTTCTTAAAATTCAAATTATGAATTTAAAATGATGTTGTTTATCCTTTTATTATTGTAGTTTAATTTTCAACATCGACTATGGCAACCAACGCTCCACCTCTCACTAACGTATCATGGCTTCGGTCCTTTATGGATCGTTGCAAACTCGATAAGCATGGTTCTAATTTTAAGGATTGGGATGCGCAATTGCTTTGGGCCGCTCAAGGTGACGATAAGAGTCGTTACCTATCCGAAGCCGCTCCTCCCGCTCCGACCGCTCGTTCATCGGTCCAAACTCGTGAGGCCTATGAAGCCTACATGAAAGAGTCCTCCGCTCTTAAAAATGTGCTCATCTTCTCCATGGAGCCGGATCTCCAAAGGAGTATGATTAAGTTGACCACATCGTATGAGATATACACCAAGCTTGCGACCATGTTTTCGCAAACTCCAAGGGTGATCCAATATGAGGCGGCTTCCGCCTTCTTTGACATTACATTCAAGGAAGGGCAAAAGATAAGCCCTCATGTGCTCAAACTCGTTGAGCTCGCGGAGACTCTAAAAGCTCAAAATGTTGATGTTCCCGACTCTCTAATTATTGACCGAGTTCTTCACTCACTCAATAAGGTTAAGGCGTATGCTCAATTCCGGGTGAATTTCAATATGCGAAACCAAGAGACCTCGTTGGATGAGTTGCATAAGATGCTCGTCCAAGCCGAAAGGGACATGGGACTTCATGAAAGTTCCACCAAGGATGTTTTGAACATCGAAAAGAAAGGGAAAACGAGCTTCAAAAGGAATGCCTATAAAGGCAAGGGCAAGAAAACGTTCAAGCCCAAAGCGACCAAAGAAAAGACCTTTTCGAAAGGCGCTTCCACCTCGTCTTCAAAAGAGCAAGAAAAGTGCCATTATTGCACGAGGATCGGTCATTGGAAGAGAAATTGCCCCAAATACTTAAGCGATCTCAAAAATGGGAAGGCAACCGCCGTAGGTAATAATTCTTCTTTATAGTTCATGTCATTTATCAACTTATGTATAGTGATACAAATGTGTTGATGTTTACCCTTTTTAATTGTTTTAAAGGGCCACCCCCTAATAATGATAAGGGCAAGGAGAAGGAATCTTGAGGTTCCTTACTTGGATGGCTACGGTAGCATCCAATTGATCGAAGACTTGAAGAGCTAGCCTCTAATTTTCATATCGTCTTCTTTCATATTTTGCATTTATTTATGGAACAATTTATTTTCTTGTAAGACAAGGATTAAAATCCTAAAACAATGGTTGTAATTTTGGATATTGGTGACTTGGTTTTCAACCCGAGTCACTACTTTTGTTCTTAATCAATGTTTTGATTTCTCAAATAAATTGCATGTCTTGTTTAAACATGAATAATAGTGATTTTATCACACAATTGATACGATCAATTTAATATAATCAAGGTGTTGATTAAAACGGAGAACTACACCCCATGAGATACTTTCAATCAAAATGAGACTATATTAGTTCATTATAAGATTTTCATTTTAAGTGAAAATGAGAATGTATTCATCACACCTATAAAAACTTCAAACATTCATATACATTGGTTAATCGAAATAGCTATCCTTGAACGAATAAAGGTTATTGTTAGAAGGATAGAGTGGGAGAAAATATTTCGCTCCAAAACCAATGATGAAAATAAAGGATCTTAGAGAAGATTCCTATATGGGATTCTTGAGAAGAGCCCTAAATGATTTGAAGAAACTACGAGAGGACACTGAAGAAACTACGGGAGGACACTCGAAGAAAGGTTCTTTATGTTCATTGTTTTATAGAGAGAAAACATGAAACCCCGTATGAAATCAGAAGAAAACGGTTCCTTAATAAATGATTTTTCTTAGTTTATAAGATAAAAGAGAAGAAATCATCTCAATCCTCTCAATGTAGTTATAAAGAAATTATCATGTCATATTCGTCTCAAGGAAACGAAGACATGATAAGAGGGTGATGATTGATTGAATGAAAACAGATCATTATAGGGATAGTGATAGTGATAATGATTCAAGTAATAGTTTAACATGCGAAAAATGAAAGGTTCATTTAAGATATCGAGAGATATTGATTTTAGTGGGAGCGATTTTCATTAAAAGAATTAAGCCTACCATTTAGAGAGGATGGGTGATTCTTTAAGGTGTAAAGAATAAGAGGTTTGAAATTCTAGATGATCAAATACTTTATATCATAAGATGATGGAGCTTACGGGAAGGTTTATTATATGGATAATAAAAGGTCGCCCACTAGAAGTTAGAATGGTAGGATACATTATTCATAACGATGAATGAAACCATTATCTAATAGCCAAGATGAGTGAAAATTATTAGAATGATGAAATCATAAATAAACTACAATATAGATTTCGGTACATAAGTGACTGTAGAGAGTGATTTTTAATCCCTCCATTATATTGATACGTCACAAGTTATAAGATAACAGTGGGAGCTTTCCTCCGGAAAGGAAACTCAAAATCTAGGAAGAGTTCTAGATATGTACTCAAATAGAATCATATTATACGGGATAATATGAGCATAAAGGAGACCAAAATTTGTAAGTTTTGCAAATCATGAATAAAGGGTTATTCGCAAAACACTAATACAAATAGATGATTGTGCATCAAATGCAATGTGATAGTATTGACTATTGTTGCATGACAACATCATTTGAGTTATAACTAACTCAAAGTAAAAGATACTTTGTCAAAATCCAAATGGGTTGTATGAGACAACATTGAACCCCATAAGTGAACTGGATTGACTTAGTATGGCCCCTAGCCGCTTACATGAGGTGACGTCTCAAAGCGACTAGAGTGTGAGGCGATTGATGGCAAGTTCAAGTGCCATAGAGTCATATGTGATGACTAGTCGATCACATAGGCAGACTGTAAGAGACACTCTGTCGGGCAATGTGACCGCTTATAGAGTTCTGGAAATTTTATAGCCGGGTCGTGGCGAGAGCTGCTATAGTATTCTTGTGAGTCAATTCTTAGACTAAAAACTACTCTCCCGAGATGGTACAGTTTAGGCATAACTTTGATCCATTCTCTACGACTTTTCGTAACTGGAGTCAAATGGGATTGTTTTGGGTTGTGACTGACTGTGACCAGTTGAAGGAAGTAGTGCGATAGAAATTGTCCACCCCTTGTCAGGGTTGTTCAAATCTCAGGGCCACTCGAGGAGAAGTTAACTGGAAATGCGTGGCCACGCTCGGAAGGTATCTATGGTAGATAATTCCGGTCAGACAGTTATTCTCCAGATCGAGGAAACCACTCATGATATGATCGAATGCAAGTACGACCTCAGAGAGACATCTTGAATTGAGTGGGAGATTGTAATAGGACAAGAGAATTGGTGACGCACACTTGTCGAGGACAAGTGGGAGATTGTTGGGAAATGTGTCCTCAACAATAGTGCGATCACGTAATTAAATCTCATAACGAGAATGCGCAAGGGATGATACGAATTATTAGTCAACTGACCAACATTAATCGGTAATGATTGGCTAGCTAGAGTTTGACGTTACTGTCGTATGACGGTGATGGTCAGTTGATCCCTTTAGGTCACACCTTTAGGACAATTCCCTTAATTGATAAAATGATCAAATGTATATTGATACGATTTGATCATATTCCTTAAACTCGTATATCGAGAAATTAGAGGTTAAATCTTAACGTAAGATTTTTGTTTAAAATTGAAACGTGTCAATTGTTGAACATTAAACGATATTTATCATATCGTTATTAGAATGAATTGGGTTGAAATAATACAAAGGTTGTAAATCGTATTGACGATAAATGATCATTTTACATTAGTAATTTCGAATTACTTATTAATTAAATAAATGTGATTTATTTAATTATGTACAATATTTATATGATAAATATTCATGTGTTTTAAATGTACTAAAGCATTTTATATCTTAATGACATATAAGATGTCACACTTTGTACAAATTGTACATGTTACAAAGTTGTAAAATGAAATCCATTTTATGGATTATGGGTGCCGGTTTGGTTAGGATAGTTAGTGGATGATTAGTGTGTTTAATACACTATAATCATTGTGTTTAAAGCACCACCTAGAGAACACTAACCTAGTAACCACCCTAGTGTCTTGAGAACACAAGTTGTTCCCTCCTTGACACTCCCCATGACCGACTCCCCTTCACCCAATATAGCATGCTTAAGTTAATTAGATTATCTTAAGTTAAAGAGCATGCTTAGGATATATATATATGAGATATCACATTCATTCTTTCTCTCTTCTAGCCTAGACGAAATTTACTCTAAGTAAAGAGAGATTATTAACCTCTAAAACTCATATTATAAGATAATATTTACATACTATTTGTAGTATTAAAACAACATTCTAATAAGGGTGATTAGAATTATTTTAAGGAAGAAACCGATTCCTCGTCTAGCACTAATAAGGGTTCGGTTTATTGAGGGCTTGTCTTGGTGCATCCGAAGGAGGTATTCTATTTTGGGTACTTGGAGGATCATCCTTGCTAAGCTTGGACCGAGTGTAAGTGTTGGTTTCTATAGGTAGTCATACTAGCTAGTTCATACTATTAGTCTTACTAATATACTAATTAAACTCATTTTAATATAGTCGATCTTATGCATGCAACAAAAATGCGGAAATAATGAGAATCGTATTCTTACAACCGGTCCAAAATATGCTAAGGACGATCCTCCAAGAGCAACCAAGTAAGCTTGCCTCCAATGGGTAGGCACCAAGACCCTACCTTAAACGGACCAAATAACCGAACCCGATACTAGAGGACGGAATGAGGTTAAAACCGAGTACTAATACTAATATTAGTATACTAGAAAATATATTATCTAGTAATAGATTTTAGAGGTTATGTTTTATTTTCTCACACACTAGAAAATAAGCTTGAACAACAACAACATGTAAAATGACTAGGTAATCACATATATATAGAGAATATGTGATGCATGGGTTGGGTGGTCTAGTGTGTGTCGTGTGAATTGAGTATGTGTAAGGGGTTTTGATTCCTTCTTATGCACTTAAACACAAGGTAAGGTCATATCACAATATGACACAATCATTACAATTATAAGATAAAATATCATATAATTTTATCATATATTGTCAACTTACACGACACACTAAGACGTAATATGGACATTCATATTACGATTTATAATTTGTACAATTTAACTAATTACGTAACATCTTATGTGACATAATAATTGTATTAATTTAAAATATAAATTTATCACATAAATAATATTTCTAAATTAATTAAATCACATTTAACAAATCATTAAGTAATTCGAAATTACTGTCCCAACATATGGTTATCGTAATAATCGTCGATACGATATATATTAACAACGTTTGTTATAACCATGAACCATTCATTATACTAATCTTGATATTTCTAAAATATCATTTAATATTTGACAATTGACACATTTCAATTTCAAATATAAATCTTACCTTAAGATTCAACCTCTAATTTCTCAATATACGGTTTTAAGAATATCGATCAATCTGTATCCTATACAATTAATCAATATACGTTTAAGGGCTTAGTCCTATAGGTGTGACCTAAAGGGATCAACTGACCACCACCGTCATACGACAGTAATGTTAAACTCTAGTCAGCCAATCATTACCGATTAATGTTGGTCAGTTGACTAAATCAAATATTGGATCGTCCCTTGCATATTCTTTTCATAAGATTTATGACAATGATTTTTATCATTGTCGTGATCGCACCATTGTTGAGGACACATTTCCCAACAATCTCCCACTTGTCCTCGACAAGTGTGCGTCACCAATTCTCTTGTCCTATTACGTCATCTCCCACTCAATGCAAGGTGTCTTCCAGGTCGTACTTGCATTTGATCATATCTTGAGCGGTTTTCTCGATCTGGAGATTTAACTGTTTTGACCGGAATTATCTACCATAGATACCTTCCGAGCGTGGCCACGCATTTCCAGTTAAACTTCTCCTCGAGTGGCCCTGAGATTTAAGACAACCCTGACAAAGGGGTTGGACAATTCCTATCCTACTGTTCCCTTCGACTAACACAGTCCATCATGACCCAAAAGAAGCCCATTTGACCCCCTTTAACGGTTGATCGTAGAGCTAAAATCAAAGTCAATCTGAGGCTGCATCACCTTGGGCGAACAGTCTCAAGTCAAAGAATCGACTTATGTGAATAATATAGTAGCTCTCGCCACGACCAGGCTAATTATAAAATTTCCAGAACTCTATAAGCGGTCACTAAATGCCCAACAGAGTGTTACACAGTCTGCCGATGTGATCGACTAGTCATCCCATATGACTCTATGACATTTGAACTTGCCATCAATCGCCTCACATTGTAGTCGCTTCGAGACGTCACCTCATGCAAGCGACTATGGGCTATACTAAGTTAATCCAGTTCACTTATGGGGTTCAAATTGTCTCTTACAACCCATTTGGATTTCACAAAGTATAAATTGTGAGTTAATATTAATAATAATAACTCAAACGATAAGAGTGATTGTTATGTGCGAACAAACAATACAATATTGTTGCTCCATATAAACAATCTTTGATGATCATACATCAATTTGTATTAATGGTTTGCTATGTGAATATACCTTATCTTCACATCCTTTAACCTACAAATTTCGGTTTCCTTTTGACTCATATTATCTCGTATAATATGATCTTTATTCAAGTACACTTCAAGTCTTTTATACTTGACTCGAGTCTGCTTACTTTAAGGAAGCTCCCACTGTTTTCTTAAAACTCATGACATGTCATCCATATGAACATAGTCATATTGTACTAGAATTTATATTGTAGTTAACCTAGATTCGATCTCTTAGTTCTCCTCGAGAAACTTATATCGAAATAGGACTTTATTTCAACTTATGGCATTTTGATCAAGGTTATATGAATCAACATATTCATATCTCGGATTCAAATCCAAACCTTGTTAACTGATCGGTGACGTTTCATTATCGTATAATGAACTCACTTATGATTTATGTTCTTAACATACATTCATTTAGAATTGAAAACCTTATATTCCTTAACCTTTAAAGAATCACCATCCTCTCTAAATGGTAGGTTTCATTTCCTTAATAACTTTTCTCCCACTGATTTCCACATTACTATCTTATAGTTTAATAACTCCCACTGATAACATCTTCAAACATCTTCTCAACTCATAATGAACATTTCATTTTGATTTACTTCAAACATTTTCTCAACTCGTAATGAACATTTCATTTTGATTTAATTTCCCATGGAAAGAATCTTCTATTTTCACGAGAATGGGAGATGATTTCTCCTCTATTATCTTTATAAAACAGAAACATTAACATCATGGAAACGATTTCCTTCCGTTAACACTCGCGGTTCCCTTTGTCCTCTCTAGGAACTTTTGACAACATATGGAACATTTTCCTTTTGTGTCCTCGCGTAGTTTCTTCTGTGTCCTCTCGTAGTTTCTTCTATCCAATTTCTTAGAGTTCTTCTCAAGGACTCCTCATAGAACTCTTCTCTAAGATCCTATGTTTATTTCATTGGTTTACGGGCGTAGAATTTCTCCCACTCTATCCTTTAAATAACCTTTATTTTAGAAGGATAGCATTTTCGCCCGTCAACAATGTATTGGATAAAGAATTATGTGAGCATTGAGATATTAACACATTCTTTCATTTAAGGTGAAAATCTTATAATGAACTGATGTTCTTATGTTTGAATTTGAAGTATTTCACGGGATGCAATTCTCGTTTTTAAGTAAGTCGTATTACTTTTATAATGATCCTATCATTTCTTCCGTACGGTGAATCATTCAAGGTACTTTATTACGATTTATGAAAATCGTATCAATTCATGTTATAATAGCATTTTAAAACAACCAAACATGTTTGATTAAGAACAAAAGGATGACTTGGGTTGAAAACCAAGTCACCACTATTACAACCATTGTTTCAACAAGATTCTTGTCATACAAGAAATACAAAGTTCTTAAATTAAAATGCAAAAGAAAGAAGACATCAAGTGAAAATTAGAGCCATGCTCTTCATGTCTTCAATCTCGGATGCTACCTTAGCCATCCATGGAAGGAACTTCAAGTTTCCTTCTCCTTCTCCTTGCCTTTGTCTTTGGTAGGAGCCCCTTTAAAACAATTTTTAAACGAGTGAGAATCAATAACTTGTATCATTATACAAAAATTGATCAAGTAACATGAATTAAACGAGAATTTATACCTACTGCAAGAACCTTTCCGGCTTTGAGGTCATGGAGATACTTCGGGCAATTCCGCTTCCAATGCCCCATCTTAGTGCAATAATAGCACTTGTCTTCAACCTTTGACGACGATGAAGAAGAAGCACCTTTCGTAAAAGTCTTCTCCTTAGGAGATGCGGGTTTGAAGGCTTTAACATTTTTACCCTTGTTGGCCTTGCGCTTAAACTTCCTCTTGCTTTTTGAATCGATATTAAGCACATCCTTTGTGGAACTCTCATTAAGTCCCATATCCCTTTCCGCTTGGACTAACATCTTATGTAACTCGTCCAAGGAGGTTACTTGATTGCGCATGTTATAATTTACCCGAAATTGAACATACGATTTCACTTTGTTGAGGGAGTGAAGGATTTTGTCAATAATAAGCGAGTCGGGAACATTCACCCCTTGCAACTTCAAGGTTTCGGCTAGCTCAACCATTTTGAGCACATGAGGACTAATCTTTTGACCTTCCTTTAAGGTCAAATCGAAGAAAGCGGAGGCCGCCTCATATTGAATTACTCTAGGAGCTTGCGAAAACATGTTCGCAACTCTAGTGTATATCTCATTAGCCGTGGTTAGCTTAATCATTCTTCTTTGGAGATCCGGCTCCATCGAAAATATAAGCACGTTCTTTAAAGCATGCGACTCCTTCATGTAGGCCTCATAGGCTTCACGAGTCGCTTCCGATGAACGAGCACCGGGAGTGGGAGGAGCGGCAATGGTAAGATAACGAGTCTTATCGTCGGCTTCCGCGGCCAACACCAATTGGGCGTCCCAATCCTTGAAATTGGCGCCATGCTTCTCAAGCTTGCAACGATCCATAAAAGACCGAAGCCATGAAACGTGTTGTGGGAGTGGTGGAGCGTTATTTGCCATTGATTGATAGTTGAAAATGAACTACAAATAAAATTAAGGAATTAAAACACAATTATCGTTTTTAATAATTAAACTTGTAAAATTTTAAACAAGTTAAGCATCTACTTAATGATCTCTTACCCAATTAAGTAAATGATCCCGAGACCCAAATACATACTAACTTGGGCACGGTTTAGCCGATACATCCCTCATTAATATGACTCGGTAGATTAACCCTTTAATCGATTCTACTTTTAGAACTCTCGGTCGATAAAATTACACTAATTCTTATCTTAGCCCGAACTTATTACCACTACGGTGGCTCGAATACCTTCGTCGAGATCGACCAATTTCAAGAAAAACGTAATCATATTACCCCACTTCACCAACGTAATAAGGTTTGCACCCCGGTTTAGCCGAGCCTACTCCCTTATGAAGAAGATCCTTCGCGGGTCCTTTACTTTTGGTAAGGCTATGTCTCGATTTTAAATAACGTAAGAGATCTTGTCAATTTATTATCTATCTCCTTTAAGTGAACTAAGTCGGTGAATTATCGATAAATTGATTGACACGGTCGATAAAATCGATGAAATGCATGAGTTTAATGACGATTTGGCTATGCATGCAAACATGTTAAGCATAGATAAAAGCATAAATAAAACCCTAGTATGGCCTTTCCTAAAATAGAAAATAAAGTAAATTACAAATTCGGAAACCAACTCCTTTGGTCCCTTGAACTTCACACGCGGCACGCATCCCAAGGCAACCCCGTCTTGGTCGGAACTCCTTTCCGAAATGGCACCGTCTTCAAGGATCTCCGGAATTACAAATAATTACAAATTTTCTATCTATTTTATACATTATAAAATAAATAAAACAATAAAATAAAGTGATACGAGATCACATTAAATTACAACCGAATCGATAAACCCTTACATTACGGGAAATATCGATTAAAATCTAAGGCCATACTAAGTAGATTACATAATTCAAAATTACGTAAATAAAATATGACATTCATATACAATAATTAAATATGCAATGCTTATGTAAAATGCAAAACCTAAGCCAAATCGTCCTATTTAAACATGTTTTAGATATCGTTATTCGTAATAACACGGTTTTATGGAATAACGTGATTTAAACAATTTTAAAATCACTAATCACTTTATGAATCACTATTCATGATTTAGTTAAGTTTCCTAACACATTTTAGGATTCAAAATTTAGTCTTACTCAAATTTTGAAATTAACTTAACTTATTTTAATATTGTTCGGTTTTAATCGGTTTTACGGGAAATAGCATTAAAATAATCAAACGAGTCATAAAAATTTCGAAAATTCAAAATTCAAAATTTTGAACATACTGAAAATTTTTTAAAATTTCAGATCCTTAAAACTCAAATATTTTCGAAATACACTATTTATTTCGTAAAATTGCCGTGTGCATGCAATATTAGTCGAAAAATCAAAACTTCTTCAAAAATTATGAAATAAAATACCAATATAATTTTTACATCTTCCTAGACACTCAAAGTATCTGAAAAATGCAGAAAAATCAGGTGCACACTGTTTTAAATCTGAAAAGTAATGATTATGACTCCTTAAACACTCAACATCAATTTTAACTTTTAAAATTAAAACTAAAATTTCTGAAACTTTTGGCACTAATTAAAAATATGTTGATGATCATACATAATATGACTAATATGGGTGAATTTTTCGGACCATTTAAGCAACATTTACTATTTTTAATAATTCGTGTCATATATTACGCGATTTTACCGATTAAAATCATTTCTCATGCAATATTCGAGATTAAAAGCTCAAAATTCACATGCATGCTAGAAATAATATATGTGACACTATATTAAATTTTTATGGTCAAATTCGAACTTAAACTATTTAAGCTAAAATATGTCACTAATATTACGATTTTTACGATAAAAATCAATATTCATGCAATATTAACGAAAAATTTCTGGAAAATTCATCATATGTTTTAAATATTGCATGTGACATCTACAAAAATTTTTATAGTTAAATTCATAATATAACTATTTATCCCATATTTAACTCATTTTATGACTATTTAACCATTAAAAATCATAAACCATGCATAAAACCAAATAATTTCGAAAATTATTTATATTCATAATATGTTAAATGCATGTGAGAACATATTTAAAATTCATGGCCAGAAATATTATTTAGCTATTTTTCCCGAATATCCATATATTAAACCGATTTAAGCAAAAATTAATCAAATTAGTTTCAATAATGAACAATATTATTCCATAAATCATTAAAATTGACTTAAAACTATTTTAAGACCAGAAATATATACATGCAATATGATTTTCGTGCATATCCTATATGTACTACTCATTTTCGTTTTTAATTAAAATCGTATTTTCTCGCAAAAACGTATAAAAACGAGTTGCATGCAAACAACCTTATGGCTCTGATACCAATTGTTGGTTTCTATAGGTAGTCATACTAGCTAGTTCATACTATTAGTCTTACTAATATACTAATTAAACTCATTTTAATATAGTCGATCTTATGCATGCAACAAAAATGCGGAAATAATGAGAATCGTATTCTTACAACCGGTCCAAAATATGCTAAGGACGATCCTCCAAGAGCAACCAAGTAAGCTTGCCTCCAATGGGTAGGCACCAAGACCCTACCTTAAACGGACCAAATAACCGAACCCGATACTAGAGGACGGAATGAGGTTAAAACCGAGTACTAATACTAATATTAGTATACTAGAAAATATATTATCTAGTAATAGATTTTAGAGGTTATGTTTTATTTTCTCACACACTAGAAAATAAGCTTGAACAACAACAACATGTAAAATGACTAGGTAATCACATATATATAGAGAATATGTGATGCATGGGTTGGGTGGTCTAGTGTGTGTCGTGTGAATTGAGTATGTGTAAGGGGTTTTGATTCCTTCTTATGCACTTAAACACAAGGTAAGGTCATATCACAATATGACACAATCATTACAATTATAAGATAAAATATCATATAATTTTATCATATATTGTCAACTTACACGACACACTAAGACGTAATATGGACATTCATATTACGATTTATAATTTGTACAATTTAACTAATTACGTAACATCTTATGTGACATAATAATTGTATTAATTTAAAATATAAATTTATCACATAAATAATATTTCTAAATTAATTAAATCACATTTAACAAATCATTAAGTAATTCGAAATTACTGTCCCAACATATGGTTATCGTAATAATCGTCGATACGATATATATTAACAACGTTTGTTATAACCATGAACCATTCATTATACTAATCTTGATATTTCTAAAATATCATTTAATATTTGACAATTGACACATTTCAATTTCAAATATAAATCTTACCTTAAGATTCAACCTCTAATTTCTCAATATACGGTTTTAAGAATATCGATCAATCTGTATCCTATACAATTAATCAATATACGTTTAAGGGCTTAGTCCTATAGGTGTGACCTAAAGGGATCAACTGACCACCACCGTCATACGACAGTAATGTTAAACTCTAGTCAGCCAATCATTACCGATTAATGTTGGTCAGTTGACTAAATCAAATATTGGATCGTCCCTTGCATATTCTTTTCATAAGATTTATGACAATGATTTTTATCATTGTCGTGATCGCACCATTGTTGAGGACACATTTCCCAACAGTAAGAACACGGTTTTCTCCTTATTTCCGCATATAGTAGCATGCTTAAGATCTCTCATAATATGTTAATTAAAGAGTTAGTTAAAAGATTATGTTAGTATGACTAAATTTAGTTTATGAGCAACTAATAAAACCCAACATGTTGGGGTTCTCGTTGTACATTCAAGAGCCCGACATTCCCAATCATAGACGAGTCCATGGTTAGACTAAGTCAATTTCAAAACCAAGCCAATCAGGCGCCGATGAGCATAGTACAAGTTATCAGACGTCTCCGATAACGAATTATAACATCAAAGCAACGCTGAAATCAATCCAAATGTTGAAACATTTCAATCTTTTAAAATATAGCTTTTAAAAGCAACTTCCATTTCCAATTTCATCAATGAGTAAAATTGCAAAAGTAACGAAAGTTTACAATCAATAGAAAGGAGATCGATTCAAAACGGTTACAGAAAGCACAGAAACAACACACAGGTTACACTTTGCACAAAGCATCACAAGCTACTAGTTTCAACACTTAAGTAACAGACCCAAACGACAAAAAGCCAAGGAGGAGAAAACAATAGAGATCGAGCCAAGAAGGATGGGAACTCTTCGGAATACGGAAGCACTAACCGCTCAATCCATAACGAGAACATTGTCACAACGATCCTCACAAGATCTTTAGAAATGAGTCAAGCCCTCTCTCTAAATCGCTCAATGGTCCTTCAATCAAAGTAGAACCCTAAATAGCAGATCCACACCAAGTTTCATGTAATTCCAACAATTCAAACCGGAATTCCATTATCGACATCAAGCCCAAAAATTAGAGACACAGTATTCTCAAAATCGTAACTATTCCCAAACGCAGGACTATGAGATAATTATAGGCACCATTTAGTCCAAATCACTCAAATTCACCAACCTCAATGCACTGAAGCATTCTGAAATCCTCGTTTTCCAAACCTTATTATCGTAAAGTGAACATTCAAACAAAAGGTTTTCCATAAGTAACAACTCTCAAATTCTCAAGTTTCTAAGCTCTCGGTTAAAAGCGGACATCCACAAACGAAGGTTTCAAAGGAGCAACAACTTTTACCCCGACAGTTTTCATAAGATTATTAACACTCTCTCAGAAAGATACAGTCAACCTTAACCTCAGGGTGGACACCAATCCACACGTGGCACTCGCACAATTAGGAGCTTAACACGGAAATCTCAACACGGCACATTATCTAATATTACCCCAACATCATAACACGAGCTCTCTCAACTAAATTCCGATAACGCAAAACAGGACTCCTCAAAGTATGTATCACTACTCCAATAACAAGCCAATCTCACCACTAATCCAAATGAAAGAGAACAAGGCTCACTAGTGGCGAAGGTAAGATACGAACTTCGGAAACAAACGCGATACCAAACTCGAGAGAGAACACAAGGTGCCAGGATAGGGAAGTTTGGATATGGACTCTAACAAGTGAAGCCAAAAGCAGAAGGAGAAATCAAGGAAGAAGGGAGGAGATAAGCCACATACTTCTCAAAGGTCTGATTCTCTCACCACTCACACAAGGTTCTCCCTTCCTACTTTCCAAATTACGCAAGTCAAGTATTATATTGGTCCTCAAGAATGTTTCCTCAAAACAATCTACACACCCTAATTCTACAATATTCCAGACAATACCACCATCCATACTAACTATTCTCAAAAGTTTTAAATGCCTCCTCTCTGTAAATTACTCAAATGATAGTTCTATAACCCTCTCAGGTTATCAAAAACATAAGCTATGTCCATTTCACTTACACTATTGTCCATCAGATAACAATCCTTAAATCATCGAGTTTCCGACTTTGATCTTCCAATGAACTACCATATCATAATCATACAACGGCGGTACACTCTCGAAATTCCTCAAATACTCCAAAAGTTGAGCTCCAAGATCCATTAAGCAACCTAAGGTCGAATATTTATTCACCTCTTCCGACAATAAGCCATTCCTCAAGTCGATCACATCCTCAAGGTCAAGTGAGACTAACTCCCTCATTCATCCATTTATCATCATTGACATCTTAAGCCTATTCTTCCAAATTCCTATATGACTCCAAGCATCTCATTTTAGTCCCTAACTGTTACCTTTCAATTCACTAATTTTCACGGTTCCAGTAAGACTCTCAAGGCTAAGCTCCACTTAACACTACGTATATCACTCAACTTCAAAGTAATTACCCTACCACTCACGTTCACTCTTCCAATTGGATGAACAATTAGGCACTTGGATTACCAAAACACGTCTCTCAATATCTATAATAACACCCCCATTTATTTAAGGGCCTGTACTAGGACTCCCCAAATAAATAAGGATGTTACCATCTCGGTTTCCCGAGGCAGTAGATACAAAGGGAAGAACAGAGTACTTCATTATTAAATGTTAAACTAAAAAGAAAGTTCTTACAACCGTCTTGCAAACTGTCTCATAAAAATAAAGTACAACTCATGATAAAAGACTATAGTGATCTAGACTCTAGTCTGGTCCAGATCCAAGCTCTCCCTTCCCTTAGCTCCCACAGTCTCAAGCACCTGTCAATCTGCTCCCCAATAAATTGGTTAATCACAGGTGATCACGAATACACAGGGTCAGCCACGAGGTTGAGTAGAGGAAAAGTAAACAATCAAACATTACTATAAATAGAAAGTCAATCATCTCCACTCCGAATCACAAGACCCATTATTCTCCACACCAATCACAAGACCCATTAACTCCGCACCAATCACAACACCCATTAACTCTGCACCAATCACAACACCCATTAACTCCACACCAATCGCAAGACCCATTAACTCCACACCAATCACAAGACCCATTTATCATCACCTCGTATCGTATCTCAGAGTTATATACTCAAATAACACAATATATCAATCATATGATAATATAAAATAAACATGGTTATCATCAAATAACAAACAGATTACTCATCATTATGTACACGGTATTTCCCCTTCCTCAAATCGTAGCAGCGCGGTCAATCACAATCTCGCTAGAAATGTTCCACGCGAAAACCGTTACCTAAGCAAGTATACTTAACGAATTAATAAACTTCCCGAACCCCCACAATCAACTTTCATTTACTATAAATAGTAACCTACTATAAGTGGAAATTTTCCCAAAATGAAAACTTTCCTGAAATGGAAATTACCTCAAAATACAAACTCCCCGACTCAAAACAACGAAATACGACCCTCACGAATTAACGATATAAACATAAATACAAATATCAAAATCCACCAACATATTATATTAAAACTTTATTACAATATTTATAACCATCATAAAATAATAATACTAATAATAATAATAAGAAGGAAAATAAGAAAATAAGAAAAAAATAATAAAACACACAACACTCCCTAAACCAAACCCGACTCACGGCAACTCTACACCACTTCCCCCATAACACCGCCGCAACACCACTACAGCCACCAACCATCACCAGCCTGCGAACCCAGAACCACCCACTATCCCATTAACCATCGGTAGCCTGGTCGTCTGCCACCGGCGAGGTGAACCAGTCCTCTAAACTGGTCAGGTCTCTCGCCCTACCACCCGACACACCAACCATGACAACCTCGCCGACGACCGACCAGACCTACCCACCACCCTATACCGCCACCAAACATACCCCCTGACACCAGACTCCCAACCACGGTGGTACCACCGCGTCGACCTCCCCCGAGTCAGCGGTGGTGCCACCCCCAAAACAACCAGCAACCCGTATGTAAAAGAATCTGAAACCAAAACAGAGAACGCACCCCCCTGTACGACACCTTATACGCCACCTGAGACCACCAAGACAACCACCCTAACACTTCCCTGACCACCACCTGGTCCTCCACCCCATCTATCCTAAAAAACGAGAGTCAGAGGAGCGTCGACACCACGATAAACACGACTGGTCAGACTCTATTTTAAACGAAATAAAAGAATAGTATGTACGATAGACGCCTGAAAACCGTCTTCCCTGGCGTTACACGGTGGTTGACATATATACGACAAGGACTAAACACGACACCCAAACCCCATAGATCATATACACGAAGGAAAAACAGACACCACAACAACATACACGACCCAGATTTGCATACAAACGCAGATGTACACAACGAAAATAACAACGTTTGACATACCTATTTCACGAGCGTTTCGACCACCCCTTGCCTGCCTTAGAGTCACCGTGAACACTGTCTACTTACTCTATGTTGTGGCGGTTGTGGGTATGTGGTGTTTGAATGAGGATTAGGGTAAGTCTTAGGTTTAGAAAGGGAGTTAAAAGGTGATGGCAGGAAGGTTGCTCGGTAGGGTTTAGGGATTTGTGTCTCAACTCAACCGTGGGCTTGGGTGAGGGCACACATCACGAGGCCCATGCCAACGTGCTAGAGGTCTAGGGATCGAACCCTCATAACAACATAACCGTTGTGCTAGAGGTCTAGGGATCGAACCCTCATAACAACATAACTACATAACTTGCTTAATTACTTAAAACAAAGTTACTTAAAACCGTAAAACAAACTATCGACACAAATAAACTTAATTATCGAGACTAGGTTTTCGAGGTATTACAATACCTCCTAAGTTTTCCTCAAATATCAGTATTTCTCAAAGCACCGCTCATGGTTATCCTAAAACTAGTTCCTCTGAATCCAATCAAAAGAAAGTTCACCAACAAGGCATTCCGGGGAAGCAAGTAACAAGGATGAGTCGAAAAGGGAAGAAGATAGATTTCAAAGTAAGACCGACAAGAGTTCGAGAAGAAAGAAATGGATTAAGAGATACAGAAGAAGATGATGCGTAAAAATAAGAAGAATCTTCGGGGGTCCAGATGCATCCTCCAACGGTAGCACGGATCTTCTATCTTTGGTAGTCAACACCGGTCTTGATCGCCATATGGATAAGCTCACGGTTCGCCGATTCAAGATATAAAATTGAAATCAATAACAATCGACAAACACGTTAGAACCTAATAAAAGCAATCATAAAACAGACTACCACTTGTCCTTAAATCTACCCCATCTCTCATTCATTATTTGAGTTATTGGTCAAGTTAAGTTTGGGGGTCACATGAGTGCGTCGGGAGCGATAATGCTCTGATACCAACTGTAAAACCGCTCGTCGCAGCGGAAAAGTAAAACATACAAACATGCCAAAATTTACGCGGAATTTAAACTTGAACATGTAAGAAAAAAACGAGGTGAATTAAAACAAAACTATACAAACTGAAATGATCAAAACATAGATAAGTATATGAATCTAAGCATGAAACATAAGTACAAAACACAGCCTGAGATGGCACATCCCTACAGGCACTCAAATGTAGATCCAAAACTAGGTCTAGCTAAACGATAAATGGGTAAGTCATCGATGATAGGATCATCGCTCGCTAGCCTCAGTAACCTCCAGCAACCTGTCATGTATCTACATACATGAAAATATGTACGCCACAATCAGTGGGGAGTGACTAGAGTTCTCATAGCCACCTATTGTCAATAACAAATAACACATAAGGCATCCAACATACTCCAACATTTATAACATGCGAAGTATATATATACATATAACAACTCTCAGAACAACATGCATCATTATGCAAAGGCTCTCAACTAACTTCGGAAACTATTTGAAATGAGAGCCGGTCTCCCTTCCGGTTGCCCGGCCGGGGGGTCTTTCACTCCAAACCATTTACGAAACCAGACTAAGAGTCATCCAATGCCTTGGATGAACAGTTCTAAAATCCATAACACTCTATCTAACACAATCAATTAGCAACATCTGACACTGTACCCCAACTCAGGCAAGCAGATGCAATCAGCAGTATCTAGAACCCACCGCAACTCAGGCAAGCACTAGACACAAACAGCAGTGTCCAAGTCACACCCCAACTCAGGTAAACTTGGTACAAAAGTCAGCAAGCATACACCCGTAGCCGCAACTCAGGCACGGATGGATACCAATCAGCTAATAATGGTTCATAACGCAACTCAGTCAGAACCATTACCCTTAGTAGTGGATCGGAATCCCAACTCAGACCCAATTCACTACGATCATACGAACTCACGGAAGGACAGAGGTCCCAACTCAGACATCTCCTACTGCATCATCCATACACGTGACGGTCCAGAGGTCCCAACTCAGACATGTCCGCCACGCCACAAACACTCACATTTCAAACTAAAGGATCCCAACTCAGATCATACCTTGACACGCATCAGACATCAGTACATATCGTACTCTAGCGGTCCTAACTCGGACATATTCCGATATGTACTACAACCAAGTCCTTAGTACTAATTTTACTGACCTCTAAACAACACTTAATTGACCCAAGGAACTAAGTTGAGGGAGAGCCGGTTTCCCTTTCGGTTGCCCGCCCGGGGGGGGTCTCTATCCTCACTCCATTCCCGAACCCAATATAGTGCTGCCCGAACCTCGGGGACCTCAAACACACATACGAGTATAAGAGAAAGGGCAATTTCGATTAAGTTATTTCTAAACGACTGCTATATATTAAAATATCTTAGTCCGATAAGAATTATTAACGGACACTTAAGAATTAACTAATTTTAAACAAGTCACTAACTACGTTACTAAATCTTACTTAGCTCAAATATATTTTACTAAGTATTTGATTACGTTTTAATTAACCGGTTCAACCGATAAAGGAAATAAACACGATTTAAATTAACTTCATATTATATTACTTATATATTATACGGGGAAAACGATTAACTAATTAAATTATTTCGACATGCTTCTAATAAGACCGTTACTCATTAGTAATTCGTAACGATTTCTAACGTATTATATTTAAACGTGAGCAAGCTAGCAAGCACGTACGTAAAATAATAATAAAATAATATAATAATAAAATAATACTAAAACTAAAAATGTAACAGGATGTAGTATATAGTAATGATTAGTCGTAGTAAGTAGTAGTAATAATAATAATAATTAATAGTAGTATTAGCATTTAGACAACACGCCAACAACAAAAGTACAGTAATAGTATACAATAGCAGAATAGCGTTAAGTAGTAGTAGCTTGATCCATAGAGCAGCAGCACCTTGATCAGACAATAGCCAGCAACACTAAATAGTAGTATTGTTTAGCAATAGTAACAAAAACAATGTAGTAGCAGTACAGCCAGCAACGTATTAAAACTACTAATGCAGCCAATAGTAGAATTAACAACAAGGAACGACATCAACAACATGAGTGTCACGGATTTAGGAGGGAGTAATAAAATCCAAAGTCCACTCATCCTATAACACGAAGTTGTTTCTAACTTCGTGTCTTACACGATTTTCTTTCAAATCTCGTTCTATACTTAACTATTTAAGATAGATTCGGTCTTCTCATAACTCCCACTCACTTCAAGAATTCTTACTTGAAGATAGAAGATTTTTTCTTCAATTAATTTCAAATTACTCCCTCATAGGGGTTATTAATTTCTTATGAAGTATGGTGATGTTTGGTTACAATGATTTTCACAAATCAATTTACCAATTCATATTAACTTCGTCTTGTTCTTAACCCTTAAGCTTTAGACGATAAGTTACTTAAATTGAGCAATAAGACTTCAGAACCATGTATAAATAGAATATTTAATCAACACTTTTTGACTAAAATCACTTCTATTTAATTTTCTTTATAAGAAATCATAATGGTTTAATAGGAATTTTAAGATGTTAATATCATATTTGCATAGGACCTTCCTATCAAATTCTATGGAATAAAATAATTCCTATGGGCCTCGTCCATAACCAATGACACGGTTCAAGTGAGGAGAAAGAGATTATATTGTCGATATAGCATAAGATGTTTAGCGGAGAAATAGGTTACAATCGAATGATCTTATATAGGAGTGAGAATGAATAATTATCAAACAACAAATTACGGAAAAAACAAACAATCATCATTTTAATTCAACTTATAAATATTTTAACAAATTAAAGCATCTATAAAATGACCTCTATCCAATTTTTTTTTTTTTTTTTTTTTTTTTTTTTGATGAAATGTGAGAAAATATATATATCAAAGGACCAAAAAAAAACCATTACAAGAACATACTTACTGTTAGAGAGGCTACCTCTAACAGCCCAAAAAAACAAACAAAATTTAAGCAACAAACTATACTAGCTATTCATCATTCTTAAGAGCTAAACGTGCCAAGGCTTCTGTTGCAATCTGTCTGGCCACCACTTCAGGCTTTAGAAGAGTGTCATTGATTCGCGCATTATTTCGTTGTCTCCATATGTGATAGTAGAGAGCAGTAAGGAGCACTGCCATCCTTTGCCATGTTGGGTCCTTGGCATTACCTTGAAGCAGGGCTGCTTCTGAAGGTAAAGAAGTCTGTATATTACTGGACAGAGCAGCTTTGATCTTCATACTGTAAGGGCAGTCTATCAACAGGTGGTTTCTGGTTTCAGTAGCATTACCACAAGAGCAACATATATCATCACTGCTACACCCAATGCTGAACAGTTTGTCTTTCAGGTTCATTCCTTTGGAAAACGAGAGCCAGGTCTATCCAATTTTATAAATGATTCCAAGACCCAAACACTATACCACCAAAATCGTGAACCACTGGAACTCCGACTCAATGATATGGTTTGGTGGGTTAACTTTTAACCAGTTCTACCCTAGAACTCTTGATCGATGAAAAATCATTATTTATACATCTTGGCACGGAACACATTGACCACTGGTCTTCTACACTTCCATTGAGTACAAACCAAATTTTGATTGCATCGAGATGCGATCCGCCCACTGGAGTGAATCCACCTCATCACCCCACTTATCTTACGTAATGAGGTTCGCACAGCCTACTTGACTAGCACCACCCCATGTAACATCCCGTATTTTCGTAAAAGTATATTTTAATAATTTAAAGTGGTTTTCGGAATTTAATAATATTTAATCATATTTCGTAAGATATATTTTAAGAAATTCCGTTAAGTTCCGTCTTAGGATTTGTTTCATCTTAAGATGACGGGTGTTACTTGGCATTTCCGTTCCTAAGGTTTCCGTTTCATTAAATAGGAAACCCGATTAAAAAACAAATATAAGGACTACCTTCTCTTTCTCTTCAACGTCATTTCATTTCAACAAAAACAAAGCTACTGTAAACATACTTCTCCATTTTTCTCTCTTTTTAAGCTTCCAAAAAGATCATCCTAGAACCCGTCTCAACTCGGATCAAGGTAACGTTTTCACCTACGAATTCCTCTCGCGATTCTCGTTCCTCCTATCACTTTCGTTTTTCATTTCGGCACATTCCATTTCCTGGCTGTTTTGCCCTAACTTGAATTTAGACTCCTAATACGTGTTTTTATACCTCAAGGAGTTAATTTAGAGAACCCGGAAGAAGACTTGGTGATTATTGAGTAACTCGGCCTTTTTGTCTAAATTAGCATAATATGTGTTCTTGTTGCGTTTGTGTGAAAGTAAGCATGAAATATGTTGTTAAACATCTTTAATACGATATATAATCTGATTCTTATGAAGAATTTGTGGTGAAATCGATATGAGGGTTGAATATGGAGTATACATGAAAGATGAGTTTAATTTGGGGATTTGTTGTGAATTCATGTAATGTATGTTGTATATATGTTTCTTATGCTTATTCGATGCTATAAACATGCTGGGACTGTTGAGTTGTTGTTTAGAAACATCTTTAGGATGCTTTGTTGAAGAATTAAGATGATTTGAAATGGCGAAATAGGCAAAATCACGAACAGGGACTCTGAGTCGGTCAACTGACCGGTAGCCGGCCAGCCGACTCAGAATCCCCTCTCGGTGGAAAATTGTGTAAAAGGCGTGAGGAAGGGTCCCCAGCCGGCGGACCGGTAGCCGGCCGGCCGGCTGGGAACTCCCTCTCACTTTGCTTGATGCGTGTTGTGCGTGAGGCAAGGACGCTCAACCGGTGGACCGACAACTGGCCGACCGGCTGGGAGCCCCGTCTCACTTTACTTGATTGTTTTGTTGAGCATGAGAGTTAAGGACTCTCAGTCGGCCGACCGGCCCCCTTGTGGCCGGTCGGCTGAGAGCCCTGATCAGTTTTAATTGCTTTGTAACTTGGTTTTCTCAAGTCGGATTGCATTGGTTCCTTTTCTGTATGGTTAATATGCGTGTTTGTAGTCCAAGAGCCTCGGACGACACTAACCTCGGGTTCGGAAATTGATTCGAGGAGAAAGACCCCCCGGCGGGGCAACCGGAAGGGAGACCGGCTCTCGCTTCGAAATAGTTTACGAAGTTGGCTAAGTGTTGAACGAATGTTTAGAACTAATATATATTTATAGTTTATCATATAATTGAGAATGATGCTGTGTGATATGTGGAGCATATACTATGAGGTGTTATATGACCCTTGTTCTCACCAAGACTGAGTCGCGTCTTGGTATGACTGTTAGGCTTAGGCTATCGGTGAGGGTTCAGATTGTCCGCCTTGAGTCGGGGGTATCTCGTTCCTAGCTAGGTCGAGTCTTGGAGGTATCCTGAGTCGGGGATACTTGTCGAATCGAGGAAGGATTATACCTCGAGAGTCTGGCCAAATTTAGACTAGGACCGTATATCGGTTCGATCGTCATACCAGGGGATTGTATTCGCTGAGACTAAGTAGCCTTGCTGTTGTCGTATAATGGAGTCGTCATATGAATTCTCCCATGTTGTGATGAACGTTATGTCTAGTCTTGCGTGAGTCTGGGTCAGATGT
The DNA here is from genome assembly GCA_029255685.2 of Silene conica. Lineage (NCBI taxonomy): Eukaryota > Viridiplantae > Streptophyta > Magnoliopsida > Caryophyllales > Caryophyllaceae > Silene > Silene conica. The sequence goes on from CM055317.2 coordinate 57,166,736, forward strand.
AACACCCCGATTTATTTAAGAGCCTTTAGCAAGACATTCTCAAATAAATAGGACTGTTACCATCTCGGAATGTCCGAGGTAGTGAATGACAAAGTAAAAACAAACCAAAGTACTTTATATAAAATACGATAAAATTTAAACTTTAAATATTACAACTACTACACAAGAATAAAAGTACAACTGATGATAACATCTAAGTATGTGATCTAATTCTAAGTACGTCCAAGCCATGTCTCACTCCTTGCCCAAGCTCCTAGTCCATCTGTCTCTGACCTGTAGAATCTACTCCCCATTCCGGATCATCGTAGGTGTACACGAATACACTGTCAACCTCGCGGTTGAGTAGGGTAACACAATAATAAATAATGCAACAAAGATGATATGCAAATGTCATGATATGCTCGAGCTCAATCTCATTCTCAATCCCAAACCCGTGACTCCCAGCCATACCGAACCTCCCGGCAGACTATACTCGGCCGTCGCCGAACACCAGCATAACAGCTGAGGTCACCAGGTCTAGTCCTGCAGAACTAGCCTGGGCCCAATAATATCTCATCAATAATATCTCATCATCTCAAATCCGTATCCAATGCATATGCCATGCTTATGAATGCAATATAAAAATGTTCAACCACTATATATCATTCTCATAAAAATCACACTTGCATCCATATCATACAATATACACATCCATTCAAAGCACGGCAAAGAATATGGTACCAGTGTATCCTACCTGGATAGCAATATAATCCAATGCAAGCCAGCGAGTAAACAGAATAATGCCACTTCAAAAAAGGTCACCTAACAATATAATATACGTAATTACTAACTAATATAACTACGTAAACAAATATAACATATTAATTATTCAAATTAACGATTTAAATAATATATCACGCATAACGAGACCGTATTAAACATGACTAGGTTAATTAATTTAAGAAACTCGTCCTTATTACTTTGATAACCAACTTCAATTAAATAAACGAACATAGAAAGTATATAGTCAAATATTGATAACCGTCACATTCTTGTATACAAAATTTACTTGACAACCTTTAATAAATACAACATGAGTAACATTTACTAATGTTTAATCACACTAGTATTAACCATATATTAACAATCATAATAATAATAATATTAACACTTATAATAAAAGATAACAATAAAATAATACTAACATTAATACAATAATACTAATAATGATAATGCTAAGACAAGGATAACCATGATAGCATGTATTGATTCCATACATTCAGCCCAAGTGAAACACGCAAGCCGTACAAACACACAACCAAACGAACAACAAACTCAGCCCACGCAACAGCCCCTTATCGACACCCTCTCAACCACCGCTATCAACACCCAACGCAGCCCCTGGCCTCCTCACTGGCACCACCAGGCTCGCCCCTGAGCGGTGGTGATCCCAGGGAGGAGGTCAGTAGCCCTCATCAGCCTCCCACGACACCTGAACAGACGGTCCAAAGCCAGTGACACCACCTCAACCCAGATTCATGTTTCCTGGAACCCAAAACTAACCCTGCTGTACAACCACCCAAAGCCACCACGAGGCACTGTGACAGCCACCATTACGCACCCCACGCTACCCACTAACAAAGTACCCAAACACCCACCTCAAAAGTCAATCACCCTTTAGTCGAAGACCCACATAGAAGCCCTTGCCCACTGTCACTCTGACCACGACACCCAGATCAGAATTGGTCTCCTCAAACGAACCCTGCCTCTACTTCCTTACGACCCACCAAGAACCACCACCCTAACCACCAGACGAACCCTTGACCACCACTCCTCAACAGACTCTAACTACGTACAAAATTATAAGCAGATAACAAAACTAAATACGACACAAACAACCTCATACGAAAAGAAGTGTAAAGATCTGCTATGACACGACTCTGACAGGGGGTGTAAACCACCATGTAACGGCGGTCAACAGGGCCAACGGTGACTCGATTCTTACCCGAAAACAATTATTGAACTTCCTAGATTAAAACTCAGAAAAGATCAGACCACATGAATATACATACATACATGAATTAACGCATTAAAATTGAACTTAAACTGGAAACGAAACAGAGGGAGTTCGTGTACCCTATTTCAGACGTGAAACGAGCCACCAACGGCCACCCTAAACCACCGTGCTATCCCTTTAACTTGTACCCTGCAGTGTCGGCTGAGATATGGTGTGAAAGTGTGAAGCGTTGTAATACTAGGGTTAGGGTTTTAGGGTACAAACATGTATAGAGGCTGATAGAATTTTGTTGCTCTTCTTCAGCGTGTAGAGTGTGTCAAGTTGGGCTTTACAGCCTTGGGCACGCATCCCGAGGCCCGTATAACATTAACCCATATATCGATAACTAATTACCCGTTCCCGACACTACTTATAACATATAAAATATAAACATTAACTCGATTAATTAAATAAACGATCGATTACTAGCGAAACGTCAAAGTAGCAAATAATTAAATACATAAAACTTAATAACATGACATATAAATAGTTTTACTAATTAAATTATGTACATATTAATTTAAGTAATTATAAGAGTATAAGATTATTAGTACTTACATAAGATGTATAAAAATACAATTTAAATATAACTTCGACTTAGATACTAAAACAAGTACAAAAGAGAATAAATATTAAATAAGATTTATATACATTTTAATTATAAATATATTATCAAAATTAAAGAAATACGAATAAAACATCATTTTATGAAATAATTATCAAATATCAAATGATTACGAAATATGAAATAACCGTAGAAATACGATTTATGAAACGAGAAAATAATCGTAACAATACGTGTCATAACGGTTTACGTAAAATATTTATAAACACTCCTTCGGAAATACTTGTATAAAATATAGTTTGATGCCGTTGACGAGGCTCAAATACGGGGTATTACAGTCTTCCCTCCTTAAAATGAACTTCGTCCCGAAGTTCACTACCCCATAACGGTAAGAAAACATATAACAAGCAGGAAACAAACACAAGTAACACTTATATAGACTTTAAAACACGAAATGTTACACAGACTTAGATATTGCTGATGTTTGTGTCTAGCTTGCCTGAGTCGGGGTATAGTGTTAGATACTGCAGATTGTTTTGTGTTTAGCTTGCCTGAGTCGAGGTATAGTGTTAGACATTGCTGATTGATTTGTATATACTTGCCTGAGACGGGGTATGGTGTTATATACCGTTGATACATGTTTTAGATATGCCTGAGTGCGGTGTTTTATCTATTTGCATGATTATGTTAAGAAAGGACTTATGATTGATTACTTCGCATGACAGTATTTATGTTGGAGTATGATGGTTGTTTATATGTGATTGCATGTTATGTGTTATTGACAACAGGTGGCTATGAGAACTCTAGTCACTCCCCACTGACTGTGGCGCACATGTTGTGTGTGTAGGTACATGAGGGCTGATGCAAGGTGTTACTGAGGCTAGCGAGCGATGATCCATATCATCGATGACTTACACTTTACATCGTTTAGCTAGACCTAGACTTTACTTACAGTATTTTGTGCCTGTAGGGATATGCTATCCCGGGCTGCAGTATTGTACTTATGTTTTAATTACTTAATTATGTTTTGTTCACTTCCGCATGTTTAGTATTGTTAATTCGCCTCGTACTTAATCAAGCATGTTAAAGTTTAATTTCCGCGTAAATTTTGGCATGTTTGTTTGGTTATGTTTCCGCTGCGACGATGGGTTTTACAGTTGCGGACTTATGATTGATTACTTGGCATGACAGTATTTATGTTGGAGAGCCGGTTTCCCTTTCGGTTACCCGACCGGGGGGTCTCTATCCTCACTCCATTCCCGAACCCAATATAGTGTCGCCCATTCTCCGGGGACCTCAAACATACATCAAAGGTACTAGGAACGAGATTCAATCAAAACCGATCAACAGTTTAAAAGTTATAAACAAATTACGATTTTCAAACTATAACTTACAGGGGCCCCCAGCCGGTCGGCCGGCTGGTGGTCCACTTAGCCTACACTTTTCTTTCAAAATAACACGACATAAGGACTCCCAGCCGGTCGGCAGGCAGCCGGTCGGCCGGCTGGGAACCCCTTCCTAGCCTTCACAAATCTCGTAACACAATCCTAAATGCACTCCCAGCCGGCTGGCAGGCGGCCGGTCTGCCGGCTGGGATCCCTTTCTACCTAAGTTTTTCGCAAAACAACACATGAAGAGACTACCAGCCGGTCGGCAGGAAGCCGGTCGGCCGGCTGGCAGTCCTAAGGCCAAAAACTCAAAATCGCAAAAACACACAAACGCACTCCCAGCCGGTCGACCGGCGGCCGGTCGGTCGACCGGCTCAGAGAGCCTGTAACGAAATTTCGGGTTTTCCAACCCCTTCAAAACTTCACAAATCGACACATAAACTTCAATAATCACTACAAGTATGATTTGCCCAACATTATAAACATCAAATACTACTATCCTAACAGCATACAAATCCCATAACAATCCTCAAATGAATATATCAAGTATCCGTCGCAAAATGTGTAAATTTCAGAAAAACAACATATGATCTTAAGAACATCAACAAGCATAAATTCATCACAAATAAACATTCCTAATCATGTTACTAAGTCCTTTAAACATTATATTTCAACAAAATCAGAAACTAAACACAAGAACACACCAAACTTGCTAATATACACATAAAGGCCGAGTTATCTCATTATCGTCACCTCTCAAGCGATTCCGGCTAAAGATCCTCCTCTACCAAGTTGCTAACACCCTCTGGATCGTCTAAGCCCTCACCTACAAACATAAAAACCGAGTTTTAGGACAGAAAACCGATTCTCACAAAATGGACAGATTTTTCGGAGTGAAGGAAATGTAAAACTAAAGTGATAGATGGCTTGGAAATTTGATGAGGATTCCGAAAATGTTATAGTTACCTTGATTCGGTCGACGGATGATAAAGAAAGGATCGAAAAGGAGATGAATAAAATGGAGGTTTGAGGAAGATGAAGTTACTGTGAAATGAATTCTTGGGCAAAAAGAAATGTCGACAAAGGTCTTTAAAAAGGGTACAAGAGTTGTCCTTTCCGTCACATTTAAAACGGGTTCGGATATTAGAACGGGTTTGAGTTGTGAAATAGTTTACCAAGTTTGTATTCGTCTTAAGGACTTAAGGTTCTTAAGACGGATCTTACTCATTCTTAAAATATTTCACGGTACTTTAATAAATTATTTCCCGTTAAGTTATTAAAATATTATTGATTATAAAAATAAATCTTAAAAACCTTTAAATATAAGTCACGAAAATACGGGATGTTACATTTAATCTGTCTCTTGTCTTGCAGATACTTTTCCAGACCCATGGAGCATCAGCTGGTGGAGAGTAATCATCCCAGCCTTGTCCCTTGAGGTAACATCATTCACCCATTTAATCCACAAACGATCAGCTTGAGTATACACCCAATCCACCAGTTTGCCTACAGAGGCTGCATTCCACAGTTCAGCTTTTTTTATACCCAACCCTCCTTGCTCCTTTGACAGTGTTACCCTTTCCCAAGCTACCAGAGGGACCCTGTGATATTCAGTTGAACCATCCCAGAGGTAGTTACGACATATTGCTTCTATTCTTTTGATTACACTCTTGGGGATAATGAACATTTGCGCCCAATAGTTGTGTAGAGTGTTTAGGACTGAATTGATAAGTGTGATTCTGCCAGCATAAGACAGTTTCCTAGCCCCCATTCCTCTGATCCTAGCTACTAGCTTTTCTGTTAGGCATGAACAATCAGTCTTGGAGAGTTTACCTGGTTGGATAGGAACCCCCAGGTATTTGAAGGGAAAAGAACCCTCTCTAAACCCAGTCACCTTAGTGATATCAACTCGTGTTTCCTCATCCATGCCATTAAAGAAAATCTCAGATTTGGTGTTATTCATTTTAAGTCCTGAAGCATTGGAGAATGATGAAAATGCTCTCATAAGCAACCATATAGAGGCTGGTTTGCCTTTGTAGAACATTAAGAGGTCATCTGCAAACATTAAATGTGTTAGCTTCAGGTTTTTGCAAAGCGGATGGTATTGGAAAGGCCATCTTGTAGTAGCATATGTGATGAGTCTAGATAGGTAATCCATACACAAAGTGAACAAAAGAGGAGAAATAGGATCCCCTTGTCGCAGACCTCGTTTGCCCTTGAAATAACTAAAGGAGGAGCCATTTAGAGAAAGGGAAAAATAGGTAGTTTTCACACATTGAAGGACCATGCCAGTGAAGTGAGGTGGGAAGTTCAGCCCCTGGAGGAGTTGTTCAATAAACTACCACTCAATCGTATCATAGGCCTTTTGGAGGTCTATTTTAAAGAGGCACCTTGGGGTGACTGATTTCCTTTCATATAGGTGAATGATGTCTTGACAGATGAGTACATTTTCTATAATTGATCTCCCCTTTATAAAAGCTCCCTGATTCTCACTGACAATGTCTAGTAAGACTGATGCCAGCCGGTTACAGAGCAGTTTAGAAATGACTTTATACAGCATGTTGCAGCAGGCTATGGGTCTGAAATGGCTAACAGAAGAAGGTCTGTCACACTTTGGGATAAGAGTAATATTTGTAGCATTAAGTTGAGTAAGAAGCATCCCACTCTTGAAGAAATCCATGATTGCTTTGCAAATATCCTCCCCAATTATATCCCAGGAATCTCTAAAGAAGCCACTGGTGTATCCATCTTTATCAGTAGGAATAGCAAATACTATGTCCTTGATCTCTCTTTTAGTAACAGGGGCATTAAGAAGTAGATGATGATCAGTAGTGCATATCTTGCTATTTTGTAGCACATCTACCCTGACCTTTTCTGTCTTTTTGCTGGCTCCCAGTAGGTCCTGGTAGAATCCAAGGAAAGCTTGCTGGATGCTACTAGTGTCAGTACATAGTTTGCCATTCTTATCCTCAATCTGGATAACTTTATTTCCCATATATCTGGATTTGAGTACATTGTGGAACAAAGCAGTATTGCTATCACCATCTTGAACCCAGTTTGCTTTTGCCTTTTGCTGGAGGTAACTATTTCTGGCTTTGGACCAGAATTGCACCTCTTTGAGGAGGGTCATCTCCTGCTGGATCAGATCAGCATTAGATGGGTCCTCTTGTATGCCTACCTGCACTTTAGATAAGTGCAGACTCTTCCTCGTGGCATTCAATTCCACATCTGCATAACATTCTCTATTAAGTCCCTTTAGAACAGGTTTGAGAGCTTTCAGTTTTTTGATGACAGAAAACATCAATGTTCCTGCAATATTCTGCTGCCAAACTCCCTTCACCTTTTCCTTAAAAGTCCCAGCAGTACTCCACATATTGAAGTACTTAAAACTAGCATTCTTCCTTCCATCCATTCTGATATTTCTCACTATGCAAGGATGATGTTCAAGTAACCCTTCAGGATGGAAATGGGCATGCATCTCAGGGTAAGAAAGACTCCATCTATCATTAACTAAAAACCTGTCAAGTCTACTGAACTTTCTATGTTGCTCATCCTGTTTGTTGGTCCAGGTAAAGAATGCTCCAGTAGCTGGGATGTCTGTTAGGGTGCAGTGAGCAACACAGTCAATGAAGTCTTCCATATCAGCCAACTTGGTGTTACCTCCTAATCTCTCATCTGGTGACAGTACTGTGTTGAAGTCACCAGCTACTGCCCATGGGATACTGCAGTTATCAGCAATTGCATTCAAATGCTGCCATAAACTCTTCCTTTCCTCCCCATCATTGAAAGCATACACAACAATAAATAGAAAAGACTGTTGTGTTGCTTTACTGGTCACCTTGGCATGGATGAACTGTGGATCATAAGCTAGAACTGTGACCTCAAAAACACTAGGCCTCCACATTAACCAGACCCTCCCTCCTTTATGTAGTTGACAATTGGTGGTCACACACCATCCCTCCAACATTCTCTGAGATATATTGCTCACATTTGTACCATTTATTTTTGTCTCTAGCAAGCCAAAAAGACAAGCATTATTATTATGGATAAAACTTTTAACTACTAACTGTTTATTTACATTGTTGAGCCCTCTCACATTCTAGAATCCTACACTATTCATGATAACCTGGATGAATAGGGTTTCCAGTATCATTCACTTGCCCACCAGTCTCCTGTGGACTCTGATTCATTTCATTTCCTGTCTCTACTACTATTGCCCTCTGATCCCCTTCTGGTTGTTTACTAGCAGTCCCTGATGAAGAAGACTAACCTGACCTAATGGATGTCAATGCAGGGAACTCTTTGTCAGATATAGTTGGTCTGCTTTGGGGAAGAGGTTTCCACATGTTCTTTGGAGCCCCTACAGGTTTTGCAGCAGGTTGTCTTCGACAGGTTTGCCCTTCATGCCCCATTCCTTTACACTTATCACATATCAGAGGCTTCCATTCATATTCAACTTGGACAACTATGACCTTACCATTCTTATCCTTGAACTTGACATTAGAAGGGAATTTTTGCCCTACCTTTAACTCTACCATTGTCCTTGCATACCCAAGTCTTGTTTTCTGTTCTGTAGCCTGATCTGATTTGATATAAGTCCCAACCATTCCTGCAATGACAGGAATGCATTTTCCCCATAATTTCAATGGAAGGCCTTGAAATCTGACCCAAGCTGGGACAATTTTTACATCCTCTTTCAATACATCTATATTTTCCTGCCATTCCCTGACTATCAAAGGTTTGTTATCAAACATATGATAACCTGCATTCAACACTTGTTCCTTACCCTGCATCTCTTTAAATCTGACCATAAAGATGCCATTAGGAAGAAAGGATACCTTATCAATACCATGTTTGCCCCACACCCTATGCACGTAGCCATTGAGAACTTCCCAGGGAGGATTCGCCCCCAGGACAAAGCAGTAAATAGCCTGTTTCTAATACGCAATCTCGTCCTGTGTGTCCTCAGTAGTAAACTGGAAGAGATCTTCCTCCTCCTCCTCATAGACTTCAACAGGGATTGGTTCATGTGCCTTACCTCCATTGCCTACACTCTTTTTCTTCTTGCGCACTGTAACCAATTCAAAATTGTCTTCAGGATTCTCCTCATCTTCAAAAGACAAGCCAGGGATTGGATTCACTTCATGCATAAACTTAGTACGTAATGTTAGGTTTAACTAGTTGTTCATAAACTAATTTAGTCATACTAACAAAACCTTTAATTAACTTTTAATTAACATATTTATAAACTTGTTTATAAGATCTTATGCATGCTAAAATATGCGGAATAGGGAGAAATCGAGCCCTTACACACGGTCCAAGCTTGGCAAGGATGATCCTCCAAAGTACCCAAATTAGAATACCTCCTTTAAAGATGCACCAAGACAACCCCTTAAAACCGAATCTTTGTTGTGCTAGACTAAGAATCGATTCTTCCTTAAACTTATTCTAATCTCACTTATTAGAATAATATTTGAATACTACTCTTAGTATAATTTTTATTATCTTATAATAAGTTTTGAGGTTGTAAAATTTCTCTCCTTTTGTGAGTATATTTCGGCCAAAAAGGGAGAAGAAGAGAACTAGAATGAGTATGACATATATCTCATATATATATCAATCATGCTTTCAATAAGATAATCATATTATCATAAGCATGCTTATGGGGGAGAGGGTAGCCGGCTTAGGGAGTCTCAATAGGAGACATCTTCTCTTCTCAAGGCATTTAGGGTGGTTAATAGGTTTGTGTCTCAAGAACAATGTCTCAAGCAATGATTAAAGAGCAATTAACACACTAATTAACCACACCACCATCACTACTTAGCCGTGCCATATAGTCCATAATATGGACTTCATTTTACAATTTGTCAAATGTACAATTGTACAAAGTGTGACATCTAATATGTCTTTAAGATATAAAATACTTTAGTACATTTAAAACATATAAATATTTATCCCATAAATATTATACATAATTAAATAAATCATATTTATTCAGTTAATAAGTAATTCGAAATTACTAATGTAAAATGATCATTTATCGTCAATACGATTTACAACTTTTGTATCAATTTCAACCCAATTCATTCTAATAACGATATGATAAAATATCGTTTAATGTTTAACAATTGACACGTTTCAATTTTAAACATAAATCTTACATTAAGATTTAACCTCTAATTTCTCGATATACGAGTTTAAGGAATATGATCAAATCGTATCATCATACATTTGATCACTTTATCAATTAAGGGAATTGTCCTAAAGGTGTGACCTAAAGGGATCAACTGACCATCACCGTCATACGACAGTAATGTCAAACTCTAGCTAGCCAATCATTACCGATTAATGTTGGTCAGTTGACTAATAATTCGTATCATCCCTTGCGCATTCTCGTCATGAGATTTAATTACGTGATCGCACTATTGTTGAGGACACATTTCCCAACAATCTCCCACTTGTCCTCGACAAGTGTGCATCACCAATTCTCTTGTCCTATTACAATCTCCCACTCAATGCAAGATGTCTCTCTAAGGTCGTACTTGCATTCGATCATATCATGAGTGGTTTCCTCGATCTGGAGAATAACTGTCTGACCGGAATTATCTACCATAGATACTTTCCGAGCGTGGCCACGCATTTCCAGTTAACTTCTCCTCGAGTGGCCCTGAGATTTGAACAACCCTGACAAGGGGTGGACAATTTCTTGTTGGAGATTGTGTCCTCCACATGTAGTGTGATAACGTCATTGCACATACCCTTGTACGGACAAGTGGGAGATTGTTGGGGCTGGTGTCCTTGACAACTAAGTACAATGACTAATTAAATCTCTTTAAGGATCACAAGGGCATACTTCTGTATTATTACCAGTTGATCCACGTTTATCAATAACGGTTGGCTTGCTAGATAAGTTTGACGTTATTGTCATACGGATGGCGGTGATCAACTGGTCCCTATACGTCACACCTATAGGACACGTTTGAGAGATGTGAAGGTATGAAAATACAGTCACATTTTGCCGGATATGACTAAACGGTTAGTCAGAGGTATTGACTATTAAATTAGTCAATAAGATGTTGAGAATTATTATTTAATACGGATTAAATAATTTTAGCTAATACGGATTACAAGATTAATTCGTAAATTAAATATAAACAGTTATATTTAATTAAATATTATATTCGCAAATTAATATAAACAGTTATATTAATTTAGGTAATTATACAATATCGTATTTTATCAGACCATTATTAATATATCGACTGTATTAATAACTGATAACATGTTACGATTTATAAATTAAACCCGCGAATAAATAATAGCTAAATTGGGTCGAATCACGCATTAGGATAAGGTAAGAGTGGAAAGCCCACTCCTACCTAAACCCTATTTCGGCCGGCCTCAGTTACAAAAGGAGGAGACTTCTCCTTATATCGACTACTCTTGTTGCACTGTAACATAATTCTCAAGTAAAATTAGGGTTTGAGAGCATTCTTCTCCCAAAACCTCAGATCTCACATCTAAAACCTCAAGGGCTCTCCCTATATTGCAAGGCAATTGGAGAGGATTTCTAGCACACGCGGCCACGTCTCAAACTAAGTCTTGGGTGCAAGTTATAGGAGGGAATTTGCATTAATTCCTGTTCTTAGGCCTTTTGCGCGAGGACTAAAGGTTGTACTTCTTTTCTCATGTTTTTAATCTTATGACTATATTCACAATTGCATATTTCATTATAATCCTGCAATTTTAGGGTGAATACGCGTTTTATTCCCCACAAGTGGTATCAGAGCCTTAGGCCATGAAAACTTTTACAATTGTGTCTTTCATAAGTTTTAAATCTTTGAAAACCGTGCATTCTGTCGCAGGCACTCGATCGAGTCCCTGTTGCACTCGATCGAGTGCCCTCGTACCAGGCCCGTGCGTGTGATTTTTGTGAGAAATCGATCTTGTTTTTCGATTATAATTTGCATATTGTTAATTAATCGATATTTTTAGCAATATGTAAATCTTTTGTTGTTGTTTATATATGATTTACAAGTTTTAAATCCAAGTTATAAACTCGTTTTAATTTAAAAGTGCAGCGATTTGCAATTTTACGAGCCACTCGATCGAGCCATGCTGCACTCGATCGAGTGACCCTGACACTCGATCGAGTGCTCCTGTAACTCGATCGAGTGCTCTCGTTTCGGGGTATTTATTTTCGAAAATAACTCGTTTTCTTATTTTCACATGGCTTAATATAATATACTGTATACGGAAATAGTATATTATTTAGTGAAACGGTTCACCCTCGTTTGATACATATTGTTTTAAAACAGTTTAAAATAATGGATTATATGTTTATTAAAATTAGTGATTAAAACGGTATAGTCACTTAATTTTAATCTTAAAAGGTGGTTTGGTATAAATTTATTAATCATAATAACGGTATTATGTCATGTATAAATTGTTTTTAGTTGATGCATTTTATTTATCGTCTTGTGAATGCCTTGAATGCTTTCAATAACGTATTTATTTTTTGCAAACGGTTGTAACTTAGTGTGGCCTTAGAAGATTGTGTTACCGTAATGATGGGACACGATCTTGCTTGTAATTTTGAGATCTTGAATCTCCGTTTTGGGTTTTTGCCATGTAATTACTTTTGTATTTAAATTAGAATGTATCTAGGATTACTTTTGTAATTTAAATTAGTAATTTTGTGAAGACCAAAGACAAGACGGAGACCGGATGCTCACTCCCGCAAGGACCAAGATGAAACATCAAGACAAGCTTCTAGGGTCCAACAGTGGATTCCAAGTTGTTTTATGTTTATTTTGGTAGGATAGGCCACACTAGGACTTTTATTTACGTTTATTGCATTTATCTTTACGCTTTCATCGATAATAGCTTGCATCATATTCCGCCTAAAAACCAAACCACCTATATCATGCCTGAAAACTGACTCATGTAGAGGTTACGCGTTAGTTTTCTGTGACAATACAGATGTCACATGTCATTTTAAAAGCCATCACTTTATTTAATTCATTCACGCATATGCTAGATATTAGTTCACTTAATATGAATAAATAAAAGTTGATGGGGTCTTCCTCGTATAACCAAAAATTGAGATTAGTCTTTATAAATCAGCCTCCCATGAATCCCTTCTTCGTCGGTAGGCATAATATGACCCCTTCTACGTCGGGTAAGTGGGAACAGATGATTTATTTTATCTCAACATCATGGTCACTCGATAATATTCCAGTGACTGAGATGGACTAATAGATAGGATTTACGGAAATCTATCGACCAAGAGTTCCAACGATTGGAATTAGCCAAACTGTGGGCTTATCAATATACGGAAATTGAGTCTTGGGATCGTTTATATAATTCTTGAGGGAGATCAATTATATAAATGCATGAGTCTACGAGTTTAAATTCACATTTAATATAGACTTAAATCACAACAATAAGTTGCTTATATGGTTTTGTTTTATCTTCTTTTCAGTGTAGAACACGTTCATTAAAACTGCTGTAAAACTAAAATGGCTGGTGAAGACCCAATGCCAAGTGCCAAGCTAGCACGTGAATCCTGGCTAAAAGCCTTCATGGACTCCATGAATCAGTCAACTAGACTGAGGAATGATGGGTCAAACTTCTCTGACTGGGAGGCAGCACTACGGAATGCTGCCATTGCTGACGGAAAGCTCAAGTTCTTAACTGAGCCCATTCCGCCACACCCAGGAACTGGAGCTAGAGCCAACGAAATTCGCGCTCATAGCGATTTCGTTATGGAAGCGGGTGCGATAAAGAACGTACTCATCTATGCAATGGAATCCAATTTGCAAAGACGCTTCATAACCCATGGTGCAAACAAGATTTTCACCACGCTCACTAACGAATTCTCCAAGGCTCCGAGAATCGTTTCTTATGAGCATACCTGTCGCTTCTTTGAGGCGAAACTCCAGAAGGGCCAAGCTGTTAGCCCACATATTCTCAACATGATTGAGAATATCGAGAAACTGGAGTCCCTAAACTGCAAGATCAGTGAGAACATCATCGTTGATCGCATGCTTCATTCGCTTCATGATGGGTTTGCCCTCTTTAGGGCCAACTACTACATGAACGACATGAAGAAGACTCCCCATGAGCTCCACTCCCTTCTCGTACAGACTGAGAAGGATCTTAAGTTGAGTGGGAGTCTTAAGCAGGATGTTCTCATGATCTCCAGTAAGGGGAAAGGTAAAGGGAAGGCTAAAGCTCAGGGCGACCTAGCAGTAGGTAAGCCCAGGTTCAAGAAACCAGGATTTACAAAGAGTGGGCCTGGTGAGTCGAGTAACTCACAAGGCAAGACAAAGAGCAAGGATACAAGCATGGAATGTCACCATTGCCACAAGACTGGGCATTGGAGGCGCTCATGCCCCGTGTATCGCGAGGACATTAAAGCAGGCCGTGTTACTCCTGTTGGTATGTCTTCTTCTTCTTTTATTCACATGATTGAGATTAACCACGCAAGTTGCGGAACTTGGGTACTTGATACCGGTTGTGGTTCTCATCTATGTAATCATGTGCAGGGCCTCCGAAACCAAGAACCCCTAATCAAGGGTGAGGTGGACCTGCGTGTAGGGAATGGAGCACGTGTGGCTGCAGTCTCGAAGGGAACATACGTAATCCAGCTTCCAAGTGGATTCGAGTTATTTTTGTATAACTGTTATTATGTTCCTAGTTTATCCAAAAACATTATTTCAGTTTCTGCACTTGACAAACTCGGATTTTCATTTGTAATAGAGAATAATAGCTGTATTTTCTCTTTGCACAATATGATTTATGGCAAGGCAGTTTCCATGAATGGAATTTATGTTTTAGATCAAACTACCGAGATATTACATGTGAATAATAAAAGAATAAAGGTAGGTGACAAAGATCAAACTTACTTATGGCATTGTCGTATGGGACACATAAATGAGAAACGCGTAAAACAGCTCATACAGAATGGAGCTATTTCGCCCTTTGATTTCGAATCATATGGCACGTGTGAATCATGTCTCATCGGCAAAATGACTCGTATTTCCTTCAAAGGTGTTGGAATGCGCGCTGCTGACCTATTAGGACTCATACATACGGACGTATGTGGCCCTATGTCGATCAACGCACGAGAAGGCTATAGGTATTTCATCACTTTCACGGATGATTTGAGTAGATATGGCTATGTCTACTTGATGAAACATAAAAGTGAATCCTTTGACAAGTTCAAAGAATACCAGAATCGGGTACAGAACCAGCTGGGTAGAAAGATTAAAGCACTACGTTCAGATCGTGGTGGTGAGTATCTTTCACACGAGTTTGATCAACACCTAAAAGACTGTGGGATCGTGCTACAGTTAACTCCACCTGGAACACCACAATTAAATGGTGTGTCCGAACGGAGAAATCGAACTTTACCCGATATGGTTCGATCCATGATGAGTCACACCGTTGTGCCTGATTCATTGTGGGGCTATGCTCTTTTGTCGGCCGCTCTAATACTTAACCGAAGTCCGTCTAAAGCTGTTGACAAGACTCCATTCGAGTTATGGAAGGGAACGGTCCCTAACTTGTCCTTTATTCGGGTTTGGGGCTGCGAGGCTTATGTCAAGTGGAGACACGAGGATAAGCTCGGCCCGCGATCGGTCAAGACATACTTTATAGGCTATCCAAAGGGAACGTTTGGTCATTACTTCTACTCGCCTACCGAACAACGTGTTTTTGTTGCGGCTAGTGCGACGTTCTTGGAGAAAGAATTTCTCGAGAACAAGTCGAGTAATAGAACCTTCGAGTTATCGGAGGTTCAAGAACCAACTACCGAGCAACCATTGGAGGAAACAGTACCTTCAACCGAGGCTGCGGTAGATATCCCTGAGGAACCTAGGAGGTCAGGAAGAGTCTCTATTCCACCGGACAGATACATTGGTATGGTCGAGGAACACGATACAGATGACGTCTTACTCCTAGAGGGTAATGAACCCAAAACCTATAAAGGTGCCATGACTAGTTCTGACTCAAAGCTATGGCTAGAAGCCATGCAATCCGAGATGGACTCCATGTATGAGAACAACGTGTGGGATCTTGTGGACCTACCTGCAAAGGTACGTCCCCTTCAATGCAAATGGCTTTACAAGATAAAGCATGCCGTGGAAGGACAACAAGATATCCACAAGGCTAGACTAGTTGCTAAAGGTTTCACTCAAGTGCCAGGCTTGCACTATGATGAGATCTTTGCACCCGTAGTCATGCTACGTTCCATTCGGATTATCTTAGCGATCGCCGCATTTCATGACTATGAAATATGGCAAATGGACGTTAAAACCGCCTTCTTAAACGGTTATTTGGAGGAAGAGTTGTACATGGTACAACCCGAGGGTTTTATCGATCCAGCACATCCTAAGAAAGTTTGCAAGCTTAAGCGTTCCATCTATGGACTTAAGCAAGCATCGCGGAGTTGGAATCATCGCTTCGACCAAGTGATAAAAGAGAATGGGTTCATTCGATCAGTCGAGGAACTATGTCTCTATATCAAGTCGAGTGGGAGTAAGATTGTATTCCTAGTACTGTATGTCGATGACATACTCTTGATTGGGAATGACATACCTCTCTTATCTTCGGTTAAAGCATGGTTGAAAAACCACTTCCAGATGAAAGATCTGGGAGAGGCACAAAGAATTTTGGGCATCCGTATCTACAGGGATAGATCACGACGGATGTTGTCTCTCAGTCAGGAATCTTATATAGAGAAGATTCTGGAGAGATTCAGCATGACGAACTCCAAGAAGGGGTTCCTTCCTATGACTCCTGGGCTTCACTTGAGCAAGACTCAAGAAGCTAAGTCAGTGGAAGAGAAAGAGCGCATGAGTCGGATTCCTTATGCTTCGGCAATAGGATCGATCATGTATGCCATGATATGCACACGCCCAGACGTTGCATATGCATTGAGTATGACAAGTCGATTCCAAGCTCATCCAGGTGAACAACACTGGATGGCCGTGAAAAACATTCTTAAGTACCTACGGAGGACTAAAGATTGGGGATTGACTTTTGGAGGCGACTCGACGCTCTGCGCCACGGGTTACGCAGATGCTAGCTTCCAAACAGATCGAGATGACTCGAAATCTCAGTCTGGATTTGTCTTTACTCTTAATGGCGCTGCTGTCAGCTGGAAAAGTTCTAAACAGAGTGTTACAGCAGATTCTACGACTGAGTCCGAGTACTATGCCGCCTCAGAAGCAGCTAAGGAAGCAATATGGATGCGTCAATTCTTACAAGGACTATCAGTAGTGCCTAGTTCGAATGACCCAATCACCGTCTATTGTGACAATAGCGGTGTCATCTTCCAAGCTAAGGAGCATAAGTCTAGCAGCAAGGCTAGGCATGTACAACGGAAAGCTCATCTAATCCGGGATTACGTGGAGCAAAAGGAGATTTTTATTGAAAAGATCGCTACGGATGACAACATAGCTGATCCTCTCACAAAAGCATTACCACGTGATAAGCATGAAGGGCACATTCATTCCATGGGAATTGGATGTGTTCCTAAGTTGTAGTACTCTTTTATGAATTCATGTAATAATTCATTTTCTCGTGTACTCTATTCAACCTTATTGTTATGATATAAAATGTTTTGTTTTTCATGTGGAATTGTACGCCAATTTTGAACACCACAAAGTGAACTGATTAACATAACATCGTTTTGGTCCTTGATTACCCACTTGAGCTGATAACTCAGGTAATCATTTTGTGACGTTGGTTGATGGTGGGTTCAACGAGCCATAAGTCACGTGGATGACTGACCAATCACAAAGGCGAGTTATACGGATATCTCGTAGGACACCCCGTGACATCGTTATGGAGTCCTAAATGTTTTATAACATTGGGTGCCAGGTCGTGGATAGGACCTCCATAGTGTTCCTTAGAGTCGAATCTTTTGACTTTCAACTGTTTCTTGAGATTAAGACAGATTTTGGGTAACTTTGGTTTCTTTCCCACGGTCACCGTAACAGGGGCCAAGAGGATTTTTTCTGGGTTATTTCATGCTGGGCGATATCGGCAGGATTCGAGTTGAGGGAAATATCCAAACCCTTATCAGGATTTTATCATTTCTCAGGGCCACTCGAGGAGTAGTAACTGAAATGCATGGCCATGCTCGAATACAGATTCGTTTTATCAGTTAAGTTACTCTCTAGTCGGGGAAACCACTCTTGATACAGATCGCTTGTGAGATACGACCTTTGCGAATGCGGATTTGCAAATTGTCTTACATTGAGTGGGAGAAATTTTAAAAGGATATGAGATTCGGTTATCGCACCTACACTTGTACGGACAAGTGGGAGTTTGTTGGAGATTGTGTCCTCCACATGTAGTGTGATAACGTCATTGCACATACCCTTGTACGGACAAGTGGGAGATTGTTGGGGCTGGTGTCCTTGACAACTAAGTACAATGACTAATTAAATCTCTTTAAGGATCACAAGGGCATACTTCTGTATTATTACAAGTTGATCCACGTTTATCAATAACGGTTGGCTTGCTAGATAAGTTTGACGTTATTGTCATACGGATGGCGGTGATCAACTGGTCCCTATACGTCACACCTATAGGACACGTTTGAGAGATGTGAAGGTATGAAAATACAGTCACATTTTGCCGGATATGACTAAACGGTTAGTCAGAGGTATTGACTATTAAATTAGTCAATAAGATGTTGAGAATTATTATTTAATACGGATTAAATAATTTTAGCTAATACGGATTACAAGATTAATTCGTAAATTAAATATAAACAGTTATATTTAATTAAATATTATATTCGCAAATTAATATAAACAGTTATATTAATTTAGGTAATTATACAATATCGTATTTTATCAGACCATTATTAATATATCGACTGTATTAATAACTGATAACATGTTACGATTTATAAATTAAACCCGCGAATAAATAATAGCTAAATTGGGTCGAATCACGCATTAGGATAAGGTAAGAGTGGAAAGCCCACTCCTACCTAAACCCTATTTCGGCCGGCCTCAGTTACAAAAGGAGGAGACTTCTCCTTATATCGACTACTCTTATTGCACTGTAACATAATTCTCAAGTAAAATTAGGGTTTGAGAGCATTCTTCTCCCAAAACCTCAGATCTCACATCTAAAACCTCAAGGGCTCTCCCTATATTGCAAGGCAATTGGAGAGGATTTCTAGCACACGCGGCCACGTCTCAAACTAAGTCTTGGGTGCAAGTTATAGGAGGGAATTTGCATTAATTCCTGTTCTTAGGCCTTTTGCGCGAGGACTAAAGGTTGTACTTCTTTTCTCATGTTTTTAATCTTATGACTATATTCACAATTGCATATTTCATTATAATCCTGCAATTTTAGGGTGAATACGCGTTTTATTCCCCACATTTCTATCGCACTACTTCCTTCAACTAGTCACAGTCAGTCACAACCCAAAACAATCCCATTTGACTCCAGTTACGAAAAGTCGTAGAGAATGGATCAAAGTTATGCCTAAACTGTACCATCTTGGGAGAGTAGTCTTTAGTCTAAGAATTGACTCACAAGAATACTATAGCAGCTCTCGCCACGACCCGGCTATAAAATTTCCAGAACTCTATAAGCGGTCACATTGCCCGACAGAGTGTCTCTTACAGTCTGCCTATGTGATCGACTAGTCATCACATATGACTCTATGGCACTTGAACTTGCCATCAATCGCCTCACACTCTAGTCGCTTTGAGACGTCACCTCATGTAAGCGGCTAGGGACCATACTAAGTCAATCCAGTTCACTTATGGGGTTCAATATTGTCTCTTACAACCCATTTGGATTCTGACAAAGTATCTTTTACTTTGAGTTATTAATAACTCAAATGATGTTGTCATGCAACAATAGTCAACACTATTACATTGCATTTTGATGCACAATCATCTATTTGTATTAGTGTTTTGCGAATAACCTTCATTCATGCGAATAACGTTTATTCATGATAGCAAAACTTACAACTTTTGGTCTCCTTTATTCTCATATTATCCCGTATAATATGATTCTATTTGAGTACATATCTAGAACTCTTTCTAGATTTTGAGTTTCCTTTCCGGAGGAAAGCTCCCACTGTTATCTTATAACTTGTGACGTATCAATATACTGGAGGGATTAAAATCACTCTCTACAGTCACTTATGTACTGAAATCTATATTGTAGTTTATTTATGATTTCATCATTCTAATAATTTTCACTCATCTTGGCTATTTGATAATGGTTTCATTCATCATTATGAACAATGTATCCAACCATTCTAACTTCTAGTGGGCGACCTTTTATTATCCATATAATAAACCTTCCCGTAAAGCTCCATCATCTTATGATATAAGGTATTTGATCATCTAGAATTGAAAACCTCTTATTCTTTACACCTTAAAGAATCACCCATTCTCTCTAAATGGTAGGCTTAATTCTTTTTATGAAAATCGCTCCCACTAAAATCAATATCTCTCGATATCTTAAATGAACCTTTCATTTCTCGCATGTTAAACTATTACTTGAATCATTATCACTATCACTATCCCTATAGTGATCTGTTTCCATTCAATCAATCATTACCTTCTTATCATGTCTTCGTTTCCTCGAGACGAATATGTCATGATAATTTCCTTATAACTACATTGAGAGAATTGAGATGATTTCTTCTCTTTTATCTTATAAACTTAGAAAAATCATTTATTAAGGAACCGTTTTCCTTCCGATTTCATACGGGGTTTCATGTTTCCTCTCTATGAAACAATGAACATGAAGAACCTTTCTTCGAGTGTCCTCCCGTAGTTTCTTCAGTGTCCTCTCGTAGTTTCTTCAAATCATTTAGGGCTCTTCTTAAGACTCCCATATAAGAATCTTCTCTAAGATCCTTCCTTTATTTTCATCATTGGTTTGCGAGCGAAATATTTTCTCCCACTCTATCCTTCTAACAATAACCTTTATTCGTTTAAGGATAGCTATTTCGGGTAACCAATGTATATGAATGTTTGAAGTTTTATAGGTGTGATGAATACATTCTTATTTTCACTTAAAATGAAAATCTTATAATGAACTAATATTGTCTCATTTTGATTGAAAGTATCTCATGGGGTGTTGTTCTCCGTTTTAATCAACTCTTTGATTATATTATACTTGATCGTATCAATATTTTAATCAAGAAGGAAAGTCTTCTTCCACTAGCAAGAGCATTATATTCATGTTTTAACAAGGCATGCAATTTATTTGATAAATCAAAACATTGATTAAGAACAAAAGTAGTGACTCGGGTTGAAAACCAAGTCACCAATATCCAAAATTACAACCATTGTTTTAGGATTTTAATCCTTGTCTTACAAGAAAATAAATTGTTCCATAAATAAATGCAAAATATGAAAGAAGACGATATGAAAATTAGAGGCTAGGTCTTCAAGTCTTCGATCAATTTGGATGCTACCATAGCCATCCAAGTAAGGAACTTCATGTTTCCTTTTCCTTGCCTTTATCTTTATAAGACGCCCCTTAAAACAATTTAAAGGGGTGATAGTCAACAACTTGTATCGCCATACAAAAGTTAACAAAAGAACATGAAAGTAAACGAGAATTATAAACTACGGCGGTTGCCTTTCCATTTTTGAGATCGGTCAAGTATTTGGGGCAATTCCGTTTCCTAAGACTTAACCTCGTGCAATGAAGGCACTTGTATTCAACCTTTGCAGATGAGGTGGAAACGGAAAAGGTCTTTTCTTTGGCCGCTTTGGGTTTGAACGTTTTCTTGCCCTTGCCTTGAAGGCATTCCTTTTAAAGCTCGTTTTCCCCTTCTTTTCGATGTTCAAAACATCCTTGGTGGAACTTTCATGAAGTCCCATGTCCCTTTCGGCTTGGACGAGCATCTTATGCAACTCATCCAACGTGGTCTCTTGGTTTCGCATATTGAAATTCACCCGGAATTGAGCATACGCCTTAACCTTATTGAGCGAGTGAAGAACTCGGTCAATAATTAGAGAGTCGGGAACATCAACATTTTGAGCTTTTAGGGTCTCCGCGAGCTCAACGAGTTTGAGCACATGAGGGCTTATCTGTTGCCCTTCCTTGAAAGTAATGTCAAAGAAGGCCGAAGCCGCCTCATATTGAATCACCCTTGGAGTTTGCGAAAACATGGTCGCAAGCTTGGTGTAAATTGCATACGATGTGGTCAACTTAATCATACTCCTTTGGAGATCCGACTCCATGGAGAAGATGAGCACATTTTTAAGAGCGGGGGACTCTTTCATGTAGGCTTCATAGGCCTCACGAGTTCCGACCGCGGAACGAGCGGTTGGAGCGGGAGGAGCGGCTTCGGATAGGTAACAACTCTTATCGTCACCTTGAGCGGCCAAAAGTAATTGCGCATCCCAATCCTTAAAATTTGAACCATGCTTATCGAGTTTGCAACGATCCATAAAGGATCGAAGCCATGATACGTTAGTGAGAGGTGGAGCGTTGGTTGCCATAGTCGATGTTGAAAATTAAACTACAATAATAAAAGGAAAAACAACATCATTTTAAATTCATAATTTTAAACTAGAAACTTTAACAAGTTTAGTTATGTATTTACTTAATGATCTCTTACCCAATTAAGTAAACAATCCCGAGACCCAAACCCATACTAATACGGGCACGGTGTAGCCGATTCAACCCGTATTGGTATAATTTGGTGGATTAACTCTTTAATCGGTTCTACTCTTAGAACTCTCGGTCGACAATTTTCTTAAAATTATCTTTAGCCCGAACTTATTGCAACTACGGTTACGAATACTTTCGTTGAGATCAACCAAATTTCAAGGTGTAATCTTATTACCCCACTTACCCAACGTGACAATTTTAGTACCCCGGTGTAGCCGAGCCTACGTTCTTGTGAAGAAGGGATTCATGGGTCCGTACTTTTTGGTTAGGCTAAGTCTCAATGTTTATATGTAAGAGATCTAGTCAAATTATTATCTATCTCCGTTTAAGTGAACTAAGTCGGTGAATTATCGATAAAATAAAAGACTAGGTCGACTAGGTCGAAACATGCATGATACGATGTATGACGATTTGGCTATGCATGCAAACATATAAAAAGCAAAAATAAAAGCATAAATAAACCCTAGTATGGCCTTCCTAGAAAAGAAATAACAAAGTACAAATTCGGAAACCAACTCCTTTGGTCCCTTGAACTCCACGCGGCACGCACTTCGAGGTAAACACCGTCTTGATCGAAACTCCTTTCCGAATGGCACCGTCTTAAAGGAACTCCGGATTTTACAAATATTACAACTTTTCTAGTCTACTTTATACATTATAAAATAGAAATAAATTACAATTGGGTGATACGAGATCACAAAATTACAACCGAATCGGTAACCCCTTACATTACGGGAAATACCGATTTAAAACTAAGGCCATACTAAGTAAATTACATAATTCCCAAAATTACGTAAATAAATCATGACATTCATAATATAAAATATGCAATGCTTATATAAATATGAATTAACATGCAAACCCTAAGCCAAATCGTCCTATTTAAAACACTTATTTAAATAGTTATCGCAAACCTCGGTTTATGGAATCGCGTGTTTTAACGATTAACAACACTATGCATTATATGAAACGGTTTTCATCCTTAAGTTAATCATCCTAACTCTTATAGGTTTCAAAATTTAGTCTTACTCAAACTTTGAACATGACTTAACTTAATATATTTCAATATTGATCGGTATAACTCGGTTTTTCGGGAAAAATAATATAAAATTCAAAAGAGTCATTTAAAATTTCGAAAATTCAAAATTCAAATTTTGAAAAATCCAGAATGTTCTTAAAATTTTCAGAAAGTTAAAATATTAGTATTTTACACGGTTTTAACATTATTTCGTAAATAAGACGTAAAACGAGCAATTTAAGTCGGAAAATTCAATAATTAACTCCATAAATGCAAATAAAATACTAATAAAATTCTTACACTTTCCAAAGCACTTTAAGAACACAAAATGGACAGGAAAAATAAATTACACACTGCCCAAGCCGAAACTTTAAATTAAAGACTCTTATTAATTTAATTTTAAATGCTACTTTTAACAAAATAAAATTAAATCAAATCAAATCAAATATGAAACTTTTGGCTCCCAAGATAATTTCCAAGATGAACATATCATATATGACTAATATGGGTTACATTTTTCGGCCATTTTAACAACTTTTGCAAATTTTTAACGATTTACGTCATATATCGTACGATTTTAACCTTTAAAATTATTTCTCAAGCATAAAATAAGATAAAATTCTCGAAAATTTTATACATGCTGGAAATAATATATATGACATCGTGTTAAATTTTTATGGCCAAATTCCAACTTAAACTATTAAAGTCGAAATTATGTCACTAATTACCCGATTTTTACATTAAAAATCTATAATATTGCAATATTTGAGATAAATTTCTGGAAAATTCAACATAAATTTTAAATATTGCATGTGACATCCTCATAAATTTTTATAGTCAAATTCATAATATAACTATTTTAACCCATTTTTATTCATCTTTTTGCATTTTAACACTTAAAATTCATATCACACGATTTATAAGTCCATAATTTACGAAAATTCATATTCATTTTATGGAAAATACATGTGATAACATACTGAAAAATCTCGGCCAGAAGCTTATTTTAACTATTTTTCCCAAAAATAACGATTTTAACCATTAAAACTCTATAAAACCCGAGATTTAATATACCATTAAACAATATTCATGCAAAATATAATCCAAATATTCTAAAACATTTTAGAAAACAGTAGGTAACATGCTAAATTAATTTCGTGCATATCATATATTAAAACGAAAATTATCAAGTTTTATTTTGTTATCCTAATAACTCCGTAAAAACGAAAACGGAAAGCATGCAAACAACCTATTGCTCTGATACCAATTGTTAGGTTTAACTAGTTGCTCATAAACTAATTTAGTCATACTAACAAAACCTTTAATTAACTTTTAATTAACATATTTATAAACTTGTTTATAAGATCTTATGCATGCTAAAATATGCGGAATAGGGAGAAATCGAGCCCTTACACACGGTCCAAGCTTGGCAAGGATGATCCTCCAAAATACCCAAATTAGAATACCTCCTTTAAAGATGCACCAAGACAACCCCTTAAAACCGAATCTTTGTTGTGCTAGACTAAGAATCGATTCTTCCTTAAACTTATTCTAATCTCACTTATTAGAATAATATTTGAATACTACTCTTAGTATAATTTTTATTATCTTATAATAAGTTTTGAGGTTGTAAAATTTCTCTCCTTTTGTGAGTATATTTCGGCCAAAAAAGGAGAAGAAGAGAACTAGAATGAGTATGACATATATCTCATATATATATCAATCATGCTTTCAATAAGATAATCATATTATCATAAGCATGCTTATGGGGGAGAGGGTAGCCGGCTTAGGGAGTCTCAATAGGAGACATCTTCTCTTCTCAAGGCATTTAGGGTGGTTAATAGGTTTGTGTCTCAAGAACAATGTCTCAAGCAATGATTAAAGAGCAATTAACACACTAATTAACCACACCACCATCACTACTTAGCCGTGCCATATAGTCCATAATATGGACTTCATTTTACAATTTGTCAAATGTACAATTGTACAAAGTGTGACATCTAATATGTCTTTAAGATATAAAATACTTTAGTACATTTAAAACATATAAATATTTATCCCATAAATATTATACATAATTAAATAAATCATATTTATTCAGTTAATAAGTAATTCGAAATTACTAATGTAAAATGATCATTTATCGTCAATACGATTTACAACTTTTGTATCAATTTCAACCCAATTCATTCTAATAACGATATGATAAAATATCGTTTAATGTTTAACAATTGACACGTTTCAATTTTAAACATAAATCTTACATTAAGATTTAACCTCTAATTTCTCGATATACGAGTTTAAGGAATATGATCAAATCGTATCATCATACATTTGATCACTTTATCAATTAAGGGAATTGTCCTAAAGGTGTGACCTAAAGGGATCAACTGACCATCACCGTCATACGACAGTAATGTCAAACTCTAGCTAGCCAATCATTACCGATTAATGTTGGTCAGTTGACTAATAATTCGTATCATCCCTTGCGCATTCTCGTCATGAGATTTAATTACGTGATCGCACTATTGTTGAGGACACATTTCCCAACACGTAACACATCTTCTTCCCCTGGCCCCTGCTTATTCCCATTGTCACTACTATTTTTTGTTCTCTGTTTTTTACTGTTGTGATGGTTGTTGTTGTGTGATTTAGGTGATGAAGATCTAGAACGAGCCATGGAAGCACTTCAAGATGCCCTAGCAGGAGGATCGTGATATCGCCTTCATACAGCCATCTAGGGTTTTTTTTCTTTATTTATTTATTACTTTGACGTTTTGCTAATGATCTAATTTTGAGAGGTTATATATGTTGTTTAACGATGGTGGAGTAATGTTTGGAATACGAGGACTAGAACTTAGATAGTTCATGAGATGAAAGAGTGTACCTTGATGAGTGTATGACTTAATGGTGTTGACTTGAGAGTGAGGCAACCTTTGATGTTATAGTATGTGAGATATAATGGATTTTATGAGCGTTAATTACATGCTTAAAGGTGATGCATGTGTGAAAACATTGTGGTTTTACGATAACTAGATCGTATTGAGATAAATGATTATTTTGGGTTGTCATAGTATGAGTTTGATGTCTTTTGAGGTTGTAGAGTGTGTGAAGATTATAATAACATTAAGGATGTGTGATATCTCTTTATGGTTTGAGTGTTGATAAGGATCAGAGCGCGCAACGGTTAAGATTCCGAGTTGACTTTCGTTGATGATCACTTGTAATTCTTACCTTGTTTTGATCTTATGTTTGTAATTCAAGTTTCGAGGACGAAACTTCTTTTCAGGGGGTTGGATTGTAACACCCCGTATTTTATAATAATATTTTATTATAAAAGTATTTAATTTAATTAATTATTTCGAAGTTTATTAATGGATTTTGGAAATGTATATTTATAGCTTCCGTTTCCTATTTTTAATATTTCCGTTTCGATCTACTTTTAGATGGGTTAAAATGTCTGTACAATATTTAATTATTTTCATTTAATAATTCTCTTTCTTATATAAGTTCTCCAAGCGTTTTATATGACCCAATCTAAATTGTAATCAGATAATTCATTGTATGAACTAATGGATCAAAAGCCAGTTAGTTAATCTCCTTATAAATAGATTTTAACCTAGCAAGCAACTAGGTCAAATCTCTTTGTTTTCAACGTGCAGTGTCGCGCTTCACTTTCTCTCCTTCGTCTGTTTTCTCTCTTTCTCTCCCTTTGCCATCATTGTTGAATATCTTTCATTCTTCCAAACTCATACACAAATTATATTTTCACAATTTTTGCTCTTACCTCTACAATATATTCTATTCAAAGTATTTTTATGAGAATTATTTGTATGGATCTTTAGACCTACGTTTTGGGTCTCTTGTTTTGTGGGTAAAGAAGAAGGTGTCTTTCCTTTGGTGTCTTCGAAAGAGTTATTGTTTCGTACAATTTCTATCATAAGTATTTGGATTTCCGTTTTCGTTAAAGTTCATTTTTGGGGTTATTGGCACGTGTTCGAGACAAGGCTTTGTTGGTCGTATTCTTTATGAAGGTTTTCATTAATTGCTAAAAAGTTAACTAGGTGTTTCTCTTTTAATTGTGTTTATGTCAATTGATGTGATTAATATGATTTAATGATTGTTTGTATGATTAGTACATGTTTGGTTATTTATTGTCATGAATTAATTGTGCTTCATATATTTATGTATGTTTTATTATCGTAATTGTGGATTATAATGTATCGATAAGTCGTTATGGGTGTCATGTGCGCAACTAGGGTTCGCGAGGAAAACCCTAGATAGTGGCATGGCTAACGGCCAAGAGTGTTGCTCAAGGTTATAGTTGAAGTATGTGTAATGTTGAAAATATGATTCAAGCTTATAGCTGAAACTAGTACAACCTTGAGTACTACTCAAAGCTATAGCTGAAGTTAATATAACTTTGCGTAGCGAGTTAAAGTTATAGCTGAAGTTAATATAACTTTGGGTTGCGGGTTAAAGTTATCGCTGAAGTTAATATAACTTTGAACTACGAGTTAAAGTTATTGCTGAGACTAACGTAAACCTGAGGTATGACTCAAGGTTATGGGTAGTGCTAGTATAACTTTAGGTTCGTGTCAAGGTTGGCTAAGGCTACTATAACCTCAAGCCATATGTGGAAGTTATAGTCGAGGTTAGTATGACCTCGCATCCATTACTAATGTTAAAGTTAAAGTTATTATAACGTTGGTTGTTTATACTTGTTTCACATGTTAAGTTGTGTTCAGTAACTGTATAATATTGTGTTTGCATATGCCGTTGGATACTTCTATGCATTTAAAATTAGGACAGTCTATTATGATGTTCTACTGAGTTGAGTCGTGATGTTATTCACGCATGTTAGTACAGTCATTTATACTGTGCATTGTTGTCTACTAGTTTGAATAGATGACGGTATTATCGTTTGTATACTATCAGAATGAACAGAGCAACCCTTCGGGGTCTGGTGTATGGTCTATGTTCGGGGGGTAACAGAGGCAGTGCGTTATACGCTCTGTTCCCCGAGTGTCGTTCGGTGTACGGTTGTTGCACGGAGAGTCTGGCCAGGTCTTAGACATATTGGCAGTGGTTATACGCTAAACATAGTACCTTGGAGGCAGTGCGTTATACGCTCCACACCGATGGAGTCAGTGCGTTATACGCTCCATCAGCTAGAGGCAGTGCGTTATACGCTCTAGCAGTTAGAGGTAGTGCGTTATACGCTCCATCAGCTAGAGGCAGTGCGTTATACGCTCTAGCAGTTAGAGGCAGTGCGTTATACGCTCTAATGGCGTTCGTTGTATTCGCTATGCTTTGATGATAGTTTTGTGCCTTCTGTTGCTGTGGATCGTCTATCACCATATTTGCTATGCTTCTATGCTAGCTTTGTGCCTTCAATTATTGTGGATCGTGTGTCACTTCCGGTTTAGTAAGTGTTCATGGTCTAGTGGTCGTATGTGGTTTAGGTTCGTATGGTTTCATTCACCTAGTGTCAAGAATATCATGGTATGGTAACTTTGCATGCATGCCATGACGTGTTATATCCTCACATGATTGTTGTAGCATGTCTTCAAATGATGGTAAGTTTGATTGGACTTTCATGAGTGTAGATGATGTCGCATGTTTACTAGATTTACATTTCAATTGTTATTGATTGTTGTTTACATTCAATTGTTGTAAACATGACTGGTTGTCGACCCCCTTCTCAGGTTGTTCAGGTTGTTGCTGTTTGGTTGATGCTTGCTTGGGTAATGTGCGAAGCGAGCTTAATAAATTGTTTAGGACCTTTACTTTAAGTTTTTAAGAACCTTTGAATAACGTATTAGTTTGGTTTTCGATTTGAGTATCTGTAATACCCCGTATTTTAGCCTCGGTCAAACGGCAGTCAAACCATGTTTTATTCACGTATTTCAAATGGAATGTTTATAAAGTATTTTACGTAAAGTATTATTTCATAAATTGTATTTCTGCGATTATTTCGTATTTCATAATCATTTCATATTTGATGATTTTTCATAAAATGGCATTTCATTCGTATTTCTTTATTTTGATAGTATATTTATAATTAAATATATTTTATATTTTATATTTATTTCCTCGTTGATCTTGTTTTATTAATTAAGTCGTAATTATATTTAAATCCTAAATTTAATATATTATGATATAAATGTTAATAATTTTATATTCGTATAATTAATTTAATTAATATTAACTAGTAATAAATTATATAATTTAATTAGTATAAATAATTTATACGTACTCGTTATTTTAAGTTACGATTCGAGAACGGGATATAGATAATATTATATAATGTTTCGATATGCGTGATAGACTGTTGGTGATGGGCTTGTACGTGGGTTAGAGAAACAATAGACCAAGGGATAACAATAGAACCAACTGATAACACACACAAAGGGTGATAACACACACAAACCTATCGACATACCTCTCCTATAAACCCTAGCACCCATATCTCATGTGCCTCCATCGAGACTCACCAAGAAACCCTACATCCCGTATGCCCTACCTCATCTACACCCCAAACCCTTCTCTAGTCAGTCGTGAATTGAAGGGTAGCAAAAGAGGAAGAAAACTGTATAGAAGAATCCCACACCATCATCGTCTTCTTCGTTGCAACATAGTAAGTTTCGTGAGTTCTGTATACTTTTTTTGAGACCTTCTAATTAGGGTGGTCGGGTTGTGGGTAGTCCTTGTGGTGCCCTTAACTTGTGTAACACCAGTAGACCACCAAGGGACCACTGTAGTCGTTATAGGAGTCACCAAGAGTATCGAAGTTAGCGAATGTTTAATACTCTGTTCCTGCGTATATTGCTGTTTGTGTTTGCTATTGTTGTTATTCATTCGTGCTTTGAGTCTGTTACATGTCGTGGGTCTTGGGTTTTGCTAGTGGGGTGGTAGGAGGTTACATTGGTGGTACTGGGGTGGTGTAGAGTGGTCAGGGAACTGTTGCTAATGTACGGTTTTAAGAGGCTATCGGAGGCAGTGCGGAACAGGGGTATAGGGGTGGTGTGTATCGGTTTTGGAGAGTCTGTTTCATAGAGTTATGGGTGTGTCGAGGCCTTATGGTCACCACCGGGGTGTCGTGGGTAGTGTATAGGGTCGAGAGAAGTGATAAGTGGTGGCTGGGGTGGTGACAGCTGGTGGTTGGAAGCGTGTGTACAGGGCAGGAACGAAACAGGTACAGATGTTTTGTCAGGTCACGGTTGCTGGTGGAACGGTTTGCTACTGGTTCGAGGGCTGGTGTGGTCGTGTTAGGGATCGTGGTTGGTGTCAATGGGTGCGTCATGGTGCATAGGTGGTGACCACCGTGATCTGGTGGTGGTTCAGGAGGTATTATGGGAGTTACGGGTCGGTTTAGGAAGGTTGTCAAAGGAGCTGTTGGTCGTGGTTTTAGGGGAGTCGCGGTTATACGAGTTGTTGCTGCTGTGTTTGTATTATTAATCACTACGTAGTATTAATTAATTATTATAGTAGTTGTTGCTGTTAGTGATTTTTATTATTATATTATTATTATTATTATTATTATCATCATTATTATATTATTATTATTATCATCATCATGATTATATTATGATTTTTTTAGTAAATAATAATTATTATTATTATTAGTATTGATATTATTATTGTTATGGTTGTATTTATATGGTTAGTATTAGTATGGTTAATATTAGTAAATGTTACTCATGTTTTAATTATTAAGTTGTTAAGTAGATTTTATACATGAATGTGACGATTATCAATAGTTTGTATATAATTGTTATGTTGGTTGATTTAGTGGAAGTTACTTATAAAAGTAGTGAAGACGAGTAGTTTGAGTCAATTGAATTATATAAAAGGTTAATTTTCGAAGTTGGCTAATTAACTAGTTGTGAACATGATATATTTAATATAGAATTAATATTAAGTGATATTTATAGGACTGGAATTCGAGGTGGAGTATTACTAGACGGTGTTTGCTTGTCTCAGCTTGCTATTCCAGGTAGGATACACCGACTATATACTCTATGATGTGTTAGGAATGGATGTTGGATTGTGTATTATGGATGCTGAGCATGATTTATATGAGAATGATGTTGGTTGGATTGAGTGTTGATTATTATTATTATCGGTATGCACATTTCATTATTTAATAGCATGTTTGAATAAGAGCATTGTTGCATTCATGAGCATGACATGTGCATTGGATACGGATCTGAGATGATGAGATATTATTGGGCCCAGGCTAGTTCTGCAGGACTAGACCTGGTGACCTCAGCTGTTATGCTGGTGTTCGGCGACGGCCGATTATAGTCTGCCGGGAGGTTCGGTATGGCTTGGTGCAAGGGTATGAGTATGAGTTTGAGATTGAGATTGTGATTGAGCTCGAGCATATCATGGCATTTGCATATCATATTTGTTGCATTATTTATTATTGTGTTACCCTACTCAACCGCGAGGTTGACAGTGTATTCGTGTACACCTACGATGATCCGGAATGGGGAGTAGATTCTGCAGGTCAGAGACAGATGAGTTAGGAGCTGGGGCAGGAATGTGAGATGCACACTTTGGACCGACCTAGAATTATATCACGTCTAGAGTAGTCATCAGTTGTACTTTCTTTTCCGCCGAGCAGCAATTGTAATAACAAAAGTTTAAATTTTATCAGTTTGTATTTAAAGTACTTGGTTTGTTTTACTTTGTTATTCACTACCTCGGACATTCCGAGATGGTAACAGCTCTGTTTATTGAGAATGTCTTGCTAAAGGCTCTTAAATAAATGGGAGTGTTACAAAGTGGTATCAGAGCGAACGATTCTTAGGCCTAATAACAATGAATAAGATTAATGAACATAGGAAGAGTTAAATGAAATGAACCCCAGGCTAGTAACTGTTAGGAGCCCCAGGATTGGGATGAGTTAGGGGCCCCCTCAAACCAAGCCACTGGCCCTTTCAGTCTGACCTGGTAACCATTGAGTGATGCAGAGAGTGGGTAGTAACAAATAAAAGATCAGACCTTGCCTATTTTGTACTAACAATTTTGCAGGAGCGGAATGAGGTAAGTAATGATGTGATACATGGGTAATGATGTGCAATGAAAGGATATGGTTGGTGATCTGTATTGTGAAACATGATATTGATATTGAATGTGGTTGAAATATATGATTTCCATGTATTGAGAACATGAGTATGAGGGTATGAGTTTGGAATATGAGTTGTAATATAAGCTTGACTTGTATGATGATGTGCATTGGAAGAATACGACTGATGTTGAACTGCTGATTGATTTGAATGATTGAATTGAAATTTTCAGAGAATGGATGTATATTTATCTAACAATAATTTGAAGTGATTTGATCATATGATTTTGGCGTTCGAAATATCTATTTGATATCTGACTATTAAATGACTATCGTAACTAGGTAATATATTGTTTGGTAATTAAATAAGAATGATTAGATTTATATATATTATGTTAATCCATGTCTGGTGGTATGCATGCGGCTATATGATCCCTGAACCCTTAGGTAGAGCTATAGTATAATGATATGTGTATTGAGTTGATGATAAGTAGCACCTTAATGATTTCTAGGATATATTTACGTACTTAAATAAGTTGTGGTTGTTACGGTGGTAGAAGCTAATGCATTGTTTATACGTATATAACTAATGAGTTATCTAGTCGACACTACTCTTTCGCTTCGCAATCTTTACCGTTTTCTAGATGGTATTTTCGGTTTGAAATAATGAATAAATGTTAATATGGTGCAATATCATTTCTATGCTTCGAAATATGCGTCAACATGTTTTTGAGAATGGTTGTGTTTTAATATGATGATGTGAAGTGATAATGTGAATATTAAAGTAACTAAAATGGTAATAGGCTTTCAGAATGTTATCTTGTTCGTACGACTGTCATTTAAAATGTGTTCTCTATATGAATGTGAAAATTTACATGTGATACCCTTCTGATTTAGCCTTCCAATGCTTTAGATTTCATGTAAAAACGACTTATATTTTGAGAGGAATAAATATTTTAATCGACAGTGGTCAGATTGTTACTGCACAGTACTGTTTTGACCCATATTTGTTTCAAAGGAAACCATTTAAAACGTATTTATTATTTATGCATAATTCCAACTCAACTGTTTAGAATATTCATTCATGTTTTCAAATTGATAAGCCACATAAAATCTTAATGAGTTGTTATTTAATAGTGATTTTTGCAAGTTATCTCTATTAATGGTTTTATGATAAATGATGTAAATGTGTTAATTTTGTGTCAAAATTTCCAAGGGTGGATGCGTGTTAGTTGCCTTGATTTTGCTGCATAGCATGAAATTGACGAGTATGTTTTGCTGCTTTAAAAGTCGAATAATAGTTGCCCTTGTAGTGTAATTAACTTATCGGATGATTTGTGTCTGTTGTTTTGATGATCTTCTTGAGCAATGGATGTGAAATTTTTATAATTGGGTTACGGGGACGTAACCGTGTCTTAAGGAGGATAGGATTGTAAAATCTTAACGATTTATGACATCGCTAATTGGTATGTCGTGATTGTTTGAATATACTTGATAATCTTGACTGCTTCTGTTATGCACTGTATTGTGATTCGTGAAGTATCCTTTAATATTTTTTTTTATGCGTAAAACTTTGGGGACAAAGCTTTCTTAACGAGGGTAGAATGTAACAATTCGCGTTTTGAAGATTATAAAAGTGCTACTTGTGTTTGTTTTTGTTATCGTTACGGGGTGGCAAACTTCGGGACGAAGTTCATTCTAAGGAGAGAAGACTGTAATACCCCGTATTTTAGCCTCGGTCAAACGGCAGTCAAACCATGTTTTATTCACGTATTTCAAATGGAATGTTTATAAAGTATTTTACGTAAAGTATTATTTCATAAATTGTATTTCTGCGATTATTTCGTATTTCATAATCATTTCATATTTGATGATTTTTCATAAAATGGCATTTCATTCGTATTTCTTTATTTTGATAGTATATTTATAATTAAATATATTTTATATTTTATATTTATTTCCTCGTTGATCTTGTTTTATTAATTAAGTCGTAATTATATTTAAATCCTAAATTTAATATATTATGATATAAATGTTAATAATTTTATATTCGTATAATTAATTTAATTAATATTAACTAGTAATAAATTATATAATTTAATTAGTATAAATAATTTATACGTACTCGTTATTTTAAGTTACGATTCGAGAACGGGATATAGATAATATTATATAATGTTTCGATATGCGTGATGGACTGTTGGTGATGGGCTTGTACGTGGGTTAGAGAAACAATAGACCAAGGGATAACAATAGAACCAACTGATAACACACACAAAGGGTGATAACACACACAAACCTATCGACATACCTCTCCTATAAACCCTAGCACCCATATCTCATGTGCCTCCATCGAGACTCACCAAGAAACCCTACATCCCGTATGCCCTACCTCGTCTACACCCCAAACCCTTCTCTAGTCAGTCGTGAATTGAAGGGTAGCAAAAGAGGAAGAAAACTGTATAGAAGAATCCCACACCATCATCGTCTTCTTCGTTGCAACATAGTAAGTTTCGTGAGTTCTGTATACTTTTTTTGAGACCTTCTAATTAGGGTGGTCGGGTTGTGGGTAGTCCTTGTGGTGCCCTTAACTTGTGTAACACCAGTAGACCACCAAGGGACCACTGTAGTCGTTATAGGAGTCACCAAGAGTATCGAAGTTAGCGAATGTTTAATACTCTGTTCCTGCGTATATTGCTGTTTGTGTTTGCTATTGTTGTTATTCATTCGTGCTTTGAGTCTGTTACATGTCGTGGGTCTTGGGTTTTGCTAGTGGGGTGGTAGGAGGTTACATTGGTGGTACTGGGGTGGTGTAGAGTGGTCAGGGAACTGTTGCTAATGTACGGTTTTAAGAGGCTATCGGAGGCAGTGCGGAACAGGGGTATAGGGGTGGTGTGTATCGGTTTTGGAGAGTCTGTTTCATAGAGTTATGGGTGTGTCGAGGCCTTATGGTCACCACCGGGGTGTCGTGGGTAGTGTATAGGGTCGAGAGAAGTGATAAGTGGTGGCTGGGGTGGTGACAGCTGGTGGTTGGAAGCGTGTGTACAGGGCAGGAACGAAACAGGTACAGATGTTTTGTCAGGTCACGGTTGCTGGTGGAACGGTTTGCTACTGGTTCGAGGGCTGGTGTGGTCGTGTTAGGGGTCGTGGTTGGTGTCAATGGGTGCGTCATGGTGCATAGGTGGTGACCACCGTGATCTGGTGGTGGTTCAGGAGGTATTATGGGAGTTACGGGTCGGTTTAGGAAGGTTGTCAAAGGAGCTGTTGGTCGTGGTTTTAGGGGAGTCGCGGTTATACGAGTTGTTGCTGCTGTGTTTGTATTATTAATCACTACGTAGTATTAATTAATTATTATAGTAGTTGTTGCTGTTAGTGATTTTTATTATTATATTATTATTATTATTATTATTATCATCATTATTATATTATTATTATTATCATCATCATGATTATATTATGATTTTTTTAGTAAATAATAATTATTATTATTATTAGTATTGATATTATTATTGTTATGGTTGTATTTATATGGTTAGTATTAGTATGGTTAATATTAGTAAATGTTACTCATGTTTTAATTATTAAGTTGTTAAGTAGATTTTATACATGAATGTGACGATTATCAATAGTTTGTATATAATTGTTATGTTGGTTGATTTAGTGGAAGTTACTTATAAAAGTAGTGAAGACGAGTAGTTTGAGTCAATTGAATTATATAAAAGGTTAATTTTCGAAGTTGGCTAATTAACTAGTTGTGAACATGATATATTTAATAGAGAATTAATATTAAGTGATATTTATAGGACTGGAATTCGAGGTGGAGTATTACTAGACGGTGTTTGCTTGTCTCAGCTTGCTATTCCTGGTAGGATACACCGACTATATACTCTATGATGTGTTAGGAATGGATGTTGGATTGTGTATTATGGATGCTGAGCATGATTTATATGAGAATGATGTTGGTTGGATTGAGTGTTGATTATTATTATTATCGGTATGCACATTTCATTATTTAATAGCATGTTTGAATAAGAGCATTGTTGCATTCATGAGCATGACATGTGCATTGGATACGGATCTGAGATGATGAGATATTATTGGGCCCAGGCTAGTTCTGCAGGACTAGACCTGGTGACCTCAGCTGTTATGCTGGTGTTCGGCGACGGCCGATTATAGTCTGCCGGGAGGTTCGGTATGGCTTGGTGCAAGGGTATGAGTATGAGTTTGAGATTGAGATTGTGATTGAGCTCGAGCATATCATGGCATTTGCATATCATATTTGTTGCATTATTTATTATTGTGTTACCCTACTCAACCGCGAGGTTGACAGTGTATTCGTGTACACCTACGATGATCCGGAATGGGGAGTAGATTCTGCAGGTCAGAGACAGATGAGTTAGGAGCTGGGGCAGGAATGTGAGATGCACACTTTGGACCGACCTAGAATTATATCACGTCTAGAGTAGTCATCAGTTGTACTTTCTTTTCCGCCGAGCAGCAATTGTAATAACAAAAGTTTAAATTTTATCAGTTTGTATTTAAAGTACTTGGTTTGTTTTACTTTGTTATTCACTACCTCGGACATTCCGAGATGGTAACAGCTCTGTTTATTGAGAATGTCTTGCTAAAGGCTCTTAAATAAATGGGGGTGTTACAGTATCGATCCGGATTTGGGTAAGGTGTTTCCGCCACCTTAGCCCAGTTATCATTGAGTTACACTTTGATATTCATTTATATTATGTTTTTCCTTTATTTTATAATTCGGGTTGTTACAGTAGGTCACCTCCTTCACGATGCACCCAAGACTTACCCTTAAAACCGTGTGTCACACGAGCTAGGTATGAAAAACGGTTTTCTTTCAACTATTTATAGTTCTAATCTTATTAGAATACTTACGAAGTACTATAACAATTATTGTAGTTAGAATACTAATATTATCAAATAATATTTTAGAGAGGTTTTGTAGTTTTTTCCTCACACTAGAAAAACAAGGTTGGAATGAATTCACTTGTGATGAACACACAAGTTTTATGAGGGGTGTTTGGGGTTTGGGATAGCCGGCCATGGGTAAGCACAAAAGAGAACATTTCTCTTACTCATCCAAATAGGTTGGCTCTAGGTGCTATTTACTATGAACAACATAATGATGGTGTTTTAAAGGTGTAATTAAGATACAAAAACACACCTTAAACACCCACCCCAAACCGTCACACTTAAGCTAAAATGGACACCCATTTTATAATTGTCATTTTGTAGAATTGTACATATGTGACATACATTATGTCACAATATTATAAGAAACAATTGTTTTAATTTAAATGCATATTTATCAAATAAATATCATTTTACAAATTAAACAAATCACATTTAACAATTTGACAAGTAATTCATAATTACTAATATATATATAAAATGGTCATTTTAAATTATCGTCAATACGATTTACAACACTTGTAATAATAAGCAACCCGATTCATTCTAATTACGATATTTCTTAAATATTGTTTAATGTTTGACATTTGACACGTTTCAATTTCAAACATAAATCTTACATTAAGATTTAACCTCTGATTTCTTGATATTCGAATTTAAGGAATCTGATCAACTCCTATCAATATACACTTGATCAGTTTATCAATGAAGGGAATTGTCCTATAGGTGTGACCTAAAGGGATCAACTGACCACCACCGTCATACGACAGTAATGTCAAACTCTAGCTATCCAATCATTACCGATTAATGTTAGTCAGTTGACTATATAATTTCGAATCATCCCTTGCGCATTCTCGTCATGAGATTTAATTATGCGATCGCACTATTGTTGAGGACACATTTCCCAACAAAAACAAATTTTATTACTTTTACTATTATTATTATTATCCCATTATAATAATATACGTCGCGTAAAATCATTTCCAAATTTATAGTTATTAAGTAATCCGTATCCTATACGATTAATTAAATATTCCATTGAGACGAAATTCCATAAAGATATGACCTTAAGGGATTAACTGATCACTACCATCATATGACGATAATGTCAATCTCTAGACAACCAATCATTATCGATAAATGTTGATCAGTCGACTTTAAAAGAGTAACTTTCCCAATTGTGTTTCATTTAAATGAGATTTAAATATGTAAACGCATTATTGCCGAGGACACTACCTCCAACAAGTTCTTTAGGTCTTTTCAATATGTCATAAGAACTTTCATTAATACTCTAGAATAATTCCTCGACCTGAGTTCATTATTGTGTCTCATTTGAGAATTGATGTCTTTTGACGTTGTCAAACGTCCACCGTAAAAGAGGATCATAAAGGCAATGCTCGGATCATTAGGAATTGCATGGAGAAACGTAGTTGGACAAGATGGAATTATCCTTCCTTTGATTTTCAAAGGGATTGTTGTCTCTAGGCCACTCGAGAAGTTGGGACTGTAAAATGCATGGCCGTGCTCAAATGGATTAATGGTTAATCATTTGTCTTTAACAGTCTAGCTTGGATTCGAGAAACATGTTTAGGCTTTATAAGGATGACGTTGGACTTACCTTATGTCTGAACGAGGACATTTTTTTTTGAGGAAATGTAAAAAATTATATTAGAATCAAAGTAGAACCACTACATCATAGTTTTTTGCCCTTAAAGGACTTACATCAGATTTTGTCTCAACATACAACAATTCTCAACTACTGCCTCCTTAATTGCTCAATCCATCTGGTATCCTTCCTGGTAAGATTCCCTCTCACATTGTTTGTTATGCTTTTGTTTATGTCTTACTTGATAAGGTTTACACATTTCAATGGAGTATAAAGCACTCCTTCCAGTCTACTCTGATTCGTCTGCTGCCACACATAATAGGTTGTAGCATTTAGGATACTGTCTATTATCCCACCTTTGAGTCTGGAGTATCTCTTAGTCTTCCTCCATTCCACATAATTCTCAGTAGGCAAACCGATCCCTGTCCATCCATTCTGAAAGTTTAGCAATGATCTGTGATGTGTATGGACAGCTGAAGAACAGATGTTGATCAGTTTTTGTTGACTGCTCACAGATACAACAATTGGTATCAGTTACCACTCTCCACAGCAACAGATTATCTCCGGTAAGTAGCCCCTAATGGTAATGCATCCATGTAATGAACGCATCCTTTGGTCTGGTCCATTTGTTCTAGACATAAGTATGACATTCTACTGGTTGATGTGCAGTGGTAAGCTTGGTATAACCTCTATGCATAGTATACTGCTTTCCTGGGATCTTTTGCCATTCATTATGAAGGTATGCTGTTTTGAACTCATCCCTCACTCTACAAATCTTGGACCAGGTCCATCTTGTGTCTTTTGGTGGTTGATAATCCATCCAGCTTGCTCCCTTGAGATAATTAGCTTAAATCCATTGGACCCATAATTTTGTGGCGTGACAGAACACCCACCACACTAGCTTGCCTATAGCTGCCTTATTCTAGAGGCTCTCATGTTTTAGCCCCAATCCCCCTTCCTTCTGAGTACTACAGACTTTGCTTCATGCCACTGGTGGGGATCTCAGGTACTCAGTAGTTCCATCCCACAAATAATTTATGCACACTGCCTCTATTTTGTGAATAATAACTTTAGGAATTAGAAAATTTGATGCCATTAAGTGTGTAGAGTCTTTAGGACTGATTTGACCGGTACCAGCCTACCAGCATAGGAGAGCTTTCTAGTCCCTAGTCCCCTAATCCTGTTAAGCAACTTATCAATGATAGGTTGGCAATCTTTCAGAGTGAGTTTAGCAGCTTTGATTGGTACCCCTAAATATTTGAAGGGCATTTTACCATCCACACAGCCTGACACTTGCACCACATCCTGTTTTACTACTTGGGGAACCCCATTGAAATATACATTAGTCTTACTTTGGCTCATCTGCAATCCAGAAGCTTTGGAGAAGGTTGCAAAAGTTCTTAGGAGTATCATTATAGATTTCATATCACCTTTGGAGAACAGCAGCAGATCATCTGCAAACATAAGATGATGTAGTTTCATATGCTTGCATAAAGGATGATATTTGAAACCCATGGTTGAGGTGGTGTGATTCAGCAGTCTTGACAAATATTCCATACAAATAGTGAACAGGAGAGGAGATAGGGGGTCTCCCTGCCTCAAACCTCTTTTGCCTTTGAAAAAGGCAAAGTTATTGGCATTAAGATTAAGGGTATAGGTAGGTGTAGTTACACATTCCTCTATCATCTGAATGAAGTGAGGAGGGAACTCCATAACCCTGAGCATTTGGAAAAGAAAGCTCCATTCAATAGAATCATAGGCGTTTTGCAGATCTACCTTAAATAAACATCTGGGGGAGACTGCTTTTCTACAATACAGCTTGACCAAGTCCTGGCATATTAGGAGGTTTTCCTGAATATGCCTGCCCTTTATGAACCCTCCTTGTGTATTGGCTATTAGATTGAGTAGCACTAGTGCCAATCTTGCACATAACAGCTTGGATCACTACTACAAATTTGATCAAAGAGAACGGTTAAAAAGCATTCTTAAAGCTGTTTTGGACCGTCCTGTGGCCAGGCAACAAATTTTACACAAACATTATAATTATCATTAGATAAACAACAAAGTATTGAAAGGGGCCGCCTTAGACTCAAATCATCTTAAATTATGAACTTGCAACTACCTTGTAAACCTGGCTGCTTTCGCAAATTAACCATAGCTATTCCTGTAATCTGAAGCTTCTCTTGCAAACTGGTCATGTAAATGATAGATTTTAGGAGTAAAAAACGTAAGTGACCTATTATTGTTTATCATTGGACCAATACAACAATAATTCTAGGAATACAACACAAAGTAGTAAATTAAAAACAAGTAATGGATATATTTACCATAATGCGATCTAGCTCCTAAGTATCTGAAAATTCCACTTGAAATTGCCCTAAGGAGAATGTCGTTGATGGTCTGCAAGATATTAGGAAACACCTCAGTCAACGGTGAACACAACCCTATACAAAAAATGCAATATATTTCACATTATCGAAAATGAAGCAAGACTAGGCCCCGATGCCTAGGGTTTGAGCATTCCATATTATTAGCCCAGAAGATCGGAAATAAACTAGTGAATTTACTTTACCCGACCAGCCAACCGATAGTTACCATCAATAAGGATGTAAGTGAGACGGCCGACGGGTATAAGGACCTTTATATAATAACTCATGATGAGGTTGGGTTTAACCCTTGGCATTGGAGCAACAAGCTACCAAATTTTTTTGAGTTTTTCCTAGGACAATGCAACTAATCCACTTAATTAAAGGTATCTTATTTTCACAAAATCAAGTTCCAGCCATCATAACTATTCCCTCCATCTTTCCCATTTATTTTCTAATGTCAATGTTTCAAACTTCCCACAAGCATATACTTTTTACTAAAAAAAATATATAAAAAAACCAGAAATTAATAAAACAAATTGCATGTATATTAAGAAAACTTGACAAAATATAGAAGTTATACAATTAACAGTAGCGAATGCAGAAAACTAACTCAAAAACATCACTCTTGTTATCGGTAGTCCTTGATCTTTAGCTACTCAAAGATTGTATACTTGGTGCTTGAATATGTAAAGTGCCCTTCGTTCCCATGTCAATAAACATTATCATACTGTTACTTTACCTCATATGTGATTAACAAAGGCTATAATCGTCCCCTATATACGGTCCAACACATCAACATTCAACAATAAGATTATTGATCTTTTTTAGTAAGTAGTAGCAATTTAGGTTTAGAAATAGCAAGAGAGTCTCGATTACATTACCTCACTTGGTCACACGGTCATCAACTGTAATCCGTCATTCTCCACTTAACCACGAACCACTTTTTCCACAATTGGATATATCTGCAATCAACTGATCATATAAAACTAAGGGGTTTTCAGTCACCTAGAATAATAACATTGATAATTTGATGTTATTGAGCTATTGCAAATTGCCACAACAATCATCTCATTCACACTCATCAATCAACAACAATTGCACTTTGCAGCAATATTAAAAAAAAAAAAAACAACAACCAATCTTAAAATTCTCGAATCTATCTTGACATTGTGGTTTATCAATCATAAACTTCAATAGTAGATCCATAATTAATTGTTATAAAGTATATAACATCATCATATAACATAAAGAAAATATACAATTTTCTTTGTCCATATGCAATCCATTGGCAATAAGTCTAGAATCAACAATAAAAATAATTTAGATAAAACGAATCGCTCCAGAAGTTCATCACAAACTAGTTCAATTCATCAAAATTAACATAAAATCAAACAACTGACCATTGGCATTCAATAGAACACACTCCAAGTATGGCGGCTTAATGATGAGTGGAACGATGGTGGTATGAAAGTTGTGGCCGGAGGGCGAGCAATGACGATGGTGGGAAAAGAGGAGACAATGGTTTAATGTTTAGGGTTTAGTGGTGCGATATTTGTTGCGGGTTTGAAAGAAATAGATGAAGTGTAAACGCCCTGAGTAGTCTTTACAGATTTAAAACAGAACGGTCGGTAATAGAGACCGTGATCTTTGTTGTTTAAAGGAGAACGTGTCTAGTTATTAACCGGTCTCTTTTATATATTAAGACGGTTGGTTAAATTTAACCGTTCTCTTTGTTAATCTACGAGCACGGTTAAAATAAGCAACTGTTCTCTATTGGAATTCTATATGAGCGCCCAAACTCAAAAAAATAAAAAAGAGACCAGTTCCGCTATTAACTGTTCTTAAAGTGGTGTTCTGAAAGCCTGAAATTGTAGTTTTGAAGTTATGTATATATGTTGATTAAATTAAGAAAATTGTTATTGATTTAAGGAAGTTAAGAGAAATTATGTATATAGGTTTGGCGGTGATGTTTGATTCTTATTTTTTTTTTTTTTAAATAGTAAATAAAGATAATAATTAATAATTCTTTTGTTGTAAGGAAATCTTATTTTACAAAGAGGAAAGTCCTACAGAATAAGCGTTATCTTTGCTAATATATTAATATATGAAGACGGTCATACATAATAAGCGTTCTCTTTGTTAATCTACGAGGAAGTCATACATGTTCAGCGTTCTCTTTGTTAATCTACGAGAACGGCCATACATAATAACCGCTCTCTTCGTTAATATATTGATATATTAAGACGGTTGGTCAAACATAACCGTTCTCGTTGTTAATCTACGAGAACGGTTTATACAAATAATCGTTCTCTTTTGGAGTCATATATGAGCGCCAAAAATAAAGTTACAAAACAGATCGGTTCCGCACTTAACCGTTCTTAAAGAGGCGTTCTCTTAGCCTTAAATTGTAGTAGTGGATATACATTTGTACACCACATTACAGCAGGCAATAGGTCTAAACTGAGAGATTGTAACTGGATTTTCTACCTTGGGTATCAAAGTGACATGAGTTGTATTCAGTTGTTTGAGAATTCTGCCATTTGCAAAGAAATATTTGATAGCCTTGCATACATCTGTCCCCACAATGTCCCAACAGTCCTTAAAAAACTTGCTTGAATAACCATCTGGTCCTGGAGCCTTATCATTAGGGATGCTAAACATAATTGTTTTGATCTCTTCATCTGTGACTAGGTTAAGAAGCATTTGAGCCTGATTTTGGTCACAAACTGGACTTTGTTTCATAAGTGATTTATTGACTGGTTAAGTTCTCTGACAAGTGCCTAACAGTTTTTGGTAGAAGTCAAGAAAACACTCTTGAATCTCATTCTGTGATTCCTAAACAATCCCTACAGCATCTGCTATCTGAAGGACAGTATTCCTTCTTCTCCTTGTTTTGAGCATGCCATGAAAATATCTAGTGTTAGCACCTCCCTCTGCTGCCCATTTCACTTTCACCTTTTGCTTTAAGTAGTCCATTTGTGCCTCACAAAGCTTCCTGTACATGTACTGTTGCCTAACCTCACATTCCTGTTGCACCAGACACTACTACAGAAAGCCTTAAGGACATCGGACT
Source organism: Silene conica (assembly GCA_029255685.2). NCBI lineage: Eukaryota > Viridiplantae > Streptophyta > Magnoliopsida > Caryophyllales > Caryophyllaceae > Silene > Silene conica. The sequence continues at coordinate 57,211,479 of CM055317.2, forward strand.
TTTATGGTCAAGGACATCGGATTAGCAACCGATGTAGAGTTCACTGATGTCCATTATGGGTGTCAAGGACATCGGTTGTGCATCCGATGTCCATTTGATAATGCACATCGGATGTTTCAAAAGTATGATGTCCATCATCCTTATGCACATCAGACTTTAGCTAACATCTGATGTCCATATGTTATTGCACATCGGAGGTTTAATAAATCTGATGTCCTTCATTCTTATGCATATCATTCTGTAGCTCACATCTGATGTCCTTCATATGTATGCACATCGAAGGTGTAATATGTCTGATGTCCTTCATATGTATGCACATCGGAGGTTTAATATGTCTGATGTCCTTCATATGTATGCACATCATTCTTTTGCTGTAATCTGATGTCCATTTATGTTTTGTACATCGGTTGTTGACCGAAGCCCATGTGCATTACAAGTTAATATACATCATACTATTGAATAAACCGCTGTCCTTGATGTTGCCTTTTTTTTAAAAAAAAAAGCTGATATTGATGGTATTTTGTACCACCAGTATACATTATTCAGATGCCAGCCAGACTGTCATACCATCAACCAAACAAACACAAATTCAAAGCGAAGCACGACAAAGTCGTTCGTCTTTCATTAAACATGGACAAAGCAAATCACGACAAAGGTCGGTCGTCTTTCATATACATTATCCAAATTCATCAACTAACCAAACATATAGGGTTATGTGTCATTTTAGACGACATCCAAAATAGTCTAGAGATCACAAGTTCAACAACTAACCAAACATCGGCTTAGTTTGCAAAATCAAAGTACTACGTTACTAGCTAGAAAGACTATGCATTTAGAAAATAGTCCGCCCACAAGTCCCTGACCTCGTCGATTTCTTCTTAGGAATATGGCAGTCGGTGTTTGAAAACCTGTAAATAATACACAAAATTTCTCAGAAAGTGGAAGAAAATCACGAGGCAACAATACAGAGAACATAGATAACTCAGTACAGGAACCTGCAATAGCGAGAAGCGGAATAACCACAAGACTCTGTAATGAGGATACCTATGACATGACCATTTATAAAGCAATTCATGTAACGGACAAGAAAATTGTATACAATTTTGTTTGAATAGGTAGAGGATAGCAGACTCACCACATCGACGATTTTAGTGGACAGACTCAACTGTCCATCACTTGGCCAATTGATTCTATGCAGTGAATTTGTAGCACAATGTGCTCCTGAATCTACACAAGCTTTCGCAGACAAGAAGATGAGAAATTTGCCATCTGGGCTGAAACAATAAAAAGGAGACTATGTTACATGATATTGTAGAATTCTCTTGGCAGCATGCGTTTGTAAATTCCACAAGTAAACCTAGTACATATAAATGTAAACCATCGGTCTAGCCCTCACTAAAGAGGAGAGAAATTGGACTAAAGTTTCTACCTTTATACACGTATATTTTTCTATTTTTCGACCTTTCTACTACTAACAAAACACAAAAGGCGGTATTTGCAGTATTCTGTAAATATTCTGACAATTAAGATTGTCTGAGCAAAGAAGTGGCACGAAACTTGCTAATTCTCATATAACCAGATTTGCTTTATTCAAGCGGCAAGTCATTTCGGGATTCCAGCCTAGTCTAGTATCAAACAGAAAGGTTTTGGGACTGGCATGTTCGATATGGGAAAATAAAATAGGCCATTCTATATATCACCCTGTTTCCAGGGAATATCAAATTCCTTATTTACCCAGTTCGAACTTGCTCTGTTTCCGGCGGCTGTTTTAAATGTATTTGGAGCGGTGAAGTGATATTTTATGAAACTATAGAACAAAAAAATACGGGTTCTGTTGCGTCTTAATTTCGTAATTGGTTTTTGCCTTACATTCTTACAGCAATACTATGCATTTGCACGGGCCACCAATTAAAACAAATTCTGAACCAAATTCTCTCAAATCCTTGACCATACAATGTTTCAAATTAATCAAATTTCTTCAATTTACAATTTTGAAATTTGTTGATCCAATTAATATTTTTCTGGTCGGCATTATATTTTAGGGTTTCTGAGTTTTTTAAGAGGTTGATGGGGGGATTGGTAGGGCTGGCGGTGTGGGTTGACAACAAGCAGAAAGGGCCGTGCGGAGTAGGCGAAGGTGCGACATCATGATGTAGGGGTTGTAAGGGGGAGGGAACGGTTCCTCATTGGTGATACAGGGTGAGGGGGCAGTGGTATGATGGGTGGGGTTCATATAAGAAGCAAATTTGGTAGTAAATAATAATTATAGAGCATGAGCAAATTTTGTCTCATGAAGGCGAGGATGAGCTGAACAGCACATACAAAACTTGGAGCAGACAATCTCAAGTCCCGCTGAAACCTCATGCAAAAACATACCTGAACTTTGGAGAGAAAGCACTATTGATTCCCTCTGTTAGAGTCAGCACCTTGGAGTTTTCCCTGCTCCTATAAATAATAGCAAAGCCAAAACATAAATACTTGTTATATTGCCAAAACTTCGTCTAATACCAATCTCAAAAGATAGCTGCACAGAGAGATCCATTGCAAAGCATGAAAAAATAAGCCATAAACTGATAAGTGAGAAATGATCAACTTACTCACTGAAAGGGCTTTGCGCAGCATACAAAGCACAAGGCCTGTTATAACAATACTTCATGCCAAGCTTTCTTGATTCCCATGACCAACCGACAAAAACGAGATGTTGGTGTGAGCCTCCAGTTGCTGGAGCCCATACAACTTGACCAGCACTCAAAGACCGATTGATTCCCTCAACTTCACGTACTTCACCACTGCACAAAACAGAGATTCAAAATAAGATTAATAAAGCCACAATATAGTAGAAAATACTGCTTTTGTAATTTTGTTGTGTAATTGTGTCCAGTGTGGTAAAGGTGAAAGTGTGAAACCAAACCTGTCAGCATTGATCACTAGTAGAAAAACATTAATTTGCGGCTCTCTATTTGAGGCGTTTTATTCAAAACGCAGCAAATAATTTTTTTTTTTTTTTAATATGAGATATGTATTTGCGGCGTTTTATGAGAAAGACGCCTCAAATATACCATATGAGGCGTTTTATACTAAAACGCAGCAAATGGGATTAACATAAGGGTGTGTAATGTATTAACCTACCGCCCATATACCACATACCCCTCCGTCTCTCTTCAATCTTCCCCCTCCATTTCAACGCACCCAATAGGCTACTCGCCTGCGACGCTCACTTCGAAGCCACCTGAGGACGATGTTTCCCTTTCTCTTCTCCTTGGAAATATTAGGTAAATTAGTTTTATTCGAGTTTTTTAAGGTAAATTAGTTTTATTCGAGTTTTTTAAGGTAAATTAGTTTTATTCGAGTTTCTTATTATGAATCCTTGTTGTTGAGTTATGATATTATGGATTATTTGCGTTGAATTTAGGATTCTATTGCAAATTTAATAAGTTAAGGTTTGAAAAATTGAGCATTCTAGATCTATTTCAAATTGGGGAAAAATTAGGGTTTCGTTATCATTATACGATTTAATTATTACGCTTGCTTGTAGTGTGCTGAATGATGGTGAGAATCAGTGTGCTGAATGATGCCCTCACAGCGTGTAGCATGCCTGTTGAGGAAAGTTGTGTAGGAAATTGAGCGACGGATAGCAACCCAAGCAGAGCATCTGCGTACTGTAATGTGATTTTTCATGCTAGTTTATGCAGCTAATTTTTGTTGTTTGTTCTCCAAATTTTACTACTTTATTGTTTTTTGTATTTAGCAAAGTAATCTTTTTAAGGCTCGTGAAGAGAAGTACCAGTCTCGTATCAAGTTGCTTGACGCTCTTGCCAAAGGGACTAGTGAGGAGAGTGAGGTATTTCACACGCAATTTATTTCGTCAAGATATTGTATCAGATTGTATTTATATATGACCCTCTCCCTCTGACATAATCTTTGTATTTACAAATTGTTATGAACCAGCTCAAGCAAATTGTTATTTCGTCAAAACATTCTCACCTTCCTCTGATTATAATCATTTGAATTCTAGTAGTTATAATGTTCCTTTTGTTGTAGACCATTCGTCACTGTCAAAACATCACCAACAGTGGTTGATTGATCCAAATTACAAATGGTGAAAATCTAACTTACACAGGTCAAAAACTGCTCCTGCTTTGGCAGTCATTAATCATGTCGGTGTCGGTGTCTATGTTAAGCAGGTGTTAGATAACCTGAATCCACTTCAAAAACTATTGTTAGACAGGCTTTTTTGTTGCTTTTGGTTTATTTGTCATTTGGGAGTCTCATCTATTGGTTTAATAGGCATAACTTTTGTGTGAGGGAGACTCCTTTTGTCGATGCTTTATATTTTTGCATTGTTACTATGTGCACCATTGGTTATGGTGATATTACGCCCAATTCGACCGTCACTAAGTTGTTCTCGGTTTTGTTTGTCTTGGTTGGGTTTGGATTTATTGATATTTTGCTTACTGGGAAGGTTACTTATGCACTTGACTCACGAGAGAATTATATGCTTAGGATGGTTAAGGCCGGGAAGCAGTATCATCCTTCTCTTGGATGGTTAAGGCCGGGAAGCAGAATTACTGGGATGTTTGGCCAAGGTCCTGATGTTGGTAACCAATACAGGTTAGATAATTTGTGCGGCCCCTGACTCAAAGAAAAACTTTCTTCGTGTGATGAGTATTCTTACTCAGTGAGCTCTGTTATCCACAGATCGATTATCTTCACTAACAGTACTGGTGAGTCAAGACTTGCAGCTGTCACTAAGGAGAGAGAGCAGGCTAAATCAAAGAGCAGTGTAGTCACCACCCAAATTTTACCTCTGGGAACGTTTTATCCTGCTGAATCTGAGCATCAGGTATTGAAGTATACTTGCTCTCTTTATGTTATCAACTAAAGTTAGTTTTCTTGTGTTTTTACTGTATTTATATGGCCATGATTGAAATTCCAGAGGTCACAAGTAGACGTGGGAAAAATGATCTGATCCAAATTGTCTCCACCTGACTCGAAAAGAGTGTAGACCAGAATTATTTTGACCCAATGCGATCGGAAGTTACTAATTTGAAACAAAAACATAATAACCTTGATTCAGACAGCGCGATTTATCAATCCCATCAATACTAACCTGAAAAGGTCCAAGAGCCAAACTTGCCGGTACTTGAAACAACCCAAGAGCCGCGAACATGAACCTGACCTGATTGAACCTTCTATATAATGCTAACAATTAAGAGTAATTTTCTGCAATCTGAATATCTAAAGTACTGAACTTGAAGTATTCGATAAGTATCTGGTAATATACTACAGTATTTTGCTCATTTACTTGTTTGACATTAAGATGTTTTTTTTATCTTAGATGGTCATGTGCTGTTCAAATTACTGACACGGTTAGTCTACGGAAACTTTACAGAAATTCGAGCTCAAAAGAAGGCCATTTCTGCTTCACTTGATTGGCAACTTGCCGGAAGAGGAGCTTGAGAATTCAAGCTTTGCAGCAAAAATGAACAGTTATGCGGCAGAACTTTGCCCCCCAAAGATTCAGAAGCAGATCAATGCAAAGATTAATGATATTATCAGGACCGGTTGGCCTGTTTTGACATCTATTTAGAGATGGTAATTAAAACGATCATTTCAGAACTAGAGAAGCTAGCCAGGGGACAAGGCATTACTGGCCTTTTCAGCTTAAGAAATGCTCAACCAGATACTGCAAAATCCACAACTGCTGCTTGAATTCTTCAATTGACTGCATCAGCATGCATTTTGTGAGTAACTCCACCTGCTGCCTGTAACATTCTTTTCATATCTACGATTTTTCAGGAGGTTTATGGCCACTATCATCTCCGTAAATTTGTACTGGGATGTATTATGCTGTCATGCTCATGCAGTGCTGATGTAGCACTCTGCAGTCCTTAAATTTGTTTCAGTCCTAGCAGCATAGACATCGGAAAGAGTAATGGTGATGCAGATGAAGCCAGTAACGAAGGAAGTTCAATTCTAATATAATGCTTGAGGAGGCCCTTGATTTGCTTAGCCAAAGATGGGAGAGAATTGATGGAAGGTACTTGAGGAGAATCAAACTTCAGTTGGCTCACGTCTCGGCTAGAAGTTTTATTGCCCGCTAGAAGTTTTATTGCTCTTGTACTTAGTTTTAGATTATTGTATGATTTTAGAATAATTTAGAATAATACAAAAACCATGTAAGATTCTCTTGTGAAAAAGTACATTTGAGTTATCATATTTAAATAATTTTTCTGCATTTTTTCATATAATTAAAAAAAAAAAAAAAAAAAAAATTTCTTTTTTTTTTAACCTATTTGCGGCGTTTTTTGAAAAAAACGCCTCAAATAAAGGTACCATTTGCGGCGTTTTTTTTAGAAAAACGCCTCAAATAGATATATCATTTGCGGCGTTTTTCTTAAAAAACGCCTCAAATAGCATTTTATTTGCGGCGTTTTTTTTTTCGCCGCAAATAGCATTTTCTATTTGCGGCCCCCTTATTTGCTGCTGCACCAAAAACGCCGCAAATGGCCACTATTTTGACGCCGCAAAAAGCCTTTTTTCTACTAGTGGATGACAAAGGGCGTTGACCTCCTTTTATTCGCATAGGCTTCTCCCCAGCCCTCCTCCCATACCCCTTGTCCTTTCCAGCTATTACTATCCTTATCACTGGAACCCTCGCTTCTGTAACCAGACATACCAAATATCGGCTTGGGAGGCAAAGGTTCCTCAGCAATATATGCAATTAGTGTTTCATCCGAATTCCAACAAACACCTTCAAACCTGTTGGATGTAGAAGACAGAAAACACGAAAAGGAACACGAAATCTCAGCTTCGATCACTTAATGAGATCAGTAATTCAACATATGAAGTGCTTGAATTGAGCACTTGAATGAATTGATACGATTGACAGATTTGAACATTTACCTGATCCGAACCATACGATTTATCAAAATTGAGCACTTGAATGAATTGATAAAACACAGAATGACATTATGCTAAAATTCAGCTCAGCCATCCTAGTGAAAACTGACCTAAGCTACGCAACTATAACTGCAAGTCTGCAATGTTGGATCAGATTTAGCTCAACATAACAACGTATGTTAACAATATAACATACACTAAAAATTGAAAATAATCAATGACATTATGCTAAAATTCAGCTCAACCATCCTAATAACATACAATTAAAAGTTAAAATCGATAAAATCGAGCAAAATCCGATAAATCAATTGACCAAACAGCTTAACACCGATAAATCAAGCAAATCCGATAAATCGAATAATTAAACAACAAAATAAACATAATACATGAGTGATGATCATATGTAAAGAAGTATAGAAAACCGAGTGAAAAAGCAGCAGCAACAACACAGCGAACAAAAGTAATGGCGGTAGCAATGGAGATCCGCTTGTTTCTCTGCCGGGGAATGACTTTCCCGTACAGCTATGTTATCTGACTTGTCTGCAAGTGTGCGAGTTCCCAAATATTCCCTAGTCTGGCTTTTGAATATGAATAAAGCAAAATGGTCCACTAAAGTTTAGCAAAATGGGGTGAACATTCATACATTGAAGCATTGGGATAATCTTTTGTAGCAAGAATGCCACAAGAGATTTGTTGAATATAATTCCACATATTTATAATATGTAGCAATCATGATTTATGAATAAAATAAACTTAATGTTAAAGACAAACAAGGAACACACCTCTAAGCATGAAATCTTGAATTCATGTGGAGCTCTTCTAATTACTGCAGAAAAAATGCAATACGTATAAGAGTTTAGGACTGAACATTAATGCGTGTTCACCGTTTACCATGTTAAAGTAAGGTACATAGCAGCAAAAGTAATTAGCACACATTACCAGCGGCAGACGTATGACTCGGAGAATAGGAGGCACCGATCAAATACAAAATAAACATAGAAGAAATCAATAGCAGTTTTAACTTGTGTTTAATTACCTTTTTTTAGTTTGCCATTTATTCCTGCAATACATACTCCAGCAGGTCTGCACCAGAAGTCACCATCTCCTACTCTATTTCATATGCAGCACCACCAACACGCATTGGGAGCACCTGCTACATTAACTTTTCAGCGCGCTTATCAGGTCCCTTATCCACCCCTGTACAAGGGGCACCCTTCCCTGATCCAGCTTCCAAGTCACAACTTTTCCGTCCTCCTGGCGCTTTGATACTACAAAACCCCCAATTTAAACCCCCAATTTAAACCCTAAACCCCCTGTTGGAGATTGTGTCCTCCACATGTAGTGTGATAACGTCATTGAACATACCCTTGTACGGACAAGTGGGAGATTGTTGGGGCTGGTGTCCTTGACAATTAAGTACAATGACTTATTAAATCTCTTCAAGGATCACAAGGGCATACTTCTGTATTATTACCAATTGATCCACGTTTATCAATAACGGTTGGCTTGCTAGATAAGTTTGACGTTATTGTCATACGGATGGCGGTGGTCAACTGGTCCCTATACGTCACACCTATAGGACACGTTTGAGAGATGTGAAGGTATGAAAATACAGTCACATTTTGCCGGATATGACTAAACGGTTAGTCAGAGGTATTGACTATTAAATTAGTCAATAAGATGTTGAGAATTATTATTTAATACAGATTAAATAATTTTAGCTAATACGGATTACATGTTTAATTCGTAAATTAAATATAAACGGTTATATTTAATTAAATATTGTATTCGCGAATTAATATAAACAGTTATATTAATTTAGGTAATTATACAATATCGTATTTTATCAGACCGTTATTAATATATCGACTGTATTAATATCTGATAACATGTTACGATTTATAAATAAAACCCGCGAACAACTTAAAGCTAAATGGGTCGAATCACGCATTGGGATGAGGTAAGAGTGGAAAGCCCACTCCTACCCAAACCCTATTTCGGCCGGCCTCTGTTACAAAAGGAGGAGACTTCTCCTTTTGTCAACGACTCTTGGCACACTGTTAAATTATTCTCAAAAGGAAATTAGGGTTTTGAGAGCACTCTTCTCCCAAAACCTCAGATCTCACATCTAAAACCTCAAGGGCTCTCCCTATATTGCAAGGCAATTGGAGAGGATTTCTAGCACACGCGGCCACGTCTCAGACTAAGTCTTGGGTGCAAGTTATAGGAGGGAATTTGTGTTAATTCCTGTTCTTAGGCCTTTTGCGCGAGGACTAAAGGTTGTACTTCTTTTCTCATGCTTTTTAATCTTATGACAATATTCACAGTTGTATTTTTCATTATAATCCTGCAAATTTAGGGTGAATACGCGTTTTATTCCCCACAAGTGGTATCAGAGCCTTAGGCCATGAAAATTTTACAATTGTGTCTTTCATAAGTTTTAAAATTTTGAAAACCGTACATTCTGTCGCAGGCACTCGATCGAGTCCCTGTTGCACTCGATCGAGTGCCCTCGTACCAGGCCCGTGCGTGTGATTTTTGTGAGAAATCGATCTTGTTTTTCGATTATAATTTGCATATTGTTAATTAATCGATATTTTTAGCAATATGTGAATCTTTTGTTGTTGTTTATTTTTGATTTACACGTTTTAAATCCAAGTTATAAACTCGTTTTGATTTAAAAGTGCAGCGATTTGCAATTTTACGAGCCACTCGATCGAGCCCTGCTGCACTCGATCGAGTGACCCTGACACTCGATCGAGTGCCCCTGTTACTCGATCGAGTGCTCTCGTTTCGGGGTGTTTATTTTCGAAAATAACTTGTTTTCTTATTTTCACATGGCTTAAAATAATATACTGTATACGGAAATAGTATATTATTTAGTGAAACGGTTCACCCTCGTTTGATACATATTGTTTTTAAAACAGTTTAAAACAATGGATTATATGTTTATTAAAATTGGTGATTAAAACGGTATAGTCACTTAATTTTAATCTTAAAAGGTGGTTTGGTATAAATTTATTAATCATAATAACAGTATTATGTCATGTATAAATTTTTATTTAGTTGATGCATTTTATTTATCGTCTTGTGAATGCCTTGAATGCTTTCAATAACGTATTTATTTTTGCAAACGGTTGTAACTTAGTGTGGCCTTAGAAGATTGTGTTACCGTAATGATGGGACACGATCTTGCTTGTAATTTTGAGATCTTGAATCTCCGTTTTGGGTTTTTGCCATGTAATTACTTTTGTATTTAAATTAGAATGTATCTAGGATTACTTTTGTAATTTAAATTAGTAATTTTGTGAAGACCAAAGACAAGACGGAGACCGGATGCTCACTCCCGCTGCAAGGACCAAGATAGAACATCAAGACAAGCTTCTAGGGTCCAACGGTGGATTCCAAGTTGTTTTATGTTTATTTTGGTAGGATAGGCCACACTAGGACTTTTATTTACGTTTATTGCATTTATCTTTACGCTTTCATCGATAATAGCTTGCATCATATTCCGCCTAAAAACCAAACCACCTATATCATGCCTGAAAACTGACTCATGTAGAGGTCACGCGTTAGTTTTCTGTGACAATACAGATGTCACATGTCAATTGCAAAGCCATCACTTTATTTAATTCATTCACGCATATGCTAGATATTAGTTTACTTAATATGAATAAATAAAAGTTGATGGGGTCTTCCTCGTATAACCAAAAATTGAGATTAGTCTTTATAAATCAGCCTCCCATGAATCCCTTCTTCGTCGGTAGGCATAATATGACCCCTTCTACGTCGGGTAAGTGGGAACAGATGATTTATTTTATCTCAACATCATGGTCACTCGATAATATTCCAGTGACTGAGATGGACTAATAGATAGGATTTACGGAAATCTATCGACCAAGAGTTCCAACGATTGGAATTAGCCAAACTGTGGGCTTATCAATATACGGAAATTGAGTCTTGGGATCGTTTATATAATTCTTGAGGGAGATCAATTATATATATGCATGAGTCTACGAGTTTAAATTCAATTTAATATAGACTTAAATCACAACAATAAGATGCTTATATGGTTTTGTTTTATCTTCTTTTCAGTGTAGAACACGTTCATTAAAACTGCTGTAAAACTAAAATGGCTGGTGAAGACCCAATGCGAAGTGCCAAGCTAGCACGTGAATCCTGGCTAAAAGCCTTCATGGACTCCATGAATCAGTCAACTAGACTGAGGAATGATGGGTCAAACTTCTCTGACTGGGAGGCAGCACTACGGAATGCTGCCATTGCTGACGGAAAGCTTAAGTATTTAACTGAGCCAATTCCGGCACACCCAGGAACTGGAGCTAGAGCCAACGATGTTCGCGCTCATAGCGACTTCGTCATGGAAGCGGGTGCGATAAAGAACGTACTCATCTATGCAATGGAATCCAATTTGCAAAGACGCTTCATAACCCATGGTGCAAACAAGATTTTCACCACGCTCACTAACGAATTCTCCAAGGCTCCGAGAATCGTTTCTTATGAGCATACCTGTCGCTTCTTTGAGGCGAAACTCCAGAAGGGCCAAGCTGTTAGCCCACATATTCTCAACATGATTGAGAATATCGAGAAACTGGAGTCCCTAAACTGCAAGATCAGTGAGAACATCATCGTTGATCGCATGCTTCATTCGCTTCATGATGGGTTCGTCCTCTTTAGGGCCAACTACTACATGAACGACATGAAGAAGACTCCCCATGAGCTCCACTCCCTTCTCGTACAGACTGAGAAGGATCTAAAGTTGAGTGGGAGTCTAAAGCAGGATGTTCTCATGATCTCAAGTAAGGGAAAAGGTAAAGGGAAGGCTAAAGCTCAGGGCGACCTAGCGGTAGGTAAGCCCAGGTTCAAGAAACCAGGATTTGCTAAGAGTGGGCCAGGTGAGTCGAGTAACTCACAAGGCAAGACAAAGAGCAAGGATACAAGCATGGAATGTCACCATTGCCACAAGACTGGGCATTGGAGGCGCTCATGCCCCGTGTATCGCGAGGACATTAAGGCAGGCCGTGTTACTCCTGTTGGTATGTCTTCTTCTTCTTTTATTCACATGATTGAGATTAACCACGCAAGTTGCGGAACTTGGGTACTTGATACTGGTTGTGGTTCTCATATATGTAATCATGTGCAGGGCCTCCGAAACCAAGAACCCCTAATCAAGGGTGAGGTGGACCTGCGAGTCGGGAATGGAGCACGCGTTGCTGCAGTCTCGAAGGGAACATACGTGATCCAGCTTCCAAGTGGATTCGAGTTATTCTTATATAACTGTTATTATGTTCCTAGTTTGTCCAAAAACATTATTTCAGTTTCTGCGCTTGACAAACTCGGCTTTTCATTTGTAATAGAGAATAATAGCTGTATTTTCTCCTTACACAATATGATATATGGCAAGGCAGTTTCCATGAATGGAATTTATGTTTTAGATCAAACTACCGAGATATTACATGTGAATAATAAAAGATTAAAGGTAGGTGACAAAGATCAAACTTACCTATGGCATTGTCGTATGGGACACATAAATGAGAAACGCGTAAAACAGCTCATACAGAATGGAGCTATTTCGCCCTTTGATTTCGAATCATATGGCACGTGTGAATCATGTCTCATCGGCAAAATGACTCGTATTTCCTTCAAAGGTGTTGGAATGCGCGCTGCCGACCTATTAGGACTCATACATACGGACGTATGTGGCCCTATGTCGATCAACGCACGAGAAGGCTATAGGTATTTCATCACTTTCACGGATGATTTGAGTAGATATGGCTATGTCTACTTGATGAAACATAAAAGTGAATCCTTTGACAAGTTCAAAGAATACCAGAATCGGGTACAGAACCAGCTGGGTAGAAAGATTAAAGCACTACGCTCGGATCGTGGTGGTGAGTATCTTTCACGCGAGTTTGATCAACACCTAAAAGACTGTGGGATCGTGCTACAGTTGACTCCACCTGGAACACCACAATTAAATGGTGTGTCCGAACGGAGAAATCGAACTTTACTTGATATGGTTCGATCCATGATGAGTCACACCGTTGTGCCTGATTCATTGTGGGGCTATGCTCTTTTGTCGGCCGCTCCAATACTTAACCGAAGTCCGTCTAAAGCTGTTGACAAGACTCCATTCGAGTTATGGAAGGGAACGGTCCCTAACTTGTCCTTTATTCGGGTTTGGGGCTGCGAGGCTTATGTCAAGTGGAGACACGAGGATAAGCTCGGCCCGCGATCGGTCAAGACATACTTTATAGGCTATCCAAAGGGAACGTTTGGTCATTACTTCTACTCGCCTACCGAACAACGTGTTTTTGTTGCGGCTAGTGCGACGTTCTTAGAGAAAGAATTTCTCGAGAACAAGTCGAGTAATAGAACCTTCGAGTTATCGGAGTTTCAAGAACCAACTACCGAGCAACCATTGGAGGAAACAGTTCCTTCACCCGAGGCTGCGGTAGATATCCCTGAGGAACCTAGGAGGTCGGGAAGAGTCTCTATTCCACCGGACAGATACATTGGTATGGTCGAGGAACACGATACAGATGACATCTTACTCCTAGAGGGTAATGAACCCACAACCTATAAAGGTGCCATGACCAGTTCTGACTCAAAGCTATGGCTAGAAGCCATGCAATCCGAGATGGACTCCATGTATGAGAACAACGTGTGGGATCTTGTGGACCTACCTGCAAAGGTACGTCCCCTTCAATGCAAATGGCTTTACAAGATAAAGCATGCCGTGGAAGGACAACAAGATATCCATAAGGCTAGACTAGTTGCTAAAGGTTTCACTCAAGTGCCAGGCTTGCACTACGATGAGATCTTTGCACCCGTAGTCATGCTACGTTCCATTCGGATTATCTTAGCGATCGCCGCATTTCATGACTATGAAATATGGCAAATGGACGTTAAAACCGCCTTCTTAAACGGTTATTTGGAGGAAGAGTTGTACATGGTACAACCCGAGGGTTTTATCGATCCAGCACATCTTAAGAAAGTTTGCAAGCTTAAGCGTTCCATCTATGGACTTAAGCAAGCATCGCGGAGTTGGAATCATCGCTTCGACCAAGTGATAAAAGAGAATGGGTTCATTCGATCAGTCGAGGAACCATGTCTCTATATCAAGTCGAGTGGGAGTAAGATTGTATTCCTAGTACTGTATGTCGATGACATACTCTTTATTGGGAATGACATACCTCTCTTATCTTCGGTTAAAGTATGGTTGAAAAACCATTTCCAGATGAAAGATCTGGGAGAGGCACAAAGAATTTTGGGCATCCGTATCTACAGGGATAGATCACGACGGATGTTGTCTCTCAGTCAGGAGTCTTATATAGAGAAGATTCTGGAGAGATTCAGCATGACGAACTCCAAGAAGGGGTTCCTTCCTATGACTCCTGGGCTTCACTTGAGCAAGACTCAAGAAGCTAAGTCAGTGGAAGAGAAAGAGCGCATGAGTCGGATTCCTTATGCTTCGGCAATAGGATCGATCATGTATGCCATGATATGCACACGTCCAGACGTTGCATATGCATTGAGTATGACTAGTCGATTCCAAGCTCATCCAGGTGAACAACACTGGATGGCCGTGAAAAACATTCTTAAGTACCTACGGAGGACTAAAGATTGGGGATTGACTTTTGGAGGCGACTCGACGCTCTGCGCCACGGGTTACGCAGATGCTAGCTTCCAAACGGATCGAGATGACTCGAAATCTCAGTCTGGATTCGTTTTTACTCTTAATGGCGCTGCTGTCAGCTGGAAAAGTTCTAAACAGAGTGTTACAGCAGATTCTACGACTGAGTCCGAGTACTATGCCGCCTCAGAAGCAGCTAAGGAAGCAATATGGATGCGTCAATTCTTACAAGGACTATCGGTAGTGCCTAGTTCGAATGACCCAATCACCGTTTATTGTGACAATAGCGGTGCCATCTTCCAAGCTAAGGAGCATAAGTCTAGCAACAAGGCTAGGCATGTACAACGGAAAGCTCATCTAATCAGAGATTACGTGGAGCAAAAGGAGATTTTTATTGAAAAGATAGCTACGGATGACAACATAGCTGATCCTCTCACAAAAGCATTACCACGTGATAAGCATGAAGGGCACATTCATTCCATGGGAATTGGATGTGTTCCTAAGTTGTAGTACTCTTTTATGAATTCATGTAATAATTCATTTTCTCGTGTACTCTATTCAACCTTATTGTTATGATATAAAATGTTTTGTTTCTCATGTGGAATTGTACGCCAATTTTGAACACCACAAAGTGAACTGATTAACATTACATCGTTTTGGTCCTTGATTACCCACTTGAGCTGATAACTCAGGTAATCATTTTGTGACGTTGGTTGATGGTGGGTTCAACGAGCCATAAGTCACGTGGATGACTGACCAATCACAAAGGCGAGTTATACGGATATCTCGTAGGACACCCCGTGACAGCGTTATGGAGTCCTAAATGTTTTATAACATTGGGTGCCAGGTCGTGGATAGGACCTCCATAGTGTTCCTTAGAGTCGAGTCTTTTGACTTTCAACTGTTTCTTGAGATTAAGACAGATTTTGGGTAACTTTGGTTTCTTTCCCACGGTCACCGTAACAGGGGCCAAGAGGATTTTTTCTGGGTTATTTCATGCTGGGCGATATCGGCAGGATTCGAGTTGAGGGAAATATCCAAACCCTTATCAGGATTTTATCATTTCTCAGGGCCACTCGAGGAGTCGTAACTGAAATGCATGGCCATGCTCGAATACAGATTCGCTTTATCAGTTAAGTTACTCTCTAGTCGGGGAAACCACTCTTGATACAGATCGCTTGTGAGATACGACCTTTGCGAATGCGGATTTGCAAATTGTCTTACATTGAGTGGGAGAAATTTTAAAAGGATATGAGATTCGGTTATCGCACCTACACTTGTACGGACAAGTGGGAGTTTGTTGGAGATTGTGTCCTCCACATGTAGTGTGATAACGTCATTGAACATACCCTTGTACGGACAAGTGGGAGATTGTTGGGGCTGGTGTCCTTGACAATTAAGTACAATGACTTATTAAATCTCTTCAAGGATCACAAGGGCATACTTCTGTATTATTACCAGTTGATCCACGTTTATCAATAACGGTTGGCTTGCTAGATAAGTTTGACGTTATTGTCATACGGATGGCGGTGGTCAACTGGTCCCTATACGTCACACCTATAGGACACGTTTGAGAGATGTGAAGGTATGAAAATACAGTCACATTTTGCCGGATATGACTAAACGGTTAGTCAGAGGTATTGACTATTAAATTAGTCAATAAGATGTTGAGAATTATTATTTAATACAGATTAAATAATTTTAGCTAATACGGATTACATGTTTAATTCGTAAATTAAATATAAACGGTTATATTTAATTAAATATTGTATTCGCGAATTAATATAAACAGTTATATTAATTTAGGTAATTATACAATATCGTATTTTATCAGACCGTTATTAATATATCGACTGTATTAATATCTGATAACATGTTACGATTTATAAATAAAACCCGCGAACAACTTAAAGCTAAATGGGTCGAATCACGCATTGGGATGAGGTAAGAGTGGAAAGCCCACTCCTACCCAAACCCTATTTCGGCCGGCCTCTGTTACAAAAGGAGGAGACTTCTCCTTTTGTCAACGACTCTTGGCACACTGTTAAATTATTCTCAAAAGGAAATTAGGGTTTTGAGAGCACTCTTCTCCCAAAACCTCAGATCTCACATCTAAAACCTCAAGGGCTCTCCCTATATTGCAAGGCAATTGGAGAGGATTTCTAGCACACGCGGCCACGTCTCAGACTAAGTCTTGGGTGCAAGTTATAGGAGGGAATTTGTGTTAATTCCTGTTCTTAGGCCTTTTGCGCGAGGACTAAAGGTTGTACTTCTTTTCTCATGCTTTTTAATCTTATGACAATATTCACAGTTGTATTTTTCATTATAATCCTGCAAATTTGGGGTGAATACGCGTTTTATTCCCCATACCCCCAACCATCTGATAACTCAAGAACATCAATTTAAACCCTCAAAATAAATTCTGACAACTCAAGAACATCAGCAATAGTTGTTATAATAATTCACTTAAACAAACACTTCACTAAGTAATAACAAAACAGAAGCAATGGTTGCCACAATCGTCTGATAACAAAACCCCCAATTTACACCCTAAACCCTAAACCACAATCAATTTACTTCTTGAATCAAAATATAAACAAGCCGGAACAAAACAAAACAAATATTAGTACACAATACAGAAAAATAATCAATTTAAGTAAGAAAATTACCTAATAAATGAAAGAAGGTATGAAGGAATGAACTGAATGACGAACTGAATGAAGGAATGACCTGAATGACGAACGACGACAGCGGCGGTGGTTGCGCGAATTTGAGGTTGATGATGGTGCTTGATGATCGATGGGGATGAAGGGATGGAAGCAAGGGTACGGTTTTGATGAAGAAGAGTAGAAGTCGACGAACGAATTTGAGGTTAATTTCATAAACTAAGATATAATAGAATAATAATACACAGATGCATGAAGAGGGTTTTATTTTTTGCGCGTAATTTTACATTAATAATTAACATCGGTTTATTTAAATAACTGATGTCCTTGACCAAATAATGTACATGGGTTGTTATTTAGTCTGATGTGCATTAAAATCAATCCTTATGAACATGGGTTTGAAATAAAAACCGATGTCCTTTACTTTATAAGGACATCAGATTTTTGTAATAAACTGATGTGCAAATTAATTACATCAGATTTTTCAAAAATCTGATGTCCATTAACCGATGTCCTTAAGGGTTTCTGTAGTAGTGAGATGCTTATTGTTAGGATAACATCCTAATTCCTATTGAATTTCCATCAGTTTTGCTTGAGCTACACCAGTCCTCTTCTCAATATCAGAAAAGGCATCCTGATTCAGTCTTTTTAAAGTAGGTTTGAGTTGCTTCAGGGACTGCACCAGTTTGTATAACTGAGTTCCTCTGATGTTAGCTCCCCAGTTGGCATTCACTATCTCATTGAACTGAGGAGCTTGACTCCACATATTATAGAATTTAAAGGGCCTGTTGGTGGTGGTTTGATGCTGCTGATTGTGTATCACACATGGAGTATGATCAAAATCCCCTTCAGGTAGAAACTGAGCTACATAGTTCTCATGGTTAGCTATCCATTCCTGATTTACCAGACATCTATCCAATCTACTGTAAATTCGATCCTCAGGATATTGCTTATTGTTCTAAGTGTATAAAGCCCCCTTTGATGGACAGTCTATGAGTTCACAGTCATTTATGCATTGCAGGAAATGGTCTGCATCCACCTGATTGAAGCTGCCTCCTATTCGTTCATCTGCTGATAATACACAATTGAAATCCCCTCCAATAACCAAACTATCAGTAATGGTGCCTGCTATTCTGCTCAAGTTTTGCCAGAGGGAAATTTTATCCTTATCTTCACTGAAAGCATAGACATAGGTCACAAACATCATTTTTTGTTTTGGTTGTGATACACAAATGAATATATCTGAACGAGACATTAAGTGACAAAGAAATTCTAAATTGTACACTTGTCGGACAAGTGAGAGATTGTTGGGAATGTCCGAACAATTACACAATTTATTGTGGGAAACTGTCAGTTAAATTTAAGTGATTGTAATGTCTTCCTAGAGACCAATTATTATCTGTAAATTAAATGTTAATTTACTACTATATTAAACTGATCCTATTGGATCCCAAAAGTTAGTGATAATTGAGATGTGTCGAGATATTTATGTGGACTAACTAATTATTATATTTGATATATAATTAGTAGTATAATTATAACATCATATGGTATGATATTATATGAATATGGTAATGAATGAAACAAATAAGAATGATTTGGAATATATATTATTTGCTTGCCTTAATTGAGGAAATGATGAGATCTCTTTCCTCATGTAGTTGAATGAGATAAAAGGTGTATATTAGATCACCTTATTTTCTCTGACTGACTGTACGTTAAACTGAAAAGAAGACAAGATGTTTTTTTTTTCTTTTCTCTGTTAAAAAAACACCACAAGAAAATCTCACACAAAAGGGTATTAGACTAGCATCTATTCTCTATCATCACTACGTGAACTATCGATAGAGGGTTACCATCTCAAGACGGGGCCACAATAACAATTGTACTTGTACAATTTGTTAAGCCTAATTTATAAGGTATTATTGACTCATACTTTTGCAATATTACGATCTTTATTTTCTAATAAGAAAAAAAGTGGTTTGTTTATTCCGCCTTATTAAATCTATTTTTACTTCAAAATTTTGTTTGATCGAGTTATTGATGACACGACTCGCATCAATAATAAAGAATACGAATAATTAATAAAGTTAGTGATGATATTTTACTTATTTTTTTCACATGTTATTGATGATATTTTACTTATTTGTAATAATTTTTAGCTTGTTATTTAGTCTCATACCAGTAAGATTAATAGTTGTGAGTTACATTTGTTAGCTCATGTAACGCCTAGAATTTATTGGCAAAGAGTCGTGGTTGGATGTTTTACCACTAAGCACGAACAACGTTGCATTGTTTGATATTTTGTTAATGGAGTCCTATCGTTGGGTGTTTTTCTAGAAAAAAACTTTAAGAAATACTAACTTGGAAGGATATAGTATTGTTTAATTAAGACAACAACATCGGAATTGATATCACAAACAGGTACACTCGGCTAAATTATTGAAACAACAATGTGATTGACTATGGAAGCTATATAAAACAATTTGGTGAATGTAACAATTATCACTTTGTATTAAAGTCTTCTCATTAGTTACATTATTCCTTTCAAGGGTGGGTTGTTGGTATTTTGGAAGCTTTTTGTGTCGGTGTAATTATTTAATTGAGCGTCGAAGTGGCATGGAATAATATTGTTTTGAGATCATGCGTCATCGTTGCCTCAATAACCTCCTATTCAACTTTTTTATTTCTAGTAGTAGCTAAATCCCGTATACTAAGGGGAGCGTTTGGTTGGAGGTAATAAATAACAGGTAAGGGAATTAAAGTTATTGGTTCCTTTTGTTAACGTTTGTTTGAGATAAACAAAGGGAACGCAACTCCCTCTTTCGCCCTTAAATTATTCTAACTCCTTACCCCCACCCCCTGGTGAATGAAATTTCATTCCCTATTACCTAACTCATCAACCAACAACCACCTCACTCGCCAAGCACCACCACTGTCACCATACTTCTGACCACCACGCACCACCGTACGTCCACCAACACAACACCACCATCACCCACACCTCCAACCAACGACACGTCGGCGACGACTCTGAGCCGCCATCTTCGGCGCCTCCTCAGTCCCGCAACCATACGCCCAACATCGAATTTCACCTCACGCCCACATCCAAAAAAACACTAGATCCGGAGTTTCTAAGGGTTAGTAAGTGAATTTCGATTGTGACAGAAGGGTTTTCGAGGCTCTAAGGAGGGTGTTTACGGTGGTGGGTGGGGTTATAATGGTGTGGTGCATGGGAGGTACCACGGCAACGCCGATGTCCGACGACTTTTGATGGTGAATGGCAAACCATCCAAGGTGTTTGTGGTGGTGTACTATTGATGCTTGGTGTGTTGGTGTAGAGTATAAAATGGTGGTTGTTGGTATTCCCTTTCCTTAGAAACACTAACCAAACAATAAGGTAGTTTTAATTTGGTGTAATCTCATTCACTTCTCTCTCTTACCCTTTCTTAATTTCATTCTCTTTTCATTTCCGGTACCAAACGCCTCCTAATATGCTTAATCGAAAACTTTTTTACCCCAAATTTCACAATTGCCCTTAATAAAAAAGGAATTTAAAAGAGTTATGTCCCTTAAACCTAAGCAATCTAAATATTCGTTTGACTATTGTGGATCGTAATTCGCATATATTAAACGTAATTTCGTCGTTTTATCTTAATTTTTTATTAAGACACGTCTTTTATTCGATTTAATTGATTTTTTTTTAAAAGGGTTTTTTTAACAATTAGGGTTTGGATTGGATTCGGTTGATGAATGGGAGGTTGTGGGTACGTTAGGCCGGAGAAGGCTGGTCGGTGGAAAATTCCCCAAACCAAACCTTGTTTGCCCTTAAGCAAGAACTAGACTCGATCTTAAACTAATGGAACAATTTCAATCTCAGAGCGAAATGCAAATGTAAGCCCAAACCAATTTAATGCAAAGTCAACAATGAAATAGTAATTGAATTATGCAAACGAATTATGAAGTTGTCAAACTTGCTAATCTATCAACTATAGTGACTTTTCACAATGGACTCTCGCGGGTCGCTCAAATCACTCATTAAGCACAGGGTGAGTGTATGTAGAAGATAGAAAGAAGTAATTTGTA
This sequence comes from Silene conica, assembly GCA_029255685.2. Lineage (NCBI taxonomy): Eukaryota > Viridiplantae > Streptophyta > Magnoliopsida > Caryophyllales > Caryophyllaceae > Silene > Silene conica. Next base: position 57,232,788 of record CM055317.2, read on the forward strand.
AAGACACTCACCTAACTTCGACCCATGAAAACATGCCTGCAATCTAACATGAAAATAAACTCTACAACCGTGCATATACATACCAATTAAGTGACTTTGACACACGCTGAAGTAAATAAAGATGTGTGAGGTATTGGGTACGAAAGGATAAGATGTTTTTGGATAAGTGAGGTTAAATAGCCAAGCTAGCAAAACCGGGATCCAACAATGAATTTTCACAACTTCCAACCCAAAGGATTTAAACACGGTGCTATTTTGTAGCACAAAACCTCACAATAGTTTCAAGGAAAAGACTCCCAAATGATTTGAATGAAGTACGGGAGTAATAAATAATAAAGAAAGGCATTTTCTGGACGAACTGCAAATTTCTGTTTCTGAGAGTTGGTCGACCGACCAAGTGATGCGGTCGGTCGACTGACGTGCAGTGTACTTTTTTTTTCAATTTTCTTTCTTTTTCTATTTTTCTTTTCTTTTTCCCTTTTTCTTTCTTTCTTTCTTTCTTTTCTTTCATTTCTGACATGAACATACAACAACCAAAGGTGACTCATGTTCCCGTGATCACAAATACTAGCTTGGTTAAGGTAGGCTAAGTATGGGATGTAGCTTTAGGGACAAAAAGGCAAATTTGGCAATGTAAGGGTTATGGGTAAAATAAGAGAAAGGGACCTCAAATGCACGTGTCACAAATCACAAAATAAGATAGCATACAGATATATAGCAGTTCATGTTCATGTTTATGCATATTGATGTAACATGTCTCAAGGGGAGTACTACTCACATTCCTAAACAACTAGTTATGAATGAAACCAGGAATAAGCTCTAAAACTCAGAATATATAAAGTAGTTTGCCAAAGATAAAAGTCAAGTTTTCAAGATTAACGACCAGGTTGACAAAAAACTCGTAGACTATGCATATGATTCTATACTAAACAGGTTGACAAGCAAGGCTTAGGCATAAACATATGAAAATGCAAAGTCATCATAGAAATACTCTCGTTCCGACTCGACCTATATGTTTAAATAAACGTGCATTTTTTTTGAAATTTTTGAATTTTCAATTTTTTTTTTTCGATTTTTCTTTTGTATATGCAAGGAAAAAATAAAAGAAACGATGCAAGACAGAAATGCAATAAACGTGTGGCAAAATGCAATGAAATAAATGCATGCGACATAAAACTCTTCCCCAAACCAAATCGCACAATGTCCCCATTGTGCATTAGCATAAGCAAAGGTTATGAAAAAAAAAGCATAAAAGGGAAAACAAAGGGAAAACAAGGAAAGAACTCACAAGATTAAGCGCAATGGAAACCTCCCCAAACCAGCGGGAGTTTAGGAGGTTTCGGTGGCCAGCAGTGCCACTCCAAGGACCTGAAAAAGGAAACACAAAGATAAACCCTTTTCGGGGATTAATGGTGTTTTGGGTGATAATGCTAGTTCAAAGGTTTGAAAATGAGAAGGAAAATGAAAGCATAAAAGAAAGAGTAAGGAGAAAAAATCCCTAATCGTGCTTGCACGCTTTCCGAGGTAAATACGAACAGGCTGTAACAGCTACAGTGGTCGACCGACCACATCACCTGGTCGACCGACCAAGTGACAGATAACAGTGACTACTAGGTTGCAGTGATTTGGTCGACCGACTGATGCTTCTGGTCGGTCGACCGCACTTTCTGTGCAGCGTTCTTTTGCTTCTCAGAATTAACTCGTTTAGTCCGAGTTAATCCTTTTTCAAACCTGTGAGTAACATTTATGCGCCCAAAACATGCGCAACATCCCAAAGTACCAAGTCTAAAAAGTCTTAAAACAAAACAACAAAGCAAAAGACTAAGTCTAAAACAAACCAACTACCAAAAGTCTTAAAGAAAACAGAAAAAAAATAGTTTTAAAAAAAATGAGCAATAAGGAGAAGTTATCCGTGAAGGATGCGTAGTTTCTTTGACCACGGGTTTTGACTACAAGTTACCCCTTCAGCTATGGTGATTTGGGTAGATCAGCTTCTCTCCACCATGTAGATAGATGGGTCATCATCCTTAGCCCTATCCTCCCATCTTCCGAGGTCGTCAGCTCCCAAGTCATGGGCTGACACCTTCCTCGGTCTCTTCTTCCTTGGGCTCTTCTTTTCAGCCAAATGATCACTTGCTTGAGTGACCTCGTTCTCTACATCATTTGATCGAGTAAGTGGTACTACTCGATCGAGAACATCTCTCTTTTTACCGCCTATAGACTCTGTCCCTAGTGTTGCAATTTCTGGAGCATCCAAATCAGCCTCCTGAGCAAGAGATTCACCTGCACATGTCTCAAAACACATCAAAGCCTCCGAAGGATCCTTTGTGAAGGATCCTTGTGCAGAACATTCACTAATATTATCGAAAACATCAGAAATGTCAACAAATGAATCCTGCACAAAACAAGATTCATTAACCGAAAGTTCAAACGTGTCAGGAGCATGTTCATTACTAACACCTACAAAAAATGATTGGTCAGTCAAGGGGTGAATTCCTAACTCATCAGTTGTATCCAAGTCAGTATCATCAACGGGGAGGGGAAGGGAATCAAGTAACCTATCATACTCATCCTTATTAAGAGTGAGCGAATCTTCAGCAATGGGAGTGATATGATCACTCTCGACAGAAGAATCCGGGTTACTAAAATCAGCGCTCTCATACCTCTCTGTAACTCCACTGGCTCGAATTAGGTTTTTAAGAAGCTCCCATTTCTTCTCATGAGGTAGGTCAAGAAAATCCCATCCACAATTCCCCTCAATCTCGATCAAGGTTTTACCAGTAACTCCATCATAAATGATACAGCAAACCTCCCCAATACTAACAGGATAGTCAGACTGAGAAAGGGAAAAGGTTAATCTATCACAATAGATATACAATGGTTCATGCTCGAATTGTGGGAAAAGGGCGATGGTCATGACGGCAAAAGAAAAAAAAACAAAAGACTAAAAACAACTAACACTAGCGCTACCTCACCGGCAACGATGCCAAAATTTGACACCCGTCGTTGTGGGTATCAAAGATAAAATTTATAGTTCCTAACCTTTAACTATAGATAGTGAAAGTCAGGGTCGAACCACAAGGAGGATTGGGAGTGTTAATTGTTTTAAGTCTATGTCTTAGGGTAACAATTGGGGGTTTTATGATTTTTGTTTTGGTCTCAACTAAGTCTAATAAATAAAACAAGAACAAAACTAAAAACAAGATGTGAATAAAACCTATGAATAAAAGAGATGTTAGGATGATCGGTTCGTTATAGCTACGATGGCATATAGTCTAGGTCAACATATATTGCAGTCGCGTAAGGGGTGTAACAAATCCTCTCGGTCTATGTAACCTAATAGCTCCTTTCAGCCTATGCTATTAGTTCCTAGGTCTCACAAATATTGGGTGTCAACAATAAAGGTGATTCCTAAAGCCTAGGTGACATACCTTTCAGTCTTAGTAACCTAGCCGTCTTAAAATGTTAACCAATGCCCTTCCCGTATCTTTCAATCTTGGGTAAGTCATTACTAACATCCTACAAGTCTCCTTTCAGTCTCGTCATAGGGTATTATTGTAATACTCCGTATTTTATCGTATTCTATTTTAATATGTTATATTATCTAACTTTGACGTGTGATAATTATTTGAATGTTTTAGAGCGATGATTAATTTATCGAATAAGTTTCTAGTATTTTGTATAAGAATAGTGAAGTGTCGGGTACGGGTTTTAATATCGAGTCACACCCTAGTTGTGCTTGAAGGCTTAGGAATGCGTGCCAGGGGTGTCAATTGGGCCTCAGGGTGCGTGTTAAGAGATGAACAACCCAACTCGACAAAATACCCAGCTGCCAAAACACAACAAATTGTATCTGCTACCCCATATTTAAGCCTCTCGTAACCCTAACCCTAACCCTACAACGCCTCTCTCGCACTCACAAACACACTGTCGTCATCTCTGGGTACAAGGAGGAAGGATTAGTTGGTGGTTTAGGGTTGATCTAAGTGGTGTTTTGCATCTGAAAACGGGTACACACAACCTTTCTCTGTTTTTCCAGTTTTCTGTTCAACTTCAATTCGTAATTTCGTGTGTATAATCATGCTTTTAGATTCTGATCTTTGTGTAGTTTTAATCCATGAGGTTCAGTAGTTATATTTGGATCAGAGTTGAGTCACCGTAGGTCTCTGTTGACCGTCGTTTGTGGTGGTTTAACCCTCCTGTCAGAGTCGGGTTTACAGTAGTCCTGAATAACGTGTTTGAGCTGTGATGTTATACTTCGATTCGATTAAGCACCTTGTTTATATTTCATATGTTTGTTCTGATTTTATGAAGTGGGTTGTCAGAGTCTCGTCGTCGTGGTTGTCACGGTGGTTCTTGGTTGTTGGGGGTGTAATTAAAGTAAATCTCGTTTAGGGGTAAAACCGTGAAACCTGCTGTTCAGTGGTGGTGAAGTCGTGTTCTATTTGGTTGTTTAGGAATCGTGGGTGGTGTCGAGTGCAACCACTGGTTCCCCAGGAACCACCATGGCTCAGAGGCGAGCCTGGTGGTGTCTCTGGCGAGTTCAGTGGAGGCAGTTGGTGTCGAAGGCAGCGTTTGTCGGGGTGGTTCTGTGACGGTCTGCGTTTTGTTTTGTAACAAGCGCTGGAATGGTGTGTACTTGTGGGATGTTTTAATTGGTTGTTTTAACATTGATTTCATTACACTAATTGTTTATATTGTTGTTTAGTTATAGTGTATTATTGTTATTATTATTATTATTGTTGTTAAGCCTTGATAATTTTATGTTAATGGTACTATAAATAGTTTTAATCATGTGTTAATAATTATTGGGTTTGTTACTATTGTTAAGCTATATTGTAATTATTAATAATTATCTATATTGTGGTGATATAATAATAATTGTTTGGTTGAATTATGCTATTTTTAGTAAGTCTAAAAATAGTAAGTTATATTTGGTCAATGATAATTGTACGTTATGGGCATGCTTGTATGTGGATGTATTCACAATGTGTTGTAGACAAATCAATTAGGATCATGATCAAGTGATTTTAGTAGCGATTGTCTATATGAGTAGAATTTGATATGAATAATAATTATAGGAACTGAGTGCGAGGTGGCATATTCCTAGCAGCTGTTCGGTTGTCCTTCTGCAAATTGAGGTAGGGGAAATAAACTGTGACTTGTATGTATGACATGAAATGTTATCGTTCATTACTATGAGGTTGGTTTTGATATCAAATGTTAATGTCAAGATGTTGTTATTTACTCAACTATTATCATATGATGCTGGAGAGGAGGATGTTGGGACTTGTGAAATGGGTCTTGTGATACGGGTCTTGTGATATGGGACTTGTGATATGGCCATGGGAGGTGTGATGTGATGGGAGGTGTGATGTGATGGAAGGTGTGGTGTGATGGAAGGAGTGGTGTGATGGAGGTGAAGTGGTTGACTGAATGATGGGGAGATGGAAGGAAGTTTTTATATGTTCATTTATATCTTGTTGATGTTTTTCCTACTCAACCTCGTGGTTGACCCGGTGTATTCGTGATCACCTGTGGTGAACCAATTTATTGGGGAGCAGATTGACAGGTGCTTGAGATTGTGGGAGCTAAGGGAAAGGAGAGCTTGGATCTGGACCAGACTAGAGCCTGGATCACTATAGTCTTTTGTTAGGAGTTGTATTTTATTTTTATGAGACAGTTTTCAAGACAGTTGTAAGAACTTGCTTTCCAGTTTAACATATATAATAAATTACTGTGTTCTTTCCTTTGTATCTACTGCCTCGAAAAATCGAGATGGTAATATCCTTATTTATCTGGGGGGTCCTAGTACATGCCCTTAAATTAATAGGGGTGTTACAAAGTGGTATCAGAGCGAATGATCCTCAGGCCTAAAACAAATGAATAATAATGAACGTAGGAAGAGTCTAATAAAATGAACCCCGAGATGAAAATGATAGGAGCCCCAAAAAGGAACGGGATGATTTAGGGGCCCCCTCACACAAAACCATGGGCCCTTTCGGTTATGTCTCGGGAACCCAATGAGAGTAATTGAAGAGTGGGGTAGACTATATCCTGACCGAGTTATATTGTACTAACATTCTTACAGGAGAAGAATGAGGTAAGTGATACGTAAAATTTTGGTTAAGTATGTTGTTGGAAGATTATGACTGAATTGAAATTCCAAGAGGATGGATGTGTATTTATTGAGCAATAGTTAAGGGTGATGTGATCATATAATTTTGGAATTTTGAAATGTTCATACGATTATCTGGTATTTAAATGACTATCGTTATTATATGATTTTGATGTTTAACTCCTTGTAAGGACGAGTAATTCAGTTGATCTTATGATTATATGTTATAGTAATCCATGTCTCGTGATATGCGGAATGTGTTTCCCTAAGCCATGAATGTATATAGTTATGTGTTGCATATATCGTACTTCGGAATTTATGCCTATTATACGCATTTGAATTCGTTATGAAGTTAGTAATCAATAAGGGACCTCATAGTAGCTCCTAGTTTATATTTCCGTACTTGAATAAGTTGTGATTCTACGATAGTAGAAACTAATTTATTTAGATACACATGTAAAACAATCAAGTTATTTAGTTGACCCTACTTTCGATTTCGAAATCTTTACCGTGTTCCAGATAACGAGTATCGTTGTAATGAGAAATGAATGTTAACATGGTACAAAGTGATGTCTATGTTTCAAGTTATATGTCAACGTGTTCCGGAAGAAGAATGGTTGAGTTTCGAGGTAGCAATGTGAAGTGTAAGAGAACCAAATTGGTTTAATAAGTTTCCTGGATGTTACCTTGTTTGTACGGGGTGCCATTTTAAATGTGTTCCATATTTGAGTATAAAAATCCTATGTATGATAACCTTCTGAGTGGTTTTCCAATGCTTTTTGTTTCATGTTAATAAGAGTTATATTTGGAGAGAGATAAATATTTTAGTCGGCAGTGGTCAAATTGTTCCGGCACTAGTTCTGTTTTGACTCATATTTTGAAAATGAAATCATTTAAAACTTAGTTATTGTGTATGCATAATTCCAACTCTACTGTTCAGAATGTTCGTTCACGTCTCCAAAATGATACGTCATGCAAAATCTTAACGAGTCGTTATTTAATTATGATTTTTGTAAGTAGTTTCATAATGTTTAATTGGTGACTTTGTGAGATATGTTAGCTTCATATAAGAGTTCAATCAATTATGGATTATGTGATGTTCCTATGTCAAGTTAAAATCATGTTTATCAGAGAAGAGTCTTGACAAGTGGTAGAATGGGATTTAATTAGTAAGCTTATTAGCATGATGTCATGAGTAAAAGTTATATAGCAATTTAACTGTTATTATTAATGGTGGTTATTTGAACAACGTGAACCTTGTTGCTGTTCTTTCGTATATTAAAGGTACATCTTTGTCTAGTTCCCTGATATAATAGCCCTATGACTTCGTCATGTATACTGATGCACCATAAAATGAACTGTATATTACTATGTTCAAAATCGGATCACAACGTATTGAATTAGTAATAGATTGACATGTGATTTATGGAGGTACTAGTCCTGAGAATTTGTATACTTTAATCGTTAAAAATTTTCATAAGTCATGAACTACAAGAACAATCTTTTAATGAAGAAGAGTCAGAATGTCTCTATGTAGTTTTGCCTCGATCTATAGCTTGTAATATTGTCTTTTGGCTCGTATTTATAAAGTGTCACAGTTTACCACTCTAATGTTTCAAAACTTTCAAAATGTTTTCAAAGTGATGATTATCCATGATAATGCTTGATGTTTTGATAATTATAAGTGATTATTTGCAACATAACAAATTCTGTAGCTACGTGTTGATGAAATCCTGCCGGATGTTTAATTGTGGCATATTATATAAACCCCTTAATTTGCAAGTCATATATATTACCAGTTTCATGATAAGTGATGTAAGGTGAGTGGATGTGAAATGAACCTAATTGTTTTTAACTTATTGATATATAGGAATGATAAACGGTCTTGTTAGTCGATGGTTGGTGTGTATCTTGCGTAATATGTCTATGCGCCATGTTTAATTACGTTAATTAATTTTGCACTATGTCTTTTCCTAAATATAATTTTGCTTCTATAGTGTGTTTATGAACGTTGAAATGTTTTAAATTGTCAATTATGAACTACGTGCTTACTGATCGCCTACACTGGTGTAAATATGTTAACTTTGTGTTACAATTTCAAAGGTACATAGGTGTTATTAGCTACTCCGTTTCTGTTTTACTGGGTAACACGAGTCTACCGATCCTATTATCATATAATCGCGCGGGGTTGCTTGACTATATGCTATTTATTCGAATTCAGGAACTTTGATGCTCAAAGTATTTATTTGCGATGGTTACTTGTAATAATTGTGATTACTAATTTTATTGATATTCCTAATGTCTTATTTCTTTGCTACGTCTATATTATTAATGAGATGGGGTAAGAGTGGTATGATTATGACTCCTCATATGTGAGGAGAGGTTTATGCGATTCGATTCATTGTTGAGGCGATCAGATAGTAATAGACATGGGTCTAGCCGATACTTTGGTATGTACAAAGTGACGTATATTGGATTGTTTAGATTTTAATAATGAAGAGTTCGAAGCAATACCATGGTGAGTGTTGTATGCCATTTTATTTCTATGGAGTTTTAGTTATTACTGGACTCTTGAGGTCTTTTACCGGGATTGGAAATTGCGAAATGAACATTGATTGGGGTTTTTGGTTATTTGAGCATTGTGTTTTAATTGTTGTATCCTTTGACCTCGACACGTGGGTGAGTATCTTAGAGTTATTCTCTAAGTGTTGAGCAACTCCGTTAATGGAACATTTGACAGTATGAAATTAAAATTGAGATGACAATTGGTTACTGGTTTTGAGTTATGAGTTGTTAGGCCGTTGTGCCATATCGTGTTTTCGGTCCAGTGTGACCTTGGCTATTGAGATATATTCTGAGTTTGAAATTGATATTGAGATGGAAGTATTGAATTGCGGTTTATCCCGCCAGTTCACTCACCCCTTTGTCCTTGGTCTTAGGTTCGACGATGAGAATACGATAGTTGATTACTTGGAGTAAGATTTTTTTTATGAGATAGAGTAGTGAGAAAGACAGAGTAGTGAGCAGGGGATTTTTTTTTTTTTCTTTTTTTTCTTTCTTTATAATGGGTTACGGGGACGTAACCATGTTTTAAGGGGGATGAGATTGTAAAATCTTTTGATTTGGGATATGGTTAGTTGTATGGCCTGGCTAATTTGGTACGTCGTGATTGTTTGAATATACTAATAACCCCGTTACTTCTGTTCTGCATGTTATTGTGTTTCGTGATGTACCCTTTAATTTAGTGATACATTAAACTTTGGGGACAAAGTTTTCTTAAGTAGGGTAGAATGTGACGACTCGTGTTTTGAAGTACTTTTACTAGTATTTGATCTTATGTGGCGACTAGTTGTTGACCACGAGATGGTGAACTTCGGGACGAGGTTCATTTTAAGGGGGGAAGACAATAATACTCCGTATTTTATCGTATTCTATTTTAATATGTTATATTATCTAACTTTGACGTGTGATAATTATTTGAATGTTTTAGAGCGATGATTAATTTATCGAATAAGTTTCTAGTATTTTGTATAAGAATAGTGAAGTGTCGGGTACGGGTTTTAATATCGAGTCACACCCTAGTTGTGCTTGAAGGCTTAGGAATGCATGCTAGGGGTGTCAATTGGGCCTCGGGGTGCGTGTTAAGAGATGAACAGCCCAACTCGACAAAACACCCAGCTGCCAAAACACAACAAATTGTATCTGCTACCCCATATTTAAGCCTCTCGTAACCCTAACCCTAACCCTACAACGCCTCTCTCACACTCACAAACACACTGCCGTCATCTCTGGGTACAAGGAGGAGGGATTACTTGGTGGTTTAGGGTTGATCTAAGTGGTTCGTTTTGCATCTGAAAACGGGTACACACAACCTTTCTCTGTTTTTCCAGTTTTCTGTTCAACTTCAATTCGTAATTTCGTGTGTATAATCATGCTTTTAGATTCTGATCTTTGTGTAGTTTTAATCCATGAGGTTCAGTAGTTATATTTGGATCAGAGTTGAGTCACCGTAGGTCTCTGTTGACCGTCGTTTGTGGTGGTTTAACCCTCCTGTCAGAGTCGGGTTTACAGTAGTCCTGAATAACGTGTTTGAGCTGTGATGTTATACTTCGATTCGATTAAGCACCTTGTTTATATTTCATATGTTTGTTCTGATTTTATGAAGTGGGTTGTCAGAGTCTCGTCGTCGTGGTTGTCGCGGTGGTTCTTGGTTGTTGGGGGTGTAATTAAAGTAAATCTCGTTTAGGGGTAAAACCGTGAAACCTGCTGTTCAGTGGTGGTGAAGTCGTGTTCTATTGGGTTGTTTAGGAATCGTGGGTGGTGTCGAGTGCAACCACTGGTTCCCCAGGAACCACCATGGCTCAGAGGCGAGCCTGGTGGTGTCTCTGGCGAGTTCAGTGGAGGCAGTTGGTGTCGAAGGCAGCGTTTGTCGGGGTGGTTCGGTGACGGTCTGCGTTTTGTTTTGTAACAAGCGCTGGAATGGTGTGTAATTGTGGGATGTTTTAATTGGTTGTTTTAACATTGATTTCATTACACTAATTGTTTATATTGTTGTTTAGTTATAGTGTATTATTGTTATTATTATTATTATTGTTGTTAAGCCTTGATAATTTTATGTTAATGGTACTATAAATAGTCTTAATCATGTGTTAATAATTATTGGGTTTGTTACTATTGTTAAGCTATATTGTAATTATTAATAATTATCTATATTGTGGTGATATAATAATAATTGTTTGGTTGAATTATGCTATTTTTAGTAATTCTGAAAATAGTAAGTCTAAAAATAGTAAGTTATATTTGGTCAATGATAATTGTACGTTATGGGCATGCTTGTATGTGGATGTATTCACAATGTGTTGTAGACAAATCAATTAGGATCATGATCAAGTGATTTTAGTAGCGATTGTATATATGAGTAGAATTTGATATGAATAATAATTATAGGAACTGAGTGCGAGGTGGCATATTCCTAGCAGCTGTTCGGTTGTCCTTCTGCAAATTGAGGTAGGGGAAATAAACTGTGACTTGTATGTATGACATGAAATGTTATCATTCATTACTATGAGGTTGGTTTTGTTATCAAATGTTAATGTCAAGATGTTGTTATTTACTCAACTGTTATCATACGATGCTGGAGAGGAGGATGTTGGGACTTGTGAAATGGGTCTTGTGATACGGGTCTTGTGATATGGGACTTGTGATTTGGCCATGGGAGGTGTGATGTGATGGGAGGTCTGATGTGATGGAAGGTGTGGTGTGATGGAAGGAGTGGTGTGATGGAGGTGAAGTGGTTGACTGAATGATGGGGAGATGGAAGGAAGTCTTTATATGTTCATTTATATCTTGTTGATGTTTTTCCTACTCAACCTCGTGGTTGACCGAGTGTATTCGTGATCACCTGTGATGAACCAATTTATTGGGGAGCAGATTGACAGGTGCTTGAGATTGTGGGAGCTAAGGGAAGGGAGAGCTTGGATCTGGACCAGACTAGAGCCTGGATCACTATAGTCTTTTGTTAGGAGTTGTATTTTATTTTTATGAGACAGTTTTCAAGATAGTTGTAAGAACTTGCTTTCCAGTTTAACATATATAATAAAGTACTGTGTTCTTTCCTTTGTATCTACTGCCTCGAAAAATCGAGATGGTAACATCCTTATTTATCTGGGGAGTCCTAGTACAGGCCTTTAAATAAATGGGGGTGTTACAATTATAATTAACGAAGCAAAACAGGTCTGAACATACGCGAGGTTGGTCGACCGACCAGTTAACCCAGTCGGTCGACCAACTACCTCAGTCGCCCGACCAATTAAGTCGGTCGGTCGACCAAGGTCTGCTACAGGTCGTCCTAAATTACGCCATCTACACCATTACTTACCTACATCCTAACATATGAGATTACCTACGTATGATAACAGTAAAAACAACAACTACAACGAAAATAACAATAAACATGGTGATTAAAACAGTAAACATGCAATCAACAAGCATTAGGTTTAAGGGTTCTAACTATCCGGTATAACAATAATGAAATTGAATAAAAACTGAATTAAGAAATAAGAATTACCGTAACTAGGAAAAGATAAGAACTGAAAGATTGAGTATTATTGCTAATTGCGTGGAACATGAAGTTTTTTTATGAGAAAAATGAAGAACTGATTATTGTAAACTAAACTAAAGAGAATTCTAAGTAATACTAGATTAGGGCTCCTAAAAGATGATTAGTACATAGGGGGATTTAAGCTTTTATAAGGATTTGTCGTTGCTTCCCTCAAAACCTAGCTTAATCATGGGCTTAATGAGGCGTCTGAAATCTTCGCTGATGGGCCATGTGGTCGATAGACCGATGATACTGGTCGATCGACCAACTATCGGGTTTCTGAAATCTCGCGCATCAGGTACCTTGGTCGACCGACCATAGTACCCGGTCGATCGACCAAATATCAGATGCAGTACTGCGTTCTGACGAATTCTACAACGCGCATCGATCTTAAAACAGCTGCCATTTCTTCGTTGCTCATCGTATTAAAGCGATTCTCGCGGCGTTGGAAAGCTAAGAGAATAAGCTTTCACCTCCAATTTTACTCACTCCATTATCAGCTCTATAACTAGAGATATAGCCATTTGAAACAGGCTTCAATATCGTGAAGCGATTCTTCCCTTGTTAAAGCTTGTGAATTGTATGCACCCTTGTTTATGCTAACTTCAGGCCTTGAAATGTGCGCTAGGCTTCGTTCCTTCTTGTCCTTAGTAATGCAAATCACTTGAGGACGGGTTTGACTCGAAATCGCCTTATTTCCGCATAAATCTGCAATAATGCATAAAAATACGAAAGTAGACGAAATAGGAGAAATAATAACCAAAAACTCATAAATGAGCTCTGAAATGCGTGTAAAAATAGATGTAAAACATCATAAAATAGACACGCATCAGAGGGTATGAGGGTGGTAGGCACATCGACAGTAAGGCGGCGTTGGAGGTGGTGGGTTTTATGGTACATTGTGTTGTGTGTGGTTTTTAATTTTGTTTTTTTTTTTAAAAAAAATTGATATTTTATTTTAGTTTTGTTTCTTTAGTTTTGAGTTTATTATTTTTTCTTTCTCCTTCGTTTTAGTTTTAAATTATATTTCTCATGTTGATTTTTGGGGATTTGGTTTTTAGGTATTTTAATTTCTGTTGTTTCTTTCTCTTATTTCTCTTATGGTGGGGGGAAATGAGGAGGGTATATTTGGAATAAGTGTGAAAAGTGTGTGAGATTGAGTAAAATAATGTGCGGGATTTAGCACGTCCCATATTTTTTAATGATACAATTTAAAGATAACTTTCGTATTTATAAGGTAAAATGATTTAAATTTGAGACCTATTTCCCATCTTAGTTAATAATTTACATTCATTGAAATAGAGGGAGTAATATTTAATATACCTTTATTACAACTAGGGATGTCAATGCTATTGGGCACAATTTTTTGTGATCCCTAAGAGTGGGATTAAGAGGATTGCAGCCATATGTAGAAATTTCTTATGGGATGGATCATCTGAGTATCATAGAGTGCCTCTTGTAGCATGGGAGAAGGTGACTACTTCCAAGGACATGGGTGGACTAGGTATAAAAAATCCAGAACTGTGGAATCAGGACACAGTAGGAAAACTAGTTAATTGGGTATATACTAATGCTGACAAACTTTGGATCAAATGGATTAGTGATGTCTACCTCAAATACCAGTCATGGCATGAATAATCACCCCCTACTGATGCACCCTGGGTGTGGAAGAGCATTTGTAAAGTTAAGGATATTCTCAAAGCAGGCTTCACTGACAGTATATGGACCACCAATCCTAATGGCTATACTGTCAGAAATGGGTACAATTCGCTAAGCTCCACTGGAAATAAGCAGACATGGACTGATGCAGTTTGGGATAGCTGGAACATACCCAAGCACTCAATGGTTACATGGCTCAGGCTACAGGAAGGCATGAATACTAAAAGCAAACTCTATAGGATTGGCTTTTGTGCTGATGACCTATGCTTACTCTGTCAGGATCATCCAGAAACTACTGATAATCTTTTTGATAATTGCCTGTACACAAACAGGGTGAAACAGCTCCTACTACACTGGTTTGGAAGGCATTTCCCAACCATTGCAGGCCTAAGTACAGGAAACAAAAAGTCCCTTATATGGAAAGCAAAACTAGCAGTCTTCAGTGCATTTCAATATCATATTTGGACACAAAGAAATGGTGCCACGATCCAAGAATACCTTCTCAGACCTGAAATTGTTGCTGGCAACATAGAAAAGAAGATCAAGAGCAGACTGAAAAGCAAAATAGAAAAGACTAATTGTATTGATTGGTTTCATAGTACCTTTTCTATGATGTAAGGCTTGTAAGGGGGCTTGAACTCCTTACCTGCCTGTAATTTTTGTCCATGATATATAATATACTCACATTTCACCAAAAAAAAAACTAGGGATGTCAATGAGGCGGGATGGGTACGGAGGAGGGGTAACTCGTACCCGCATCTACGAACTATAATGTGTAATCACACCCGGCACACGACCCGCGACAGGTTGAACTTTTCAAACCCGTCCCCACCCCGCGGAGACCCGCTAACCCGCTAAATTATATATTTCGCTACAAAACCATTTTTAAAAGTATAATATAAATCTTGAATCTAAAACTTACTAGTCTCGTACTCAAGTACATCTTATACATACCAAAAAGTTTTCATAAAATGTTATTGTAAAATCGCTCAGCCTGAGTCCTCTAGTTCTCCAGAACTTGTAGAAGCGCTTATATGATCGTATTGTTCACGGCTGAAGGTCTCATCATCCTTCAAAAGAGAAGCATTGGGTTAGCTTAGCATATAGCATACACAAACAGACTACCATACTTAAGCCCTTAAACTACCCCATCTCTCATTCATTATTTAATTATTGGTCAAGTTAAGTTTGGGGGTCACATGAGTACGTCGGGAGCGATAACGCTCTTATACCAACTGTAAAACCTCTCGCGGCAGCGAAAAGTAAACATCCAGAAATGCATGAAATTTTGCGCGAAATTAGAACTTTTTAATGAAATAAAACTAACATGCGAGGTATAATACTATATAACTGAAAAGCGGAATGAATGAAACATAAATAAGTAATAATTATTAAGTACAAGCCACAGCCCGGGATAGCATATCCCTACGGGCACAAAACTGAAATATCAAAAATAGGTCTAGCTACACGACAAGGTAATAGTCAATTCGATGAAGGATCATCGATCGCTAGCCTCAACGTTTCCCTCATGTACAGCTGCACCAACCTACATACATGACACATGTACGCCACAGGCAGTGGGAAGTGACTAGAGGTTCTCCTAGCCACTTGTTGTCACAAACATATAAACATGTAGTCATATAATCAAACATGCATACTCCAACATAAATCGTATCATGTGAAGTACACTACTCACAAATCATTATATTAAATTCACTTGCTTCTAACTTAATGATGCCCTACTCATATAAGCATGCATACATATTCACTCTATGAAGGTTCAGCAGTAAACTTAAGACATAACCTACTCATAGCAGTCAACAAGTAAGAGGTTCAGAGGCGACGTCTTAACGCATAACCTAATACCAATTTCACTTTAACAAGCAAGGACTCAGAGGCCAACCTAAGGCATACTCATTTGCTAATCAACAAGATACTAGACTCAGAGGCCAACTCAAGGCATAGACTAGCATCCAAGCCACTTAATAAGTAAAGGACTCAGAGGCCAGCTTAAGGCATACACCTTTACTACATCACAAGACACTAGACTCAGAGGCCAACTTAAGGCATACTCTAGCATCCAACAATTGTACTTCAGGCACGGCATCAACACCGTAGCTACCCCGTTGCACAATTGCTCTACTTATCAGACTTAGAGGCCAACTTAAGGCATGTCCTGACACGATCACATAACACATGTCTGAGCTCAGAGGCCAGCTTAAGGCATACCTCAGACACGACATACATACACATATAGGGCTCAGAGGCCAGTTTAAGGCATATCCCCATATGCAACAACTTGTTCACGTATTAAACTCAAAGGTCAACTTAAGGCATAGTTTAATACGCATCATCACAATTTGCATTCAATTCAACTTATCCTACTAGGCTACTTATGACCCATTACATAACACAATCATGTGGTCTGAAACCCATTTAGATTAAGTATATTGACCACTTAAGACTCATATCTAATAAGCCTAACAAATGCTACAAGTTAATTATCTTAATCCGACAACTATACAATCAAGTACTTTGAGGACTAATCAACTTAAGACAAGTAGTTAATCCCTTTACTAAATCTCACTTAGCTAAAGTATATATTTTAAACTAAGTTTACATATCATAGAACCTTACTTGAAACATACTAAAACTAAGGGGAAATAATTACCCAAAACAGCCTACGAATAGATAACAATCAGCACCTACAGCGGCCACGAGCGCAGCCTGTGCAAGTGAGGGCGCAGCCTGCGCAATTCTGGGCGCAGCCTGCGCACCCTCACAACACGGTTTCACTTACGCGACTTCCTGCAATTTACCATTCCTTCTATACTTCCTCTAGCATTACTAAGCAAAGATTTTGAGCACATTTACTACACTAGCAGCACGTAATTCCCAACAATCCCAAGTGTGATTCTCACTTATCAATTACTAAGCATAAACCATGAATTTACACAAGCAATTAGACATCAAAGAGGCAAAACTCATAAATTGTGACGGATACTCAATGTTCATCTATAAACTTCATAATCTCAACAACATACACTCATATACATTCTGAAATTACAAGGTAAACATAAACAAACCATAATCATCATCTTTACTTCACAAATTCTTCAATTTAGAAACAATACCACACAATCTCATCACTATAAAAACCCAATTTCAGATTTTGCAAATTCATTGAATATAAACATGTTAATTTCAATAAAAAATCTACCCATAACTAGTTCATGATATAAACATCATTAAATCATCATAAACAACCACAAAAACACATGTCAAGTTAATTTAATGACAAAAATCGAGTTTCCCCATCACGGTCACCTTATTATGCGATTAAACCTCCGTCTCTTCCTCAATCACGTATGAGTCGATGTCCGGGTCCTCCAAATCAACACCTAAAACAAGAAAAACGGATTAAAGCTTGTGATTTTCGAGATTATCACAAAACAGCCGAGAAAACCTCACCTTAAACGGAGTTTAAACGAGTTCGGAATATGGATTATTGTGAGATTGGAGAAGTTAACAATGGGGATTCTGATTTCTTTGTTTTTCTTAGCTTGGAGTAAAAGGAAGAAGGGTTGTGAGGAAATTAGAAGGATGTTTCCTCCACTTTTCATTTATAACAACTTTAATGAGACGGGTTTTAATTGAATGTTCGGGATTCTTAGTAAACGGAATGCCAAGTGGATGTTTACATTTTAAGATTATAAAATCTCAAAGTAGAACTTATACGATATATTTTAAATCTAAGTTTACGAATTTTAAATAAAATATATTAAGCTTCCGAGAACTACTTTAATTTATTTAAAATACGGTTTATGAAAATACGGGATGTTACAGTTATAACATTCAATTAACTAGTATATACATTTTTCAAACCACAAAATACTTAGAGGATTAAAATAAAGTTTCATTTTTTTAGAGTTTAGGTTGTTGAGTATTTGGATGGGTAAGAATTAAGAAGTGGATGAAATTTGTCTAGATTTAAAAAAAACAGTTATATCTAAATTACAAAAAAAATCATTATTTTTTTATAGTACAAGTTTGTTTAGGTTATAAGTAAGGCGGGTATAAGCAGAGCAGGGACATGCGAGGTTGGGCGGGTGGGAGGATATGGTGTGGGAATATATCTGTATATGTTCCCAATTCTTTATATGCAGGATTATAACGAATTTATAACGTACGTTTTATAGTCATAAACAAAATACGAGATACATAAATTTGGGAACAAGAATTAACCTTCTGTCCTTGCAAAGGCCTAAGACCAGATATCCTCCTAATCGTTGCACCCAAGATGTTCCAAGAAATACCCTTTCCTAAGCTAGAAACTGCAAAATTACCGTTAATTTTGTGAATGATGAAAAATAGAGAGAAAGAGGGGAAATCACGGTCTGTATGTGGAACTCGTGAGTCTTGGGAGGTGTGCCGTGAGGTTATTTATAGGAGGCTGGTATTCGATAGTCAGTATATCTCTTAACCACCTTGCATAGTTTAGATAGGATTCCCAAATCAGTATTTGAGTCTACCTAAACTACTACCTAAACATGTAATAACCTTCATCTAATTGGCACATCCAACTGACCGAAATTCTTATCTGTTTCGGTTGATTTAACCAATTTTATAACTGCTTAAAGTCGGTTATTATCCTCTCTTGTGTATAATGTTTATCTTATAAATATCTCATAGTTATAATTTAACAATTAAATATAACATTTTATATTTAACTGAATCATTTAATCCTTATTAAATGATTTCATTCCACACTTATTAAATATAACATTTTATATTTAATTACGAATTGACATTTTAATTCGCCTCAGCTATTATTATTTAATCAGTATTAAATAATTGTTTCATCATTACATTGACTAACCGTTTAGTCGTATATAGTATCAATATGATTACATTTTCATCTAATCATATCTCTCAGATTACATACTTTAGGTGTGACTCTTAGGGACCAGTTGATTACCGTCATCTGTATGACAATAACTTCAAACTTTCTAGCAAGCCAATCGTTATTGATAAACGTAAATCAACTGGCTAAAATAAAAAAGTATACCATGTGTTCCTTTAAGAGATTTATTCGTGTTGTCGCACTAACTGTGGAGGACACTAGCTCCAACAATCTCCCATTTGTTCGTACAAGTGTATGTGCGATAATTGATTCTCATATCAAATTAAATTTCTCCCACTCAATGTAAAACAATTTGCAAATTTGTATTCACAAATGTCGTATTTTACAAGCGATCTGTACCAAGAGTGGTTTTCCCGACTAGAGAGTAACTCAACTGATAACGAATCATTATTCGAGCATGGCCATGCATTTCAGTTACTACTCCTCAAGTGGCCCTGAGAAATATCAAAACCTGATAAGGGGTGGATATTTTCCTCAACTCGAATCTTGCAGATGTAAGCGTAGTATGAAATGACCCAAAAAAAATCTGCTTAGCCCCAGCTACGGTCAGGTAGTGAGAAAGAAATCAAAGTCACCCAAAACTGCCATTTATCTCAAGAAAGAGTCGATGGTCAAAAGAATCGACTCAAGGAACATTATGGACGTCCTATCCACGACCTGGCACCGAATGTTCAGTGACATTTAGGACTCCATTGTGCCGTCACGAACTATCCTACGAGTTATCGTTATAATCTCGTATCTGTGATCGATCAGTCAACGGTTTGACTTATGGTTTATTGAACCCACCATCAATCGACGTCACAAAATAATTGCCAGAGTTATCAGCTCGTGTAGGTGATTACTGACAAAAACATATATAATGTAATTCAGTTCACTTTGTGGTGTTCAATGTTGTCTGTACAATCCACATGAAAAACAAAATATAAAACAAAATCGATGGTGTTATAAGTAGTATATGAAACAGATACAATATCCAATCCACAAAAGTGATACCGTCGTTTAGTATCAAAGATAAACCTAGGTCTACTAACTGAAGCCAGCGGAAGTAGGGTCGAATTCCACAGGGAGGCACGGTCGTAAGAGAAAGGTCAGTCTATAAGTCACGATTTGGGGGGTTTTGTTGTTGAAATTATAAACTAAAACAGATGATATAGAAATAAAACAAAGTAGAACAAAGATGAGTTCAATCAATAAAAAGGGAATATGTCAGGATTCAGGTTGTCGCGGTAATGTATGTCACATAGCAAAACTAGGTCAGTCGAAATATAAACAAAGTGGGAACGATTAATATCCTCGGTCTGAAATCACCCTAGACTTCCCCTATCAATCTTTCGATCTAGATAGGTTACATAGATCATCCTAAACAAGCCTACCTACCAATCTTTCAATCTAGGTATGGTTTTACTAGGTAAACTGGTCTCCTACGTGCACTCATTCGACTAGTTTCATAATTAAATTGTTTATCGGTGAACTTCGTCGTAAAGACGACTAACATGCAATTCTTACGACATTACTACCGCGAGTCCCTTCATCCTAACATATTATAAAAATTACCTACGCATGGTTGTGGGATCTATACTAACAATAACAATAATAATGAAATAATACATGATTGATAAAGGCAAAATACTAGAAAACATAAAACGAATAATAAAATAACGAAAAAGAGTAAAGAAAGAAATTATAATGACTGGAGTAAGGTTGAACGGAATCCAAATGCTTGAACTATACCTAAACTTAAGAAATGCAAAAACTAAAAGTAAAAAAGTGTTTAGATCTGAAAACTGATAAAGAAAAGCTAAAGTGTGAATAGTGAATGACTGAATATGAATGAATAGTGATTAGTTGTTAACCTAATCCTTAAATAGGGATTAGGTTATCTGCTTAATCATTAAACCTAAAAAAAGAGAAAATGCATATCCGGTACAGTAAGTGAGTTTCTCGATCGAGTGACTCAATGAGTCGATCGAGTAGTTGTTCTTCAGATTGTACTCGATCGAGTAACTTTGAACAGGCATATGCTCGATCGAGTAACTTTGAGATCCTCGGAGACTTAGTTCTTCCTGCAGACTCCTCGATCGAGTATCCATTACTTCGATCGAGGCTTTCTCCTCCTGCATCCATCCACTCGATCGAGCTCTGGTGTTTGCTCGATCGAGTAAATGACAGAAAACTTGCTTCTTTTTCGATTCTTTTGCCTTTGTCCTTCGTCCTTGCCTTGATTACCGTTCCTTTAAGCTCGGGACTGCACTTTTGAGGTTATGGGACTCCTTGCCTTGTTCCATCTTCTAAAAATGGCCTACTTTGGATGAGAAAAGCTTGGTTTCTTCAACTTTTGTATAATTCCTGCAAAACAACAAGGAATACACCAAGAGAAGAAAAAGGGGCAAAACTGCACGTAAAGTGCGTGAAAATGCATAGAAATGCGTGCTAAATGATGCCAAAAAGTATATAAAATAAGCACGGATCAAATATCCCTAAACCAAACCTTTGCTTGTCCTCAAGCAAACTAATACAACTAAAAGAAGGAAAACAACTAACTAACTACCTAATGGAAAGAAATCGCCTCAGAACCGACTATGGATCATGTTGTTGACCATGTAAATGCATAAATTAACCACTGTTAAGTTCAAAACCAAAAACAATGAATTCATACATGCAATGAAAACAACTTGGACAACTGACCCCGAATGACTTGTGTACTACGGATTCTCCCGGATCGCTCTTCTCTCAATCAAAAGGGTAAACATATATGTGTAAGAGAGAAGGATAAGAAAATGAAGACACTCTCCTAACTGCGACCAACATATCATGCAATGCAACTAGTATGACAAATGACTCTAATTACCGTACATACGCATAACAACCTGTCAAAGTCTATCACATGCTGAATACTTGCAAAATATGGTTATGTGAGGTGAAATGGGTAAAAAGGAGGCAAAAAACTGTATGGATAAGAGAGGGTAACGGCTCGAGCTAGCTACCATGACTCAACCAAAAGTAAAACCTTCCAAAATACTCAAAAATAATGCCATGCTCGGCATCACACAACTAACACCGGAACTTGAATCGGTCAAAACATACTTACCAATATCAGTCGCTAATTTAGTGACCAACAGCAGTCGCTAATTTACCTACCATAGTAAGTCGCTAATTTAGCGACCAACTTTGGTCGCCCGTCTTATTTTTTTCAGTCGCTAAAAGCGACCAAACCTTGCGACTAAGTGCGGGCGACTGGACTTGGTTGCTAAAATAAGAAGGGCGACTGAAAGCGGTCGCCATTTTCAGTCGCAAAGTTCATTATCTGTTGTAGTGCCACTCGATTGAGCTCTGTTGTTTGCTCGATCAAGTAAATGACAGAAAACTTTCTTCTTCTTCGATTCTTTTGCCTTTGTCCTTCGTCCTTGCCTTGATTACCGTTCCTTTAAGCTCGGGACTGCACTTTTGAGGTTATGGGACTCCTTGAATTGTTCCATCTTCTAAAAAGGGCCAACTTTGGACGAGAAAAGCTTGGTTTCTTCAACTTTTATATAATTCCTGCAAAACAACGAGAAATACACCAAGAGAAGAAAAAGGGGGAAAATAGCACGTAAAGTGCGTGAAAATGCATAGAAATGCGAGCTAAATGATGCCAAAAGGTATATAAAATAAGCACGCATCAAATATCCCCAAACCAAACCTTTACTTGTCCTCAAGCAAACTAATGCAACTAAAAGAAGGAAAACAACTAAGTAACTACCTAATGGAAAGGAATCGCCTCAGAACCGACTATGGATCATGTTGTTCACCATGTAAATGCCGAAATTAACCACCGTTAAGTTCAAAACCAAAAACAGCGGATTCATACATGCAATGAAAACAACTTGGAGAACTGACCCCGAATGACTTGTGTACTTTGGACTCTCCCGGATCGCTCTTCTCTCAATCAAAAGGGTAAACATATATGTGTAAGAGAGAACGATAAGAAAATAAAGACACTCTCCTAACTGCGACCAACATATCATGCAATGCAACTAGTATAACAAATGACTCTAATTACCGTACATACGCATAACAACCTGTCAAAGTCTATCACATGCTGAATACTTACAAAATATGGTTATGTGAGGTAAAATGGGTAAAAAGGAGGCAAAAAACTGTATGGATAAGAGAGGGTAACGGCTCGAGCTAGCTACCATGACTCAACCAAAAGTAAAACCTTCCAAAATACTCAAAAATAATGCCATGCTCGGCATATCACACAACTAACCCCAGAACTTGAATCGGTCAAAACATACTTAGCAATCATCATTTTTTTCTTTCTTTCTTTCTTTCTTTTTCTTTCTTTTTTTTTTCTTTTCTTTTGCTAAGTTCATGACAAAACATACAATCCCGAATTCAAGTTCCAACTTCTCAAATACCAACTCCGAAATAAAGTCCAAACCAAAACTGATATGATGAACGTATACCACAAAACAACACTACGGCTAGCTCGACATAAGGTAGGCTAAATCTGGGTGTAGTTTATAGGTCAACTGGTAGTTTTTGGCTAAATGTGGAGTTATATGGGTAAAATGAGAAAAAGGGAAATGCAAGTATTCTCCTAACATTTGATACCAACCACAAAACCATGCGTGCATGCAAAAAGCAATCAAAAGTCATACATGTGAAATGCGATGAGATGAAGGGAGTACTACTCTCATCCTAGATGAACTGGTCATGAATGTCACCAGTTATGGCTCTAAAAACTTAGAAAGTATGTGTGGTTTGCCAAATACAAATCAAGTCATGTCCAGAAGATCCAAGTATAGTTTTCAAAACAGAATTCGAGACATGCTAAATGGTTTTTTCCAAAATGATGGTGAAAAACTGCAAATAACAATCAACTCAAAGATCCTAGAAGGCAATATCATCACAGAAAACTCCATTCCGACTCGACTATATGAAAAAATAACCGTGCATTTTTTTGTATTTTTGAAAAAGAAATGCAAAAAAGTAAAAAGAAACTACAAATGCATAAAGGAATCGTGAATGCATGCAAGAAAAAATGAAAAATGCAGACGCAAAAGGATGCAACTCCTCCCCAAACCAAACTAGACAATGTCCTCATTGGCTACAACACAGGGGAAATGGGGTGCACAACCTAATACATGATCCTACGGGGTAAAATATATACAAAACTATAAAACATAAAACAAAAGGAAAACTAAAGATGGAAACAAGGGTAAGGAAACCATAACCTCCCCAAACCAGCTACAGCTGTCACTCCGCATCCTCCTCCGAACTCTCCTCATCAGCGCTACCACTCTCCTCATCCCCACTCTCACTCTCGTCCTCGTCACCCGAGCTCTTCTCTGCCTCGGCTCCTCTACTGGCGCTGGCATGCTGAGCGGCCTCCTCAGCACGTCGCCTCACCTCCCTCTGTACTGCTGTCTCCACAGGTGCCTCAGGTGAGGTCTGTGGGTACCCGCCAACTGGGTATCGGTAGAAAGAGGGGTGAGGACCACTGCGAGGTCGGAATTGAAGGGTTTTTAGTTACTCATAAACTAAATATTTAGTCATACTAATCAAAATACTTTAATTAACATTTTAATTAACTTATTTATGTGATCTTATGCATGCTTAATTATGCGGAAATGGAAGAGAAATCGAGCCCTTACACTCGGTCCTAATGCAAGAAAGGATGATCCTCCAATGTTCAACAAGAACACCTCCTTTGTGATGCACCAAGACAATCCCTTAATGAACCGAAACCTTGTAGTTGCTAGACTAGAAATCGGTTTCTCCTTAAACTATTCTAATCTCTCTAATTAAAATATTATTTTAATACTACAAATTAGTATATTTATGTTATCTTATAATATTGATTTGAGGTTGTGAAATCTCTTCTTACTTAGTGAATTTTCGGCTAAGAGAGGAGCTTGAATGAGTATGATATATCACATATATATATTAAGCATGCTTTTAATTAAGATAATCAAATTAACTTAAGCATGCTCATGGGGAAAGGGGAGCCGGCCTTAGGGAGCCTCAATGGGGAACATATTCTCTTCTCAAGGCATATAGGGTGGCTAAGTAGTGTGTGTTCTCTAGGCAACACATTAAACATAATGATTAAGGGTGTAGTTAACAGTTAAAACACCTCACACCCACCTTCACCATAACCGGCCACTTAATCCATAAAATGGATTTATTTTTACAATTTTGTCAATTGTATAATTTGTATAAAATGTGACATCTTATATGTCACAAGGCAATACAATATAATTATCTTATCTTAAAACATATAAATATTTATCATATAAATATTATATTAAATAAATTATATTTATCAACTGACAAGTAATTCGAAATTACAATTGTAAAATGATTATTTATAATTATCGTCAATACGATTTACAACCTTTGTATTAATTATAACCCGACTCATTCTATTTACGATATTATAAAAATATCGTTTAATGTTTAACAATTGACACGTTTCAATTTTAAACATAAATCTTACAATAAGATTTAACCTCTGATTTCTCGGTATACGAGTTTAAGGAATATGATCAAATCGTATCAATATACATTTGATCACTTTATCAATTAAGGGAATTGTCCTAAAGGTGTGACCTAAAGGGATCAACTGACCACCACCGTCATACGACAGTAATGTCAAACTCTAGCTAGCCAATCATTACCGATTAATGTTGGTCAGTTGACTAATATAATTCATATCATCCCTTGCGCATTCTTGTCATGAGATTTAATTACGTGATCGCACTATTGTTGAGGACACATTTCCCAACAATCTCCCACTTGTCCTCGACAAGTGTGCGTCACCAATTCTCTTGTCCTATTACAATCTCCCACTCAATGCAAGATGTCTCTCTTAGGTCGTACTTGCATTTGATCATATCATGAATGGTTTCCTCGATCTGGAAAATAACTGTTTGACCGGAATTATCTACCATAGATACCTTCCGAGCGTGGCCACGCATTTCCAGTTATCTTCTCCCTGAGTGGCCTTGAGATTTGAACAACCCTGACAAGGGGTGGATAATTTCTATCGCACTACTTCCTTCAACTAGTCACAGTCAGTCACAGCCTGAAGCAATCCCATTTGACTCCAGTTACGAAAAGTCGTAGAGAATGGATCAAGGTTATGCCTAAACTGTACTATCTTGGGAGAGTAGTCTTTAGTCTAAGAATTGACTCACAAGAATACTATAGCAGCTCTCGCCATGACCCGACTATTATAAAATTTCAAGTACTCTATAAGCGGTCACTTTGCCCGACAGAGTGTCTCTTGCAGTCTGCCTATGTGATCGACTAGTCATCACATATGACTCTATGGCACTTGAACTTGCCATCAGTCGCCTCACATTCTAGTCGCTTTGAGACGTCACCTCATGTAAGCGGCTAGGGGCTATACTAAGTCAATCCAGTTCACTTATGGGGTTCAATATTGTCTCTCACAACCCATTTGGATTTTGACAAAGTATCTTTCATCTTGAGTTAATCATAACTCAAATGACATTGTCATGCAAAAATAGTCAATACTATTTCATTGCATTTGATGCACGATCATCTATTTGTATTAATGTTTTGCGAATAAACCCTTTTATTCATGATTGTAAAACTTACAAATTTTGTTCTCCTTTGATCTCATATTATCTCACATAATATGAACTTATTTGAGCACATATCTAGAACCCATTCTAGATTTTGAGTTTCCTTTCCTAAGGAAAGCTCCCACTGTTATCCTATAACCCATGACGTATTGATGTACTAGAGGGATTAAAGAATCACTCGGAATTATCTAGTCACTTATGTGCTGAAATCTATATTGCAGTTATTAGTGATATCATCACTGTAACAACTCAAGCCGCCACCGTCGTAACACAAACCCAATAAGATGGCTGCACACTTTTGGGCCCATTATTTGTCCTCACTTAAGCCCAAAAGCACAAGGCCTTGTTACTGAGTGGTGGGTGAAGTTATTATAAACATATCACAAGCCTCACATTCTACCGATGTGGGATAACTTTTCTCTCATACTCTTGGGGTGTTACAAACTCCCCCACTTAAAGAACACAACGTCCTCGTTGTGCCTCAAACTTAACCACAACCAGGGCCAGAATCCTCCCCCGCTAGGTGTGTGACCCGGGTACTCCCGACCACAGGCTCACCACACGGTCGCAGGGTCGCTCTAATACCATTTGTAACAACTCAACCCGCCACCGTCGTAACACAAACCCAATAAGATGGGTGCACACTTTTGGGCCCATTATTTGTCCTCACTTAAGCCTAAAAGCACAAGGCCTTGTTACTGAGTGGTGGGTGGAAGTTATTATAAACATATCACAAGCCTCACATTCTACCGATGTGGGATAACTTTTCTCTCATACTCTTGGGGTATTACAATCACCCTTATTATTTTCAAACATCTTGGCTATTTAATCAAGGTTATTCATATCTAACTATTTTGATTTCTAATGGGCGACCTTTTATTATCAATATAATAAACCTTCCCGTAAAGCTTCATCATCGTATGATATAAGGTATTTGATCATCTAGAATTGAAAACCTCTTATTCTTTACACCTTAAAGAATCACCCATCCTCTCTAAATGGTAGGCTTAATTCTTTTAATGAACATTGCTCCCACTAAAATCAATATTACTCGATCTCTTAAATGAACTTTTCATTTCTCGCATGTAAATCTTTTATATATATCTTGAATCATTATCACCATCACTATCCCTATAGTGATCTATTTCCATTCAATCAATCATCACCCTCTTTTCATGTCTTCGTTTCCTCGAGACGAATATGACATGATTATTTCCTTATAACGACATTGAGAGAATTGAGATGATTTCTTCTCTTTTATCTTATAAATTTAGAAAAATCATTTATTAAGGAACCGGTCTTTCCTCCCGTATAGATAGATGATTTCTCCTCTATTATCTTATAATCTTTAAAAAATCATTATCTCAAGGAGCCGATATTCCTTCCGAATCCATACGGGGTTTCTTACTGAAACAATGAACATAAAGAACCTTTCTTCGAGTGTCCTCCCGTAGTTTCTTTAGTGTCCTCTCGTAGTTTCTTCAATTCATTTAGGGCTCTTCTTAAGACTCCCAAGTAAGAATCTTCTCTAAGATCCTTTATTTCCATCATTGGTTTGCGAGCGAAATATTTTCTCCCACTCTATCCTTCTAACAATAACCTTTATTCGTATAAGGATAGCTATTTCGATTAACCAATGCATATGAATGTTTGAAGTTTTATAGGTGTGATTAATACATTCTCATTTTCACTCAAAATGAAAATCTTATAATGAACTGATATTATCTCATTTTGATTGAAAGTATCTCATGGGGTGTAGTTCTCCGTTTTAATCAACACTTTGATTATATTAAATTGATCGTATCAATGTTTATTGCGTGATAAAATCACCATTATTCATGTTTTAAACAAGGTATGCAATTTATTTGAGAAATCAAGACATTGATTAAGAACAAAAGTAGTGACTCGGGTTGAAAACCAAGTCACCAATATCCAAAATTACAACCATTGTTTTAGGATTTTAATCCTTGTCTTATAAGAAAATAAATTGTTCCATAAATAAAATGCAAAATATGAAAGAAGACAATATGAAAATTAGAGTCTAGCTCTTCAAGTCTTCGATCAATTGGATGCTACCGTAGCCATCCAAGTAAGGAACCTCATGCTTCCTTCTCCTTGCCCTTATCATTATTAGGGGGTGGCCCTTTAAAACAATTAAAAAGGGTAAATATCAACACATTTGTATCACTATACATAAGTTGATAAATGACATGAATTATAAACGAGAATTATTACCTACGGCGGTTGCCTTCCTATTTTTGAGATCGCTTAAGTATTTGGGGCAATTACGCTTCCAATGACCGATCCTCGTGCAATAATGGCACTTGTCTTCGGATTTTGAAGACGAGGTGGAAGCACCTTTCGAAAAGGTCTTTTCTTTGGTCGCTTTGGGCTTGAACGTTTTCTTGCCCTTGCCTTTAAAGGCATTCCTTTTGAAGCTCGTTTTCCCTTTCTTATCGATGTTCAAAACATCCTTGGTGGAACTTTCATGAAGTCCCATGTCCCTCTCGGCTTGGACGAGCATCTTATGCAACTCATCCAACGTGGTCTCTTGGTTTCGCATATTAAAATTCACCCGGAATTGAGCATACGATTTGACCTTATTGAGCGAGTGAAGAACTCGGTCAATTATAAGAGAATCGAGAACATCAACGTCTTGCGCTTTTAGAGTCTCCGCGAGCTCAACGAGTTTGAGCATATGAGGGCTTATCTTTTATCCTTCCTTGAACGTAATGTCAAAGAAGGCGGAAGCCGCCTCATATTGGATCACCCTTGGAGTTTGCGAAAACATGGTCGCAAGCTTGGTGTATATCTCATACGATGTGGTCAACTTAATCATACTCCTTTGGAGATCCGGCTCCATGGAGAAGATGAGCACATTTTTAAGAGCGGAGGACTCCTTCATGTAGGCTTCATAGGCCTCACGATTTTGGACCGATGAACGAGCGGTCGGAGCGGGAGGAGCGGCTTCGGATAGGTAACGACTCTTATCGTCACCTTGAGCGGCCAAAAGTAATTGCGCATCCCAATCTTTAAAATTGGAACCATGCTTATCGAGTTTGCAACGATCCATAAAGGATCGAAGCCATGATACGTTAGTGAGAGGTGGAGCGTTGGTTGCCATTGATGATGTTGAAAATTAAACTACAATAAAATGAAGGAAATAAAACAACATCATTTTAAAATTCATAATTTAAACTTAAAACTTAAAACAAGTTTAATTAGTTATTTACTTAATGATCTCTTACCCAATTAAGTAAACTATCCCGAGACCCAAACCCATACTAATCCGGGCACGGTGTTGCCGATTCAACCCGTATCGGTATAATTTGGTGGATTAACCCTTTAATCGGTTCTACCTTAGAACTCTCGGTCGACAATTTTCTAAAAATCGTCTTTAGCCCGAACTTATTGCAACTACGGTTACGAATACTTTCGTTGAGATCAACCAAATTTCAAGGTGTAATCTTATTACCCCACTTACCCAACGTGACAATTTTAGTACCCCGCTATGGCCGAGCCTACGTTCTTGTGAAGAAGGGATTCATGGGTCCGTACTTTTTGGTAAGGCTAAGTCTCAATGTTTATATGTAAGAGATCTAGTCAAATTATTATCTATCTCCGTTTAAGTGAACTAAGTCGGTGAATTATCGATAAAATAAATGACTAGGTCGACTAAATCGACAATGCATGAGACGAAATATGACGATTTGGCTATGCATGCAAACATATAAAAAGCAAAATAAAAGCATAAAATAAACCCTAGTATGGCCTTTCCTAGAAAAGAAATAATATAGTACAAATTCGGAAACCAACTCCTTTGGTCCCTTGAACTTCACGAGGCACGCACTTCGAGGTAAACACCGTCTTGTTCGGAACTCCTTTCCGAATGGCACCGTCTTCAAGGATCTCCGGATTTAACAAAAATTACAACTTTTCTAGTCTACTTTATACATTATAAAATAGAAATAAATTACAATTGGGTGATACGAGATCACAAAATTACAACCGAATCGTTAACCCCTTACATTACGGGAAATACCGATTAAAAACTAAGGCCATACTAAGTAAATTACATAATTCCCAAAATTACGTAAATAAAGTCATGACATTCATAATTAAAATATGCAATGCTTATAAATATATGAACTATCATGCAAATCCTAAGCCAAATCGTCCTATTTAAATATCAATAATATAAATAGTTATCGTATACCTCGGTTTATGGAATCGTGTGTTTTAACGTTTAACAACACTATGCATAATATGAATCGGTATTCATCTTTAAGTTAATCATCCCAACTCATATAGGTTTCAAAATTTAGTCTTACTCAAACTTTGAACATGACTTAACTTAACATATTTTAATATTGTTCGGTATTACTCGGTTTTACGGGAAAAATAATATAAAAATCCAAAAAGAGTCATAAAAATTTCGATAAATTCAAAATTCAAATTTTGAAAATTCCAGAATGTTCTTAAAATTTCAGAACTTTAAAAATATTAGTATTTATACGGTTTTAACATAATTTTGAAAATAATACGTAAAACGAGCATTTTAAGTCGGAAAATTCAATAATTAGTTCCATAAATGCAAATAAAATACTAATAATATTTTTACACTTTCCAAAACACTTTAAGAACATAAAATGGACAGAAAATTAAATGGTACACTGCCCAAGAGCCGAAATTTTTAATTAGATGACTCTTATTATTCAATTTTAAATGCAACATTTTAACAAATTAAAATTAAATCAAATCTGAAACTTTTGGCTCCCAAGAAAATTTTCATGATGAACATATCATATATGACTAATATGGGTTAAATTTTCCGGCCATTTTAACAACTATTGTAAATTTTAACGATTTCCGTCATATATCGTACGATTTTAACCTTTAAAATTATTTCTCAAGCATAAAATAAGATAAAAATCTCGAAATTTTTATACATGCTGGAAATAATATATATGACATCGTGTTAAATTTTTATGGCCAAATTCCAACTTAAACTATTAAAGTCGAAATTATGTCACTAATTTCCCGATTTTACATTAAAAATCTATAATATTGCAATATTTGAGATAAATTTCTGGAAAATTCAACATATATTTTAAATATTGCATGTGACATACTCATAAATGTTTATAGTCAAATTCATAATATAACTATTTTAACCCATTTTTATTCATCTTATTGCATTTTAACCCTTAAAATTCATATCACATGTTTTATAAGTCCATAATTTACCAACATTCATATTCATAACATAGGATATACATGTGATAACATACTGAAAAATCTCGGCCAGAAGCTTATTTTAACTATTTTTCCCAAAAATAAACATTTTAACCATTAAAAATCAATAAAACCGAAATTAAAAATACCAAAGAACAATATACATGCAAAATATATTCCAAATATTCTAAAAACATTTTAGAAACAGTAGGTATTCATGCTTAATTATTTCATGCATATCTTATATTAAACGAAAAACCAAATTTTATTTTGTTATCACTATAACTCCGTAAAAACGTAAACGGAAAGCATGCAAACAACCTAGTTGCTCTGATACCAGTTGAAGGGTTTTTAGTTACTCATAAACTAAATATTTAGTCATACTAATCAAAATACTTTAATTAACATTTTAATTAACTTATTTATGTGATCTTATGCATGCTTAATTATGCGGAAATGGAAGAGAAATCGAGTCCTTACACTCGGTCCTAATGCAAGCAAGGATGATCCTCCAATGTTCAACAAGAACACCTCCTTTGTGATGCACCAAGACAATCCCTTAATGAACCGAAACCTTGTAGTTGCTAGACTAGAAATCAGTTTCTCCTTAAACTATTCTAATCTCTCTAATTAGAATATTATTTTAATACTACAAATTAGTATATTTATATTATCTTATAATATTGATTTGAGGTTGTGAAATCTCTTCTTACTTAGTGAATTTTCGGCTAAGAGAGGAGCTTGAATGAGTATGATATATCACATATATATTAAGCATGCTTTTAATTAAGATAATCAAATTAACTTAAGCATGCTCATGGGGAAAGGGGAGCCGGCCTTAGGGAGCCTCAATGGGGAACATATTCTCTTCTCAAGGCATATAGGCTGGCTAAGTAGTGTGTGTTCTCTAGGCAACACATTAAACATAATGATTAAGGGTGTAGTTAACAGTTAAAACACCTCACACCCACCTTCACCATAACCGGCCACTTAGTCCATAAAATGGATTTATTTTTACAATTTTGTCAATTGTATAATTTGTATAAAATGTGACATCTTATATGTCACAAAGCAATACAATATTATCTTATCTTAAAACATATAAATATTTATCATATAAATATTATATTAAATAAATTATATTTATCAACTGACAAGTAATTCGAAATTACAATTGTAAAATGATTATTTATAATTATCGTCAATACGATTTATAACCTTTGTATTAATTATAACCCGACTCATTATAATTACGATATTATAAAAATATCGTTTAATGTTTAATAATTGACACGTTTCAATTTTAAACATAAATCTTACAATAAGATTTAACCTCTGATTTCTCGGTATACGAGTTTAAGGAATATGATCAAATCGTATCAATATACATTTGATCACTTTATCAATTAAGGGAATTGTCCTAAAGGTGTGACCTAAAGGGATCAACTGACCACCACCGTCATACGACAGTAATGTCAAACTCTAGCTAGCCAATCATTACCGATTAATGTTGGTCAGTTGACTAATATAATTCGTATCATCCCTTGCGCATTCTTATCATGAGATTTAATTACGTGATCGCACTATTGTTGAGGACACATTTCCCAACAGGAATGTGCCAGTGCGCATCCTCGCATCGTAATCTGGAAAGCTGACCAAGGCAAGGTCCCTCTGAAGAACGGACTAGGCCCTGAGAAGCTCAAAAAGTAAAGGATTACGGTACCCTCGGTCTGACGCCGGTGGTACCTCAAAAAGTGGAGGTAAAACAAAATGGGTAGGAAAACCTGGGGTGGACGATGATGATGAAGAAGGGGTAGTGAAAGGTGAAGGTGTAGATGTAGATGTAGGTGTAGGTGTAGGAATGGTGGTGGTGTGTGTAGTGGTAGTCGGCTAAGAGGCTGATGATGGTCGTGATGATGGTGATGGTCGGGAACCTGAAGTGGCTCCTACCTCTCCCTCAGGTAAGGTGCGCTTCCTCTTTGCAGAGGAAGGTGTGAAAGAGATGCGGTAGGTAGGTGGCTCTAGTCTAGGTCCCTCAACGGTGGTGAGAAGGGTGAGCGCAGGTAAAGAGTCAGATGGGAGGACTATTGCGGGTGCCCCAGCAATCCTCCAAGTCTGGCGATCAGCATGGGCGAACCAGGTCAACTGGACCATGGCGCCTAAGAAAAAGTAGATGTCGCGTGAGACGGGCTCACCACCAGGCAAAGTGTCAAAGATGTATCGGTAAATCCTGGTGACGATCCCGCCGCCTACAACAGTGCCGGTGACTCTGCGACCTATGCCGCCTAGATGGGTAGCCACAAGATAGGCTATGTTAAGGACAAAAGGGGTACCACTGTCAATGTTCAGGTACCCCGCGACTATGGCCAACTCAGTGTTACGAATGTTGTTGGGCTTAGGTCCTGCAAAAATGGTCTCTCCTAGCAGGTGGAAGAAAATACGAACTACAGGACTATGGACGTGGGTGACCCGTCGGCTAGCGAAAGGTACGTGTGAAAGGGCCTCCCACATATGCGGAACTAAGTTCCTAGGTGGTCTCAAGTGTCCGTTACTAGTAAGCCCCAGAACTTGCCCAAATCTAGCTAGGGTCCAGGCATATGACTCATTTCTGAGTCGAAAATGAATGCAGGGCTCTGTCGGGTGGGCAAGAAAGGTGTCAGCAGAAAAAGAATAAGAGCTAAAGAACTTCAAGCTAGGCACTCGGTAGGTCGACTCGACCCTGGTCGCTAACCCAGCCATCCCCGTCCCAGTCAATAGGTCAACCAGGGGTCTAGTCAAGCCTAATCTATCTAAGTCAGGACAACGCAAAAACCTACTACAACGAATGTAATTATCAACTAAAACCTTTATCTGATCTCTCTGATGGGTGTCGGTGAAAATTACCTCAGGGATTTCCTCGACTGAGGGAATCACAGGTATAGCCGGTGGGCGAGGAGCGCGGCGAGGTGGCATACCAAGGACTGATTTCCGACCTTTCTGCCCGAGAACTTGGACCTTTTCCCTCCACTTATCAGCTGAGGAAGAGGTCGCTGCTGCCATACTTGTGACGGATGTGGCGTAGTACGTCCTAGTGCTTGGTGAAGTGGTATGTACAGGAGCAGGGACTCGGGGGGATGGCAACCACCATAGTAGAAGTAGTTGCCACGGCAATGGTGGATGGAGCTCGGCTGACCACTGCGGTTGTTGCCGTGGTGCTAGTGGTGGCCGTGGTGGTCTGTTTTACGTCCATCTCTGCAAATCAACATCACAATTAAGCTCAAACAACTTCAAATCAACAGTAAATCGAAAAAAATCGTCCAAATCCCATATTATAACCCGAAATTCGAAATTTGGGGTAAAAAATTGAAATAACATGGAAATTAAACAATAAGAACGTCCTACTTGATGAAAATGAGGCTGAAATGAACAAAACAAATCACAAATGCACAACCGAAACTCGGTTAATTCGAACGAGTAAACCCTAGTTTTCGAAAATCTTAAATTACTCGAAATTGAGCTTGAATTTGATAGGGCCTTCACTCGATTATGCAATTTAGGGTTGATTAAGGTGAGATTAAGTGTTTTGATAAGTGTTTTGTATCATAGTGCAACGCTTGAACTTGAGTGAAACCTTTTGCCACTAGTCGTGCCTTATAGGTGTCTGGTTGTCCCTCGATGGAATGCTTTATCTTATAAAGCCATTTGCACTAAAGAGGTCGTATCTTATCAGGCAAATCAACCAACTCCCATACGTTATTCTCATACATGGAGTCCATCTCGGATTGCTTGGCAATTAAGCCATAGCTTTGAGTCGGAACAGGTCATAGCACCTTTATAGGTCACGGGTTTGTTACTCTCTAAGAGAAAAACGTCAACTCCGTCAAGTTCCTCGATCATACCAATGTATCTGTCTGGAGGAATGGAGTGTCTACCCGACCTTCTAGGTTTCTCAGGAATACTAACTGCAGTAGAAGATGAAGAAACAGTTTCCTCCATTGGTTTCTAAGTAGTTGGTTCTTGAACCTCCGACAGATCGAAGGTTCTATTACTTGTCTTATTCTTGAGAAACTCTTTCTCTAAGAATGTCGCACAAGCCGCAACAAAAACACGGTGTTCGGTAGGCGAATAGAAGTAATGACCAAACCTTCCTTTTGGATAACCAATAAAGTATGTCTTGACCGATCGCGGTCCGAGCTTATCCTCGTGTCTCCACTTGACATAAGCCTCGCAGCCCCAAACCCGAATAAAGGACAAGTTAGGGACTGTTCTCTTCCATATCTCATATGGAGTCTTGTCAACAGCTTTAGACGGAATTCGGTTAAGTATAAGAGCAGCTGGCAATAGAGCAAAGCCCCATAATGAATCCGGCATGACTGTGTGACTCATCATGGATCGAACCATATCTAGGAGTGTTCGATTTCTCCGTTCGGACACACCATTTAACTGTGGTGTTCCAGGTGGAGTTAACTGTAGTACAATACCATAGTCTTTAAGGTGTTGAGCAAACTCATTCGAAAGATATTCGCCACCACGATCTGATTGAAGTGCTTTTATCTTTCTATTCAGTTAGTTTTCAACCGTCGCCTGGAATTCCTTGAACATTTCAAAGGATTCACTTTTATGCTTCATTAAGTAGATATATCTGTATCTACTTAAATCGTCCGTGAAAGTGATGAAATATCTATAGCCATCTCTTGCGGTGATTGACATAGGTCCACATACATCTGTATGTACGAGGCCTAATAGGTCAGCAGCGCGCATTCCAACACCTTTGAAGGAAATACGAGTCATCTTGCCTATATGACATGATTCACATGTGCCAAATGATTCATAATCAAATGGGGATATAGAGCCATTCTATATTAGTTGCTTTACACGTTTCTCATTTATGTATCCCATACGACAGTGCCATAGATATGTTTGATCTTTGTCACCAACCTTTAATTTCTTATTATTCACGTGTAATATTTCAGTCGATTGATCTAAGACATATATACCATTCATGGAAACTGCTTTACCATAAACCATTCCATTTAAAGAGAAAATAAAGCTATTATCCTTTATTAAGAATGAAAATCCGTCTTTATCGAGCACAGAAACTGAAATAATGTTCTTAGATAAACTGGGTACATAATAAAAGTTATACAGATATAACTCGAATCCGCTTGGTAGCTGGATCACATATGTTCCCATGGAAACAGCAGCAACTTTTGCTCCATTCCCGACTCGCAGGTCCACATCACCGTTTGCGAGAGGTGTGATATTTTTTAGGCCCTACAAATGATTACACAGATGAGAACCACAACCAGTATCAATTACCCAAGTTCCGAAACTTGCATGGTTAATCTCAATCTTATGGATATAAGATGACATACCAACAGGAACGACGCCGCCTGCTTTTATATCCTCACGGTACACTGGACAGTTCCGCCTCCAATGCCCGGTCTTGTGGCAATGGTGGCACTCAATGTTACCGTCTTTGCTCTTAGTCTTGCGTTGTGAGCTACTTGTCTCACCATGCCCACTCTTGAATCCGGCCTTTTTGAACTTAGGAGGCTTAGCTATTGTTAGCTCTCCTTGAGCCTTTCCCTTACCTTTTCCCTTGTTAGCAATCATGAGAACATCTTGCTTCATGCTCCCAGTCAATGTAAGATCCTTCTCGGTCTGTACCAGAAGGGAGTGTAGCTCATGAGGACTTTTCCTCATGTCTTTCATATAATAGTTTGCCCTGAATAGGGAAAAACTATCGTGAAATGAATGCAGCATCCGATCAATGATCACGTTCTCACTAATCTTGCAGTTTAGGGACTCCAATTTCTCGACATTCTCAATCATATTAAGAATGTGTGGGCTAACTGGTTGGCCCTTTTGGAGTTTCGAGTCAAAGAAACGATAGGTGTGCTCATAAGTAACGATTCTCGGTGCATTTGAGAACTCGTTCGTGAGCGTGGTGAAAATCTTATTTGCACCATGGGAAATGAAGCGTCTTTGCAAATTGGATTCCATTGCAAAGATGATTACGTTCTTTATCGCATTCCATAACGAAATCACTGTAAGCTTGTGATACGTTAGCTCTAGCATTGGGGCCCGGGTTTGGTGGTAACGGCTCAGTCAAGTACTTGAGCTTACCATCAGCTATGGCTGCATTCCGTAATGCAGCCTCCCAGTTCGCAAAGTTGGACCCGTCATTTTTCAGTCGCGTGGACTTATTCATGTGGTCCATGAAAGCATTTAGCCAGGATTCTTTTGCTAATGTGGCACTAGGCATAGTGGCATCAGTATGACCAGCCATTGTAAATGCAGTATTAATAATTTTGTAAGATGAATTCTACACTGTAAAGAAGAGAATAAAATACAATAAGCATATCATCGTTTTTTAAATAGTCTAATGCAAAAACAGTTTAATGCGACGACTTAAGCATTTATATAATTGATCTTCCTCAAGAACTATATAAATGATCCCAAGACTCAATTTCTGTAAATTGATAAGCCAACCTCTTGGCTAATTCTACATTTAGAATTCTTGGTCGATAAATTTTTGTAAATTCTATCTTTAGTCCACCATAACCACGGAATCGTACGAGGGTCATGATGTTGAGGTAAAATAAGCCAACAACTACTACTTACCCAACGTAGAA
This sequence comes from Silene conica, assembly GCA_029255685.2. Classification (NCBI taxonomy): domain Eukaryota; kingdom Viridiplantae; phylum Streptophyta; class Magnoliopsida; order Caryophyllales; family Caryophyllaceae; genus Silene; species Silene conica. The sequence goes on from CM055317.2 coordinate 57,271,039, forward strand.
GGAGTCATATGGAGAGTAAGGTCCTATATGCCTGGCGACGAAGCAGGGATTCATAGTAATTTCACTTATAAAAGACTAATCTCAATTTTGGGTTATAGAGGAAGATCACATCATCTTTAATTTTAATTCATTTAAATGAACAAATATCTAGCATGCGAGAATGAATACACTAAGGTGATGGCTTTATCATAAAAACGTTTGACATCAGTATGTCGATATTGACTAGCATGCAACCTATATGAGTCAATTTTCATGCAATCTTAGGTGGTTTGGTTTAGGCGGAAAAATGATGCAAAAACATGTAAATGATAAGCAAAAAATGAAAATAAGAGCAAAAGTAAAACAAGTCCTGGTGTGGCTTATGCTACCAAAGAGAACAAAAAAAATACAACTTTGGAATCCATTCAGCAATGGACCCTAGAAGCTTGTCTTGGCTTGATGTTCCTTCTTGGTGATGTTGTGGGAGTGAGCAATCCGATCTCCGTCTTTGTCTTCTTTATTACATTTTGAATTACATAATAATATCCTATTATTACATTCTAATTCCAGCAACATAATAAAAAAAATTACACAAGGGAGATTCGAGATCTCATAATTACATCACAAATCATGTTTCCTTCATTACGAAAACATGATTTACTAAGATCACACTAAGTATTACAATTTACAACTGATTGCAAAAACGTAAATAAATCCATTCAATATACATTCAACATTAATATAATATGCATCATACAAATAAATTATTCATTCAAGACATAATTCTGTAATTATGTAGAGTAATTTACCCAAACCACCATTTAATGACTTAAATTATGTGATAATTCCGTAATTAATCACATAATATTAATCAAACAATCGTATTTATATTATCGTGTAATATGAACTAATCCAACATTATTCTAAACCGTTTTAAAATAAATAGGTATTAAAACTAGTGAACCTTTTCACCCAAAAAAATACACATTATCCTTATAATGTATATATAAAAAAAATAAATTAAAGCAGCCCCCAAAACAAAAACAAAAAACTGCCGAGACAAAAACAGAACAAAAGTGCTGGAAACAGCTTAAAAGCGCCGCAAAGACTGAAAAGCGCGGCTAAAACAGGCTACAAACGCCTTTCTGACACTTTTAAAACGCCATAAACAGTGAACGACGCTTTTTCAAAACGCAGTAAAACAGACTCGCGAATCTTTTAAAACGCCGATAAACTAACCCCGACGCTTTACAAAACTGTTGCAAATACTAAAATTGTCGTTCTTTTATAATTTTAAAACACAGCACATACTAAAACATCGGGAAGCTAGTGTCGGGAAAAAAAAAACGCCACAAGGGCTTATTACAGCCTGTTTTCGAATTTTTTTAACAAAAACTTATTAAAGTTGAACAAAATAATTCGGGTTGCTAAAATACAAGATCGATAATATTCAATATGCAATCCTTATTAAACATTGATGTAATCTTCACAATTCAAACTAACCTTTTAAGAGGAATATCAAGATTATTATAAAATCGATTATTTTAGCAAATTATTTCATTCAAGAACATTCAAGAACATTCAACAACATGCGAGACAATATCCTTTTACGTTTTAATTCAATCCTTATAAAATTAAAACATCAAAAAATTTATTGTTTTGTTATTTTAACTATTTAAAGCAACAACAACAATAAATCTAAAAGGAAAACGACAAACGCAAAAAAAAATTAAACTCGGCATAAAAACGACACGGCTGTTTTATTTACTTATTTTTTTCTCAAAACGTTTATGAAAATCATACAAAAATAAAATTCGTAAACCTAACGCTCTGATACCACTTGTGGGAATGTATCTGTATATGTTCCCAATTCTTTATATGCAGGATTATAACAAATTTATAAGGTACGATTTATAGTCATAAACAAAATACGAGATACATAAATTTGGGAACAAGAATTAACCTTCTGTCCTTGCAAAGGCCAAAGATCATATAGCAAATCATATATCCTCCTAATTGTTGCACCCAAGATGTTCCAAGACCTACCCTTTCCTGAGCTAGAAACTGCGAAATTACCGTTAATTTTGTGAATGATGAAAAATAGAGAGAGAGAGAGAGAGAGAGAGAGAGAGAGGGGAAACCACGGTTTGTATGTGGAACTCGTGAGTCTTGGGAGGTGTGTCGTGAGGTTATTTATAGGAGGGTGGTGTTCGATAGTCAGTATATCTTTTAACCACCTTGCATAGTTTAGATAGGATTCCCAAATCAGTATTTGAGTCTACCTAAACTACTACTAAAACATGTAACAACCTTCATCTAATTGGCACACCCAACTGACCGAAATTCTTATTTGTTTCGGTTGATTTAACTGATTTTATAACTGCGTAAAGTCGGTTATTATCCTCACTTGTGTATAATGTTTATCTTATAAATATCTCATATTTATAATTTAACAATTAAATATAACCTTTTATATTTAACTGAATCATTTAATCCTTATTAAATGATTTCATTCCACACTTATTAAATATAACATTTTATATTTAATTAAGAATTGACATTTTAATTCGCCTCATCTAATATTATTTAATCAGTATTAAATAATTGTTTCATCATTACATTGACTAACCGTTTAGTCGTATAGAGTATCAATATGATTACATTTTCATCTAATCATATCTCTCAGATTCCATCCTTTAGGTGTGACTCTTAGGGACCAGTTGATTACCGCCATCTGTATGACAATAATGTCAAACTTTCTAGCAAGCCAATCGTTATTGATAAACGTATTACTCAGTGTAACCCACTGGCTAAGATACAAAAGTATACTCAGTGTTCCTTTAAGAGATTTATTCGTGTTGTCGCACTAACTGGGGAGGACATTCGCTCCAACATATGGGACGGGGTGGGTATGGGACGGGTCTCAGGTGATACCCGCATCCACCCCACGACTCATGAAAAATGACAGATTTTAAACCTAACCCCGCCCCACGACCCTTCAAATTATTACCCACACCCACCCCAAGTGAAGCGGATGTGGGGTGAGACCCACGAAAACTTGTTCCACTTACATCCCTAATTATAACCATTAAGCTAATACATTAATAAGATGCGAAGTAGTTGTTATAAATGTTTAGTATACTAGCACAACAATAAAATGTTTAGTATACCATATTACCATTTCAATTAATCATATCACTACATCTAAATTAAAAAATACATACGTTAAGAAGTTATATGAGGATAGATTTTCAAGATTATTTCATGTAAATTAAAAGATAAGACCATTATTGCCATTTTCATGAAATAATCTTGATAGTCTTTTCTCATATGACTTTTTAATGTGTTCCATATGGGAGGATTACAGATTTGGTTATTTTCGAGTAAAATATGGGTCAGGTCTATTTGGATTTGGAAAAAAGGGGATTGTACGGGTTTCGAGTCAAGTTATCGTCAGAAACAGGTTTGATTAACATCTTTTTACAAATGTTTATTTTCTTTCATTTTGTTTCTAAACATATAATTATTCTTAAGTTTGATAATTATCTACTTTATTACTAAGAGTAAGCTTGTTTTGTCTAATATATTCAATATCACAGCGCTATATAAAATATTCGATCAATCAATTGTTACAAATACGGAACGGGCGAATTTAAAAGTGGTGACGGGGAAGAACTCTCACCTCCATTACTTTTGAAAAAAGAAGCATATATACATATATATATATACATATATATATATATATATAGATTTAGGATCGGGTGAGAACGAACATTCGGTGCAAACGGTGAGAACGAGTCTCCTCCCTTAGATGAGGGTGAGATTAAAGGTTGAGATCACCAACTCACCCCATAACTACATCTTTATCCAAACTACTTTAGCTTATTGTACACACTTTTTACATAAAGCTAAATACTTTTTTTGACGGACTAGATATATATTTTTTTTTTATTTTTTTTACATAAACTTAGATAAATTTTTTGACGGGTAGATACATTTTTTTACTTAAACCTAAATACATTTTTTGACGGAGTAGATACAATTATTTTTTTTACTATTTTACATAAACCTAGATACATTTTTTTCTTAAATCTAGATACATTTTTTGACGTAGTAGATACATTTTTTTTTCTTAAATCTAGATACATTTTTTGACGTAGTAGATACATTTTTTTTTTTTTTTTTACTTTTTTACATAAACCTTGATACATTTTTTGACGGGTAGATACATTTTTTTTTACTTAAACCTAGATACGTTTTTTGACGGAGTAGATACATTTTTTTTTACTTAAACCTAGATACATTTTTTGACGGGGTAGATACATTTTTTTTACTTAAACCTAGATACATTTTTTGACGGAGTAGATACATTTTTTACTTAATCTAGATACACTTCTTGACGGAGTAGATACATTTTTTTTTTAAACTTTTAACATAAACCTTCGATGCAATTCCCGACACAACTATCATTAAAGGTCATCCAAAAACAGTCACTTGTTGAATAGAAACAACGAGTCGTCTGTTTGCGTTCCTGCCAATGACAGGATCATTCAACGGACTTGGAGGAATTTTTTGTTGATAATTTAAATAGAAGCGTTTTATGCAAGATGCCATAAATTTGAGTGTCTTTTTTCTCCTTTGATGCATGCCATCTCTTAGTGCTATATTTTCTGCACGTTTAGATGGCTCTCAAGCAGAAGATTCGGATAAAGCTGAGGTCCTACTGGGTTCCCTTAATCGAGGACTCGTGCAAACAAATAATGGATGCTGCAAGAACAACCACATGGGACCTGTTCCGTTACCTACAAAGAGGAGAATTTACTGTGTACTTAAGTCACCTCATGTGCATAAAGATGCCCGTTTCCACTTTGAGATCAGAACTCACCAGCGTCTCATCGATATTCTCTATCCAACTGCGCAGACCATCGACTCTTTGATGCAACTTGATCTTCCTGCTGGAGTTGATGTCGAAGTCAAACTCTGAAGATTTAAGATGCGTACATCATGAACAATTTTGTATCAATTAAGCGCCCATTAATGAGAAAAAATTGGAAGATTCATTCGGATTTTTGGGATTTTATTCGCGGGGGTGGATTTTTTACAGAGTATCTTAAGGAGGAAGGTAAGTACTGTTTGTGGGCTTGGTTGTGTTTTGTTCAAACGTTAAATCCTCAGCCGTACAAATTATGTTAATCGCACGGTTATGACTCGTTCTCACCGTATGCACCGAATGATCGTTCTCACCGGATCTTGCCTCTATATATATATGTGTATATATGTATATATGTATATATATATATATATGTATATATATATATATATGCATATATATATATATATGCATATATATATATATATATATATGTATATATATATATATATATGTATATATATATATATATATTAAAATTTATATATTTGTCTGTATATTTTATAAAATCTTTATGGCTCAGTGGTAAAAGTAATCTTCCACCTTTAAAGCAACATGGGATCAAGCATTGATACATGTTTTTTTAACTTTTAATTTTGCATATTAAAATAATTAAAATGATTTTAGGAATGGATTGAACCTGCATCATCTTATTTGCAATTTACGTTCATTCAACCAACATGACAATAAAATATAATGATATATTAAAGAAGTCTAATCATATATAAAAATAAGTAGTCCATATTTTGGTGAGTCTTAATTGTAACATCCCGTATTTTCGTAAATCTAATTTAAGCGTTTTAAATTATTTTAAGTAATAAAATAATAATTTAATAATTTATTGTAAATGATTTTAATTTAAAAGTAAGATCCGTCTTAAGAACCTTAAGTCCTTAAGACGAATACAAACTTGGTAACTTGGATCCCAACTCAAAACCCGTTCCAAAATCCTAACCCTTTTCAATTGTGACGGAAAGGACAAGTCTAAACCCCTTAAAAACCCCATATGTCGTTTCTTTCTTCTTCCTCAAGAACTCATTTTACAGTAAACATAATTTCTTCACAAACCTCCATTTATTCATCTCCTTTTTAATCTTTTCTTCATCATCCGTCGACCAAATCAAGGTAACAATAGCATTTTCGGAATCCTCATTCAATTTCCAAGCCATCTATCACTTTAGTTTTTCAATTCTTTCTCTCCGAAAAATCTGTCTGTTTGTAGGAGATCGTTTTCTGTCCTAAATTTCGGTTTCTATGTTTGTAGGTGTGGGCTTAGACGATCCAGAGGCCGATAGCTACGTGGTAGAGGAGGATCTTTAGCCGGAATCGCTTGAAAGGTGACGATAATGAGATAACTCGGCCTTTATGTGTATATTAGCACTTTTGTTGTGATTCTCCATATGGTTTCTGATTTTATTCAAAGGATTGTGTTTAATGAACTTAGAAGCATGCCTAGGATTGTTCTTATGTGAGAAATCCATGCCTTATGATGTTGTTACATGTTCATATGCTATTTTCAGTTTTTCACAAGTTAAGACGGATTCATTGAAATAATCGTTTGAGGATTATTATGGGACTTATGTGCTGTTAGATTAGTAGTATTTGGTGTTTGATAATGTTGGGTAAACATCTATTGTAGCGATTTGTAAGATTTGGTGTCGAATTGTGATGGCTGGAAAATGCGAAACATCTATTTGGTGCTTGAAAGGATTGGTTATCACGATACCATGCTCGCTTCGAGTGTCGCGACCAGAAAATCTGCTTGAGGAGTTCTTCAGGAGTTCGTGTTTCCTATAGGGGAACTCGCCCTCAAAGGGGTGTTCGTGTTATCTCTTCAATGAAAGCATCTCATCTTCTTAGGAAGGGTTGCCAAGCCTTCCTGTGTGTTGTTTCAGCTGCTAAACCATCGCTACCGAAGCTTGAGGATGTAGCCATTGTTCGTGAGTATCCAGATGTTTTCCCCGATGACTTGCCAGGGATACCGCCAGAGAGAGATGTGGAGTTCACCATAGAGCTTGTTCCAGGTACCGGACCGATTTCCAAAGCTCCTTACCGTATGGCTCCGCCAGAGTTGAAAGAGTTGAAGCAGCAATTGGAAGAGATGATCGAGAAAGGATTCATTAGACCTAGTGCTTCTCCGTGGGGTGCTCCCGTTTTGTTCGTTAAGAAGAAAGATGGTTCCATGAGACTTTGCATTGACTATAGAGAGTTGAACCGAGTGACCGTGAAGAACAGATATCCTTTGCCTAGGATAGATGATTTGTTTGATCAGTTGAGAGGTGCTTCGAGGTTTTCTAAGATTGATCTTCGATCAGGTTATCATCAGATTCCAGTGAGAGAGGCTGATATTGCGAAGTCTGCTTTTCATACCAGATATGGGCATTTTGAGTTCGTGGTTATGCCTTTTGGGTTGACTAATGCACCTGCTACCTTCATGGATCAGATGAACCGTACCTTCAGTGAGTATCTTTACACTTGTGTTGTGGTGTTTATTGATGATATCCTCATTTACTCTAAGACCGATGAGGAGCATGCTGAGCATCTTAGATTGATTCTTGGGATTTTACGTCGACAGAAGTGGTTCGCGAAGTTCTCTAACTGTGAGTTTGGCTTTCTAAGGTTGCATTTCTTGGACATGTGATATCTAGTGAGGGAGTTATGGTTGATCCCGCAAAGATTGAGGCCGTAGTTGATTGGGGGAGTCCCAAAGATGTTGGGGAGATCCGTAGTTTCCTTGGATTGGCTGGTTATTATCGTAGATTTGTTGAGGATTTCTCTAGATTGGCTCGCCCGATGACTCAATTACTGAAGAAAGAACCCAAATTTGTGTGGACCGACAAGTGCGAGAGTTATTGTGATGCTTCGATGTTAGGACTAGGATGTGTACTAATGCAGAGTGGTAAGGTGATAGCCTACTCATCTAGATAGTTGAGAGTTCATGAGGTGAACTATCCGACACATGATTTGGAGTTGGCTGCGGTCGTTCATGCTTTGAAGATGTGGCGACATTACCTGATTGGATCCCATTGCCGTATTTTCACAGATCACAAGAGTCTTAAGTACATTTTTACCCAGAAAGACCTTAACATGAGACAGAGACGTTGGCTAGAGTTGGTGAAAGATTACGACCTTGAGTTGTTATATCATGAGGGAAAAGCCAATGTAGTTGCTGATGCGCTTAGCCGCAAGACTTCTCACTCGATTAGTGCCATGCGAGTATTGCCCGATGAGTTGTGTTCCGAGTTCCGGAAGCTGAGATTAGAGATGGTGGGTAGTGGTTTTGATTGGTTAGCTGCTATGACTGCCGAGCCGTCTTTATATTGGGAGATTCGCCAGAGTTTACCTTCCGATGCCGATTTCAAGAAGTTCGAGGCTATGATTTCGAGTGGTGTTGCACCTGACTTGGTGATTGATGCTGATGGTTTCCTTAGGTTCCGTGGTAGAATGTATGTTCCGGATGTGCCAAATTTGAGGAAGATGGTTCTTGATGAGGCTCACTTGACACCGTATTCAGTTCATCCAGGAGGAGAGAAGATGCACAAGGATTTGAGGCTTATGTTTTGGTGGCCCAGTATGAAGAAGGAGATCTTGGATTACGTGAGTAGGTGCTTGACTTGTCAACAAGTCAAGATAGAGCATAGGAGGCCAGGTGGTTTGCTACAGCCGCTTCCCGTTCCTCAGTGGAAGTGGGAGTGTATATCTATGGACTTCGTTACAGCATTGCCTAAGACAGTTGGAGGCAAGGATGCGATTTGGGTTATAGTGGATAGGCTAACTAAGTGTGCCCGATTTGTGCCTATCAGAGAGACATGGGATATGGACCGTTTAGCCAGGGCTTATATTGCTGAGATAGTCCGCTATCATGGTGTCCCGAGGGAGATAGTTTCAGATCGAGATCCGAGGTTTTGTTCCAGGTTCTGGAAGGCTTTACAGGAGGCTATGGGTAGCCGTTTGTTGATGAGCACCGCATTTCATGCCGCGACCGATGGTCAGTCCGAGAGGACTATTCAGACACTAGAGGATTTGCTCCGTGCTTGTGCACTTGATTTTCAGAGTTCTTGGGAGCAGTGCTTGCCGTTGGTAGAGTTTTCTTACAACAACAGTTACCATTCATCTATTGGTATGGCTCCGTACGAGGCTCTTTATGGTAGGAAGTGCCGTAGTCCGATCTGTTGGGATCAGGCGAGTGACGTGCACGACCTAGGACCGGACCAGTTAGCTGTTACTATTGATCAGGTTCAGCTTATCAGAGGTAGGATGAAAGCCACACAGGATCGGCAGAAATCCTATGCTGATGTTCGCCGTAGACCCTTAGAGTTTGAGGTGGGTGATCGAGTCTTCTTGAGAGTTTCACCGATGAAGGGTGTTAAGAGGTTTGGAGTTAAGGGCAAGTTGAGTCCTAAGTATATTGGACCTTTTGAGATCGTGAAGAGGATTGGTGCTGCTGCTTATCGTTTGGACTTGCCTCCTAGTTTGGGCAAGGTTCATAGTGTCTTTCATGTTTCTCAGCTCCGTAAGTATGTTAGTGACCCGAGTCATGTTTTGCCTAGAGAGATCGAGAACTTGGAGCCGAGTCTTGCTTTCGAGGAGCGTCCCGTGAAAATCCTAGACCGTCAGGATAGGAAGCTTAGGAGCAAGGTGGTGCCGCTAGTGAAGATCCTTTGGCGTTGCGGTGATGTTGAGGAGCAGACGTGGGAGACCGAGGCATCGATGCGTATCGCGCATCCTTCTCTTTTCGATTGAGGTAGAGTTAGTTAGAATTTATCTTCGTTCGATTTTCAAGGACGAAACTTTTTGAAGTTGGGGTGATTGTAACATCCCGTATTTTCGTAAATCTAATTTAAGCGTTTTAAATTATTTTAAGTAATAAAATAATAATTTAATAATTTATTGTAATTGATTTTAATTTAAAAGTAAGATCCGTCTTAAGAACCTTAAGTCCTTAAGACGAATACAAACTTGGTAATTTGGATCCCAACTCAAAACCCGTTCCAAAATCCTAACCCGTTTTAATTGTGACGGAAAGGACAAGTCTAAACCCCTTAAAAACCCCATATGTCGTTGCTTTCTTCTTCCTCAAGAACTCATTTTACAGTAAACATAATTTCTTCACAAACCTCCATTTATTCATCTCCTTTTTAATCTTTTCTTCATCATCCGTCGACCAAATCAAGGTAACAATAGCATTTTCGGAATCCTCATTCAATTTCCAAGCCATCTATCACTTTAGTTTTTCAATTCTTTCTCTCCGAAAAATCTGTCCGTTTGTAGTAGATCGTTTTCTGTCCTAAATTTCGGTTTCTATGTTTGTAGGTGTCGGCTTAGACGATCCAGTGGTCGATAGCTACGTGGTAGAGGAGGATCTTTAGCCGGAATCGCTTGAAAGGTGACGACGGCCTTTATGTGTATATTAGCACTTTTGTTGTGATTCTCCATATGGTTTCTGATTTTATTCAAAGGATTGTGTTTAATGAACTTAGAAGCATGCCTAGGATTGTTCTTATGTGAGAAATCCATGCCTTATGATGTTGTTACATGTTCATATGCTATTTTCAGTTTTTAACAAGTTAAGACGGATTCATTGAAATAATCGTTTGAGGATTGTTATGGGACTTATGCGCTGTTAGATTAGTAGTATTTGGTGTTTGATAATGTTGGGTAAACATCTATTGTAGCGATTTTTAAGATTTGGTGTCGAATTGTTAAGTTTTGTGAAGGCTGGAAAATGCGAAATTCGCGTGCAGGCTCTCTGAGCCGGTCGACCGACCGGCCGCCGGTCGGCCGGCTGAGAGTGTTTTCTTATTTTTGATGTTTGTCGAAATATTGAGACTCATAGGAGTTAGGTCTCCCAGCCGGCAGACCGGCCGCCTGCCAGCCGGCTGGGAGTGGGTTGTGTTATGTTTGTGTAGTTTTGAGAACGTAGGAGTAGTGCCCAGCCGGCAGACCGGCCGCCTGCCAGCCGGCTGGGAGTGCGTTCTAGTTTAGTTGCATAAGTTGGAATATAGGGAAGCTGAGTTCCCAGCCGGCCGACCGGCTGCCTGCCGACCGGCTGGGAGACTCTTTGCATTGTTTGTTTTTAAGAAAAGGAGGCTGAGAGGGATCACCAGCCGGCCGACCGGCTGCCTGCCGACCGGCTGGGGATCCCTGTAGCATGTTTTGAAATCGTAATTCATTCGTAACTTTCAAACGGTTAATCGGTTTTGATTGAAACTTGTTTTGTGTACCTTTGACATGTATTTGAGGTCCCCGGAGGATGGGCAACATTATATTGGGTTCGGGAATGGAGTAAGGATAGAGACCCCCCGGTCGGGCAACCAAAAAAGGGAAACCGGCTCTCCCTCATCTTAGTTCCCGGGGTCAATTAAGTGTTGATTAGATGTTGAAGGGTAGAGCTATAGAGTAGTTCATAGACTTGGATGATATTGTTTTGATGCGTATTAAGTTATGCCTTAAGCTGGCCTCTGAACTTAATACGTAGGTTGTTTGTCGTGTATGGGAACATGCGTTGAGTTTTCGCCTCTGAGTTCCATACATGTCTGTTTGTCGTGTCTGGGACATGCGTTGAGTTTTCGCCTCTGAGTCCAGACATGTATGTGTGATCGCGTCAGGACATGCCTTAAGCTGGCCTCTGAGTCTGAGGAGTAGAGCAACTGCACGACGGGGCAGTCAGGTTGTCATACCTTACCCGGAGTGCAGGAGTTTGGTGCTAGAACATGCGTTGAGTTTTCGCCTCTGAGTTTAGTACCTTGTGATGTGGTAGGGGAACATGCGTTGAGTTTTCGCCTCTGAGTTCCTTACTTGTGATAGTGAATTGAATGCTAGTCCATGCGTTGAGTTTTCGCCTCTGAGTCTAGTGTTCTGTGATAGCCGGTCCATGCGTTGAGTTTTCGCCTCTGAGTCCTTGCTTGATATTGTGAACTTGGTATTTAGGTTATGCGTTAAGATGTCGCCTCTGAACCTTTATACTTGCTGAATGTTTGGTAATTAGGTTATGTCTTAAGTTGACCGCTGAACCTCTTTACTTGATGTTATATCTGCTTGCCTTAGAGTTTGGTACAGTGTCAGATATGCATGTTGAAGTTTATGAATATATTGTTTGAGTTGTAATCTGTTCATCCAAGGCATTGGGGGTCTCTTAGTTCGGTTTCATAAATAGTTGGATTGAAAGACCCCCCGACTGGGCAACCAGTAGGGAAACCGGCTCTCCTTCCTAACGGTTTATGAAGTTGGTTGAGAGCCGTGCACTAGAGTTTGCATGATAATATGAGAACAGTTGATGAGTTGTTTATGCTTCACATGTTGATATATGTTGGAGTATTCTGTATTGTTTTATGTGTTATGTGTTGTCACAAAAGGTGGCTAGGAGAACTCTAGTCACTCCCCACTGATTGTGGCGTACATGTTTTCATGTATGTAGGTACATGCAGGTTGGAGATGGGTTCACGAGAGGGCTAGCGAGTGATGATCCTGCTGTCATCATATGACTTACCTTATATCGCATAGCTAGACTCTTAGATTTTTAATACATTTGTTTTGGTGCCTGTAGGGATGATCCATCCCAGGCTGATGTACATATTTGTTTTTGATACTTAGAACTGCTACTTATTTATTTTGGTTTTGTTTCAGTTTCAGTTTCTGTTTCAGTTTAAGACTTCTCGCATGTTGTTTACTTTAAAAAGTTTTAATTCCGCTGCATTTTTAGTACTTTTGTATGTTTATATTTCCGCTTTCGCGAGGGGTTTTATAGTTGGTATCAGAGCATTATTGCTCCCGACGCACTCATGTGACCCCCCAACCTTAACTTGACCAAATAAACAAATAATGAATGAGAGATGGGTAGATCTAAGGACTTATATTGTAGTCTAATTGTGATTGCTAATTGTTAAGCTAATACTTGTTTTCTCTTTTGAAGGATGGTGAGACCTAGGGCTGCTGATAACATTGTGCTGTAAGCAATTCAACATTTGCTTGAGACTCAGAGACAGCAAGCAGGGAAAGTTCCACCTCCTCCACCGCCAGGCAACGAGGCTAATCGTCCTGGTAGCTTCTCATGGATAGCTTCGCAGATGTCCCGTAGCCACGTGAAGACATATGGTGGTGAGGTTGATCCGGTAGCTCTTACAGAGTGGTTCAGAGAGATGGAAAAGAGCTTCACTATGTATTCGGTGGGTAGAGAGGATAGAGTGCGGCTAGCCACTCACTTTCTTACCCTTGAGGCCGATAGGTGGTGGGCGTTGACATGACCTACTTTCACTCTTGATCCTTTGTTCGATTGGGAGGCTTTTAAGGATAAGCTCGAGACAAGGTTCTATCCCAAAGAGCTCAGATCACAGCGACTCAAAGAATTCATAGATTTAAAGCAAGGCAAGATGTCAGTTCAGGAGTTCACAGACCGTTTCAACCAACTAGCTCACTTCGCATTGAGATTTGTCAGAGATGAGGCCGAGAGAGTCTACTTTTACCGTGGCAAGTTAGGGCCACGCATCGAGAGCATGGTTCGTCGTGACTCGACTTCTTTCGTGGAGGTATATGATGATGCTATTTGGGCCGAGAGTTCTATTCGTGCCATAGATGCTGGGACCCGTGCCGCTACTTCTAGTGTGACTCCTCACCAGAGATCAGTGTACCAGGGGAAGAGACCATTTGTTCCTTCTACATCTTCGCCTTCTTCTCCGAAGAAGCGTTTTGAGAGGTTCTCTGCTCCAGTTGCTAAGACCACATTTCACACCGACACTGCTTCTACTGTTTGCCGCCGTTGTGGTAAACCGCTTCATCCAGGGTTTGATTGTTTCAAGAATGCCTATAAGTGTTATACTTGTAATGAATATGGGCATAGGTCCTTTGATTGTCCTGAGAAGGATACTGTTCTTGGCAAGGCTGCCACTGCTGCTGCAGCGACTAGAGGAGGAAAGCCGAAAGGGAAGATTTTTGTGATGACTAGGGCTGAGGCTGAGGCTCATCCAGATATTGTTGCCGGTATCTTTTCTGTTCTTGGCGCTGAGTGCCTTATTTTGTTCGATACTGGAGCTTCTCTTTCTTTTATATCGACTCAGTTCGCCGACCGTCTAGCTCTTGAGTCTTCATTGGTTGAGGAGACTTCCATTTCCTTACCTTCTGGAGACGTGTTTTCCTGCTCTTCGTCCCATAGGGATGTTCCTATTATTATTGGTCAAGCCACATTTCCAGCGGACTTACTGAGATTTCCTCTCGAGGAGTTTGACATTATCCTCGGTATGGATTGGTTATCGCGATACCATGCTCGCTTCGAGTGTCGCGACCAGAAAATCTGCTTGAGGAGTTCTTCAGGAGTTCGTGTTTCCTATAGGGGAACTCGCCCTCAAAGAGGTGTTCGTGTTATCTCTTCAATGAAAGCATCTCATCTTCTTAGGAAGGGTTGCCAAGCCTTCCTGTGTTGTTTCAGCTGCTAAACCATCGCTACCGAAGCTTAAGGATGTAGCCATTGTTCGTGAGTATCCAGATGTTTTCCCCGATGACTTGCCAGGGATACCGCCAGAGAGAGATGTGGAGTTCACCATAGAGCTTGTTCCAGGTACCGGACCGATTTCCAAAGCTCCTTACCGTATGGCTCCGCCAGAGTTGAAAGAGTTGAAGCAGCAATTGGAAGAGATGATCGAGAAAGGATTCATTAGACCTATTGCTTCTCCGTGGGGTGCTCCCGTTTTGTTCGTTAAGAAGAAAGATGGTTCCATGAGACTTTGCATTGACTATAGAGAGTTGAACTGAGTGACCGTGAAGAACATATATCCTTTGCCTAGGATAGATGATTTGTTTGATCAGTTGAGAGGTGCTTCGAGGTTTTCTAAGATTGATCTTCGATCAGGTTATCATCAGATTCCAGTGAGAGAGGCTGATATTGCGAAGACTGCTTTTCGTACCAGTTATGGGCATTTTGAGTTCGTGGTTATGCCTTTTGGGTTGACTAATGCACCTGCTACCTTCATGGATCAGATGAACCGTACCTTCAGTGAGTATCTTGACACTTGTGTTGTGGTGTTTATTGATGATATCCTCATTTACTCTAAGACCGATGAGGAGCATGCTGAGCATCTTAGATTGATTCTTGGGATTTTACGTCGACAGAAGTGGTTCGCGAAGTTCTCTAACTGTGAGTTTTGGCTTTCTAAGGTTGCATTTCTTGGACATGTGATATCTAGTGAGGGAGTTATGGTTGATCCCGCAAAGATTGAGGCCGTAGTTGATTGGGGGAGTCCCAAAGATGTTGGGGAGATCCGTAGTTTCCTTGGATTGGCTGGTTATTATCGTAGATTTGTTGAGGATTTCTCTAGATTGGCTCGCCCGATGACTCAATTACTGAAGAAAGAACCCAAATTTGTGTGGACCGACAAGTGCGAGAGTTCTTTTCAGGAGTTGAAGACCAGATTGACTTCCGCCCCCGTGTTAGCTTTGCCAGAGATTGGAGTTGACTTTGATGTGTATTGTGATGCTTCGATGTTAGGACTAGGATGTGTACTGATGCAGAGTGGTAAGGTGATAGCCTACTCATCTAGATAGTTGAGAGTTCATGAGGTGAACTATCCGACACATGATTTGGAGTTGGCTGCGGTCGTTCATGCTTTGAAGATGTGGCGACATTACCTGATTGGATCCCATTGCCGTATTTTCACAGATCACAAGAGTCTTAAGTACATTTTTACCCAGAAAGACCTTAACATGAGACAGAGACGTTGGCTAGAGTTGGTGAAAGATTACGACCTTGAGTTGTTATATCATGAGGGAAAAGCCAATGTAGTTGCTGATGCGCTTAGCTGCAAGACTTCTCACTCGATTAGTGCCATGCGAGTATTGCCCGATGAGTTGTGTTCCGAGTTCCGGAAGCTGAGATTAGAGATGGTGGGTAGTGGTTTTGATTGGTTAGCTGCTATGACTGCCGAGCCGTCTTTATATTGGGAGATTCGCCAGAGTTTACCTTCCGATGCCGATTTCAAGAAGTTCGAGGCTATGATTTCGAGTGGTGTTGCACCTGACTTGGTGATCGATGCTGATGGTTTCCTTAGGTTCCGTGGTAGGATGTATGTTCCGGATGTGCCAAATTTGAGGAAGAGGGTTCTTGATGAGGCTCACTTGACACCGTATTCAGTTCATCCAGGAGGAGAGAAGATGCACAAGGATTTGAGGCTTATGTTTTGGTGGCCCGGTATGAAGAAGGAGATCTTGGATTACGTGAGTAGGTGCTTGACTTGTCAACAAGTCAAGATAGAGCATAGGAGGCCAGGTGGTTTGCTACAGCCGCTTCCCGTTCCTCAGTGGAAGTGGGAGTGTATATCTATGGACTTCGTTACAGCATTGCCTAAGACAGTTGGAGGCAAGGATGCGATTTGGGTTATAGTGGATAGGCTAACTAAGTGTGCCCGATTTGTGCCTATCAGAGAGACATGGGATATGGACCGTTTAGCCAGGGCTTATATTGCTGAGATAGTCCGCTATCATGGTGTCCCGAGGGAGATAGTTTCAGATCGAGATCCGAGGTTTTGTTCCAGGTTCTGGAAGGCTTTACAGGAGGCTATGGGTAGCCGTTTGTTGATGAGCACCGCATTTCATGCCGCGACCGATGGTCAGTCCGAGAGGACTATTCAGACACTAGAGGATTTGCTCCGTGCTTGTGCACTTGATTTTCAGAGTTCTTGGGAGCAGTGCTTGCCGTTGGTAGAGTTTTCTTACAACAACAGTTACCATTCATCTATTGGTATGGCTCCGTACGAGGCTCTTTATGGTAGGAAGTGTCGTAGTCCGATCTGTTGGGATCAGGCGAGTGACGTGCACGACCTAGGACCGGACCAGTTAGCTGTTACTATTGATCAGGTTCAGCTTATCAGAGGTAGGATGAAAGCCACACAGGATCGGCAGAAATCCTATGCTGATGTTCGCCGTAGACCCTTAGAGTTTGAGGTGGGTGATCGAGTCTTCTTGAGAGTTTCACCGATGAAGGGTGTTAAGAGGTTTGGAGTTAAGGGCAAGTTGAGTCCTAAGTATATTGGACCTTTTGAGATCGTGAAGAGGATTGGTGCTGCTGCTTATCGTTTGGACTTGCCTCCTAGTTTGGGCAAGGTTCATAGTGTCTTTCATGTTTCTCAGCTCCGTAAGTATGTTACTGACCGGAGTCATGTTTTGCCTAGAGAGATCGAGAACTTGGAGCCGAGTCTTGCTTTCGAGGAGCGTCCCGTGTAGATCCTAGACCGTCAGGATAGGAAGCTTAGGAGCAAGGTGGTGCCGCTAGTGAAGATCCTTTGGCGTTGCGGTGATGTTGAGGAGCAGACGTGGGAGACCGAGGCATCGATGCGTATCGCGCATCCTTCTCTTTTCGTTTGAGGTAGAGTTAGTTAGAATTTATCTTCGTTCGAGTTTCGAGGACGAAACTTTTTGAAGTTTGGGTGATTGTAACATCCCGTATTTTCGTAAATCTAATTTAAGCGTTTTAAATTATTTTAAGTAATAAAATAATAATTTAATAATTTATTGTAATTGATTTTAATTTAAAAGTAAGATCCGTCTTAAGAACCTTAAGTCCTTAACACGAATACAAACTTGGTAATTTGGATCCCAACTCAAAACCCGTTCCAAAATCCTAACCCGTTTCAATTGTGACGGAAAGGACAAGTCTAAACCCCTTAAAAACCCCATATGTCGTTGCTTTCTTCTTCCTCAAGAACTCATTTTACAGTAAACATAATTTCTTCACAAACCTCCATTTATTCATCTCCTTTTTAATCTTTTCTTCATCATCCGTCGACCAAATCAAGGTAACAATAGCATTTTCGGAATCCTCATTCAATTTCCAAGCCATCTATCACTTTAGTTTTTCAATTCTTTCTCTCCGAAAAATCTGTCCGTTTGTAGGAGATCGTTTTCTGTCCTAAATTTCGGTTTCTATGTTTGTAGGTGTGGGCTTAGACGATCCAGAGGTCGATAGCTACGTGGTAGAGGAGGATCTTTAGCCGGAGTCGCTTGAAAGGTGACGATAATGAGATAACTCGGCCTTTATGTGTATATTAGCACTTTTGTTGTGATTCTCCATATGGTTTCTGATTTTATTCAAAGGATTGTGTTTAATGAACTTAGAAGCATGCCTAGGATTGTTCTTATGTGAGAAATCCATGCCTTATGATGTTGTTACATGTTCATATGCTATTTTCAGTTTTTCACAAGTTAAGACGGATTCATTGAAATAATCGTTTGAGGATTGTTATGGGACTTATGTGCTGTTAGATTAGTAGTATTTGGTGTTTGATAATGTTGGGTAAACATCTATTGTAGCGATTTTTAAGATTTGGTGTCGAATTGTTAAGTTTTATGAAGGCTGGAAAATGCGAAATTCGCGTGCAGGCTCTCTGAGCCGGTCGGCCGACCGGCCGCCGGTCGGCCGGCTGAGAGTGTTTTCTTATTTTTGATGTTTGTCGAAATATTGAGACTCATAGGAGTTAGGTCTCCCAGCCGGCAGACCGGCCGCCTGCCAGCCGGCTGGGAGTTCGTTGTGTTATGTTTGTGTAGTTTTGAGAACGTAGGAGTAGTGCCCAGCCGGCAGACCGGCCGCCTGCCAGCCGGCTGGGAGTGCGTTCTAGTTTAGTTGCATAAGTTGGAATATAGGGAAGCTGAGTTCCCAGCCGGCCGACCGGCTGCCTGCCGACCGGCTGGGAGACTCTTTGCATTGTTTGTTTTTAAGAAAAGGAGGCTGAGAGGGATCACCAGCCGGCCGACCGGCTGCCTGCCGACCGGCTGGGGATCCCTGTAGCATGTTTTTCATTCGTAACTTTCAAACGGTTAATCGGTTTTGATTGAAACTTGTTTTGTGTACCTTTGACGTGTATTTGAGGTCCCCGGAGGATGGGCAACATTATATTGGGTTCGGGAATGGAGTAAGGATAGAGACCCCCCAGTCGGGCAACCGAAAGGGAAACCCGCTCTCCCTCATCTTAGTTCCCGGGGTCAATTAAGTGTTGATTAGATGTTGAAGGGTAGAGCTATAGAGTAGTTCATAGACTTGGATGATATTGTTTTGATGCGTATTAAGTTATGCCTTAAGCTGGCCTCTGAACTTAATACGTAGGTTGTTTGTCGTGTATGGGAACATGCGTTGAGTTTTCGCCTCTGAGTTCCATACATGTCTGTTTGTCGTGTCTGGGACATGCGTTGAGTTTTCGCCTCTGAGTCCAGACATGTATGTGTGATCGCGTCAGGACATGCCTTAAGCTGGCCTCTGAGTCTGACGAGTAGAGCAACTGCACGACGGGGCAGTCAGGTTGTCATACCTTACCCGGAGTGCAGGTGTTTGGTGCTAGAACATGCGTTGAGTTTTCGCCTCTGAGTTTAGTACCTTGTGATGTGGTAGGGGAACATGCGTTGAGTTTTCGCCTCTGAGTTCCTTACTTGTGATAGTGAATTGAATGCTAGTCCATGCGTTGAGTTTTCGCCTCTGAGTCTAGTGTTCTGTGATAGCCGGTCCATGCGTTGAGTTTTAGCCTCTGAGTCCTTGCTTGATATTGTGAACTTGGTATTTAGGTTATGCGTTAAGATGTCGCCTCTGAACCTTTATACTTGCTGAATGTTTGGTAATTAGGTTATGTCTTAAGTTGACCGTTGAACCTCTTTACTTGATGTTATATATGCTTGCCTTAGAGTTTGGTACAGTGTCGGATATGCATGTTGAAGTTTATGAATATATTGTTTGAGTTGTAATCTGTTCATCCAAGGCATTGGGTGACTCTTAGTTCGGTTTCATAAATAGTTGGATTGAAAGACCCCCCGACTGGGCAACCAGTAGGGAAACCGGCTCTCCTTCCTAACGGTTTATGAAGTTGGTTGAGAGCCGTGCACTAGAGTTTGCATGATAATATGAGAACAGTTGATTAGTTGTTTATGCTTCACATGTTGATATATGTTGGAGTATTCTGTATTGTATTATGTGTTACGTGTTGTAACAAAAGGTGGCTAGGAGAACTCTAGTCACTCCCCACTGATTGTGGCGTACATGTTTTCATGTATGTAGGTACATGCAGGTTGGAGATGGGTTCACGAGAGGGCTAGCGAGTGATGATCCTGCTGTCATCATATGACTTACCTTATATCGCCTAGCTAGACTCTTAGATTTTTAATACATTTGTTTTGGTGCCTGTAGGGATGATCCATCCCAGGCTGATGTACATATTTGTTTTTGATACTTAGAACTGCTATTTATCTATTTTGGTTTTATTTCAGTTTCAGTTTCTGTTTCAGTTTAAGATTTCTCGCATGTTGTTTACTTTAAAAAGTTTTAATTCCGCTGCATTTTTAGTACTTTTGTATGTTTATATTTCCGCTTTCGCGAGGGGTTTTACATTATTAGCACTGTCCATTATCAAATTGTTATTGTATTTATCAAAATGACAGATTTTAAACGCACCCACCCCACGACTGTCCATTATCAAATTGTTATTGTGTTATTGTATATATGTTTATATGGGACGGGGTGGGTATGGGACGGGTCTCACGTGATAACCGCACCTACCCCACGACTCATGAAAAATGACAGATTTTAAACCTAACCCCGCCCCACGACGCTTCAAATTATTACCCACACCCGCCCCAAGTGAAGCGGATGTGGGGTGAGACCCACGAAAACTTGTTCCACTTACAACCCTAATTATAACCATTAAGGTAATACATTAATAAGATACGAAGTAGTTGTTATAAATGTTTAGTATACTAGCACAACAATAAAATGTTTAGTATACCATATTACCATTTCAATTAATCATATCACTACATCTAAATTAAAAAATACATACGTTAAGAAGTTATATAAGGATAGATTTTCAAGATTATTTCATGTAAATTAAAAGATAAGCCAATTATTGCCATTTTCATGAAATAATCTTGATAGTCTTTTCTCATATGACTTTTTAATGTGTTCCAAATGGGAGGATTATGGATTTGGTTATTTTCGAGTAAAATATGGGTCAGGTCTATTTGGATTTGGAAAATAGGGGATTGTACGGGTTTCGAGTCAAGTTATCGTCAGAAACAGGTTTGATTAACATCTTTTTAAAAATGTTTATTTTCTTTAATTTTGTTTCTAAACATATAATTATTCTTAAGTTTGATAATTATCTACTTTATTACTAAGAGTAAGCTTGTTTTGTCTAATATATTCAATATAACAGCGGTATATAAAATATTCGATCAATCAATTGTTACAAATACGGCACGGGCGAATTTAAAAGTGGTGATGTGGAAGAACTCTCACCTCCATTACTTTTCAAAAAAGAAGCATATATATATATATATATATATATATATATATATATATATATATATATATATATATATATATATATATATATATATATATATATATATATATATATATATATATATATATACTTTTGTCTGTATATTTTATAAAATTTTTATGGCTCAGTGGTAAAAGTAATCTTCCACCTTTAAAGCAACATGGGATCAAGCATTGATACATGTTTTTTTAACTTTTAATTTTGCATATTAAAATAATTAAAATGATTTTAGGAATGGATCGAACCTGCATCATCTTATTTGCAATTTACATTCATTCAACCAACATGACAATAAAATATAATGATATATTAAAGAAGTCTAATCATATATAAAAATAAGTAGTCCATATTTTGGTGAGTCTTATTAGCACTGTCCATTATCAAATTGTTTTTGTATTTATCAAGCATTAATATTTTAATATAAGTTTTTGTTAACAGGGTTCTAGCTTTTAAGTATTGCATAGGGCCCCCGAAATGTTAGGGGCGGGTCTGATTTGAGTGATTATATTTTTGTGTTTTTTATGTTATAAATTGTATTAAACAACCCTATTTCATAAATTTTAGATTCGCAATTGAAATACGTGACAAGCGGTGACTATATTTATATGGTAAACATTTTAGGAATTAATCATGTCATAAAAATAAGCTTTAAATTAAATATAAACATTTTATTCCAAAATTTCAAAGTCCAAATTTTTTTTATCATTTTATATTTGTTTTAGTTACTTTAAATACAAAATTTTAAACAATTTACCTATTTTCGGGGAGGATCTCGAATTGAGCAAGTCTTGACCCTAATGTACGAGTTATTATCGAGTTAGTTGGCTAGACTTCGGGTACCAATTGTTATTTATGGATTATTTTCGGGCAGGTTTCGGTTGGTTTTTGGGTTTAGGGTTTTAGGGAAAATGATGCAAAAACATGTGAATTATAAGCAAAAAAATGAAAATAAGAGCAAAAGTAAAACAAGTCCTGGTGTGGCTTATCCTACCAAAAAGAACAAAAAAAATACAATTTTGGAATTCATTCAGCAATGGACCCTAGAAGCTTGTCTTGACTTGATGTTCCTTCTTGGTGATGTTGTGGGAGAGAGCAATCTGATCTCCGTCTTTGTCTTCTTTATTACATTTTGAATTACATAATAATATCCTATTATTACATTCTAATTCCAGCAACATAATAAAAAAAATTACACAAGGGAGATTCGAGATCTCATTATTACATCACAAATCATGTTTCCTTCATTACGAAAACATGATTTACTAAGGCCACATTAAGTATTACAATTTACAACTGATTGCAAAAACGTAAATAAATTCATTCAACATACATTCAACATTAATATAATATGCATCATACAAATAAATTATTCATTCACGACATAACTCCGTAATTATGTAGACTAATTTACCCAAACCACCATTTAATGACTTAAATTATGTGATAATTCCGTAATTAATCACATAATATTAATCATCCAATCGTATTTATATTATCGTGTAATATGAACTACTCCAACATTATTCTAAACCGTTTTAAAATAAATACGTATTTAAACTAGTGAACATTTTCACCCAAAAAAATACACATTATCCTTATAATGTATATATATAAAAAAAAAAAATTAAAGCAGCCACCCAAAACAAAACAAAACTGCCGAGACAAAAACAGAACAAAAGTGCTGGAAACAGCTTAAAAGCGCCGCAAAAGACTGAAAAGCGCGGCTAAAACAGGCTACAAACGCCTTTTTGACACTTTTAAAACGCCATAAAGAGTGAACGACGCTTTTTCAAAACGCTGTAAAACAGACTCCCGATTCTTTTAAAACGCCGATAAACTAACCCCGACGCTTTAAAAAACTGCTGCAAATATTAAAATTGTCGTTCTTTTATAATTTTAAAACACAGCACATACTAAAACGTCGGAAAAAAAAACGCCACAAGGGCTTATTACAGCCTGTTTTCGAATTTTTTTAACAAAAACTTAATGACCTTGAACAAAATAATTCGGGTTGTTAAAATACAAGATCAATAACATTCAATATCCAATGCTTATTAAACATTGATGTAATCTTCACAATTCAAACTAACCTTTTAAGACGAATATCAAGATTATTATGGAATCGATTATTTTAGCAAATTATTTCATTCAAGAACATTCAAGAACATGCGAGACAATATCTTTTTACGTTTTAATTCAATCCTTATAAAATTAAAACATCTAAAAATTTATTGTTTTGTTATTTTAACTGTTTAAAGCAACAACAAGAATAAATCTAAAAGGAAAACGACAAACGCAAAAAAAAATTGAACTTGGCACAAAAACGACAAGGCTATTTTATTTACTTATTTTTTTCTCAAAACGTTTATGAAAATCATACAAAAATAAAATTCGTAAACCTAACGCTCTGATACCACTTGTGGGAATGTATCTGTATATGTTCCCAATTCTTTATATGCAGGATTATAACAAATTTATAAGGTACGATTTATAGTCATAAACAAAATACGAGATACATAACTTTGGGAACAAGAATTACCCTTCTGTCCTTGCAAAGGCCTAAGATCATATAGCAAATCAGATATCCTCCTAATCGTTGCACCCAAGATGTTCCAAGACCTACCCTTTCCTGAGCTAGAAACTGCAAAATTATCGTTAATTTTGTGAATGATGAAAAATAGAGAGAGAGAGAGGGGGGGGGGGGGGGGGGGGGGGAAACCACGGTTTGTATGTGGAACTCATGAGTCTTGGGAGGTGTTTCGTGAGGTTATTTATAGGAGGGTGGTGTTCGATAGTCAATATATCTCTTAACCACCTTGCATATATAGTTTAGATAGGATTCCCAAATCAGTATTTGAGTCTACCTAAACTACAACCAAAATATGTAACAACCTTCATCTAATTGGCACACCCAACTGACCGAAATTTCTTATCTGCTTCGGTTGATTTAACTGATTTTATAACTGCTTAAAGTCGGTTATTATCCTCTCTTGTGTATAATGTTTATCTTATAAATATCTCATATTTATAATTTAACAATTAGATATAACCTTTTATATTTAACTGAATCATTTAATCCTTACTAAATGATTTAATTCCACACTTATTAAATATAACATTTTAGGATATTCTACGGTGTACCCTCTGTTTTTCGGTTTTCTAAGTTATACCCCTACATTTTATAATTTATATGGTATACCCTTAAACTTCTTACTTATTCTCAATAATGACCTCATTCAAATCTCCATTAACACTATAACTGTAAAAAGTCATAATTTGACATTTATTTGACTTATTAATGTGGTATCACCATTCTATATAGAAAGTATCGCAAATATCTTTAACTAAACATAAACTTCTATTAAAAAAACATATGCGATAAAGCATGAAATAATAATAGCAATTTGATAAAATTGAGTTAGATTTGTATACTATTTGGTTGTTTAATGGTAATTCAGCGAACTAATAAGTAAATGAGAAGGTTGTCGAGTAATTGAAATATTAAATAGACGATTTAATATATAAATTAAGAAATTAAGCTAGCAAAACCAATAAATAAGGTCATTGTATAGACTGATGTATAGAGTTTAAGGGCACACCATAGAATTTAAAAAATGTAGGGGTACAACGTAGAAAATCGAAAAACACGAGGGTACACCGTAGAATATCCCTGACATTTTATATTTAATTAAGAATTGACATTTTAATTCGCCTCAACTAATATTATTTAATCATTATTAAATAATAGTTTCATCATTACATTCACTAACAGTTTAGTCGTATAGAGTATTAATATGATTACATTTTTATCTAATCATATCTCTCAGATTCCATCCTTTAGGTGTGACTCTTAGGGACCAGTTGATTACCGCCATCTGTAATACAATAACGTCAAACTTTCTAGCAAGTCAATCGTTATTGATAAACGTGAATCAACTGGCTAAAATACAAAAGTATACCCAGTGTTCCTTTAAAAGATTTATTCGTGTTATCGCACTAACTGGGGAGGACATTCGCCCCAACATATGGAACGGGGTGGGTATGGGACGGGTCTCAGGTGATAACCGCACCCACCCCACGACTCATGAAAAATGACAGATTTTAAACCTAACCCCGCCCCACGACGCTTCAAATTATTACCCACACCCGCCCCAAGTGAAGCGGATGTGGGGTGAGACCCACGAAAACTTGTTCCACTTACAACCCTAATTATAACCATTAAGCTAATACATTAATAATAAGATACGAAGTAGTTGTTATAAATGTTTAGTATACTAGCACAACAATAAAATGTTTAGTATACCATATTACCATTTCAATTAATCATATCACTACATCTAAATTAAAAAATACATACGTTAAGAAGTTATATGAGGATAGATTTTCAAGATTATTTCATGTAAATTAAAAGATAAGCCCATTATTGCCATTTTCATGAAATAATCTTGATAGTCTTTTCTCATATGACTTTTTAATGTGTTCCAAATGGGAGGATTATGGATTTGGTTATTTTCGAGTAAAATATGGGTCAGGTCTATTTGGATTTGGAAAATAGGGGATTGTACGGGTTTCGAGTCAAGTTATCGTCAGAAACAGGTTTGATTAACATCTTTTTAAAAATGTTTATTTTCTTTAATTTTGTTTCTAAACATATAATTATTCTTAAGTTTGATAATTATCTACTTTATTACTAAGAGTAAGCTTGTTTTGTCTAATATATTCAATATAACAGCGCTATATAAAATATTCGATCAATCAATTGTTACAAATACGGCACGGGCGAATTTAAAAGTGGTGATGTGGAAGAACTCTCACCTCCATTACTTTTGAAAAAGGGAGCATACATATATATATATATATATATATATATATATATATATATATATATATATATATATATATATATATATATATATATATATATTTGCGTGTATATTTTATAAAATTTTTATGGCTCAGTGGTAAAAGTAATCTTCCACCTTTAAAGCAACATGGGATCAAGCATTGATACATGTTTTTTTAACTTTTAATTTTGCATATTAAAATAATTAAAATGATTTTAGGAATGGATCGAACCTGCATCATCTTATTTTCAATTTACATTCATTCAACCAACATGACAATAAAATATAATGATATATTAAAGAAATCTAATCATATATAAAAATAAATAGTCCATATTTTGGTGAGTCTTATTAGCACTGTCCATTATCAAATTGTTTTTGTATTTATCAAGCATTAATATTTTAATATAAGTTTTTGTTAACAGGGTTCTAGCTTTTAAGTATTGCATAGGGCCCCCGAAATGTTAGGGGCGGGTCTAATTTGAGTGATTATATTTTTGTGTTTTTTATGTTATAAATTGTATTAAACAACCCTATTTCATAAATTTTAGATTCGCAATTGAAATACGTGACAAGCGGTGACTATATTTATATGGTAAACATTATAGGAATTAATCATGTCATAAAAATAAGCTTTAAATTAAATATAAACATTTTATTCCAAAATTTCAAAGTCCAAATTTTTTTTATCATTTTATATTTGTTTTAGTTACTTTAAATACTAAATTTTAAACAATTTACCAATTTTCGGGGAGGATCTCGAATTGAGCAAGTCTTGACCCTAATGTACGAGTTATTATCGAGTTAGTTGGCTAGACTTCGGGTACCAATTGTTATTTATGGATTATTTTCGGGCAGGTTTCGGTTGGGTTTAGGGTTTTAGGGAAAATGATGCAAAAACATGTGAATTATAAGCAAAAAAATGAAAATAAGAGCAAAAGTAAAACAAGTCCTGGTGTGGCTTATCCTACCAAAAAGAACAAAAAAAATACAACTTTGGAATCCATTCAACAATGGACCCTAGAAGCTTGTCTTGACTTGATGTTCCTTCTTGGTGATGTTGTGGGAGAGAGCAATCTGATCTCTGTCTTTGTCTTCTTTATTACATTTTGAATTACATAATAATATCCTATTATTACATTCTAATTCCAGCAACATAATAAAAAAAATTACACAAGGGAGATTCGAGATCTCATTATTACATCACAAATCATGTTTCCTTCATTACGAAAACATGATTTACTAAGGCTACATTAAGTATTACAATTTACAACTGATTGCAAAAACGTAAATAAATTCATTAAACATACATTCAACATTAATATAATATGCATCATACAAATAAATTATTTGTAACATCCCGTATTTTTATAAAAGTAATTCTAATAATTTAAAAGTAGTTTTCGGAATTTAATAATATTTTAATTATAAGTCGTGAGTTTTATTTTAAGAAATGTCGTTAAGTTCGTCTTGAGTTGTTTAATTTAAAGATGTCACGTTTACTTGGTAATTTACGTTTTAAGAATAACCGCTCCTTACATTTTTTACAAAACCGACTCAAGTGAAATATAAAGTACACCACTCACTTCTTTTCCACGTTACTCCTTCTTCACCAAAAAAAATAAGATACGGTAACTTGTTCTCTCCATTTTTGCTCTTTCTCAACTTCACAAAATCATCATCCGTTTTCTCATCTCAACTCGGTTTGACACAAGGTTTTCACCATCGCATTCCTCTCTTCATTTCCGTTCTTTCTATCTCTTTCTTTTTCCGTTTCGTCAAAGTTGATTTCTGGGCTGTTTTGAGGAGAACTCGAGATTACCCTCTTATAACCCGTTTTTTGTTGTTTGTAGGTGTCGACATTGACGACCCGGATAAGGATTCGTATATTGTTCAAGATTAGAAGTGAAGAAATCGCTCTTTAAGGTGACGATAATGAGAAACTCGGCCTTTTGTCTATATTAGCACTTTACTTGATTTTTAGTATGTTTATCTACTAGAAACATGTTTAGGTTATGTGGATTTTGGTTGTGATGCTGTAAATTAGTTAGTATCATGTTAGGATTTGATGATTATATGTTTCTCACAAGATTTATGGAGTATTAGTAATGGGTAATAAGGTTATGTAGAGAAATGGAGGTTTTATTAATTTGGTATGAATGTTTATGTTTGATCTTAGATTATGATTTAAGAATGTGGTATGAATGTTTGTAGATGCTGATAATCGTGATTTTAGTACTGTATACAAAGTATAGAAGCAATCCCATGAAGTTTAATTGAATTCTTGAATGTCGAATTTGCGTATTTCTGGGCAGAGGACTCCCAGGCGGTCTGAGGCCGGCGGCCGGTGGACCGGCTGAGAGCCCCATTGGGTATTTGTTGTTGTCGTTCTTGTTTTTGCAAAATTTGAGAAAAAGGGTCCCCAGCCGGTGGACCGGCGGCCGGCCGGCCGGCTGGGAGACCATTTCGTTGTGTCTTCGTGGTTTGTTAGAAATTGGGGAAAAGGGTTCCCAGCCGGTGGACCGGCAGCCGGCCGACCGGCTGGGAGTACCTCTTAGTTGTTTTTGTTGGTTTTGAGCATGAGGGATTGGGACTCTCAGCCGGCCAACCGGCAGCCTGTGGCTGACCGGCTGAGAGCCCCTGATTGAATTGTTTTGCTCATAACTTGTGTTTCGCATGTTGGAATTGATTGATTCTTTTTCCGTATGTTTCGTATGTTTGTTTGAAGTCCCAAGAAATTGGGCGGCGCTTATGTCGGGTTCGGTAATGGATTTGAGGATGAAAGACCCCCCGGCCGGGCAACCGGAAGGGAGACCGGCTCTCGCCTCAAATTAGTTCCCGAAGTTGGCTAAGTGTTTCTTGGATGTTTAATGATGAGATATTTAAGAAATGTTTGTCATTCGAGTTCGAGTGGTTGTACATCTTAGAGATGACATTTGTGATTTATGTTAACCTGCTGTGCGCTGCTATAGTACTCGGGTCCTCACTTGACTCCATTGTGTAGCTGGTTGGCCGTAGTGGCTTGGTCCTCACGGTCAGGTCTTAGATTGTCTACCCGCCTTCGGGCATATCTCGTTCCTAGCTAGTTCGGGTCTTGGGGGTGCCTTGTGCACTTGTCGAATCGGGGATCGTGATTCGTTCCGCTCCGAGAGTCTGGCCAGGTTTAGACTAGGACAGTCTTTTGATGTCGTCCTACCAGGGGGTTGTATAGTCTGAGATTGGGGATGTCGCGGTATATAGACGAGTCGATTGTCGGCCTGCTCATAGTAAGTCTAGTAGAGTCACTTGGCTGATCAATCTAGTAAGAGTCGAGTCGCTTGGTTGACCTATCTCTTGTTTGTAGAGTCACTTGGATGGCCTATTGTTGTAAGAGTCGAGTCGCTTGGATGACCTATCTCTTGTTTGTAGAGTCTCTTGGATGACCTATAGTTGTTGGAGTCGAGTCATTAGGTGACCTATCTCTTGTTGATGTAATTGGACGTCGAGCATGCTTTAATTATGATTGTGATTGTATGATACTTGGTTATCTTAGTATTGTTCGTCCAAGGCATTGGACGACTCTTAGTCCGGTTTCGTAAATGGTTTGGACTGAAAGACCCCCCGGCCGGGCAACCGGAAGGGAAACCGGCTCTCCTTCCAAATAGTTTCCGAAGTTGGTTGAGAGCCTTGCATAAGTATTTGCATGTTGACTTGAGATTCGAATATTGAGAATTGTATGCTTCACATGTTTTATATATGCTGGAGTATATTGTATGCTTATGTGTTATGTGTTATTGACAATAGGTGGCTAGGAGCACTCTAGTCACTCCCCACTGACTGTGGCGCACATGTTGTATGTGTGTAGGTACATGAGGCTGTTTTGCAGGGGGTTACGTTGAGGCTAGTGAGCGATGATCCTTCATCGTTGACTTTTACCTTTCGTTAGCTAGACTTTAGACTTATGTTTCCGTATTTTGTGCCGGTAGGGATATGCTATCCCAGGCTGCTTTGTATCGTACGTAATACTTATTTATGTTTTATCTCTCGCATGTTTAGATTTCTAAAGCACCTCGCATGTTTAGTTTTGTTAAAAAGTTTTAATTCCGCTGCATTTTTGGTACTTTCTATGTTTTACTTTTCCGCTTTCGCGAGGGGTTTTACAGTTGGTATCAGAGCATTATTGCTCCCGACGCACTCATGTAATCCCCAAACTTAACTTGACCAAAAACTTGAATAATGAATGAGAGATTTGGGTAGACTTAAGGACAAGTGGTAGACTGTTTGTGAATGTTAAGTGTTAGGTTAACACTGTTTTCTCTTTTGAAGGATGGTGAGAACCACGGCTGCTGATAACATTATGTTGCAAGCAATTCATCACTTGCTTGAGACCCAGAGACAGCAAGCAGGGAATGTTCCACCTCCTCCACCGCCAGGCAACGAGGCTAACCGCCCTAGTAGCTTCTCTTGGATAGCGTCCCAAATGTCCAGGAGCCATGTGAAGACTTATGGAGGCGAGGTTGATCCGGTAGCTCTTACCGAGTGGTTCAGGGAGATGGAAAAGAGCTTTACCATGTATTCGGTGGGTAGAGAGGATAGAGTGCGGCTAGCCACTCACTTTCTGACCCTTGAGGCCGATAGGTGGTGGGCATTGACTGGACCTACTTTCACTCTTGATCCTTTGTTCGATTGGGAGGCTTTTAAGGATAAGCTCGAGACGAGGTTTTATCCTAAGGAGCTCAGATCACAGCGACTCAAAGAATTCATGGATTTGAAGCAAGGCAACATGTCAGTTCAGGAGTTTACCGACCGATTCAACCAACTTGCTCATTTCGCATCGAGGTTTGTCAGAGATGAGGCTGAGAGAGTCTACTTTTACCGTGGGAAGCTAGGACCGCGCATCGAGAGCATGGTTCGTCGTGACTAGACTTCTTTCGTTGAGGTTTACGATGATGCTATTTGGGCAGAGAGTTCCATCCGAGCCATAGATGCTGAGATTAGAGCTTCTTCTTCTTCTGCTCCCTCTTCCTCACAGACTTCCTCCCGTGAGAAGAGATCCTTTGATCCTTCACCTGATTCTCCGGTACCTCAGTTTAAGAAGTTCAAGAGGTTCGACCCATCTAAGGTCAAGGACCCGGTGCCTGTACCTAATGCTCCTCTGAAATGTTTCAAGTGTCATAAGGATCTTCACCTTGGAGTTGACTGCAACGACGACCCCTACACCTGCTTTGCCTGCAACAAGACCGGACATCGCTCCTTCGAGTGTCCCGAGAGGAAGATTGTCGCTGGTAGAGCTGCTACTGCTGCTGGTGCCGTTCAGAGGCCGAAGCCCAAGGGTACCGTGTACGTGATGAGTCGTGCTGCAGCCGAGGCTTACCCTCACCTAGTCACCGGTATGTCTCCATTGATGCTTTCATTTTTGCCGAATAAGCGTTGTCTTGAGCTCAACCTTGTTCTTCCTTCGTGTCCCTCACAGAAATTTTCCTCCTTAACCGCTTCCTTTCTTTTCTCCTTGTGACTTCTTTGGGAATTTCCTTTCTTTTGTGGTGGTAAACCTCTTTTGTTTTACGAAATTTTATTGGTTCAAAGGTTTGAAAGATCTGAAAAGGTTGATTTTAGAAAACTTGGTTTTAAGAAGTTGGATAATTTTTCAGTTTTGATGGATTTCAGCGTTGATTTGTCATTTGAACTTGTTATTGGAGACGTCTGATAACCTGTACTATGCCTATCAACATCGGATCGGTCTAAATTTTGAAACTCTTCATTGATTTTCACCTTGGTTTTGCCTTCGGACTAGAATGTCAGGTTCTTGAATGCGCAACGAGAACCCCAACGTTCCTTGATGGAGGCTCGACTATGGATTTTACTTTTGAAATTTTTGGAAAGAAGCCTAAGCTTTTGTATATCAAGGTTTCTGTGAAAGTTTTAGTTGTTAATGTTGTCCTTGTAACTGCTTTCAAGTTTTGAGGACGAAACTTTTTAAAAGATGGGGTGATTGTAACATCCCGTATTTTTATAAAAGTAATTTTAATAATTTAAAAGTAGTTTTCGGAATTTAATAATATTTTAATTATAAGTCGTGAGTTTTATTTTAAGAAATGTCGTTAAGTTCGTCTTGAGTTGTTTAATTTAAAGATGTCACGTTTACTTGGTAATTTACGTTTTAAGAATTTCCGCTCCTTACATTTTTTACAAAACCGACTCAAGTGAAATATAAAGTACACCACTCACTTCTTTTCCACGTTACTCCTTCTTCACCAAAAAAAAATAAGATACAGTAACTTGTTCTCTCCATTTTTGCTCTTTCTCAACTTCACAAAATCATCATCCGTTTTCTCATCTCAACTCCGTTTGACACAAAGTTTTCACCATCGCATTCCTCTCTTCATTTCCGTTCTTTCTATCTCTTTCTTTTTCCGTTTCGTCAAAGTTGATTTCTGGGCTGTTTTGAGGAGAACTCGAGATTACCCTCTTATAACCCGTTTTTGTTGTTTATAGGTGTCGACATTGACGACCCGGATAAGGATTCGTATATTGTTCAAGATTAGAAGTGAAGAAATCGCTCTTTAAGGTGACGATAATGAGAAACTCGGCCTTTTGTCTATATTAGCACTTTACTTGATTTTTAGTATGTTTATCTACTAGAAACATGTTTAGGTTATGTGGATTGTGGTTGTGATGCTGTAAATTAGTTAGTATCATGTTAGGATTTGATGTTTATATGTTTCTCACATGATTTATGGAGTATTAGTAATGGGTAATAAGGTTATGTAGAGAAATGGAGGTTTTATTAATTTGGTATGAATGTTTATGTTTGATCTTTGATTATGATTTAAGAATGTGGTATGAATGTTTGGAGATGCTGATAATCATGATTTTAGTAGTGTATACAAAGTATAGAAGCAATCCCATGAAGTTTAATTGAATTCTTAAATGTCGAATTTGCGTATTTCTGGGTAGAGGACTCCCAGCCGGTCTGAGGCCGGCGGCCGGTGGACCAGCTGAGAGCCCCATTGGGTATTTGTTGTTGTCGTTCTTGTTTTTGCAAAATTTGAGTAAAAGGGTCCCCAGTCGGTGGACCGGCGGCCGGCCGGCCGGCTGGGAGACCATTTCGTTGTGTCTTCGTGGTTTGTTAGAAATTGGGAAAAAGGGTTTCCAGCCGGTGGACCGGCAGCCGGCCGACCGGCTGGGAGTACCTCTTAGTTGTTTTTGTTGGTTTTGAGCATGAGGGATTGGGACTCTCAGCCGGCCAACCGGCAGCCTGTGGCTGACCGGCTGAGAGCCCCTGATTGAATTGTTTTGCTCATAACTTGTGTTTCGCATGTCGGATTTGATTGATTCTTTTTCCGTATGTTTCGTATGTTTGTTTGAAGTCCCAAGAAATTGGGCGGCGCTTATGTCGGGTTCGGTAATGGATTTGAGGATGAAAGTCCCCCGGCCGGGCAACCGGAAGGGAGACCGGCTCTCGCCTCAAATTAGTTCCCGAAGTTGGCTAAGTGTTTCTTGGATGTTTAATGATGAGATATTTAAGAAATGTTTGTCGTTCGAGTTCGAGTGGTTGTACATCTTAGAGATGACATTTGTGATTTATGTTAACCTGCTGTGCGCTGCTATAGTACTCGGGTCCTCACTTGACTCCATTGTGTAGCTGGTTGGCCGTAGTGGCTTGGTCCTCACGGTCAGGTCTTAGATTGTCTACCCGCCTTCGGGCATATCTCGTTCCTAGCTAGTTCGGGTCTTGGGGGTGCCTTGTGCACTTGTCGAATCGGGGATCGTGATTCGTTCCGCTCCGAGAGTCTGGCCAGGTTTAGACTAGGACAGTCTTTTGATGTCGTCCTACCAGGGGGTTGTATAGTCTGAGATTGGGGATGTCGCGGTATATAGACGAGTCGATTGTCGGCCTGCTCATAGTAAGTCTAGTAGAGTCACTTGGCTGATCAATCTAGTAAGAGTCGAGTCGCTTGGTTGACCTATCTCTTGTTTGTAGAGTCACTTGGATGGCCTATTGTTGTAAGAGTCGAGTCGCTTGGATGACCTATCTCTTGTTTGTAGAGTCTCTTGGATGACCTATAGTTGTTGGAGTCGAGTCACTAGGTGACCTATCTCTTGTTGATGTAATTGGACGTCGAGCATGCTTTAATTATGATTGTGATTGTATGATACTTGGTTATCTTAGTATTGTTCGTCCAAGGCATTGGACGACTCTTAGTCCGGTTTCGTAAATGGTTTGGACTGAAAGACCCCCCGGCCGGGCAACCGGAAGGGAAACCGGCTCTCCTTCCAAATAGTTTCCGAAGTTGGTTGAGAGCCTTGCATAAGTATTTGCATGTTGACTTGAGATTCGAATATTGAGAATTGTATGCTTCACATGTTTTATATATGCTGGAGTATATTGTATGCTTATGTGTTATGTGTTATTGACAATAGGTGGCTAGGAGCACTCTAGTCACTCCCCACTGACTGTGGCGCACATGTTGTATGTGTGTAGGTACATGAGGCTGTTTTGCAGGGGGTTACGTTGAGGCTAGTGAGCGATGATCCTTCATCGTTGACTTTTACCTTTCGTTAGCTAGACTTTAGACTTATGTTTCCGTATTTTGTGCCGGTAGGGATATGCTATCCCAGGCTGCTTTGTATCGTACGTAATACTTATTTATGTTTTATCTCTCGCATGTTTAGATTTCTAAAGCACCTCGCATGTTTAGTTTTGTTAAAAAGTTTTAATTCCGCTGCATTTTTGGTACTTTCTATGTTTTACTTTTCCGCTTTCGCGAGGGGTTCTACATTATTCATTCACGACATAACTCCGTAATTATGTAGAGTAATTTACCCAAACCACCATTTAATGACTTAAATTTTGTGATAATTCCGTAATTAATCACATAATATTAATCAAACAATCGTATTTATATTATCGTGTAATATGAACTATTTCAACATTATTCTAAACCGTTTTAAAATAAATAGGTATTTAAACTAGTGAACATTTTCACCCAAAAAAATACACATTATCCTTATAATGTATATATAAAAAAAATAAATTAAAGCAGCCACCCAAAACAAAACAAAACTGCCGAGACAAAAACAGAACAAAATTGCTGGAAACAGCTTAAAAGCGCCGCAAAAGACTGAAAAGCGCGGCTAAAACAGGCTACAAACGCCTTTTTGACACTTTTAAAACGCCATAAAGAGGGAACGACGCTTTTTCAAAACGCTGTAAAACAGACTCCCGATTATTTTAAAACGCCGATAAACTAACCCCGACGCTTTACAAAACTGCTGCAAATACTAAAATTGTCGTTCTTTTATAATTTTAAAACACAGCACATACTAAAACGTCGGAAAAAAAAAACGCCACAAGGGCTTATTACAGCCTGTTTTCGAATTTTTTTAACAAAAACTTAATGACCTTGAACAAAATAATTCGGGTTGTTAAAATACAAGATCAATAACATTCAATATCCAATGCTTATTAAACATGATGTAATCTTCACAATTCAAACTAACTTTTTAAGACGAATATCAAGATTATTATGGAATCGATTATTTTAGCAAATTATTTCATTCAAGAACATTCAAGAACATGCGAGACAATATCTTTTTACGTTTTAATTCAATCCTTATAAAATTAAAACATCTAAAAATTTATTGTTTTGTTATTTTAACTGTTTAATGCAACAACAACAATAAATCTAAAAGGAAAACGACAAACGCAAAAAAAAAATTGAACTCGGCACAAAAACGACAAGGCTATTTTATTTACTTATTTTTTTCTCAAAACGTTTATGAAAATCATACAAAAATAAAATTCGTAAACCTAACGCTCTGATACCACTTGTGGGAATGTATCTGTATATGTTCCCAATTCTTTATATGCAGGATTATAACAAATTTATAAGGTACGATTTATAGTCATAAACAAAATACGAGATACATAACTTTGGGAACAAGAATTAACCTTCTGCCCTTGCAAAGGCCTAAGATCATATAGCAAATCAGATATCCTCCTAATCGTTGCACCCAAGATGTTCCAAGACCTACCCTTTCCTGAGCTAGAAACTGCAAAATTACCGTTAATTTTGTGAATGATGAAAAATAGAGAGAGAGAGAGAGAGAGGGGAAACCACGGTTTGTATGTGGAACTCGTGAGTCTTGGGAGGTGTTTCGTGAGGTTATTTATAGGAGGGTGGTGTTCGATAGTCAGTATATCTCTTAACCACCTTGCATATATAGTTTAGATAGGATTCCCAAATCAGTATTTGAGTCTACCTAAACTACCACCAAAACATGTAACAACCTTCATCTAATTGGCACACCCAACTGACCGAAATTTCTTATCTTATAAATATCTCATATTTATAATTTAACAATGAGATATAACCTTTTATATTTAACTGAATCATTTAATCCTTACTAAATGATTTAATTCCACACTTATTAAATTTAACATTTTGGGATATTCTACGGTGTACCCTCTGTTTTTCGGTTTTCTATGTTGTACCCCTACATTTTATAATTTATATGATATACCCTTAAATTTCTTACTTATTCTCAATAATGACCTCCTTCAAATCTCCGTTAACACTATAACTGTAAAAAGTCATAATTTGACATTTATTTGACTTATTAATGTGGTATCACCATTCTATATAGAAAGTATCGCAAATATCATTAACTAAACATAAACTTCTATTAAAAAACATATGCGATAAAGCATGAAATAATAATAGCAATTTGATAAAATTGAGTTAGATTTGTATACTATTTGGTTGTTTAATGGTAATTCAGCGAACTAATAAGTAAATGAGAAGGTTGTCGAGTAATTGAAATATTAAATAGACGATTTAATAGATAAATTAAGAAATTAAGCTAGCAAAACCAATAAATAAGGTCATTGTATAGACTGATGTATAGAGTTTAAGGGCACACCATAGAATTTAAAAAATGTAGGGGTACAACGTAGAAAATCGAAAAACACGAGGGTACACCGTAGAATATCCCTAACATTTTATATTTAATTAAGAATTGACATTTTAATTCGCCTCAACTAATATTATTTAATCAGTATTAAATAATAGTTTCATCATTACATTCACTAACAGTTTAGTCGTATAGAGTATCAATATGATTACATTTCTATCTAATCATATCTCTCAGATTCCATCCTTTAGGTGTGACTCTTAGGGACCAGTTGATTACCGCCATCTGTAATACAATAACGTCAAACTTTCTAGCAAGTCAATCGTTATTGATAAACGTGAATCAACTGGCTAAAATACAAAAGTATACCCAGTGTTCCTTTAAAAGATTTATTCGTGTTGTCGCACTAACTGGGGAGGACATTCGCCCCAACATATGGGACGGGGTGGGTATGGGACGGGTCTCAGGTGATAACCGCACCCACCCCACGACTCATGAAAAATGACAGATTTTAAACCTAACCCCGCCCCACGACGCTTCAAATTATTACCCACACCCGCCCCAAGTGAAGCGGATGTGGGGTGAGACCCACGAAAACTTGTTCCACTTACAACCCTAATTATAACCATTAAGCTAATACATTAATAAGATACGAAGTAGTTGTTATAAATGTTTAGTATACTAGCACAACAATAAAATGTTTAGTATACCATATTACCATTTCAATTAATCATATCACTACATCTAAATTAAAAAATACATACGTTAAGAAGTTATATGAGGATAGATTTTCAAGATTATTTCATGTAAATTAAAAGATAAGACTATTATTGCCATTTTCATGAAATAATCTTGATAGTCTTTCCTCATATGACTTTTTAATGTGTTCCAAATGGGAGGATTACGGATTTGGTTATTTTCGAGTAAAATATGGGTCAGGTCTATTTGGATTTGGAAAATAGGGGATTGTACGAGTTTCGAGTCAAGTTATCGTTAGAAACAGGTTTGATTAACATCTTTTTAAAAATGTTTATTTTCTTTAATTTTGTTTCTAAACATATAATTATGTTGGGAAATGTGTCCTCAACAATAGTGCGATCACGACAATGATAAAATATCATTGTCATAAATCTTATGAAAAGAATATGCAAGGGACGATCCAATATTGATTTAGTCAACTGACCAACATTAATCGGTAATGATTGGCTGACTAGAGTTTAACATTACTGTCGTATGACGGTGGTGGTCAGTTGATCCCTTTAGGTCACACCTTTAGGACTGACCCCTTAAACGTATATTGATTAATTGTATAGGATACAGATTGATTGATATTCTTAAAACCGTATATTGAGAAATTAGAGGTTGAATCTTAAAGGTAAGATTTATATTTGAAATTGAAATGTGTCAATTGTCAAATATTAATCGATATTTTAGAAATGTCGAAATTGGAATGAGATGGGTTCGTGGTTATAACAAATGTTGTATATCGTATTGACGATTAATATAATAACCATATTTTGAGACGGTAATTATGAATTACTAAATAATTTGTTAAATGTGATTTAATTAATTTAGAAATAATATTTATTTGATAAATATGTATTTTTAAATTAATACAATTGTTTCATGTCACATAGGATGTTACATATCACACAATTGTACAAATTACAAATTGTAAAATGAAAGTCCATTTTACATTTATTTGTGGCGTGTGATTATGCATTATATGGACTAGTTTGTTTAAATTAGTGCATGGGAAAAGCATAATGATTAGAATAGGTTGATGTCTATTAGTAGGCATGCACACCTAGTTGAATTAGTAAGACAAGTAACCAATTTGATCTTACATAACACACAATCACACGACACACTACATACTACCCATATAAGATGTGAATTGCTCACATGACATTCATTCCAACCTAAGTTTATTTTTCTAGAGAAAGAAATATAAACATTCATATTAATATAATTTCTAGTGTGAGAAATTAATTAAAATCCTCTTAAATATTATTTACATAATATTTCTAGTATACTGATAATAGTATTAGTTTACGGTTTTAAGTTAACCGATTACGTCTCCTAGCTCGGGTTCGTGTATCGGTGTTTAAGGGTAAGGTCTTGGTGCGCACTCATTGGAGGCAAGCTTACTTGGTTGCTTTTGGAGGATCGTCCTTAGCACATTTCGGACCGGTTGTAAGAATACGATTCTCATTATTTCCGCATTTTTGTTGCATGCATAAGATCGACTATACTAATATGAGATTAATTAGTAAAATTAGTATGACTATATACATGAACTAGCTAGTATGACTACCTCAGTTTCCAACAATTGGTATCAGAGCCATAAGGTTGCTTGCATGCAACTCGATTTTATACGTTTTTGCGAGAAAATGCGATTTTAATTAAAAACGAAAATGAGTAGTACATATAGGATATGCACGAAAATCATATTGCATGTATTCTTTCTGGTCTTAAAATAGTTTTAAGTCATTTTGATGATTTATGGAATAATATTGTTCAATATTGTAATTAAAATGTTTAATTAGTGCCAAAAATCGGTTAAAATGTTTTTATTTGGGAAAAAATAGCTATATAATGTTTCTGGCCATGAATTTTAAATATGTTCTCACATGCATTTAACATATTATGAATATAAATAATTTTCGAAATTATTGAGTTTTATGCATGGTTTATGATTTTTAATGGTTAAATAGTCATAAAATGAGTTAAATATGGGATAAATAGTTATATTATGAATTTAACTATAAAATTTTTTGTAGATGTCACATGCAATATTTAAAATATATGATGAATTTTCCAGAAATTTTTCGTTAATATTGCATGAATATTGATTTTTATCGTAAAAATCGTAATATTAGTGACATATTTTAGCTTAAATAGTTTAAGTTCGAATTTGACCATAAAAATTTAATATAGTGTCACATATATTATTTCTAGCATGCATGTGAATTTTGAGCTTTTAATCTCGAATATTGCATGAGAAATGATTTTAATCGGTAAAATCGCGTAATATATGACACGAATTATTAAAAATAGTAAATGTTGCTTATATGGTCCGAAAAACTCACCCATATTAGTCATATTATGTATGATTATCAACATATTTTTAATTAGTGCCAAAAGTTTCTGAAACTTTAAGTTTTTAATTTTAAAAGTTAAAATTGATATTGAGTGTTTAAGGAGTCATAATCATTACTTTATTTTCAGACCTTAAACAGTGCTTTTCAGCCTTATTTTTCTGCATTTTCAGATGCTTTGAGTGTCTAGGAAGATGTAAAAAATTATATTAGTATTTTATTTCATAATTTTTGCAATAGTTTTGAATTTTTCGAAACATTATGCATATTATACGGCTGTTTTACGAAATAAATGGTGTATTTCGAAAATATTTGAGTTTTAAGGATCTGAAATTTTAGAAAATTTTCAGTATGTTCAAAATTTTGAATTTTGAATTTTCGAAATTTTATGACTCGTTTGATTATTTTAATGCTATTTCCCGTAAAACCGATTAAAACCGAACAATATTAAAATAAAAGTTAAGTTATTTCGAAATTTGAGTAAGACTAAATTTTGAATCCTAAAATGTGTTAGGAAACTTAACTAAATCGTGAATGGTGATTCATAGAGCGATTAGTGATTTTAAAATTGTTTAAATCACGTTATTCCATAAAACCGTGTTATTAAGAATAACGATATTTAAAACGTGTTTAAATAGGACGATTTGGCTTAGGTTTTGCATTTTACATAAGCATTGCATATTTAATTATTGTTTATGAATGTCATAATTAATTTACGTAATTTTGGAATTATGTAATTTACTTAGTATGGCCTTAGATTTTAATCGATATTTCCCGTAATGTAAGGGTTTATCGATTCGGTTGTAATTTAATGTGATCTCGTATCACTTTATTTTATTGTTTTATTTTATTTTATAATGTATAAAATAGATAGAAAATTTGTAATAATTTGTAATTCCGGAAATCCTTGAAGACGGTGCCATTTCGGAAAGGAGTTCCGACCAAGACGGAGTTTGCCTTGGGATGCGTGCCGCGTGTGAAGTTCAAGGAACCAAAGGAGTTGGTTTCCGAATTTGTAATTTACTTTATTTTCTATTTTAGGAAAGGCCATACTAGGTTTTTATTTATGCTTTTAAAGGTTTTATGCTTTTATTATGCTTATCATGTTGCATGCATAGCCAAATCGTCATTAAACTCATGCATTTCATCGATTTTATCGACCGTGTCAATTAAATTTATCGATAATTCACTGAATTAGTTCACTTAAAGGAGATAGTTAATAAATTGACAAGATCTCTTACGTTATTTAAAAATCGAGACATAGCCTTACCAAAAAGTAAAGAACCCGCGAAGGATCTTCTTCATAAGGGAGTAGGCTCGGCTAAACCGGGGTGCAAACCTTATTACGTTGGTGAAGTGGGGTAATATGATTACGTTTTTCTTGAAATTTGGTCGATCTCGACGAAGGTATTCGAGCCACCGTAGTGGTAATAAGTTCGGGCTAAGATAAGAATTAGTATAATTTTATCGACTGAGAGTTCTAAAAGTAGAATTGATTAAGGAGTTAATCTACCGAGTCACATTAATGAGGGATGTATCGGCTAAACCGTGCCCAAGTTAGTGTGTA
This sequence comes from Silene conica, assembly GCA_029255685.2. Lineage (NCBI taxonomy): Eukaryota > Viridiplantae > Streptophyta > Magnoliopsida > Caryophyllales > Caryophyllaceae > Silene > Silene conica. Next base: position 57,312,660 of record CM055317.2, read on the forward strand.
TTTGGGTCTCGGGATCATTTACTTAATTGGGTAAGAGATCATTAAGTAGATGCTTAACTTGTTTAAAATTTACAAGTTTAATTATTAAAACGATAATTGTGTTTTAATTCCTTAATTTTTATTTGTAGTTCAATTTCGACTTTCAATCATCAATGGCAAATAACGCTCCACCACTCCCACAACACGTTTCATGGCTTCGATCTTTTATGGATCGTTGCAAGCTTGAGAAGCATGGCGCCAATTTTAAAGATTGGGACGCCCAATTGGTGTTGGCCGCGGAAGCCGACGATAAGACTCGTTATCTTACCATTGCCGCTCCTCCCACTCCCGGTGTTCGTTCATCGGAAGCGACTCGTGAGGCCTATGAGGCCTACATGAAGGAGTCGCATGCTTTAAAGAACGTGCTTATATTTTCGATGGAGCCGGATCTCCAAAGAAGAATGATTAAGCTAACCACGGCTAATGAGATATACACTAGAGTTGCGAACATGTTTTCACAAGCTCCTAGGGTAATCCAATATGAGGCGGCCTCCGCCTTCTTCGATTTGACCTTAAAGGAAGGTCAAAAGATTAGTCCTCATGTGCTCAAAATGGTTGAGCTAGCCGAAACCTTGAAGTTGCAAGGGGTGAATGTTCCCGACTCGCTTATTATTGACAAAATCCTTCACTCCCTCAACAAAGTGAAATCGTATGTTCAATTTCGGGTAAATTATAACATGCGCAATCAAGTAACCTCCTTGGACGAGTTACATAAGATGTTAGTCCAAGCGGAGAGGGATATGGGACTTAATGAGAGTTCCATAAAGGATGTGCTTAATATCGATTCAAAAAGCAAGAGGAAGTTTAAGCGCAAGGCCAACAAGGGTAAAAATGTTAAAGCCTTCAAACCCACATCTCCCAAGGAGAAGACTTTTACGAAAGGTGCTTCTTCTTCGTCGTCATCAAAGGTTGAAGACAAGTGCTATTATTGCACTAAGATGGGGCATTGGAAGCGGAATTGCCCGAAGTATCTCCATGACCTCAAAGCCGGAAAGGTTCTTGCTGTAGGTATAAATTCTCGTCTAATTCATGTTATTTAATCAATTTTGTATAATGATACAAGTTATTGATTCTCACCCGTTTATAAATTGTTTTAAAAGGGGCTCCTACCGAAGACAAAGGCAAGGAGAAGGAGAAGGAAACTTGAAGTTCCTTCCATGGATGGCTAAGGTAGCATCCGAGATTGAAGACATGAAGAGCATGGCTCTAATTTTCATTTGATGTCTTCTTTCTTTTTGCATTTTAATTTAAGAACTTTGTATTTCTTGTACGACAAGAATCTTGTTGAAACAATGGTTGTAATAGTGGTGACTTGGTTTTCAACCCAAGTCATCCTTTTGTTCTTAATCAAACATGTTTGGTTGTTTTAAAATGCTTTTATATGATATATAACATGAGTAATATGATAGGATCATTATAAAAGTAATTCGACTTACTTAAAAACGAGAATTGCATCCCGTGAAATACTTCAAATTCAAACATAAGAACATCAGTTCATTATAAGATTTTCACCTTAAATGAAAGAATATGTTAATATCTCAAATACTCACATAATTCTTTATCCAATACATTGTTGACGGGCGAAAATGCTATCCTTCCTAAAATACAGGTTATTTTAGAGGATAGAGTGGGAGAAATTCTACGCCCGTAAACCAATGAAATCAACATAGGATCTTGGAGAAGAGTCCTATAAGGAGTCCTTGAGAAGAACTCTAAGAGATTGGATAGAAGAAACTACGAGAGGACACAGAAGAAACTACGCGAGGACACAAAAGGAAAATGTTCCATATGTTGTCAAAAGTTCCTAGAGAGGACAAAGGGAACCGCGAGTGTTAACAGAAGGAAATCGTTTCCATGATGTAAATGTTTCTGTTTTATAAAGATAAAAGAGGAGAAATCATCTCCCGTTCTCGTGAAAATAGAAGATTCTTTCCGTGGAAAGAAAATAAAAATGAAATGTTCATAACGAGTTGAGAAAATGTTTGAAGTTAATCAAAATGAAATGTTCATTATGAGTTGAGAAGATGTTTGAAGATGTTGCCTAATCACTATGAAATCAGTGGGAGTTATTAACTATATGATAGTAATACAAAATTCAGTGGGAGAAAAGTTATTAAGAAAACGAAACCTACCATTTAGAGAGAATGGTGATTCTTTAAAGGTTAAAGAATATAAGGTTTTCAATTCTAGATGAATATATGTTAAGAACATGAATCATAAGTGAGTTTATTATATGATAATGAAACGTCACCGATCAGTTTACAAGGTTTGGATTTGAATCCGAGATATGAAAATGTTAATTCATATAACCTTGATAAAAATGCCATAAGTTGAAATAAAGCCCTATTTCGATATAAGTTCTCGAGGAGAACTAATGGATCGAATCTAGGTTAACTACAATATAGATTCTAGTACAATATGACTATGTACATATGGATGACATGTCATGAGTTTTGAGAAAACAGTGGGAGCTTCCTTAAAGTAAGGAGACTCGAGTCGAGTATGAGAGACTTGAAGTGTACTTGAATTAGATCATATTATACAAGATAATATGAGTCAAAAGGAAACCGAAATTTGTAGGTTTAAAAGATGTGAAGATAGGGTATATTCACATAGCAAACCATTAATACAAATTGATGTATGATCATCAAAGATTGTTTATGTGGAGCAACAATATCGTATTGATTGTTCGCACATAACAATCACTCTTATCGTTTGAGTTATTATTATTAATATTAACTCACAATTTATACTTTGTAAAATCCAAATGGGTTGTAAGAGACAATTTGAACCCCATAAGTGAACTGGATTAACTTAGTATAGCCCATAGTCGCTTGTATGAGGTGACGTCTCGAAGCGACTACAATGTGAGGCGATTGATGGCAAGTTCAAAAGTCATAGAGTCATATGGGATGACTAGTCGATCACATCGGCAGACTGTGTAACACTCTGTTAGGCATCTAGTGACCGCTTATAGAGTTCTGGAAATTTTATAATTAGCCTGGTCGTGGCGAGAGCTACTATATTATTCACATAAGTCGATTCTTTGACTTGAGACTGTTCGCCCAAGGTGATGCAGCCTCAGATTGACTTTGATTTTAGCTCTACGATCAACCGTTAAAGGGGGTCAAATGGGCTTCTTTTGGGTCATGATGGACTGTGTTAGTCGAAGGGAACAGTAGGATAGGAATTGTCCAACCCCTTGTCAGGGTTGTCTTAAATCTCAAGGCCACTCGAGGAGAAGTTTAACTGAAAATGCGTGGCCACGCTCGGAAGGTATCTGTGGTAGATAATTCCGGTCAAAGCAGTTAAATCTCCAGATCGAGAAAACCGCTCAAGATATGATCAAATGCAAGTACGACCTGGAAGACACCTTGCATTGAGTGGGAGATGACGTAATAGGACAAGAGAATTGGTGACGCACACTTGTCGAGGACAAGTGGGAGATTGTTGGGAAATGTGTCCTCAACAATAGTGCGATCACGACAATGATAAAATATCATTGTCATAAATCTTATGAAAAGAATATGCAAGGGACGATCCAATATTGATTTAGTCAACTGACCAACATTAATCGGTAATGATTGGCTGACTAGAGTTTAACATTACTGTCGTATGACGGTGGTGGTCAGTTGATCCCTTTAGGTCACACCTTTAGGACTGACCCCTTAAACGTATATTGATTAATTGTATAGGATACAGATTGATTGATATTCTTAAAACCGTATATTGAGAAATTAGAGGTTGAATCTTAAAGGTAAGATTTATATTTGAAATTGAAATGTGTCAATTGTCAAATATTAATCGATATTTTAGAAATGTCGAAATTGGAATGAGATGGGTTCGTGGTTATAACAAATGTTGTATATCGTATTGACGATTAATATAATAACCATATTTTGAGACGGTAATTATGAATTACTAAATAATTTGTTAAATGTGATTTAATTAATTTAGAAATAATATTTATTTGATAAATATGTATTTTTAAATTAATACAATTGTTTCATGTCACATAGGATGTTACATATCACACAATTGTACAAATTACAAATTGTAAAATGAAAGTCCATTTTACATTTATTTGTGGCGTGTGATTATGCATTATATGGACTAGTTTGTTTAAATTAGTGCATGGGAAAAGCATAATGATTAGAATAGGTTGATGTCTATTAGTAGGCATGCACACCTAGTTGAATTAGTAAGACAAGTAACCAATTTGATCTTACATAACACACAATCACACGACACACTACATACTACCCATATAAGATGTGAATTGCTCACATGACATTCATTCCAACCTAAGTTTATTTTTCTAGAGAAAGAAATATAAACATTCATATTAATATAATTTCTAGTGTGAGAAATTAATTAAAATCCTCTTAAATATTATTTACATAATATTTCTAGTATACTGATAATAGTATTAGTTTACGGTTTTAAGTTAACCGATTACGTCTCCTAGCTCGGGTTCGTGTATCGGTGTTTAAGGGTAAGGTCTTGGTGCGCACTCATTGGAGGCAAGCTTACTTGGTTGCTTTTGGAGGATCGTCCTTAGCACATTTCGGACCGGTTGTAAGAATACGATTCTCATTATTTCCGCATTTTTGTTGCATGCATAAGATCGACTATACTAATATGAGATTAATTAGTAAAATTAGTATGACTATATACATGAACTAGCTAGTATGACTACCTCAGTTTCCAACAAATTATTCTTAAGTTTGATAATTATCTACTTTATTACTAAGAGTAAGCTTGTTTTTTCTAATATATTCAATATAACAGCGCTATATAAAATATTCGATCAATCAATTGTTACAAATACGGCACGGGCGAATTTAAAAGTGGTGATGGGGAAGAACTCTCACCTCCATTACTTTTGAGAAAAGGAGTAGTTGTTATAAATGTTTAGTATACTAGCACAACAATAAAATGTTTAGTATACCATATTACCATTTCAATTAATCATATCACTACATCTAAATTAAAAAATACATACGTTAAGAAGTTATATGAGGATAGATTTTCAAGATTATTTCATGTAAATTAAAAGATAAGACCATTATTGCCATTTTCATGAAATAATCCTGATAGTCTTTTCTCATATGACTTTTTAATGTGTTCCAAATGGGAGGATTACGGATTTGGTTATTTTCGAGTAAAATATGGGTCAGGTCTATTTGGATTTGGAAAATAGGGGATCGTACGGGTTTCGAGTCAAGTTATCGTCAGAAACAGGTTTGATTAACATCTTTTTACAAATGTTTATTTTCTTTAGTTTTTTTTCTAAACATATAATTATTCTTAAGTTTGCTAATTGTCTACTTTATACTAAGAGTAAGCTTGTTTTGTCTAATATATTCAATATCACAGCGCTATATAAAATATTCGATCAATCAATTGTTACAAATACGGCACGGGCGAATTTAAAAGTGGTGATGGGGAAGAACTCTCACCTCCATTAATTTTGAAAAAAGATGCATATATACATCCATATATATATATATATATGTATATATATATATATATATATATATATATATATATATATATATATATATATATATATATATATATATATATTTGTCTGTATATTTTATAAAATCTTTATGGCTCAGTGGTATAAGTAATCTTCCACCTTTAAAGCAACTTGGGATCAAGCTTCGATACATGTTTTTTTTAACTTTTAATTTTGCATATTAAAATTAATTAAAATGATTTTAGGAATGGATCGAAGCTGCATCATCTAATTTGCAATTTACATTCATTTAACCATCATGACTATAAAATATAATGATATTTTAAAGAAGTCTAATCATATATAAAAATATGTACTCCCTATTTTGGTGAGTCTTATTAGCACTGTCCATTTTCAAATTGTTTTTGTATTTATCAAGCATTAATATTTTAATATAAGTTTTTGTTAACATGGTTCTAGCTTTTGCATAGGGCCCCCAAAATGTTAGGGGCGGGTCTGATTTGAGTGATTATATTTTCGCGATTTTCATGTTATAAATTGTATTAAACAACCCTATTTCATAAATTTTAGATTCGCAATTGAAATACGTGACAAGCGGTGACTATATTTATATGGTAAACATTTTAGGAATTAATCATGTCATAAAAATATGCTTTAACTTAAATATAAACATTTTATTCCAAAATTTCAAAGTCCAAATTTTTTTTATCGGTTTATATTTGTTTTAGTTACTTTAAATACAAAATTTTAAACAATTTACCTATTTCCGGGGAGGATCTCGAATTGAGCAAGTCTTGACCCTAATGTACGAGCTATTATCGAGTTAGTTGGCTAGACTTCGGGTCCCAATTGTTATTTCTGGATTATTTTCGGGCAGGTTTCGGTTGGTTTTTGGGTCAAGTCATCCTTTGACGGCTCTAGTTCCACATACATGTTAGAAAATCCGATTTATAATAACATTGTAAAAACAAGTATTTATTTGTAAATAACGATTGTGCAACAACAGTTAGGCACTGTTTGGCAAATAGCAGAATCATATGCATAATAACAGATAATGTTAGCAGAATACGGTTAGTAAATTTTAATAGCAGGCTTGACTATTAAATTAAATTAGCAGATTAAAAAAATGATGTTTGCTAATTAGCAGATTATTAGTTAATTAAAATGGTTTCATGTATAATAAATTGAATATGATAATAGAATATGCTGCTATTAGCAGCATATTAAAAAATAGTAGATTCTGACCAATATGCTATTAAAATATGTTGTTTACCAAATACATAAAAATAGTAGATTGATTGTTGAACCTACAAATTATGTCGGATTCTACTAATTTCTCTCAATATAATTTTTACCAAACAGGGCGTTAGTCATATTTAACCACGATTATTATACTACTTTTATCACAAATATTTATTGTCATTATTGTTTACTTTTGACTAATTTTACAAAACAAAAATATTTTGATGAATTCAGTTATTAAATGATTACGTGAATTAAACACATTATAATATTTAAACAATATAGAAAAAAAACAAGGTAACTAGTGTTGAGAAAAGGAGCAAGACGTAAAGAGTAATGTTTGTTACCCGTAGGTTTTGGCCTTCCAAGTGGAATCACAATCATTAACCCCGATTAAAGAAGGTTTTCCGATTCACATGATCACAACATTAACCCGGATTCAACTTGTGCGGGCTTTCATGCTAAAGTGGATGTGGGATAGAAGCCGAATCACGACGCATCCCTTGGGTTCGTGATTTATGATGTCTGTGGCATCATATTAACGACTTTCAATAAAATTTTAAAGGCAAAGTCGGCGTTACAGGCGGAGGTTTTTGGGTTGAAGACTGTTCTTGAATGGGCCCTGGACCACTCCATCTTACAACTTAGAGTTTCTTCCGATTACCTAAGTCTACTTATGTCTCTCAAAGGTTCCGGTAACACTGACCGGTTGATTAATGGGATCCTTGGCGACTGTAGCGCATAACTTGGCTAGTCGATATAAAACCTTTCTCATGAGAGAGTAAGAGACCTACAAAATTCTCTCATCTTGCTTAATAATTATATAACTAGTTTAGTTTCCCGTGAAATTATGAGACTTTTCAAACTCTTCATTAATAAATATTTGGTAGTGTAAACATTTTTTATTCCTTTTTGTAGCCGTTTGATATTCATATCCTTTTATAGTAGTGTTTTTTTTGGATATTTCATGAGAATAATCCGTCTTTAATTCATTTAACTTATATTAAACTAGTGGAAAGGCTACCTAAACAACCGATATCCCTGTGTTAATAAACTAGTTCAACCATTAAACCCCCTTCATATTTCCTTTTAATTAACAAAACAAAAATAGTAACTTTATTTCCTCCAATTTTTTTCAATTTCCTTTCTCAATCAAAACTTTAGATGAATTCCTCCAATTTGATTCCAAAATTATCTTCACTTTAGCAAAGCTTTAACTAAACGAAATAAACCCAAAAAAAATAAAATCTCAAACCCTAAAATCTTTAAAATCACTAATTATTTTTACAAGATTATGTGAATCAAAATTGTTTGAATTTCTGAGCTTAATATGATGGATTTGGTTTGAAATTTTAGGCTTAATTTCGCCAGAATCTCGAAATTTATATTTTTAAATTTTTTTGCATTTGACAGTTGAAATTCTGGGAGAATTTATGAGATTAATTCTCCTAAAACTTGTAATTGACTTCAAATTTCAATCGAAGAATGTCTTTGGCTATAAATTGAATTTATTTCTGGGTTCCTAAAGTTGAATAGCACAAACCCTAAAGATTCACCTGCTTGTCTTGTTCAATTATAATCGAAAGTCGGTTTTTTTTTATTTGTGGGTTTATGGCGGTGTTGAAATTCGCAAAACAAGAGATGCAAAAATGGAGGATAAAAATGGAGTGATGATTGGATTTAGTTTGTTGTTGAGTGTAGTGAAAAATAGAAGTGCAAATTGTATTTGAAGAAAGGAGAGCAATAAATTAAGGATCAAGCAGGAAATAAAAGAAAAGAAATTAGAGGGAATAAATAGAAGAATTGAAGAAACGAAGAAGAAAAACGAAAATTGAAGAAATGAAGATGAAGAAATGATAATGGAAAATATGAAGATTAAACAGGAAGATTGAAAGGGATAATGAGATGGACGTGGTCACCTGTTTAGAAACCGGTAGAAACAGGTAAAAAATGGGGTTGGTCTAATGCAAATTAAATGACGTCAAAGATGAGATTATTCTCAGTTAAACGTTAAGATAGATTAATATGAGAAGAGGCAGCATATAATGAATTATTCTCATGAAATATGCCTTTTTTATTATAACATATTATTTTGTTATTCTCATTCTCATTACTTTTGTAACCAAATAATATCATTTTTGTTCAACGTCAAAATGATATTTTTGTTAATCAGACTTTATTAACATGATGATACTTTGTATTAGCAACAAAATAATATGTAATATTATTCATAGTTTATTAGTTTTGATACTTCTAGATTTTTCTAGTTTGGAAATAATAATAATAATAATATTTAAGATTTTAAATATTCTTCACTCATTTTCTCTAAACTGTTGTAACAATTAATCAAATAAAAAAAATGAGGTAAGTAAATAGATAAAACAACATGGATTCTCGCATTGAAAATTCAAAATAAAAAATATGCTATTCATTAGTATATATTCTTTTGGGATAAAATGTAAGTAAATGTTAAGATAATTAATATATACAATATATTTGCGCTGTTATCATCAAAGCGGCAATAAGACATCAAAACCAAATGCATCTTATCTCATTAGCACTCTCAAATCACAAGGCAAATATAAAATTACCATTTTAACCAACAACAACAACAACATTAGAGCCTTAGTCCCAAAATGTTTTGGGGTCGGCTGACATGAATCATCCTTTGGAACTGTCATGAGTGAACTCTCATCTCAACAAAAGAAAAAATAAAGAAAAAAAAACGGAAGTGGAGTGAAACAAAAAATGAAAGGCAAAGGGGTTTTATAGATTTTAAATCGAACTTATCACATGTATAAAAACCCAAAAAAAATAAATCATGAATAAAGTTTAAAGTGATTTTGAGAAACGAAGTAAAATTTAATATAAGAGTTTTGGGGGAAAAAGTATAACAAATCCAAAAAGAAAATTAATTTTAGAAAACTTAATAAAAACATCAAAGGCTAGAAGTCCACATGTATCATATCCCTCCATAGTGCCCTCTCCATCACCATCCCCTCCTGAAGCCCGAGAAATCTCATATCGTGTTCAATCACTCTTCTCCAAGTTTGTTTAGGTCTCCCTCTACCCCTAGCAACCTTTTCTGCATCCCAGGTCTCCAACCTCCTAACCGGTGTGTCCATAGGTCTCCTTCTCACATGGTCAAACCATCTTAGTCGATTTTCCATCATCTTGTCCTCTATTATTGGGGCCACTTTTACCTTCTCTCTAATCACCTCATTCCTTAACCGATCTTTCCTTGTATGGCCGCACATCCCCCTCAACATACGCATCTCTGTCACACTCATCTTATGAATGCGACACTACTTCACTGCCCAACACTCCGAGCCGTAAAGTAAGGCAGGTCTAATTGTCGTACGATAAAATTTCCCCTTTAATCTATGGGGCATACCCTTATCACACAAAAACCTCGTAGCACTTTTCCATTTCATCCATCCTGCTTTAATTCTGTGGGCCACATCATCGTCTAACTCTCCATCTTTTTGGATAATAGATGCGAGATATCTAAAGGAATCTAACCCCTCAACAACATTTTCATCGAAAATAATGCTCCCCACCGCCGTCGATCTCGGCCCCGCAAATTGACACCTCACATACTCGGTCTTACTCCTACTTAGCCTAAACCCACGAGTCTCCAACGTATGCCTCCATAATTCCAACTTTCTCTCAACCCCCTCTTTCGTCTCACCAATCAACACAATATCATCCGCAAACATCATACACCAATGGATCTAGTCCTGAATATCCCTTGTCAACTCATCCATAACTATAGCAAAGAGAAAGGGACTAAGTGCGGAACCTTGATGCATACCAATTGTAATGGGGAATTCTTCCGTTCTCCCAACATTAGTTCTAACACTTGTACTAGTCCCCTCATACATGTCCTTTATGAGGTTGATATATTTTCTTGACACACCCTTTCTCGCCAAAGCCCACCAAAGTATTTCTCTCAGGACCCTATTATATGCCTTTTCCAAATCAATAAAAACATATGCAGGTCTTTCTTCCTCTCCTGATGGTGTTCCATCAACTGTCTCATGATAAAAATTGCATCCATAGTCGATCTCCCAGGCATAAAACCAAATTGGTTTTTCGAGATATCTACACATTTCCTAAGCCTCTGCTCGATTATCCTCTACCATAATTTCATCGTATAACTCATATGTTTAATTCCCCGATAGTTGGAACACTCTTGAACATCACCTTTATTCTTATACAAAGGGACTAGAGTGCTTCTTCTCCAAGCTGAAGGCATCTTGTTACCCCTTCAAATCTTGTTGAAGATCAATGTTAACCACTCAATGCCCTTCTCCCCCAAACACCTCCAAACTTCTATGGGTATACCATCTGGCCCCTCTGCCTTCTTTGACCTCATCTTCCTTAATGACTTCCGAACTTCACTCTTTTGTATTCTACGCACAAATTCGCGATTAACCATGCTTGGCGTTACTTGTACATATCCAAAAACTTGTTCCCGAGGTCCATTGAATAGAGTATCAAAATAAGAACTCCACCTAGTCTTTATTTCGTTATCCTGAACTGTAACATCCCGTATTTTCGTAAATAATATTTTAATGATTTTAAAGTATTTTTCGGAAATAATATTATTTTAATAATAAATCGTGAATTTAATTTAAGTTTTTCCGTTAAGTTCCTTCTTAAGAATATTTGAATTCTTAAGATGTCGTTCACTTGGCATTTCATTTCCGACTTGGGTCCGTATCACTTAAAAAAATAAACCCGACTCAAATAAAGGTGAAAGTACAATTTAAAACCCTACCTTAAACCCTTTCATCGACATTTGCACTCCTTCACATCTCCTTCCACTATAACAAAACATCTCCATTTTCACTTTTCTTAAAAGCTTCAAAAGACGATATCGACCCCTTCCCGAACTCGTATCAAGGTAAATTTTATATTTTCGGAATCCTCTCGAGATTTTCAATTTTTCTATCTCTTTCAATTTTCGTTTTGTTGATTTCGAAAAATGGGCTGTTTTGCCCTAAATTACGTTTAAGCTCCTAACACGGGTTTTTTTTTTGTGTTTTAAGGCGAGAATTTGGAGGACTTGAATCAAGGTTCGTATATTGTAGATGAAAGTTTGGAGGAAGACGCATAAAAGGTGACTATTATGAGTAACTCGGCCTTTTTGTTAAGGTAGCACAATTTGTGTTTGTTTTGATGTGGTTTCTGATTTTATGAGTTATTGTTGATGTATGAGTATAGGAATATATTAGGAATTCGTTTTACATGTTCTTCATATGATTTAATTAAGGTTTGCGATGTTTCATATGCTTAATACATTCATTTTCAGATTTTGAGAAGTTAGGACGAATACAAAGTTTGAGCTTAATATGTGTTCTCTTGATTCTTAAATGCTTGTTTATGATTCATATGTATGTTTAATATGCTAGGTAAACTTGTGTTGTTGCAATTGTTAAGATTAGAATCGATTTCTTGAAGTTTTGATGAATGTCGATTTTGCGAAATTTCAGCTCAGGAACTCTGAGTCGGTCGACCGACCGGCAGCCGGTCGACCGGCTGAGAGGTCATCCTGAGTTTTTCCCTTGTTTAAAAAAATTGTTGAAAGGGGGTGCTCAGCCGGGTGGCCGGCCGCTGGTCGACCGGCTGAGACACCTTGTTGTTTGCGTTAGTGTAGAAAGGAAGGCTAGGGAGAAGTCTCCCACTCGGGTGGCCGGCGGTCGGTCAACCGGCTGGGAACCTCTTCCCATTTTTCTCGTTGTTTTACAAAGGCTGTATTGAAGGGGGTTGTCAGCCGGCTGACCGGCAGCCTGTCTGCGACCGGCTGAGGACCCTTCTTTGTATAAAATCGCTTTACCTTTTGATTGGCTTGTCCGATTTGCTTGAGACTTGTTCCGTATGCTTTATACGTGTGCTTGTGGTCTCCGGAGTACGGGCGGCACTATATTGGGTTCGGGAATGGAGTGAGGATAGAGACCCCCCAGTCGGGTAACCGAAAGGAAAACTGGCTCTCCCTCAACTTAGTTCCCGGGGTCAATTAAATGTTATTTAGAGGTCAGTAAAGTTAGGATTAAGGACCTGGTTGTAGTGCATATCGGAATATGTCTGAGTTGGGACCGCTAGAGTACGATGTGTACTGATGTTTGATGCGTGTCAAGTTATGATCTGAGTTGCGATCCTCTAGCTTGACATGTGAGTGTTTGTGGCGTGACGGCCTAGTCTGAGTTGCGACGTATGGACCGTCTCGTGTATGGATGATGCGGTAGGAGATGTCTGAGTTGCGACCTCTGTCCTACCGTGAGTTTGTGTGACCGTAGTGGGTTGGGTCTGAGTTGAGATCCCGATTTCACTACGAAGGGTAATGGTTTTGACTGAGTTGCGTTATGAACCATTATCAGCTGATTGGTATCCATCTGTGCCTGAGTTGCGGCTACGTTTGTATGCTTGTTGACTTGTGTACCAAGTTTACCTGAGTTGGGGTGTGACTTGGACACTGCTGATTGTGTTTAGTTCTTGCCTGAGTTGAGGTAGGTTCTAGATATTGTTGATTACATCTGCTTGCCTGAGTTGGGGTACAGTGTCAGATTGTAACAACCCGACCCGCCACCGTCGTAACACAAACCCAATAAGATGGGTGCACACTTTTGGGCCCATTATTTGTCCTCACTTAGGCCCAAAAGCACAAGGCCTTGTTACTAAGTGGTGGGTGGAAGCTATTATAAACATATCACATGCCTCACATTCTATCGATGTGGGACAACTTTCCTCTCATACTCTTGGGGTGTTACACAGATGTTGCTGATTGATTGTGTTTATATAGAGTGTTGTATATCTTAGAACTGTTCGTCCAAGGCATTGGACGACTCTTAGTCTGGTTTCGTAAATGGTTTGGATTGAAAGACCCCCCGGCCGGGCAACCGGAAGGGAGACTGGCTCTCATTTCAAATAGTTTCCGAAGTTAGTTGAGAGCCTTTGCATAGTATTGCATGTTGATATGAAAGTTGAGATATTGATATATGTACTTCGCATGTTATAAATGTTGTTGTATGTTGAATGCTTTGTATGTTATGTGTCGTTAACAATAGGTGGCTAGGAGAACTCTAGTCACTCCCCACTGATTGTGGCGTACATGTTTTTCATGTATGTAGGTACATGACAGGTTGGTGGCTGATGGGTTACATTGGAGGCTAGCGAGCGATGATCCATTCACCATTGACTTACCCGATATTGTGTAGCTACACCTTGTCGTTTTGGATTTATACTTGAGTGCCTGTAGGGATGTGCCATCCTAGGCTGTTTTGTATTTATACCTTTCGCACTTACATTGTTATACTTATCTATGTTTTGGTTTATATCAGTTTGTAAAGTTTTGTTTTAATTCACCTCGTTTATCATGCATGTTAAAGTTTAAATTCCGCGTAAATTTTGGCATGTTTGTATGTTTTATTTTCCGCTGCGACGAGGGGTTTTACAGTTGGTATCAGAGCGTTACGCTCCTGACACACTCATGTGACCCCCAACCTTAACTTGACCATATAATTGAATAATGAATGAGAGATTGGGTAGATTTAAGGATTTACATTGTAGTCTGTTTGTGATTTCTAATTGTTAAGTTAACACGTGCTTTTCTTCTGAAGGATGGTGAGGACTTCTGCCGTAGAGAATACGATAATGCAAGCCCTCATTCAGGTTGTTGAGAACCAAAGGACTCAAGCTGAAGTTGTTCCTCCTCATCCTCCGCCATGCAATGATGCCAACAGACCTGGTGGCTTTTCTTGGATCGCATCTCAGATGTCTAGGAGTCACGCGAAGACCTACGGCGGTGAAGTTGACCCAGTTGCTCTTTCAGAGTGGTTTCAAGAGATGAAGAAGAGTTTTGCCATGTATTCAGTGGTCAGGGAGGATAGGGTGCGCCTAGCCACTCACTTTTTGACATTGGAGGCTGATAGATGGTGGACTCTGACTGGTCCGACTTTTCTACTGGACCCACTGTTCGATTAGGAAGCGTTCAAGGATAAGATTGAGACTCGCTTCTATCCTAAGGAGCTTCGTTCATAGAGATTAAGGGAATTTATGGATCTCAAGCAAGTGAAGATGACGGTACAGAAGTTCACAGATAAGTGCAACCAGCTAGCTCACTTTGCTTCGAGGTTTATGAGAGACGAGTCTGAGAGGGTGTACTTCTACAGAGGGAAGTTGGGACCCCGTATTGAGAGTATGGTCTGCCGAGACTCTACTTCCTTTGTTGAGGTGTACGATGATGCCATCTGGGCTGAGAGTTCTATCAGGGCTATTGATGCTGAGACTCGTGCTGTTACTGCTAGTGCTTCTTCACATCAGAGATCTATTTATCAGGGCAAGAGGCCTCTTGTTCCATCTTTTGCACCTGCTACTTCTCAGAAGAAGAGGTTTGAGAGGTTTGTCGCTCCGGTCGCTAAGACCACTATTCACGCAGATACTACTTCGGGTACTTGTCACCGTTGTGGTAAATCTCCTCATCCTGGTTTTGATTGCTTCAAGAATGCCTACAAGTGCTACACTTGTAATGGATTTGGGCATAGGTCTTTCGAGTGTCCTGAGAGGAACATGTTGGGTTTATTAGTTACTCATAAACTAATCTTTTAGTCATACTAACATAATCTTTTAATTAACCCTTTAATTAACATATTATAATGATCTTATGCATGCTAAAACAAGCGGAAATAAGAGATTTCGACCCTTACATTTGGTCCGAAAATAAAGCAAGGATGATCCTCCTAGTACCCAAATAAGAATACCTCCTTTGGATGCACCAAGACAACCCTTAACCAACCGAGATCTTGAACAAGCTAGCACAAAACCGGTTTCTCCTTAAACTTATTCTAATCTCTCTAATTAGAATATTATTTCAATACTACAAAATAGTATGATTTTATTATCTTATAATATTTATTTAGAGGTTGTAAAATTCTTCTTACTTAGGCATTTTTTTCGGCTAAGAGTAAGAAGAAGTGAATGAGGGTTTGGTGTTTTTATATAACACACATGCACTAGCTTGTTAAACAATTTACACAAGGTGCATGGGGAGGGGGGTAGCCGGCTATGGGATGTGCAACAAGGGGACAAGTTGCCTTACCCATGCTTCTTAGGGTGGCTCTAGGTAGAGTTTCCAATAAACCCTTTAATGATTATGTTTTGGTGTATTTAGGAGTATAATTAGCTTAAATCAACCCTTAAAGCACAACCACAAAACCGGCACATTCCACTTAAAATGGACTTTATTTCACCATTTTATCAACTTCACAATTTTATGTTATGTGACATCCAATATGTCATAATATAATAAAATAACAATTGTTTTAACTTAATCATACATATTTATCACATAAATATTATTCATAAATTAATAAATCTCATTTATCAAGTTGACAAGTAATTCGAAATTACTAGATGTGAAATGGTCACTTATAATAATCGTCAATACGATTTACAACCTTTGTATTAATTATAACCCAATTCATTCAAATTACGATATTATGAAATATCGTTTAATGTTTAACAATTGACACATTTCAATTTTAAACATAAATCTTACATTAAGATCTAACCTCTAATTTCTCGATATACGAGTTTAAGGAATATGATCAAATCGTATCAATATACATTTGATCATTTTATCAATTAAGGGAATTGTCCTAAAGGTGTGACCTAAAGGGATCAACTGACCACCACCGTCATACGACAGTAATGTCAAACTCTAGCTAACCAATCATTACCGATTAATGTTGGTCAGTTGACTAATAATTCGTATCATCCATTGCGCATTCTCGTCATGAGATTTAATTACGTGATCGCACTATTGTTGAGGACACATTTCCCAACAATCTCCCACTTGTCCTCGACAAGTGTGCGTCACCAATTCTCTTGTCCTATTACAATCTCCCACTCAATGCAAGATGTATCTCTGAGGTCGTACTTGCATTCGATCATATCATGAGTGGTTTCCTCGATCTGGAGAATAACTGTTTGACCGGAATTCTCTACCATAGATACCTTCCCAGCGTGGCCACGCATTTCCAGTTAACTTCTCCTCGATTGGCCCTGAGATTTGAACAACCCTGACAAGGGGTGGACAATTTCTATCGCACTACTTCCTTCAACTAGTCACAGTCAGTCACAACCCAAAACAATCCCATTTGACTCCAGTTACGAAAAGTCGTAGAGAATGGATCAAGGTTATGCCTAAACTGTACCATCTTGGGAGAGTAGTCTTTAGTCTAAGAATTGACTCACAAGAATACTATAGCAGCTCTCGCCACGACCCGGCTATAAAATTTCCAGAACTCTATAAGCGGTCACATTGCCCGACAGAGGGTCTCTTGCAGTCTGCCTATGTGATCGACTAGTCATCACATATGACTCTATGACACTTGAACTTGCCATCAATCGCCTCACACTCTAGTCGCTTTGAGACGTCACCTCATGTAAGCGGCTAGGGACCATACTAAGTCAATCCAGTTCACTTATGGGGTTCAAAATTGTCTCTTACAACCCATTTGGATTCTGACAAAGTATCTTTCACTTTGAGTTAATCATAACTCAAATGATGTTGTCATGCAATAATAGTCAATACTATTACATTGCATTTGATGCACAATCATCTATTTGTATTAGTGTTTTGTGAATAACCTTTATTCATGATTGCAAAACTTACAAATTTTGGTCTCCTTTATTCTCATATTATCCCGTATAATATGATTCTATTTGAGTACATATCTAGAAGTCTTTCTAGATTTTGAGTTTCCTTTCCGGAGGAAAGCTCCCACTGTTATCTTATAATTTGTGACGTATCAATATACTGGATGGATTAAAAATCACTCTCTATAGTCACTTATGTACTGAAATCTATATTGTAGTCTATTTATGATTTCATCATTCTAATAATTTTCACTTATCTTGGCCATTTGATAATGGTTTCATTCATCGTTATGAATAATGTATCTAACCATTCTAATTTCTAATGGGCGACCTTTTATTATCCATATAATAAACCTTCCCATTAAAACTCCATCATCATATGATACAAATTATTTTATTCATCTAAATTGATTACCTCTTATTCTTTCCTCTTAAAGAATCACCCATTCTCTCTAAATGGTAGGTTTCAATTCTTTAATGAATATTGTTCCCACTGAAAACAATATCTCTCGATATCTTAAATGAACCTTTCATTTCTCGCATGTTTAACTATTACTCGAATTATTATCACTATCTCTATAGTGATCCATCTTTTCAGATCATACCTTCTGACACAACATAAACTACTGTCGAGGGGACTGAGATGATTTCTCCTCTATTATCTTATAATCATAGAAAAATCATTATTTCGAATCGGTCTTGCCTCCGAATAGATAGATGATTTCTCCTCTATTATCTTATAATCTTTAAAAAATCACTATCTCATGGAGCCGATCTTCCTTCCGAATTCATACGGGGTTTCCCACTGAAACAATGAACACAAAGAACCTTTCTTCGAGTGTCCTCCCGTAGTTTCTTCAGTGTAGCTTTCTTCGAGTGTCCTCCCGTAGTTTCTTTTGTTATCTTATTTAGGTTTTTTCTTAAGAACCTTTTCAGGAATCTTCTCTAAGATCCTATAGTTATATCATTGGTTTGTAGGTCGAATAATTTCTCCCACTCTATCCTTTAAAATAACCTTTATTTGTTCAAGGATAGCTTATTTCGATGGTACCAATGTATAAAAGTTTATGGTATGATGAATACATTCTCATTTTCACTTAAAATGAAAATCTTATAATGAACTAATATTGTCTCATTTTGATTGAAAGTATCTCATGGGGTGTAGTTCTCCGTTTTAATCAACACTTTGATTATATTATACTTGATCGTATCAATGTTTATTGCGTGATAAAAATCACTATTATTCATGTTTTAACAAGGCATGCAATTTATTTGACAAATCAAAACATTGATTAAGAACAAAAGTAGTGACTCGGGTTGAAAACCAAGTCACTAATATCCAAAATTACAACCATTGTTTTAGGATTTTAATCCTTGTCTTACAAGAAAGTAAATTGTTCTAAAATAAAATGCAAAATATGAAAGAAGACGATATGAAAATTAGAGGCTAGCTCTTCAAGTCTTCGATCAATTTGGATGCTACCATAGCCACCCAAGTAAGGAACTTCAAGCTTCCTTCTCCTTGCCCTTATCATTATTAGGAGGCGCCCCTTTAAAACAATTAAAAAGGGTAAATATCAACACACTTGTATCATTATACATAAGTTGATAAATGACATGAATTTAAACGAGAATTATTACCTACGGCGGTTGCCTTCCCATTTTTGAGATCGCTTAAGTATTTGGGGCAATTTCGCTTCCAATGACCGATCCTCGTGCAATAATGGCACTTGTCTTGCTCTTTTGAAGACGAGGTGGAAGCGCCTTTCGAAAAGGTCTTTTCTTTGGTCGCCTTGGGCTTGAACGTTTTCTTGCCCTTGCCTTTCGAGGCATTCCTTTTGAAGCTCGTTTTCCCTTTCTTTTCGATGTTCAAAACATCATTGGTGGAACTTTCATGAAGTCCCATGTCCCTTTCGGCTTGGACTAGCATCTTATGCAACTCATCCAACGTGGTCTCTTGGTTTCGCATATTAAAATTCACCCGGAATAGAGCATACGCTTTAACCTTATTGAGCGAGTGAAGAACTCGGTCAATAATTAGAGAGTCGGGAACATCAACATTTTGAGCTTTTAGAGTCTCCGCGAGCTCAACGAGTTTGAGCACATGAGGGCTTATCTTTTGCCCTTCCTTGAATGTAATGTCAAAGAAGGCGGAAGCCGCCTCATATTGAATCACCCTTGGAGTTTGCGAAAACATGGTCGCAAGCTTGGTATAAATTTCATACGATGTGGTCAACTTAATCATACTCCTTTGGAGATCCGGCTCCATGGAGAAGATGAGCACATTTTTAAGAGCGGAGGACTCTTTCATGTAGGCTTCATAGGCCTCACGAGTTTGGGCCGACGAACGAGCGGTCGGAGCGGTCGGAGCGGCTTCGGATAGGTAACGACTCTTATCGTCACCTTGAGCGGCCAAAAGCAATTGCGCATCCCAATCCCTAAAATTGGAACCATGCTTATCGAGTTTACAACGATCCATAAAGGATCGAAGCCATGATACGTTAGTGAGAGGTGGAGCGTTGGTTGCCATTGATGAGGTTGAAAATTAAACTACAATAATAAAAGGAAAAACAACATCATTTTAAAAATTCGTAATTTAAACTAGAAACTTTAACAAGTTTAGTTATATATTTACTTAATGATCTCTTACCCAATTAAGTAAACAATCCCGAGACCCAAACCCATACTAATTCGGGCACGGTGTTGCCGATTCAACCCGTATCGGTATAATTTGGTGGATTAACCCTTTAATCGGTTCTACTCTTAGAACTCTCGGTCGACAATTTTCTTAAAATTATCTTTAGCCCGAACTTATTGCAACTACGGTTACGAATACTTTCGTTGAGATCAACCAAATTTCAAGGTATAATCTTATTACCCCACTTAACCAACGTGACAATTTTACTACCCCGGTGTAGCCGAGCCTACGTTCTTGTGAAGAAGGGATTCATGGGTCCGTACTTTTTGGTAAGGCTAAGTCTCAATATTTATATGTAAGAGATCTAGTCAAATTATTATCTATCTCCGTTTAAGTGAACTAAGTCGGTGAATTATTGATAAAATAAAAGACTAGGTCGACTAGGTCGAAACATGCATGATACGATGTATGACGATTTGGCTATGCATGCAAACATATAAAAGCAAATAAAAGCATAAAAGTAAACCCTAGTATGGCCTTTCCTAGAAAAGAAATAATAAAAGTACAAATTCGGAAACCAACTCCTTTGGTCCCTTGAACTTCACGCGGCACGCACTTCGAGGTAAACACCGTCTTTGTCGGAACTCCTTTCCGAATGGCGCCGTCTTCAAGGAACTCCGGATTTTACAAAATTACAACTTTTCTAGTCTACTTTATACATTATAAAATAGAAATAAATTACTATTGGGTGATACGAGATCACAAAATTACAACCGAATCGGTAACCCCTTTCATTACGGGAAATACCGATTAAAACTAAGGCCATACTAAGTAAATTACATAATTCCCAAAATTACGTAAATAAATCATGACATTCATAATAAAATATGCAATGCTTATGTAAATATGAATTAACATGCAAACCCTAAGCCAAATCGTCCTATTTAAAACACTTATTTAAATAGTTATCGCAAACCTCGGTTTATGGAATCGCGTGTTTTAACGATTAACAACACTATGCATTATATGAAACGGTTTTCATCCTTAAGTTAATCATCCTAACTCGCATAGGATTCAAAATTTAGTCTTACTCAAACTTTGAACATGACTTAACTTAATATATATCAATATTGATCGGTATTACTCGGTTTTACGGGAAAAATAATATAAAAGTCCAAAAGAGTCATAAAAATTTCGAAAATTCAAAATTCAAATTTTGAAAAATCCAGAATGTTCTTAAAATTTTCAGAATCTTAAAATATTAGTATTTATACGGTTTTAATATTATTTCGAAAATAACACGTAAAACGAGCATTTTAAGTCGGAAAATTCAATAATTAACTTCTTAAATGCAAATTAAATACTAATAATATTTTTATACCTTCCAAAACATTTTAAGAACACAAAATGGACAGAAAATTAAATGGCACATAGCCCCCTAGCCGAAATTTTAAAAGATGACTCTAAATATTCAATTTTTAAATGCTACCTTTAACAAATTAAAATTAAATCAAATCTGAAACTTTTGGCTCCCAAGAATATTTTCATGATGAACATATCATATATGACTAATATGGGTTACATATTTCGGCCATTTTAACAACTTTTGCAAATTTTAACGATTTACGTCATATATCGTACGATTTTAACCATTAAAATTATTTCTCTTATTGCATTTTAACACTTAAAATTCATATAACACGTTTTATAAGTCCATAAATTACGAAAAATCATATTCATATTATAGAAAATAAATGTGATAACATACTGAAAAATCTCGGCCAAAAGAAGATTTTTGCTATTTTTCCCAAAATAAACGATTTTAACCATTAAAACTCTATAAAAACCGAGATTTAATATACCATAAGTCAATATTCATGCAATTTATTTTCCAAATATTCTAAAACATTTTAGAAAACAGTAGGTAATCATGCTTAACTTGTTTCGTGCATATCATATATTAAACGAAACTTCAAATTTTATTTTGTTATCACTATAACTCCGTAAAACACGTAAACGGAAAGCATGCAAACAACCTATTGCTCTGATACCAATTGTTGGGTTTATTAGTTACTCATAAACTAATCTTTTAGTCATACTAACATAATCTTTTAATTAACCCTTTAATTAACATATTATAATGATCTTATGCATGCTAAAACAAGCGGAAATAAGAGATTTCGACCCTTACATTTGGTCCGAAAATAAAGCAAGGATGATCCTCCTAGTACCCAAATAAGAATACCTCCTTTGGATGCACCAAGACAACCCTTAACCAACCGAGATCTTGAACAAGCTAGCACAAAACCGGTTTCTCCTTAAACTTATTCTAATCTCTCTAATTAGAATATTATTTCAATACTACAAAATAGTATGATTTTATTATCTTATAATATTTATTTAGAGGTTGTAAAATTCTTCTTACTTAGGCATTTTTTTTCGGCTAAGAGTAAGAAGAAGTGAATGAGGGTTTTGTGTTTTTATATAACACACATGCACTAGCTTGTTAAACAATTTACACAAGGTGCATGGGGAGGGGGGTAGCCGGCTATGGGATGTGCAACAAGGGGACAAGTTGCCTTACCCATGCCACTACAACAATTCACACATTTAGTGGCATTTATCTAGTGGCAATAGATAAAAATGCCACCTTTAATTAAACTTAGGTGGCATTTAATCTTGCAAAAGTAATAAATGTCGCCTTATGCCTATTCCAGCCGCGCGCCAGATTACCCGCCTTTTATTTCCCCAAATATTTCCCCCAAATATTCACCCACTCAAAGAACACTCCAGAAACCGTATTATCTCCCCCAAATATTGAAATCGTCATAAACCCTAAATTCTAAGACTGATTGTACCCTTCATCCGCGCTAAATTCGAACACTAGTACTGAGCCCTTAATACGGTATGCACTTCTCTTCTTCCTCTTTTTTTAATCATCAATTGTTCAATTTTCAGATTTTATTTGTTACCCTTTAATTTTTTTTGTTAATTTTATCCACTAATTAACGTTATAATTTTGTTGGTGTGGTTTAATTTCTTTTTATAGTTGTTTATTCTCTTAGTTTTGCATTTTTACCATAGTTTGACCTTGATTTCATTTGGATCGATTTACACATAGAAATTGTTGATTAATGAAAAAGAGTAATGACGACATATAGCCATGGAATTGTTGATTAATTTCCTTAATTCTAGTTTGGTAGTAGACATGTAGCCATGGAATTGTTGATTAATCAATAAGGGTAAGGACGACATGTAGCCATGGTAATGAGTTTGGTTTATTTTAACATGATATTATCCGTCTTAAGTTTAAGATGAGTCAAGTATTATAGATGAGACAAGAGAATAACGAATAGGGATGTTTGTCATTTGTATGTAAGTGGGTGTATATTTGACTTGTTTTAGTTTTAAGACGGATAATACCCGTCTTAAGATAGACTTACTGCTTATTTAGTACGAAACCATTTTCGTGTCACACATATTGTTCTTCCTGCAGTGGTCCAATAAATTCAGAAATTGTTGATTAATGAAAGAGGGTAATGACGGCAGGTAGGCCATGGCATTGTTGATTAATTTTCCTAATTCTAGTTTGGTAGTAGCAATGAGTACACAAATTTTGGTTTATTTTAACATGATATTATCCGTCTTAAGTTTAATATGAGTCAAGAATTATAGATGAGACAAGAGAATAATGAATAGGGATAACAAAATGTTTGTCATTTGTATGTGAGTGGGTGTATATTTGACTTGTTTTAATCTTAAGACGGATAATACCCGTCGTAAAATAGACTTACTGCTTAATTAGTACGAAACCTTAAGACGGATTGTTTGGACTGTTTGTCATATGGATTAAAAGTAAGTGGTTGTATATTTGACTTTTGGTAAGAGTAAAATGTAAATGTAAGTACATAAAAATTTGAAATAATGTTTTAAATTTGACTAATCTGATTGTTTGGACTGTTTGTCATATGGATTTAAGTGGTTGTATATTTAACTTGTCTTAACCTTAAGACGGATATACCCGTCTTAAGAGAGCAACTTATTTATTACTAAACCATGTCGTACCATAAGAGTACTACGAGTAAGAGGATGTATGCATATGTTTTCTCTTTTTTTTGCATTATAGTATGTTTGTAACTCTATGCCTCTATTAAGTGTGTTTGTAGCTGTATCACGTGTCCACTCACCAATTGATAAATATAATTTGATGTGCTCTGTTTGATAGTTGGTTATCGTGTCAAAAAATTAAAGTAGTTTAAATTGCTTGATACTTGTTTAAATCATTGATCAATTTCTCATTCACTTAATTTTGGATGATTGCTTTATAAATTCATCACTACTCTGAATTCGGAAGCTTTGCTTTTAAATAATTTATGTTATGCTATCAGGATCATGGATGGTAGAAATCGCAAATGGATTGGTAGTGACAATCGGTATGAGTATTTAAGTGGGGTTTCTGATTTTTTGAATTTTGCCTTTAGCAAAGATAAGGATGGGAAGGTCCCTTGTCCATGTACCAAATGTTTAAATCGCTTTACTTTAGACAAGGTACATATGTATGACCACCTTGTGATAAACAGAATGATGGTAGATTATGATGTTTGGTACTGTCATGGTGAATCAATGTGTGACAAAGTTTCTGAAATAAACGCAAGAACTATTGATGCATCTAATGATGGTAATGAGAATGTTAATGGTAGGGGGTAATGAGGATACAATGAGATTATTATCTGACATTATAAGAGCTTCTAACTTGGCACAAAATGTTGTTGATGATGGTGGTAGTGTCCAAGAAAGTATATCTGTTAGCAATGATAATCAGGACGGTTTAGAGAGCCCTAATATTGGTGCTGCCCAGGCTGAAATAGAAAAATACAATTTATTTGTTAAAGATGTTGATAGAGAGCTTTATCCTGGGTGTAAGAATTTTAACCGGTTATCATTTTTGTTACAATTATACAACATTAAGTGCAGATTTGGTTGGTCTAATTCGTCTTTCGATGTCTTGGTTAAACTACTTAAATAAGCTTTTCCTGAAGGTGAGACTTTACCTAATTCTTTTAATGAATGTAAAAAGATTGTCAATGGATTAGGTCTCTCATATGTAGATATTGACGTGTGTCCACATGATTGTATGCTATTTTGGAAAGAGCATTTGGGGTCACAAGAGTGTGTAAAATGCCATGCTTCTAGATGGAAGACGACAGTCAATAAACCCGATGATCCTACCTCAGTTCCCAAAAAAAAAAAAAAATTCCCTCAAATGTATTACGATACTTTCCCTTAGGACCTAGACTCCAAAGAATTTATATGTCACCAGAATTAGCAATTAACATGAAATGGCATGCCATAGAACGTACAAAAGATGGCATTCTTAGGCATCCTGCTGATGCAGAGGCTTGGAGTTGTTTTGACAGTAGATACCCAGACTTTGCCCTTGAACCTCGTAACGTTAGGTTGGGCCTAGCAAGTGATGGTTTTAATCCGTTTGGTAGAATGGATAGCACTCATAGCATTTGGCCAGTTATTTTAATACCTTATAACTTACCTCTATGGTTGTGAAAGAAGAAGGAGAACTTCATTTTATCGATGATTATTCCTGGCCCAAAGTCACCTGGAAATAATATTGATGTCTACTTGCAACCTCTTATAGAAGAATTAGTAGACCTGTGGGAAAATGGTATACCTACATTTGATTCCTCAGTCCAGGAAGTCTTTTAAATGCGTGCATCATTATGTTGGACAATTAATGATTATCCCGCTCTAGGAAACTTGTCTGGTTGGAACATACATGGCAAGTTTGGTTGTGTTTCATGCAATACGAGTTATTGTGCCAAAAGGTTGAAACATGGTCATAAGTTTTCTTACATGGATCATCAGCGCTTTGTTGCTGATGTCACAAAATGCAAACCACCTTCGGGATCTGAACTGTTACAGCAACTTAAAGATATTAATTTTTCTTTGGGGAAACTTAATGACCCACCTACGGGGGTGACTGATGGTACATGGAAAATGAAGAGTATATTTTTCAAGCTTCCTTATTGGGAGTTTAATTTAGTGCGTCATAATCTCGATGTCATGCATATCGAAAAAAATGTATGCGACAACATCATATACACACTTCTGAATGTTGGAAAGAAATCAAAAGACAATTTGAGTGCAAGAATGGACCTTAGACTTCTTGGGATTAGGAAGAAATTATGGCCACAATCACGAGGGAAGAGAACATTTTTGCCACCAGCTCCTTATTGTTTGACTAAAGAGGGTAAAAAGTGTTTTCTAAAGGTCTTGAAAAAAGTCAAATTTCCAGATGGGTACGCCTCTAACATATCTCGATGCGTCGAAAAGAATAACACTTTGTCTGGACTTAAAAGTCATGATTGCCATGTCCTAATGCAATGTGTTCTCCCGGTTGCTTTGAGAGGAAATTTAAATGACAAAGTTACATCTACTTTGATTGAGCTATGTACCATGTTTAGAGTCCTCTCTGGAAAAACACTTCACATCCATGAGCTCGATCTACTTGATCAATGAAAGGTTGCTAAAATTCTTTGTTCTTTGGAGAAGATATTTTTACCTTCTTTTTTCACTGTTAGCGTCCACCTAGTCATTCACCTAATTCATGAAGCTAGGGTAAGCGGGCCAGTGCATTACCGTTGGATGTATCCCATAGAGAGGTAATAATTAATTCACTTTTTTCAAAATTGTTTTAATATTTATCTGTGTAATTATTCAAATTAACAAAATTCTGTTTTCTGCCATGTTTTTCTAGGCACTTAAAAACCTTGAAGTCTTATGTTCGAAATCAGGCTCGGCCAGAAGGTTCCATTGCAAAGGCTTACCTTGCTGATGAATGCCTCATCTTTTGCTCAAGGTATCTAAAAGGAGTAGAGCCAAAAAGTTATCCTCGTAATAATGCCGACACCGTAGAAGTAGACAACGATGAAGAAGGGCAATCTTTATTTCCTTCTGAAGGTAGACCATATGGAAGTACTCTTGGATTTAGAATGGAAGAAACAATGTGGAAGCAAGCACATCTTTCACTTCAGCATGGGAGATAGAAGAGCATGGGAGATAGAAGAGCTCTCTTTAGTAAGAGTCTCTTTAGTCAGAGTCATAGACAGGTTTGTGCTTGTCTCCTACGGTTATAATATATTAGCGATTGAGTCTCTTTAGTCAGAGTCATAAACAGTAGTTGCAGATCTTTCACTTCAGCATGGGAGATAGAAGAGCTTTGCCCACTGTCGTAGGTTTGTTTATGGCTGGTAGTTAGAGTATTGGGCTTGATTTACCCTTGTTAAAAGAGTTGTGAAAGAAGGAATGACTTCTTATGTTATGGGTCCTCAAGCTAAGTCTTGAAAGCAAAGAAATCGAAAAGCTAAATGGAATAGAGAAACATCAAAATAATAACATGTTACTGCAGTAGAAGTTCTAAGCATTATGTCCAGAGAACAACAAACATTTATTTAGCTTAAGGTGCCAAGTGAAGAGACCCACTAATCCTTCCCAGAATGCACAACCATTCACAATAACGACTATGTCGCTTTACTACCCTAGAGATCATTCAATAACAACTTTTAATTAGCGGAATTTAACATGTAGAGCTAGCCTGAATTGATTTGTCACATGAATTTTATTTGAGCAGACTTTTGATGGAGTGCCTCCATCCCGAGCTCATGTGTTCTTGGAGACTCACAAGGACCGCAAAACTGGACCTGCTCCAATGGATGAAAAATCAAAGCAAGCAGTGGTAAGAACCATGTTAAACTCTTAAGTTAATTAATAGTAAGTTTGACTAAGTATGTTTGAACATATGAGAATTTTGGTGTGATAGTTAGAATATTTTGTTCTTAACAATGCGGCTGAACATACTCCAACAGATGGTAATTTTTTTGTGCTTGTAGGAAATGATCAATGACAAACTAAATGATATGCCAAATAATAAAGAAGTTACAAATGGAGCTGTTGCTTGGGATGGAGATATATACTCTCAAGTGATGAATGAAATTATAGGTCCGGAGAGAAAAGGTCGAGTCCGTGGCCTTGGTAAAGGCCCATCATCTCTGGCATCTACAAGTTGCAACGCTAACCAAGAGGGGTTTGATGGTGATGATCACATTTTATGTAATGAAAAAATCCAGTTTTTGGAGTACGAACTCAAGAAGGTGAATGATAAATGTGTCAAGATACAAGAGGACAATATCGAAATGCAAAGAAAAACACAAGAGGAGTTAGCCTTGCTAAAGATGGCTTTATTTGGTAGAGATATCCTTAGTCATGGTACATAGTCGACGCTTTGTCAATTGTAATGACAAGAAATTTTTGTAAATGCTCTATTAGCTATAAAGCTAATAAACTCTAGCATTTTGTTTTTTGGATGATATCAAGTTACGCTTGAGATTATTTTTTGATAAGGTCGTAATGAATTGAGTTAGTCTTACTAAAGCCTTATATGACGAGTTTTAATTTTAATATTATATACGATATTTCATTTTATATGTTTTTGTCTTTTTTACTAGTTACACGTATTTTTTTATTTTACGGAAAACAAATAGATATAATAGTTTAAATAAAACAAATAATATCACGCGAATCTAGGCAACAAAATAAAAATCTAATATTAAAATAAAAATAAAAATGATGGATCTCTTAATTCTTAAGATAGGGATTAGATGGCGTTTATCCTGGCCTTTACCAGCATATCAATTAAATGCCACTATAGCTTTTAAAGACACTGATTAAGGCGGCATTTACCTAAACGCTGCTATATGTTTACGCGACATTTATATATGCCGCTAGAACCAAAATTAAACGCTGCTAAAGATGAGTAATGTTGTAGTGATGCTTCTTAGGGTGGCTCTAGGTAGAGTTTCCAATAAACCCTTTAATGATTATGTTTTGGTGTATTTAAGAGTATAATTAACTTAAATCAACCCTTAAAACACAACCACAAAACCGGCACATTCCACTTAAAATGGACTTTATTTCACCATTTTATCAACTTCACAATTTTATGTTATGTGACATCCAATATGTCATAATATAATAAAATAACAATTGTTTTAACTTAATCATACATATTTATCACATAAATATTATTCATAAATTAATAAATCTCATTTATCAAGTTGACAAGTAATTCGAAATTACTAGATGTGAAATGGTCACTTATAATAATCGTCAATACGATTTACAACCTTTGTATTAATTATAACCCAATTCATTCTAATTACGATATTATGAAATATCGTTTAATGTTTAACAATTGACACATTTCAATTTTAAACATAAATATTACATTAAGATCTAACCTCTAATTTCTCGATATACGAGTTTAAGGAGTATGATCAAATCGTATCAATATACATTTGATCATTTTATCAATTAAGGGAATTGTCCTAAAGGTGTGACCTAAAGGGATCAACTGACCACCACCGTCATACGACAGTAATGTCAAACTCTAGCTAGCCAATCATTACCGATTAATGTTGGTCAGTTGACTAATAATTCGTATTATCCCTTGCACATTCTCGTCATGAGATTTAAATACGTGATCGCACTATTGTTGAGGACACATTTCCCAACAATCTCCCACTTGTCCTCGACAAGTGTGCGTCACCAATTCTCTTGTCCTATTACAATCTCCCACTCAATGCAAGATGTCTCTCTGAGGTCGTACTTGCATTCGATCATATCATGAGTGGTTGCCTCGATCTGGAGAATAACTGTTTGACCGGAATTATCTACCATAGATACCTTCCGAGCGTGGCCACGCATTTCCAGTTAACTTCTCCTCGAGTGGCCCTGAGATTTGAACAACCCTGACAAGGGGTGGACAATTTCTATCGCACTACATCCTTCAACTAGTCACAGTCAGTCACAACCCAAAACAATCCCATTTGACTCCAGTTACGAAAAGTCGTAGAGAATGGATCAAGGTTATGCCTAAACTGTACCATCTTGGGAGAGTAGTCTTTAGTCTAAGAATTGACTCACAAGAATACTATAGCAGCTCTCGCCACGACCCGGCTATAAAATTTCCAGAACTCTATAAGCGGTCACATTGCCCGACAGAGGGTCTCTTGCAGTCTGCCTATGTGATCGACTAGTCATCACATATGACTCTATGGCACTTGAACTTGCCATCAATCGCCTCACACTCTAGTCGCTTTGAGACGTCACCTCATGTAAGCGGCTAGGGACCATACTAAGTCAATCCAGTTCACTTATGGGGTTCAAAATTGTCTCTTACAACCCATTTGGATTCTGACAAAGTATCTTTCACTTTGAGTTAATCATAACTCAAATGATGTTGTCATGCAATAATAGTCAATACTATTACATTGCATTTGATGCACAATCATCTATTTGTATTAATGTTTTGTGAATAACCTTTATTCATGATTGCAAAACTTACAAATTTTGGTCTCCTTTATTCTCATATTATCCCGTATAATATGATTCTATTTGAGTACATATCTAGAACTCTTTCTAGATTTTGAGTTTCCTTTCCGGAGGAAAGCTCCCACTGTTATCTTATAATTTGTGATGTATCAATATACTGGAGGGATTAAAAATCACTCTCTATAGTCACTTATGTACTGAAATCTATATTGTAGTCTATTTATGATTTCATCATTCTAATAATTTTCACTTATCTTGGCCATTTGATAATGGTTTCATTCATCGTTATGAATAATGTATCTAACCATTCTAATTTCTAATGGGCGACCTTTTATTATCCATATAATAAACCTTCCCATTAAAACTCCATCATCATATGATACAAATTATTTTATTCATCTAAATTGATTACCTCTTATTCTTTCCTCTTAAAGAATCACCCATTCTCTCTAAATGGTAGGTTTCAATTCTTTAATGAATATTGCTCCCACTGAAAACAATATCTCTCGATATCTTAAATGAACCTTTCATTTCTCGCATGTTTAACTATTACTCGAATTATTATCACTATCTCTATAGTATTCCATCTTTTCAGATCATACCTTCTGACACAACATAAACTACTGTCGAGGGGAGTGAGATGATTTCTCCTCTATTATCTTATAATCATAGAAAAATCATTATTTCGAATCGGTCTTGCCTCCGAATAGATAGATGATTTCTCCTCTATTATCTTATAATCTTTGAAAAATCACTATCTCGTGGAGCCGATCTTCCTTCCGAATTCATACGGGGTTTCCCACTGAAACAATGAACACAAAGAACCTTTCTTCGAGTGTCCTCCCGTAGTTTCTTCAGTGTACCTTTCTTCGAGTGTCCTCCCGTAGTTTCTTTTGTTATCTTATTTAGGTTTCTTCTTAAGAACCTTTTTAGGAATCTTCTCTAAGATTCTATAGTTATATCATTGGTTTGTAGGTCGAATAATTTCTCCCACTCTATCCTTTAAAATAACCTTTATTTGTTCAAGGATAGCTTATTACGATCGTACCAATGTATATAAGTTTATGGTATGATGAATACATTCTCATTTTCACTTAAAATGAAAATCTTATAATGAACTAATATTGTCTCATTTTGATTGAAAGTATCTCATGGGGTGTAGTTCTCCGTTTTAATCAACACTTTGATTATATTATACTTGATCGTATCAATGTTTATTGCATGATAAAAATCACTATTATTCATGTTTTAACAAGGCATGCAATTTATTTGACAAATCAAAACATTGATTAAGAACAAAAGTAGTGACTCGGGTTGAAAACCAAGTCACTAATATCCAAAATTACAACCATTGTTTTAGGATTTTAATCCTTGTCTTACAAGAAAGTAAATTGTTCTAAAATAAAATGCAAAATATGAAAGAAGACGATATGAAAATTAGAGGCTAGCTCTTCAAGTCTTCGATCAATTTGGATGCTACCATAGCCACCCAAGTAAGGAACTTCAAGCTTCCTTCTCCTTGCCCTTATCATTATTAGGAGGCGCCCCTTTAAAACAATTAAAAAGGGTAAATATCAACACACTTGTATCATTATACATAAGTTGATAAATGACATGAATTTAAACGAGAATTATTACCTACGGCGGTTGCCTTCCCATTTTTGAGATCGCTTAAGTATTTGGGGCAATTTCGCTTCCAATGACCGATCCTCGTGCAATAATGGCACTTGTCTTGCTCTTTTGAAGACGAGGTGGAAGCGCCTTTCAAAAAGGTCTTTTCTTTGGTCGCCTTGGGCTTGAACGTTTTCTTGCCCTTGCCTTTCGAGGCATTCCTTTTGAAGCTCGTTTTCCCTTTCTTTTCGATGTTCAAAACATCCTTGGTGGAACTTTCATGAAGTCCCATGTCCCTTTCGGCTTGGATTAGCATCTTATGCAACTCATCCAACGTGGTCTCTTGGTTTCGCATATTAAAATTCACCCGGAATAGAGCATACGCTTTAACCTTATTGAGCGAGTGAAGAACTCGGTCAATAATTAGAGAGTCGGGAACATCAACATTTTGAGCTTTTAGAGTCTCCGCGAGCTCAACGAGTTTGAGCACATGAGGGCTTATCTTTTGCCCTTCCTTGAATGTAATGTCAAAGAAGGCGGAAGCCGCCTCATATTGAATCACCCTTGGAGTTTGCGAAAACATGGTCGCAAGCTTGGTATAAATTTAATACGATGTGGTCAACTTAATCATACTCCTTTGGAGATCCGGCTCCATGGAGAAGATGAGCACATTTTTAAGAGCGGAGGACTCTTTCATGTAGGCTTCATAGGCCTCACGAGTTTGGGCCGACGAACGAGCGGTCGGAGCGGGAGGAGCGGCTTCGGATAGGTAACGACTCTTATCGTCACCTTGAGCGGCCAAAAGCAATTGCGCATCCCAATCCTTAAAATTGGAACCATGCTTATCGAGTTTACAACGATCCATAAAGGATCGAAGCCATGATACGTTAGTGAGAGGTGGAGCGTTGGTTGCCATTGATGAGGTTGAAAATTAAACTACAATAATAAAAGGAAAAACAACATCATTTTAAAAATTCGTAATTTAAACTAGAAACTTTAACAAGTTTAGTTATATATTTACTTAATGATCTCTTACCCAATTAAGTAAACAATCCCGAGACCCAAACCCATACTAATTCGGGCACGGTGTAGCCGATTCAACCCGTGTCGGTATAATTTGGTGGATTAACCCTTTAATCGGTTCTACTCTTAGAACTCTCGGTCGACAATTTTCTTAAAATTATCTTTAGCCCGAACTTATTTCAACTACGGTTACGAATACTTTCGTTGAGATCAACCAAATTTCAAGGTGTAATCTTATTACCCCACTTACCCAACGTGACAATTTTAGTACCCCGGTGTAGCCGAGCCTACGTTCTTGTGAAGAAGGGATTCATGGGTCCGTACTTTTTGGTAAGGCTAAGTCTCAATATTTATATGTAAAAGATCTAGTCAAATTATTATCTATCTCCGTTTAAGTGAACTAAGTCGGTGAATTATCGATAAAATAAAAGACTAGGTCGACTAGGTCGAAACATGCATGATACGATGTATGACGATTTGGCTATGCATGCAAACATATAAAAGCAAATAAAAGCATAAAAATAAACCCTAGTATGGCCTTTCCTAGAAAAGAAATAATAAAAGTACAAATTCGGAAACCAACTCCTTTGGTCCCTTGAACTTCACGCGGCACGCACTTCGAGGTAAACACCGTCTTTGTCGGAACTCCTTTCCGAATGGCACCGTATTCAAGGAACTCCGGATTTTACAAAATTACAAATTTTCTAGTCTACTTTATACATTATAAAATAGAAATAAATTACAATTCGGTGATACGAGATCACAAAATTACAACCGAATCGGTAACCCCTTTCATTACGGGAAATACCGATTAAAACTAAGGCCATACTAAGTAAATTACATAATTCCCAAAATTACGTAAATAAATCATGACATTCATAATAAAATATGCAATGCTTATGTAAATATGAATTAACATGCAAACCCTAAGCCAAATCGTCCTATTTAAAACACTTATTTAAATAGTTATCGCAAACCTCGGTTTATGGAATCGCGTGTTTTAACGATTAACAACACTATGCATTATATGAAACGGTTTTCATCCTTAAGTTAATCATCCTAACTCGCATAGGATTCAAAATTTAGTCTTACTCAAACTTTGAACATGACTTAACTTAATATATATCAATATTGATCGGTATTACTCGGTTTTACGGGAAAAATAATATAAAAATCCAAAAGAGTCATAAAAATTTCGAAAATTCAAAATTCAAATTTTGAAAAATCCAGAATGTTCTTAAAATTTTCAGAATCTTAAAATATTAGTATTTATATGGTTTTAATATTATTTCGAAAATAACACGTAAAACGAGCATTTTAAGTCGTAAAATTCAATAATTAACTTCTTAAATGCAAATTAAATATTAATAATATTTTTATACCTTCCAAAACATTTTAAGAACACAAAATGGACAGAAAATTAAATGGCACATAGCCCCCTAGCCGAAATTTTAAAAGATGACTCTAAATATTCAATTTTTAAATGCTACCTTTAACAAATTAAAATTAAATCAAATCTGAAACTTTTGGCTCCCAAGAATATTTTCATGATAAACATATCATATATGACTAATATGGGTTACATATTTCGGCCATTTTAACAACTTCTGCAAATTTTAACGATTTACGTCATATATCGTACGATTTTAACCTTTAAAATTATTTCTCTTATTGCATTTTAACACTTAAAATTCATATCACACGTTTTATAAGTCCATAAATTACGAAAAATCATATTTATATTATAGAAAATACATGTGATAACATACTGAAAAATCTCGGCCAAAAGAAGATTTTTGCTATTTTTCCCAAAATAAACGATTTTAACCATTAAAACTCTATAAAAACCGAGATTTAATATACCATAAGTCAATATTCATGCAAAATATATTCCAAATATTCTAAAACATTTTAGAAAACAGTAGGTAATCATGCTTAACTTGTTTCGTGCATATCATATATTAAACGAAAATTCAAATTTTATTTTGTTATCACTATAACTCCGTAAAAAACGTAAACGGAAAGCATGCAAACAACCTATTGCTCTGATACCAATTGTTGGGTTTATTAGTTACTCATAAACTAATCTTTTAGTCATACTAACATAATCTTTTAATTAACCCTTTAATTAACATATTATAATGATCTTATGCATGCTAAAACAAGCGGAAATAAGAGATTTCGACCCTTACATTTGGTCTGAAAATAAAGCAAGGATGATCCTCCTAGTACCCAAATAAGAATACCTCCTTTGGATGCACCAAGACAACCCTTAACCAACCGAGATCTTGAACAAGCTAGCACAAAACCGGTTTCTCCTTAAACTTATTCTAATCTCTCTAATTAGAATATTATTTCAATACTACAAAATAGTATGATTTTATTATCTTATAATATTTATTTAGAGGTTGTAAAATTCTTCTTACTTAGGCATTTTTTTTCGGCTAAGAGTAAGAAGAAGTGAATGAGGGTTTTGTGTTTTTATATAACACACATGCACTAGCTTGTTAAACAATTTACACAAGGTGCATGGGGAGGGGGGTAGCCGGCTATGGGATGTGCAACAATGGGACAAGTTGCCTTACCCATGCTTCTTAGGGTGGCTCTAGGTAGAGTTTCCAATAAACCCTTTAATGATTATGTTTTGGTGTATTTAAGAGTATAATTAACTTAAATCAACCCTTAAAACACAACCACAAAACCGGCACATTCCACTTAAAATGGACTTTATTTCACCATTTTATCAACTTCACAATTTTATGTTATGTGACATCAAATATGTCATAATATAATAAAATAACAATTGTTTTAACTTAATCATACATATTTATCACATAAATATTATTCATAAATTAATAAATCTCATTTATCAAGTTGACAAGTAATTCGAAATTAATTACTAGATGTGAAATGGTCACTTATAATAATCGTCAATACGATTTACAACCTTTGTATTAATTATAACCCAATTCATTCTAATTACGATATTATGAAATATCGTTTAATGTTTAACAATTGACACATTTCAATTTTAAACATAAATCTTACATTAAGATCTAACCTCTAATTTCTCGATATACGAGTTTAAGGAATATGATCAAATCGTAACAATATACATTTGATCATTTTATCAATTAAGGGAATTGTCCTAAAGGTGTGACCTAAAGGGATCAACTGACCACCACCGTCATACGATAGTAATGTTAAACTCTAGCTAGCCAATCATTACCGATTAATGTTGGTCAGTTGACTAATAATTCGTATCATCCCTTGCGCATTCTCGTCATGAGATTTAATTACGTGATCGCACTATTGTTGAGGACACATTTCCCAACAGAACACTCTATTGGCAAGGCTGCCACTGCTGCTGCAGCTACTCGTGGAGGCAAGGCAAAGGGGAAGATCTTTGTTATGACTAGAGTAGAGGCTGAGCCTCATCCTGATATCATTGCTGGTATATTTTTGTCCTCGATGCTGAGTGCTTTATCCTATTCGATACTGGTGCTTCATTGTCTTTTATATCGACTCGGTTCGCCGATAGACTAGCTCTGGAGTCTTCTGTTGTTGAGGAGACTTCTATCTCATTGCCTTCCGGAGATGTTTTCTCCTGCTCTTCTTCCCATAGGGATGTTCCTATTGTTATTGGTTGTGCCACATTTCCAGCGGACTTACTGAGATTTCCTCTCGAGGAATTTGTCATTATCCTCGGTATGGATTGGTTATCGCGATACCATGCTCGCTTCGAGTCTCGCGACCAGAAAATATGCTTGAGGAGTTCTTCAGGAGTTTGTGTTTCCTATAAGGGAACTCGCCCCCGAAAGGGTGTTCGCATCATTTCATCGCTTAAAGTGTCTTATCTTCTTATGAAGGGTTGTTAAGCCTTCATGTGTGTTGCTTCAGCTGCGAAGCCTTTGCTACCGAAGCTTGAGGATGTAGCCATTGTTCGAGAGTTTCCAGATGTCTTTCCAGAGGAATTGCCGGGTTTACCTCCTGAGAGGGATGTTGAGTTTACTATCGAGCTTGTTCCAGGTAACGGACCTATATCTAAGGCTCCATATCGTATGGCTCCGCCTGAATTGAAGGAACTAAAGCAGCAACTAGAAGAGATGATAGAGAAGGGATTCATTCGACCGAGTGTTTCTCCATGGGGTGCTCCAGTGCTTTTCGTCAAGAAGAAGGATGGTTCCATGAGATTGTGTATCGACTACAGGGAATTGAACAGGGTTACGGTGAAGAACCGATATCCTTTACCTAGGATTGATGACTTGTTTGATCAGCTTAGAGGTGCTTCCAGATTTTCCAAGATTGATCTACGGTCAGGGTATCACCAGATTCCAGTTAGAGAGGCTGACATTGCAAAGACTGCTTTCCGTACCAGATATGGACATTTTGAGTTCGTGGTCATGCCTTTTAGGTTGACCAATGCTCCTGCGATATTCATTGATCACATGAACAGGACGTTCAGTGAGTTCTTGGACACTTGTGTTGTGGTGTTCATTGATGACATTTTGATATATTCAAAGACTAATGCTGAGCATGCTGAACATATTCGTTTGATACTTGGGATTCTGCGCCGACAGAAGTGGTTCGCTAAGTTTTCAAAGTGTGAGTTTTGGTTGTCTCAGGTTGCATTTTTAGGACATGTTATCTCTAGTGAGGGTGTTATGGTTGATCCCACTAAGATTGAGGCTGTGATTGGGAGAGTCCCAAGGATGTGGGAGAGATTCATAGTTACCTCGGATTGGCTAGTTACTACAGACGGTTCGTAGAGGACTTTTCTAGACTTGTTCGTCCGATGACTCAGTTGCTGAAGAAGGAAACCAAATTTATATGGACTGACAAGTGTGAGAGTTCATTCCAGGAGTTGAAGACCAGATTGACGACCGCTCCAGTGCTTACTCTTCCAGAGATTGGGGTTGATTTTGACGTCTATTGTGATGCTTCTATGCTTGGACTTGGTTGTGTGTTGATGCAGAGTGGGAAAGTGATTGCTTATTCCTCCAGACAGTTGCGAGTTCATGAGGTCAACTATCCTACGCATGATCTTGAGTTAGCCGTAGTTGTTCATGCTTTGAAGATGTGGCGTCATTATCTTATTGGATCGCATTGCCGCATTTTCACTGATCACAAGAGTTTGAAGTACATTTTCACACAGAAGGACCTTAACATGCGACAGCGTCGATGGTTGGAATTGGTCAAAGACTATGACATAGAGCTATTGTATCATGAGGGCAAGGCTAACGTGGTTGCTGATGCGCTTAGTCGCAAGACTTCTCATTCGTTGAGTGCCATTCGAGTGTTACCAGAGGAACTTTGTTCTGAGTTCAGGAAGTTGAGACTAGAGATGGTAGGTAGTGGATTTGACTGGTTGGCTGCGATGACTGCTGAGCCGACATTGTATTGGGAGATTCACAAGAGTTTGCCTACAGATGCTACTTTTAGGAAGTTCCAGGCCAAGATTGCTAGTGGCGAGGCTAGAGATTTTGTGATTGATGCTGACAGCTTTCTTCGTTCCCGTGGCCGGATGTTTGTTCCTGATGCTCCTAGCTTGAGGAAGAGAATGTTAGATGAGGCTCATTTGACTCCTTATTCTATTCATCCTGGTGGTGAGAAGATGCATAAGGACCTTAGGCTTTTATTTTGGTGGCCAGGGATGAAGAAGGACATTTTGGATTATGTGAGTAGGTGCTTGACTTGTCAGCAAGTAAAGATTGAGCATAAGAGACCTGGTGGTCTGCTACAGCCGCTCCATGTTCCTCAGTAGAAGTGGGAGTGCATTTCTATGGACTTCGTGACCGCTTTATCTAAGACCGTTGGCGGTAAGGATGCTATTTGGGTAGTAGTCGACAGGTTGACTAAGTGTGATAGGTTCATACCGATTCGTGAGACTTGGGATATGGATCGCCTTGCTAAGGCCTACATTGCAAAGATTATTCGATACGATGGAGTTCCGAGAGAGATTGTTTTAGAAAGAGATCCGCGTTTCTGTTCCAGATTCTGGAAAGCTCTTCAGGAGGCCATGGGTAGCCGACTTTTGATGAGTACAGCGTTCCATGCTGCTACTAATGGTCATTCAGAGAGGACCATTCAGACTTTGGAGGACCTCTTGCGAGCTTGTGCACTTGATTTTCAGGGTTCTTGGGAATAGAGTCTACCACTGGTTGGGTTCTCTTACAACAACAGTTATCACTCGTCGATTCTGATGGCTTCATATGAGGCGCTTTATGGTAGGAAGTACCGTAGCCCTATCTACTAGGATCAGTCATGCGACGCTCATGATTAAGGACCCGACCAGTTGGCTGTGACTATTGATCATGTTCAGCTTATCAGAGGTAGGATGAAGGCCGCACAGGATCGGCAGAAATGCTATGTAGACGTTCGTCGAAGACCACTTGAGTTTGAGGCTGGTGACAGAGTGTTCCTTCGAGTTTCTCCGATGAAAGGTGTCAAGAGATTTGGCGTTAAGGGCAAGTTGATTCCTAAGTATATTGGGTCGTTCGAGATTTTGAAGAAGATTGGTGCTGCTGCTTACAGATTGGATCTGCCTCCTAGTTTGGGCAAGGTGCATAGTGTCTTTCATGTTTCACAACTCCGCAAGTATGCCAGTGACCCTAGTCACGTGCTTCAGAGAGAGATCGCCAACCTAGAGCCAAACCTTGCGTTCGAAGAGCGTCCAGTGAAGATTTTGGATCGTCAGGACCGGAAGCTTAGGAGCAAGGTGGTGCCCCTGGTGAAGATCTTATGGCATTGTGGCGACGTTGGGGACCAGACTTGGGAGACCGACGCTTCGATGCGCGCTTCACATCCTTCTCTTTTCGATTTAGGTATAGTTTACTTAGATTTATCTTCGTTCAAGTTTCGAGGACGAAACTTTTTGAAAGTTGGGGTGATTGTACCATCCCGTATTTTCGTAAATAATATTTTAACGATTTTAAAGTATTTTTCGGAAATAATATTATTTTAATAATAAATTGTGAATTTAATTTAAGTTTTTCCGTTAAGTTCCGTCTTAAGAATATTTTAATTCTTAAGATGTCGTTCACTTGGCATTTCATTTTCGACTTGAGTCTGTATCACTTAAACAAATAAACCTGACTCAAGTAAAGGTGAAAGGGCAATTTAAAACCTACCTTAAACCCTTTCATCGACATTTGCACTCCTTCACATCTCCTTTTACTGTAAACAAAACATCTCCATTTTCACTTTTCTTAAAAGCTTCAAAACACGATATCGACCCCTTCCCGAACTCGTATCAAGGTAAATTTTATATTTTCGGAATCCTGTCGAGATTTTCATTCTTTCTATCTCTTTCAATTTTCGTTTTGTTGATTTCTAAAAATGGGCTGTTTTGCCATAAATTACGTTTAAGCTCCTAACACAGGTTTTTCTTGTGTTTTAAGGCGAGAATTTGGAGGACTTGAATCAAGGCTTGTATATTGTAGACGAAAGCTTGGAGGAAGACGCATAAAAGGTGACTATTATGAGTAACTCGGCCTTTTTGTTAAAGTAGCACAATTTGTGTTTGTTTTGATGTGGTTTCTGATTTTATGAGTTATTGTTGATGTATGAGTATAGGAATATGTTAGGAATTCGTTTTACATGTTCTTCATATGATTTAATTAAGGTTTGTGATGTTTCATATGCTTAATACATTCATATTCATATTTTGAGAAGTTAAGACGAATACAAAGTTTGAGCTTAATATGTGTTCTCTTGATTCTTAAATGCTTGTTTATGGTTCATATATATGTTTAATATGTTGGGTAAACTTGTGTTGTTGCAATTGTTAAGATTAGAATCGATTTCTTGAAGTTTTGATGAATGTCGATTTTGCGAAATTTCAGCTCAGGAACTCTGAGCCGGTCGACCGACCGGCAGCCGGTCGACCGGCTAAGAGGTCATCTTGAGTTTTTCCCGTGTTTAAGAAAATTGCTGAAAGGGGGTGCTCAGCCGGGTGGCCGGCCGCCGGTCGACCGGCTGAGACACCTTGTTGTTTGCGTTTAGTGTAGAAAGTAAGGATAGGGAGACGTCTCCCAGCCGGGTGGCCCGCGGCCGGTGGACTGGCTGGGAACCCCTTCCCATTTTTCTCGTTGTTTTAAAAAGGTTGTATTGAAGGGGGTTGTCAGCCGGCTGACTGGCTGAGGACCCTTCTTTGTATAAAATCGCTTTAATTTTTGATCCGCTTGTCCGATTTGCTTAAGACTTGTTCTGTATGCTTTATACGTGTGCTTGTGGTCCCCGGAGTACGGGCGACACTATATTGGGTTCGGGAATGGAGTGAGGATAGAGACCCCCCGATCGGGTAACCGAAAGGAAAACAGGCTCTCCCTTAACTTAGTTCCCAGGGTCAATTATGTGTTGTTTAGAGGTCAGTAAAGTTAGGATTAAGGACCTGGTTGTAGTGCATATCAGAATATGTCTGAGTTGGGACCGCTAGAGTACGATGTGTACTGATGTTTGATGCGTGTCAAGTTATGATCTGAGTTGCGATCCTCTAGCTTGACATGTGAGTGTTTGTGGCGTGACGGCCTAGTCTGAGTTGTGACGTATGGACCGTCTCGTGTATGGATGATGCGGTAGGAGATGTCTGAGTTGCGACCTCTGTCCTACCGTGAGTTTGTGTGACCGTAGTGGGTTGGGTCTGAGTTGGGATCCCGATTTCACTACGAAGGGTAATGGTTCTGACTGAGTTGCGTTATGAACCATTATCAGCTGGTATCCATCTGTGCCTGAGTTGCGGCTACGTTTGTATGCTTGTTGACTTGTGTACCAAGTTTACCTGAGCTGGGGTGTGACTTGGACACTGCTGATTGTGTTTAGTTCTTGCCTGAGTTGAGGTAGGTTCTAGATACTGTTGATTGCATCTGCTTGCCTGAGTTGGGGTACAGTGTCAGATGTTGCCGATTGATTGTGTTTATATAGAGTGTTGTATATCTTAGAACTGTTCGTCCAAGGCATTGGACGACTCTTAGCCTGGTTTCGTAAATGGTTTGGATTGAAAGACCCCCCGGCCGGGCAACCGGAAGGGAGACCGGCTCTCATTTCAAATAGTTTCCGAAGTTAGTTGAGAGCCTTTGCATAGTATTGCATGTTGATATGAAAGTTGAGATATTGATATATGTACTTCGCATGTTATAAATGTTGGAGTATGTTGGATGCTTTGTATGTTACGTGTCGTTAACAATAGGTGGCTAGGAGAACTCTAGTCACTCCCCACTGATTGTGGCGTACAAGTTTTTCATGTATGTAGGAACATGACAGGTTGGTGGCTGATGGGTTACATTGGAGGCTAGCGAGCGATGATCCATTCATCATTGACTTACCTGATATCGTGTAGCTATACCTAGTCGTTTTGGATTTATACTTGAGTGCCTGTAGGGATGTGTCATCCCAGGCTGTTTTGTATTTATACCTTTCGCACTTACATTGTTACACTTATCTATGTTTTGGTTTAAATCAGTTTGTACAGTTTTGTTTTTATTCATCTCGTTTATCATGCATGTTAAAGTTTAAATTCCGCGTAAATTTTGTCATATTTTTATGTTTTATTTTCCGCTGCGAGGAGGGGTTTTACATGAACGAGTACCTTGTCGTTCATATCTTTCACACATCTAACTCTCCCAATATCCTTCGTCTTTTGGTCTCTTATGCGAGCCAGTTTATAGATATCCTTCTCACCTTCTCTCGAGTCCCACCTCGCATACCCCTCTTGGTTAACTTTGACCCTCACATCACGCACTGCCTTTTTAGCGCCTCGGTTAGCCTCCTTGAACTTTGCCAAGTTCTCATCACTCCTGCATTTCCCCAAAACCTTATAACATGAACGTTTTGTCTTTATCGCTTGTCTCACGTCAGCGTTCCACCAAGATGTGTCCTTACTTGATGGTCTATTACCCTTAGACTCCCTAAGTACCTCCTTGGCCACATCCTTTACCACAAGCTCCAATTTATCCCACGATGCATCTACATCTTGCTCCTTGCAATCCGACCAAATGTTGTTACCTCCGACCTTATCCACAAACGCTTGCTGGTTTTCCGCTTATAGCTTCCACCACTTGATTCGTGCCTCACTGATTACCTTTCTCTTCCTGAAGTCTTTCCTACCCCGAAAATCAAGCACCACCAACCTATGTTGTGTAGCGGTGCTTTCAGCGGGTATGACCTTACAATCGGTGTAATCTTTCCTCCATACATTCCTTACCAAAAGGAAGTCAATTTGACTAGCATTTCCACCACTCTTATAAGTCACCAAATGAGAATGTCTTTTCTCGAACCAAGTGTTCATTATACCCAAGTCATATGCTAGAGCAAAATCCAAGATATCACTTCCTGCTTCATTTCTCTCACCGAAACCAAAACCTCCATGAATGCCCTCGAAGCCAACTCGACTAGTACCCACATGCACATTAAGGTCCCCACCAATGATCAATTTCTCTCCAATAGGAACCCGTTCTACCACCTCTTCTAGGTCTTCCCAGAAGGCTCGTCGACAAGAAGCATCCAATCCAACTTGGGGTGCATACGCACTTATGACAGTAAGCACCTCATCCCCGACTACAAGCTTAATGCTCATAAACCTATCACTCTTTCTCTGTACTTCTACTGCATCATCGATGTATTCCTTAACTATGACAATACCCACTCCATTACGACTTTTCTCCTTACCCTTGTACCACAGCTTATGACCCCATGGCGCTACCACCCTTGCTTTATATCCGACCCACTTTGTCTCTTGAACACACATTATATGAACC
Organism: Silene conica; assembly: GCA_029255685.2. Lineage (NCBI taxonomy): Eukaryota > Viridiplantae > Streptophyta > Magnoliopsida > Caryophyllales > Caryophyllaceae > Silene > Silene conica. The sequence goes on from CM055317.2 coordinate 57,356,518, forward strand.
CTCCTCCTTTTCATAGCCTCCCCTACCTCGGCTATTCTCCCTGTCAAAGATCCCACGTTCCAAGTACCAAAACGCAAGCGACTACCCTTCCTATAGTTGTGCCCCGTTTTCTTTACCTGCTCTTGACCATGATTCCTAGATCCAAACCCATTTGTCACCACACCCATACTTTGAGGTGGCGCGCCGCTTTCGGGCAACGACCTAACAACCCTTGCATAATTTTCACTACACCCGGGCGTAGAAAATGTAGCGCACCCTTGCATATTTGACACCACCCCCAGGTGTAAAGATGGCTCGTCGCTTCCGGGAAACGACCTAGCAACCCTCACAAACTTATCACTACACCCGGGTCTGAGAAGTGCAGTGCGTCGCTTCTGAGGAGACGCCCCAACGATATCCAAATTCTGATTCATATTCATAAAATGTGACTGATTTTTACGCTGGCTGCCACAACCCTTCTCCTTTCTCCGGGCTTGGGACCGGCAGTGAATGTCCAAAAACACACACAGGCGGAGTTTAATCTCCCCGGACCCATGCATTCCCGCACCACCACATGGGTCATGTAAACCACCCTATTCGGGGGCTGTAGTGGCTAAGTGGTCATCGCCTCAGCTGGTAATTGAACCTGAGACCTCTCAACTCCTACATTTCTGTAAGCTTTAAGGTTTAACTTAGTTACCATTGGACTAGCACCACTTGCCTTAATCATATTTGTAATTTATTGTTAATATGAATATTAATAAGTTCACTACACGTTAACAATGATGAGTATATTAAAAATATCTGCAAAAGTGCAAAATAAATTATTACTATTAAAAATGTGAGATTAAAAAGATAAAGTTACAATTTTGTCAAGCTATGATTTCTTTCACAAAAATTTGACCGCAATTCACTGATAATTATATTCAATCATCGAGGATCTCAAATGTCTTGATAAGCATTTGACAATGCCTAAAACGAACTAAATAATACAAATGTTTGTCAAATTTTCCACATCTCTTCTATTTCTCTCTTATTTTTCATACTCGTCACAAAGTAAAGATATAGAGGTGTTGAAAATAAATCAAATGAAATATTTGGTGAAAATAAACAATTTTTTTCACTAATGTTTTTTGCTAGGAATGTGCCAGAAGTTTTATCAATTCATTTTTTTATAGGTGAAATTTTCATAACAGTGGAAGATTAACAGTTTAGCACTAGATTTTGATTAATAAGTGGAATATAAATGAAAGTTTAAAAAACATGAGTAATTAGTCTATTAATTACTATTTGCCTTTTCATTTTTCTATTTTTACTTTTTTAAAATAATAATAAAAAATTGGTTAATTATGTAAATATAGTGGGCCGCATTTCATTAAATAATTACTCAATCTAGGCTTTTTATGTACTTTGTCTTTTCATTTCCTATTTTTACATTTTTTATTAAATAAAAATTAAAAAAATGATCTAGTATGTAAATATAGAGCGTCACGTGTCATTCTAATACTACCTAATCTAGGTTTTTTTTTATGTTATTACTAGTTTTATTGCCCGTGAAATTCACAGGCTAGCTATGTTGTCATGTTAGTAGTGTTATGGAAGCCCGAATTTGGATTGCACTGAGCCCTACGGATAAAAAGGACTCGTAAAAAAATAAATTCAATACGTATATTGTGATAATATATCATCAGTATTTGTATATATCAATATATGGTGACAATTTACTAAACTTTTACGAGTATACATTGTTTGTTAGTGTTCTGCAACGATTATTGTTATTATTATTTTCTATTTTTTTATTATGCCATTTCCATCCCGGTCATTTTTCCATCTTTTTATTATTATTTCATTAAAAACAATTGATCTTTATTATTAATTCAACCAAAAAGAAAAAAAAATCAAAATAAGATTTTTTTATATTTCTATTTGCGAACTATAATTAAAGGTAAATTGAATGGGAAACATTGTTTTGAAAGAATATGGTGAGAATTATAAACGCTGAGAAAATAAATGATGATTTTTTCCGTTCAATTTTTCAAACAAAAAAATCCCAAATTTAATTACTATTGTTTTTTTTGTTAAAAGGTAAGTATATTGATCAAAAAGAGCTAATTACATAAGATTAGCCAAGGATGCTTATGAAAGCCTTATCCTTGTCTGATAGATTATCTTGCTTCCTACTATGAATATAACTACTCAAATCAGATTTGATCTTTTTGATTACAATGGCTGGTCTCATTAAGCATTGCTCATGCCTACAACTATTTCTCTGCATCCACAAGTGGTAAATAATCGCATTTATGGCACTGTTTTTGATTGCTCGTTGCAGTTTAGTGCCTCTAATACGTAGTCGCCAATGATTATCCAAAGTGTTCAGAGGTCTGAATCCACACCACGCTGCAATACCCTGAAGGATCTGCTCACTGTATGCACATTCACAGAAAAGATGCTGGACTGTTTCAGTAGCAGAACCACATAAACAGCAACTGTCCTCTTCTATAATGTTCAGAGCTGCTAGCTTAGCTCTGGTATTAAAAGCTTTATGTTGATGAAGCCATGCTATGAAGCTGTGTTTGGGAATTGCCCAACGATTCCATACCAGCCTATGCCATTCAGTAACAGGTTTATCTCCTTGAAGCCAACGATAACCTTTAGCAATGGAGTAGCTGGATGAACCAGAGTTGGTCCAGCCATTAGCATTGAACCAATCTTTCAATTGCTCCTTTACTTTGCAGATTTTTTTCCAGCACCAACTTGTGTCATTAGGAGGTTAATTACTATTGTTATTGTTATGTTATTTTAGAGATAGCTAAACATCAAAGATTAAGACTTTAGTATGAACTTTTTTTTTTGGTAATGAGATGTTTAATCTCTATGGACCCATGCATTCCCGTACCACCACATGGACCATGTAAACCATCCCCTTCGGGGGCTGTATTGGCCAAGTGGTTATCGCCCCAACTGGTAATCGAACCTGAGAACTCTCAACTCCTAGATTTCTGCAAGCTTTAAGGTTTAACTCAGCTGCCACTAGACTAAAACCACTTGCATTGGTTTTAATATGAACTTTGAAGTTAAATTTTTGTTTAGTTTATTTAACATTTAAACAACTAAAACCTAACAGTAGGTCTTTTAAGAGACCGTCTCTCTAAAGTTTTGTGAAAAATCTAATATAATGTTTACAATTTTATTTATTTTTATCTTTTTCCCTTTTTCTGAATAATAGTTGATGACATGTCTTGCTTTTTAACTCTTCGAAAAGTAAATGATGTTTTGTTATATTACTAGTTTTCGAACCCGTGAAAATCATGGGAGCGTTAATAATTTATTATTTTGTGTTATAATTTGTGAATAATTTACTAGTTATGTTCCCGTAAAAATCACGGACTTGTTATTGACATCATTTTCTTTTATTATTAAAAGTAATGTCTTGTGGGATAGGAAAAATGTCTATTTATGAGCTCGGGGAGAAAACGCATGAACACTAAAAAATGGAAACGGTCGATATTATAATATCAAAAGGTCGCATGGGGTTTTAAAAATGGAAAAAGTACGAAAGTTGTTATCTCTAATTTGCAAGTCGCCATTAGGAGAATAATACCCGCATTATGTGTTATATCTTATACTCTCATGTATCTATTTACAAATCAAAAATAATATTGCATTAAGAAAACTGTATGTTTTGCTTTGACGGTTTTGCCACAAAGAAGTGATATTCATGAAGACATATTGTAGCAAATATATGTTGGCTGAGATTTAATGATGTGCTACAAAAGGCATTCACTTGTTTACGTCAGCAAACTACAATACAAACAGTAATAGGACAATTATCATCACTTAACAAACACGCATAACTTCTACGAAACTTAGATAAACAAACTTCTCCTCAATATATAGCCTATAAAAAGTAATTTCATTACCTATACACATCTCTAAATACACAATTTATACACCTTAGTGTAAAAACAACAATACTTAGACGAAACAAACCCAACCAAATAAGAGATTGGATTAAACTATAATCATGGACATGAATCTATAAAAAACGATAGATGGCAAAATAAATATTAAAAGGAACAAATAAATATAACTTACCCATTTCTACATCCGTAAGCAGTTGGACATGGACATAGGAGTCAAAAAAAATGGGAGAGTAGGAAAATTATAAACGACAAATTTAGGCTTAGAAACTGAAGAATATATATATATGACCGGGAAAGAGAATTTCAATAGATGGTATTTCATAAATTCGACCCTTACAAATGAATCTTTATTCTTTTTTATCGCATATTAATACAGAATAATATCAAAAGGTGCATGTTATGATGACAAACGTAAGAGTTAGAGTCTTGGAAGACTAAAGAGAATTCAAGACACACTAAAAGCAACAGTTTTTTATGTAATTTATAGAGCATATGTTAGGTGGCAAGAAGCTAAAGTGTGACACGTGGCATTTCAATAGATGCTCAAGATGCATTTTTATGTTATTATATAGATACTAGTCTTCAACCCGTGCAAATTGCACGGGTTTGTTATTGCAAGTTTTGTTATTATCGAGAAAACTAATGATTATGTTTTGTATAAAATTCAATATATTATCTAAAATAATACCTTTTTTAATATAAGCCTACTTGATGTTAAATCATACTTCTAATCAAATTATTACTTATTAATTTTGTTGCATCATAATCTCGTTACTTGATCGAATGTTTGATTCGTTTGGTCGAAAGCTACTTCCTACGAAATCGTATTATCCATGCATTACGTACTTTAATATACATAATATACATGTATAGTTATTTACTTACATGTAGTTATACTACAATGAGTTAAATATTTTCCTACTCGCGTAGGTAAAACAAATTTATTGTTTTTTTCTATGCATGTTGCTTTGTCTTATACAAACTACTTGACCCATATTAAGTTTAAGACAGATATATCTATTTTAAGCTTAAGACGTATATATTCGTCTTCAATAAGAATTTGTATTTGTTTAAACCTCTGAAGAGTCTATTGACCTAGATATACTCAAGAAGGGGGGTTGAATTGAGTATGTCAACTTTTTCGATTCTTTTTCGATGTTGGTTGTTGAGACGGAGTAATAGCAAGTAACGAGTAAGAACGATAAAGTAAAGGAGACACGATCTTTTGAAGTGGTTCAGTTTCACAAATCGAAACCTACGTCCACTATTCTCGATTAATAAAATTAGTACCTTCTCCGGATTACAATTTTATCAACCCAACTCGTACTACTTTGATGTTAGTTGTAACTCAATCTAGATACCGTAAAATATCTAGCTACGACAAGTACCGTTAAATACTTGCTTACAATGAGTACCGCTAAATACTCGAATCTATCTTAAGTAAATAAGATAAAGTCTTCAACAACTTTCTTGTGTTCAATGATCTTGAACGTGTGAGATTTTTCTTCAAAGCTTGTAGTCTTGATTACGAGATTTGACAATGATTGGCACGGAAAACGAGACGTATGTGAGATTACGTTCGTTTGTTTCTTGATATGCGTGAGGCGTCTATTTTTTTCGTGGCTTTAGACGTGTGATATTGAGTGTATATATACTAATTTAGATCTAGGTTTAATCCTAGATTGTTTAGGAATATTACTTTATCTAGAATACTTATTCTAGGTAATATTTTAAACTTAATCTTATTTGATTTAGGAAAGGACTTTAAATAAGATATTATTAATTTAAGACATAAGATAATATTTCCAAAAACCTATTTGATTTAGGAAACATCTTATACCATAAAATATAGTATCCTACTTTGAATCAATTCCTAATTCTTGTCAATGATATAATATATTATATCTTTAATCAAATCCTAGTTAATCTTTAATTAAGTCACTACAACAATACCTATCTTTAATGGCATTTATCTAGTGGCAAAAAATAGAAATGTCGCCTTAGTTGTACTTGAGTGGCATTTAATTTGACAAATAATGTAAATGCCACCCTATCATCTTATTTGGTCCGCGCGCAGACATTTCATTTACCGCCCATTCTTTTCATCTAATTTATTTCATTTACAATTTCTTACCCCTTTCCTAAAACATAAAACTCTAAAATAATTTTATCCTTCCCAAATAATGAAATATACACCATAAACCCTAACTTCAGATGATCGGATCTTTCATCCGCAGGTTTGCTCTTCTCTTCTTTGCTTCCTCTTTTTTAATCATCAATCACCTGCTAATTATTTTCCGAACTCATTGTTTTGACGATTTTTGTAATGTTTTGTCAATTTATTAGATTTCATTTCATTCATATATAATTACTTTTTTTTTTCGAGTGGTTTAATTTGTTTTATGCTCCTTTTGTTTTTTTAGATTTGAATTTACATATAGTTTGACCTTGTTTTCATTTTGATGATGATTGGCTGCACAAAAACGTTACAAAGTTGCTAGAAAGAGGGAAACAACGATAGGTGATGGTTAATTAATTTTTCCTGTTTTTCTAATGCTAGGTTGGTAGTAGTAATGGCGAGACGTATATGGATTTGTTTAGGATGTGTTCCATTTTCTAATTGTTAATGTTGGCCATAGTAGAGTAGAATAGAGTAGAAGGTTGGTATCATCTGAGAACCCTAAAATCAAGTCCAAAGGTAAATCAAGTCCAAAGGTCAGTAAATTTGGCATTTTCAATTTTTCTATTTCAACATTTTGTGCATCTAAGTGTTTGTTTGAGGTCTACAAGGTTGATATCATTTGACAGCACTGTGTAGAATATATGAGAATTTGAAGGGCCATGCTAAGGACCCTTCTGAAAATCCTGAAAGCTTGCCTCAATTTCTTTAGAAATATAGGGAGTACTTCATCATAAATCTTATAGTGTAGTCGGGCGGTAAACCGAGTCCAAAATCTCAGTTGCAATCCTTAGCATAGATTGTAGCTTCAAGTATCCATGTTGTAGTGCTAGTTAACTCCAAAATGTAGAGTGAATTAACATTTGTATACTAGTTAATTGGTTACATTTGTGACCAAACAATCAAATTATTGAGTGCACGTTTTGATGTATGCTTTGTAAATTACCTATGTATACTAAACTAGTTACCTTTCAACAGAGAAACAAAAAGAGGTAAAGGATAGGCACAGTAGAGTAGAAGCACGAGCATGATACAAAAATGTTTGTCGTATATATGTAAGTGGGTGTATATTTGACTCGTTTTAATCTTAATGATATATCCGTCTCAAAAGACACTTACTACTTGTTTATTATGAAACCATGTGGTCACAAATTATGGTGTAATTAAATAAAAAAATTGATATTTATGTTTGTTTATGTTTTTGGTGGGGGAATGAATTGTTAATAGGGAGATGTTATATCACTCTAAGAGTGCTACGAGTAAGAGGATGTATGTATATGTTTTCTCTTTTTTACCTTAGTAGTGTTTGTAGCTGTATTATGTCCATTCACAAGTTTGATAAATTTAATTAGAAACCTTGAGGTACTCTGTTTGATACTTGTTCAAGGCATCACCTAATTTTTTTGCCCTACACTAGATTTTCGAAGGTCGATCATACAATTTGTAGTTTACTTGGGCTGATGTTGTGAATCGCTCTGAAGCAGATATTCATAAAAGTGTTAATATGTTAGTTGCTCGACACAAAAGGCGAGAGTTCTAGAGTTCTATCCCAAATAAAGTACAAGCATATGACTAATAGAATGGATTCATTATACTTAGCCAATATGATGTCAGAGGTATTTTTCCTCTTGTTTTAAATATAACAAAAGTAATCTTGAAGACTCTTTTAGGTTTTATGGAAAACCACGTATTATATTGGATATGCCATTTTTTTGTGGATCTTCAATATTTCAGCATCTAGAAAGCATCATCAAATCTCGGATTCCTGGCCTTCAGTCTCTCATCAGCAAAACCATTATTGATATATAAACAGAGTTGAGCCGCATTGGAAGGCATATAGTTACAAATGCTGGAGTAAGTATTTTTGTGGTTTCTCTTATATTTTCTTGTTTTTATTTTCTATTGCTTGTAAAAATGTTTAAAGTATGACGCTTTAGATCTCCTACCTTTCGATCATAGAAAATCTCAATCTGAAGCCATCTTTGCTTGAGGAATGCACATTTTTCTTATTATAAAGCCCCATATTGCGATACTTTCCGGGATAAGAAAGATAGATAGAACTAGCACAGTCATTCTGATGCCTAAGTCTTTGTTTTGTGAATGCCATCTCACGTGATTTTATTTTAGGAACCCGAGCCCTTTCTTTTGCTGTTGAACAAGAAAGCCGCCAGCTAATGCAGAAGGGTAAGGTGGTACTTATCAACCGTTCGCTTCTTCCGTTGGAATTCGTTACCGAAATAGCAGGTTCACCCAGTTTCTACAAGACTCTTTAGGTAATAAGATACTGAATTACACAAAAATATTTCAGTCTCTTTTTAGAAAAATGATTTGCTAAGACGAAAGGAAAGGATAAAACTGTCAAAATCCATCTATAGCAAATTACCGCCTGATGCCCCATTAAACTGTCTGATGAGTGATGCCCCATTAAACTGTCTGTATCAGCAATATAAATTTAATCCTAAAAACATTTTTAATTATATGGGTCATGGGAAAACTGCATGTATCTCATTGTTACGCTGGGTGCATCAGACCGGCTTGATGCACTTTCATGTTTAGTGATTGAGGCACTTGTTTTCACTTGATGACAGACTAACTAAAATTTTACCTCTTCCTTTGTAACTTAGAGTTATAATACAGTTACTGAGTGCTTGAGGCACATTCTCATGTATTTTCATGGTTGTGTTATTGTTGTACTGTTGTAGGTGGACAAGCTAACAAAACTGAAAAGTAAAATTATCTCAATTGTTCAAAGGAGGTCTTAAGAAACTTCTGCATATCAGGTAAGCAAACTTCCTTCATTAAAACCGTAAATTCCCCATTAATCAACCCTCGTTTCAGGTTGGATCCCCTCACCTTTAAACGCCATGTGTTGGGTATATTCTCAGGAATTTGATGGTTTAATGGTGCAGCCAAGCTGATATATGGTGAACCAATTTCTTGATGTAAGTACAACAGCAAAACAGGTGCTCTAGCTCCTCTGTTTCAGTCTGACAAATCCAGCACAGGGGTCTGAAGTCATATTTAGACGATGCACCTCTGCTTATACATCCTGGCTACCATACGATGCTTATGGACTGTCCATTTATTCCAGACCAGCTGGGGCCATTCAACTTCAGCTGCTTTCTCCCTACACCATTGGTAACCCCTAGCTATTGTATATGCATTCGCAGCATTCCATTCATTAGCAGCTCAAGAAGGTGAATGATAAATGCGCCAAGATCTAAGAGGACAATATTGAAGTGCAAAGAAAAATGCAAGAGGAGTTAATAGCCATGCTAAAGATGGCCTTATTTAGTAGAGATATCCTTAGGTTATTTTTTGTTTAGGTGATGGAGCTTTTGCTTAGGCGTAAATGGAGCGTTTGAGCAAGTGTTAATGAAGAATGAATGCTAGTGATATAAGCCTTTTGTAAAGACAAATTTTATTTCAATATTATATGATATTTATTTTATGTCTTGTCCATTTTTTATTTAATTTTTATTTTAAAAAATATCTGAAAAGCAAAAATAGCAAAAAAAATTATCACGGTATTAAAAACATTATTAAACAAAAAAGAAAAAGGGGAATCACAAAATACATAGAAAGGGCTTATGTGGCGTTTATATAGTCATTTACCAGCATATGCATCAAATGCCACAATAACTTTTAACGACATTGCATCTAGCGGCATTTATCCAAATGCTGCTATTGGTTTTCGTGGCATTTACATATGCCGCTAGAGCCCAAAATAAACGCCGTTAAAGGTGTGCTTTGTTGTAGTGAGTAGATTAAATAAACACACATTATTTATTTAATTTACCATAAAGATAATATGAAACATGTTAGTAGTCGTATAGGATACGTAAGGCATATTTCCTTGATATGCTTCCCCACGCACGATTCCCAACGCATGCTTCACAAGACACGTTCTTCGAGACATACTTCTCGAAGCACGTTTCTCTAGGAGTTTAGATTTTGACAATAACGGTTAGAATAAAATCCTTAGTATTTTAGAATTAACATTTATCTCATAAGATAAATATCTTAATTCTTGTTAACAAAAGAATATTTTTATCCTAAAAACCGTTTTAAGATTACTAAATTAATATATAACAATATATTAATAGCACGCATAAATCTTTACGCTTTTTACTTATTCCACGCAAATCTCATTTCTTCAATAGTTATAGATACGACCTATAACTTAAAAACTCTTGATGTCGTAATAAAACTTTTATCTTGCAAATCTTCAAAAAGACTTGACACTTGACATGAGCTTGATCTTTCTTCAATCTTCGATTGAATCTATACTTTACTAAACTACGATCTTCGCTCTATAATTAACTGTACACTTAAACGCACGATTACACGCATATGAATATAAAACATAATTATTTAGACTTGTCATTATTAAAACACAAAACAATATATTAAATATATAGAATATATTACTCAACAAATTCCCCCTTTTTAATGATGGCAAGTCTTATCTAGATTCGTGTCTAAGTGTAATGTAGTAACGTTCCCCCTCAACATAATATTGGTCTTTCATAATATAGATCAACAAGGGTTTCTATTTTTAGACTAAACCAATTACTTAAAGAACTATGAGAGACAATACGTTACGACAAGGAGCAATCTTAGGCAAATTCGTAATCTAGGTCGCATTCTTTTCCCCCTCTTGACATCATTGAAAGACGGAAACAAAGACATAAAACGACTAAAATGATATACTACGAAACAAACCTAAGTATGCAATTCCAAATTAAACACACAAACGTAATTAAAATCATGCAAACATGAAATACGAACGGAAATACGACACACAACCAAGTATTAAGAAGCCAATGGGCTGAATGTATAAAATAGAGCCTAATGGGCCGAATTTAGAGTAAAGCCACTTGGGCTAAAAGTAGCAAAATATTGTCTAATGGGCCGAAAGTAGTAGGGCAAAGTTTAAAGTCTAGTACAAGCCAAATTAGGCCGAATGAGGATAAGGGAAATTTGGGCTAGAAATAAAAGATTAAAGGCTGAAATTGTTTGTTTAAGGAAGGGGAATTGGGCTTAGACCACCACCAACCATCAACAGAGCCCAACACCACAATTCGTCCAAAATCTGATTCCTGCAAAACAGAGCAAAACGAAGCCAAAACACGACTAAAGCATAATGAGGGTGACTAATGATATGGGGATTAACGAACTCGGGACGGGTACGATACTCCAATGTGTCCAACCGATCAAGACAACTAGCAACATTACGTCCTTGACCGTCTATGGCACGCTCGAAGTTCAAAACTTTGGGTGACAAGGCTTTGACCGCGGCTAAGCATTGAGCACCATCCTCCCTAAGCAACCGTGTATCACGAACAAGAGCCCCTCCCTGAGTTGTCAAAAACTGGTGACGATCACTAACCATGACGACCTCTTCTTTGATCGTCTTAAGCTCACGACACAGGTGGGTAAGATGCTCTTCCATCCGATGCATCCACTCACGTAATCCGTTATCATTACCCTCCTTATTTCCAGTTTCGCTCTTAGGGGCTTTGAACTCGGACATCAAAGAGAAAATTTTGTCCACCTTACTCTCTAAATCCACCAAATTTCCATTTCCCTTAAGCTCCTCACTCTCACGCCCAAACAGGAGTTCACCATTCTTGCCAAAAATTCCCATTAATTTCATAAGTTTGTTGCTCATTCGGTCACGAGGAACCACACCATAACTACTAATATCAACAACCCCAGAATGAAATAACAACTCGGATACCCACATTCCGTATGGAATATCCAAAGTTGTACAGAACCGCTCTTTAACAAGAATCTTGGATACATGAACGATCTTGGTATAAACCAAAGGCGCCAAACTCACCTTTTCTCCGACTAACCATTTGTACAGAACAATAGCATCACAGCAACTAAGCTTATCCCGACCACCACGTCGAGGTAAGATAGAATTCCAAAGAAAGTTAACGAAAAACTTGAGTTTAGGATGAAACGAATTCGTTAAAAGAGGACTAACTTCAGTGGCATGCTCATCAAAGTATTTCTTAACAGCCATTTTTTCATCCTTCGACACATTTGACCACTCTTTGCTTGGGTCAAGAACCAACCTGTCATTCTTTCGTTTGAAAATACGACACATATCCTCAATTGAAATCTCAACTTCTTTCCCATTCACTACGGCCTTCACCCCAGTCTCCGTTAATTTTACAATAGCATAAAATTGTACGACTTAAATAGGGAAATAAGACCCGAAAAATTACTGATATATAGCCAATCTTGAAAGATCAAGAAGTCCTTAAAGAATTTTAGAGATGGGGACTCATTAATCCAAGAAGTCGGATAAAAATGCCCTGCATGTATGGAATATGGTAAGAGGCGTTCGATCAACATACCTTCGTGTTTAGTGACACGAACTTTCTCCAAACCCGCCTGTGTGGCTTCACTAGAAACGTCCTGAAACAGGGGTCGAGGGGAAAGACCTTCTTCAAACAACACATCCTCCATAACTGCCTTTCCTTTATCTATTTTACGCCGCTTGCTTCCCTCTGATTTTGGAACAGTCACAGTAATCGACTCCGGGGACGGTGGTGGCGATGGTGTTGGAGTAGGTGTTTTTGGAGAAGGATGCTTGTTTCGGGTTGATCGTCTAGCAGAGATTGGTGGCATGTTGCGTGTATGGGGTAAAAGATTTAAGTTTTTATTGATTTGAACTTTGGTTTTAATGGTGATTGGAATAAGAATTTTTTGTGGTTGGGTTTCTTGAGAGGGAGACGGTTATGGAGTGGTAATAATGGTGAGGTGAAAGGTGAGGTTAGTGTAAGTGAGTGTGTGACGGTTATAGGGTTATAGGTGGGGTGTGTAAGTGGAAAAGGTGGGGTTGTCACGTGGGGTAGGTAGTAAAGTGGGGGGTAAATAATTTAGTTGGTACGTATTTTTATGTTGTTACGATTTTCTTGTTACGTAAATTTTGTAAGTTTAGTACGGTTTTATTATAAGTTACGTATTTGAGATACGTAACTATACTTCATTATATATATATATATATATATATATATAGGGTCGGGATCCGGTGAGAACCACTAGTATAATGAGAACTGTGAGAACCACTCACATCCCTCAGATCTAATAATACGCGGAAGGCTGAGATTAATTATTCGACCAAACTCTTGCGTATTAACTCTCCAACATTCTAAACTAATTCATTTTCACAAAAATTCTTTCTCTCTCATTATTCTCTCTCTCTTTGACTATCTTCCACTTCTCCACTAAGATTGATCCGATTATCAACTTGTTACACCATGATCGATTGTGACATGTCCGACGATCGTACTCTTCGACAACAAACTTTCAGACGATTAATCGATCAATGGACGATCTTGTTAATTCGAGGTAAAGTTTCGAAATTTATAATTATTTTTTGTGAAATTTGGGTTTACATTTTTATCTAAAAATGATTCCTTTATTAGTAGATTAAATTAGTTGAATTTATGGTTTGATTAGTTTTTAAATTTGAGAAATTAAGGTTAAGGTTTGATTAATTTTTTTATTCTTATTCTGAATTGATAAATTATGCTTGTGAAATTTGGGTTTCGGGAATTAACTGGGGAACTGAGAAATTAGGGTTAGGGTTTGATTAATTTTTCAAACAACCTTATGTCGTACATTGAACAAGTTGCTATCGGGAGGCTACCTGAGCTTAATGTCTATGACACTGACTATGACACAAAGGATGGTACCGCGGTATGCAATTGAAATGATATTATTACGCGTGCTTATTGTCCTATCGTTCTATATTTTGCTAATCAAAATTTGTTAATCTTGGACAGTTTCAGGATTATATCTATGTGATGGACTTAGTAAATGGACATGTTGCTGCTATTCGATCGGAAGCTGTTCACAACAGAGGATATAGGTGATTAAGCCCTGCATTCTTTTTTAACTTCGTAATATCGCAATATACTTAAGTTGGTTATTACTCTTATTTGACAATTTTGAAGCCGGTCGGTATTTGCTATGGAGCATATTTGCCAACCACGTTGATCTTTAGATGATTTTACAAGCTAGTTCACTAATCATCAGGGGGGTTCAAGATATTAAAACTTAAAGTAGGCAAAAACTTGAATGAAGATATAGAGGTTCTGAAAGTAAATAAAGAAATTTACCTATTTCCAATTCATATTGGATGCTAATGAAGGCTACATTATATTTTTCGGTAACTTATATATGTTGTTACTTACTGCATACAAATGATGATAGTTGTCATCTTCTTGGTTACTCATCTGATATGAGTGGCACACATTTCCCAGAATAATGATTTAATGAAACATTAACATATCAATTTGTACTATCGTTGATATCATAATTACTGTTTTTACATTACAACTACTACTGTTTTTACATTACAATTAATTATCTTTTACTTATTTTGTAAGCCAATTAGCTCAAATGGCAGAGCATTGTGCAATGCACAAGATGTGGGTTCAACTCCCACATTGGCTAGTAGTAAGAATGTTTCTTTTACATTGAGATTGCCAAAGACCAGAATCTATGGTCATAGTTTCTATGCATAATAACATAAGTTAGTCTTTGAAATTCTTATCAACAAAGCTATTACACTGCCTCCTTGGCATTATTGTTGCACGTATGAGTTTAATTATAGCATGCTCGCCATTGCCTCAGTATGCTTATGGCATATTTAATTATAGTTGTACTATACTGGACAATTTGCAATCATGAGATTTTTATTTAACAGGCTATATGGGATTTGAACCCATACCTTTGTGCAAAATGTGCACATCGCTCTACCATTGAGCTAATAGCCTTTAATATACGCTGAACAAATACGAGTATGAAATAACGGGCCTATGATATAATTATGGCTGCCTATATGATTATGGCTGCCTAAATAGCTGACATAAGTACACTAAAATGTTTCTCAAATATTAGAAAGAGATGAAATAGATACACTAAAATGTCTTGAAAGGGTGGTAAATACATTGAATCTTCTTCATAGGCTTTTCCATTATTTCATCCACATAGAACCTTATTTCATACACATTGAACTTTAATTCATTCACATAAAACCTTATCTCATGCACATTGAATTAAAATTAATATCCTTTATCAACAATAATTAGTATCAAAATATAACCAAGTGATGCAGGTTAAGAACTTTTTAATGCACATATAACCTTATTTCATGCACACAGAACTTTATTTCATGCACATAAAACTTTATTTCATGCATATAGAATCTTATTTCATGCCCATTTAACACTTATTTTATGCACAAAACCTTATCTCATGCACATTGAATTAAAATTAATGTCCTTTATCGACAATAATTATTATCATAATATAATCAACTGATGCAACTGAAGAACTTTTTAATGCGCATAGAACCTTATTTCATGCATATAGAACCTTAGTTGATGCACATAAATAATTATTTGATACACATATAATCTTATTTCACGCCCATATAAAATTAGCGTCATTAACCCACAGTAATTTGTATCATAACATAATCAACTGATGTAACCGAATAACTTTTTATTGCACATAAAACCTGATTTCATGCACATAGAACCTTATTTCATGCACATGCTGTAATTTTATTTCACACCCATTTAACGCTTATTTTCATGCACATAGAAACTTATTTAATGCACGTATAACTTTATTTCATGCACATAACACTTATTTCATTCCCTTATACACTTATTCATGCCACATACAACAGTATTTGATGCACATAAAACCTTATTTTATGCATATAAATACTCAAAAGAGATCGTATTGTGATGAGGAGTTTTATACCAGAAACAATAATGGTAAGCATGTACCATTTTCACTAGGCTCAAACGGCCACCAGGAGAGTGTTCCCAATTTGTAGAAAAAGAATGTGCGGATTATTATGCTCTTGAACCTATCAAATCATGGCAAATACCAAAAACTAATTATAACCATCTGACTAACAAACATTGAGCTCGTGCTTTGCTATAAAAATTTAAATCAGATGGCAGAATAGATTATAAACTTATAAATAGGAGTGTCATTTTTGCACTAAATGTGTGAACTGTATCACCGCTACTGCACATCACAAGCAACCCTGCAACGCTTATAGTTTAATGCGTCATTTTGCTTATTACACTGTGCTAAAATCCGAATCTTTGACTTCTTTGAGAATGAAAAGAATATACAAGTGCACTAAAAATCAATTCATAAAATCTAAGTGTCCCATTCTGACTTCCAAGCTATGTTGCTTTAACACTTCCCTTTGGTTGCGTATCATGTGTTGGACATTCCGACACAATACTTTATTATAGGCCGAAGATATGAAACTTATACACAAAAATTGATGTGTTTGATACCATGTCATGTCCAATATTGTAAATGAGTCCCAGCAACAATGAAATCTTTGGCAAGGTCAAGGCAATTAGATAAATAAATTTACACGATAACCTATAGTAGATAAATTTAGAGAGCACGGGAAAGTTTTAATCCAAAAGTAACAAAAGGAATATGAACTAACCATTTCTGGTTTGTACATGGACTCACAAGCACCATAAAGAAGATTAAGATACAGTCCTAGCAACAACGAAATCTTTGGCAAGCTCTCTGTAGTTGAAAAAATCATCAAATAAAAACAATTCACACATTTTAAGGAGTTCAGTAAGATAATGGAAGACGGCATTCAGAATAAGCTTTTATGTTGTTATCCATCTGGCATTACTTCTTAATTCTTCATTCAAGTATAACAGGCGTATTTATGTAGAACAACTGAGCACAGACGTGTTATGTGATAGCAGCTTCAGACTTTCAGTATACTAGAAAGACATACATAATTAGGAAAACAAAGAATGTGTAGCTAAACCTGCATATTTTCACAACCTTATTCTCTTAAGAAAAGAGATATTAGAAAGATTATAAAGGCCATACTCCATCAGACTATATTGGAAGACATATAAATCATCATTACAACGCCATCATTAGATGTGTAGATTGATCTCCAACTTTCCCGACCTCATCTCTTAAGAAATGAGATTCTTTGTATATGCAAAATCAGACATGTAAGGGAGATACTTTATAAATGAATAAGGCAATAAGATATATGATTATTAACATTGAAAGATTAAGAACGCACCTGTCTTCAAATGAAAGCCTTTAATAGGGAAGACTTTTGAGATTGAAATTGGACTAACTTAAATTTTCCCACCACAAGCATTGAATTGATACAATAGTTTGACAAAATACTGACAAATATAAACAATGGTAGGTGATTTTAGTTGAATTCACTACTTTACCTACTATCTGCAAATTTCATAAACAACATTTTATAAATAATCAAAGCTTGATGACAATTTAAATGATCGACGAATCAAAATGAAGCATTTTCGTAGGTTTGATTATTGGTTAACTGGGACTGAAACTTAAATTCCACATATGTTGACCAATAAGACTACGAAACTAAAATTTCCATATAAAAACTGTTGGGTTTTATAAGTTACTCATAAACTAATTTTAGTCATACTAACAATAATCTTTTATTTAACCCTTTAAACAACATATTATTAGGTGATCTTATGCATGCTAAAAGCGGAAATAAGAGAGTATTTGAGACCTTACACACGGTCCAAATATTTAGCAAGGATGATCCTCCGAGTACCCAAAATAGAATACCTCCTTTGGATGCACCAAGACAACCCCTTAACAAACCGAGATCTTGAACAAGCTAGCACAAAACCGGTTTTTCCTTAAACTTATTCTAATCTCTCTTATTAGAATATTGTTTAAATACTACAAAATAGTATGATTTTATTATCTTATAATATGTATTTAGAGGTTGTAAAATTCTTCTTACTTAGGCAAATTTTCGGCTAGGATAAGAAGAGATTTTATTTGATTTTCTACACTTAGAAAAATTAAGCATAAGCATTCGGATGAATGGTTATTGCATGTCCAATATTTAAGTAGGTAGGGTTTATGGTGATAGGGTGGCCGGCCATGGGAAGAGCAACAAGGGAACATGTTGCCTTACCCATGCACCTTAGGGTGGCTCTAGGAAGAGATTCCAAGACCCTTTAATGATTGTGTCTTGTGAACATTTCACACACAAATCATCATATAAGCATGCCCAAAAACCGGTACCTACAATATTAAGTGGACCTCATTTTATAAAATCGTCAAATGTAAAATTGTATATTATGTGACATCTTACATGTCACAAGTTAATAAAATACAATTATCTTAATATAAATATTTATCGTATAAATATTATATATATAATAAAATAAATCATATTTATATATATTGACAAGTAATTCGAAATTACAAATATAAAATGATAATTTATCGTCAATACGATTTACAACCTTTGTATCAATTTCAACCCAATTCATTCTAATTACGATATCTTAAAATATCGTTTAATGTTTAACAATTGACACGTTTCAATTTTAAACATAAATCTTACATTAAGATTTAACCTCTAATTTCTCGATATACGAGTTTAAGGAATATGATCAAATCGTATCAATATACATTTGATCACTTTATCAATTAAGGGAATTGTCCTAAAGGTGTGACCTAAAGGGATCAACTGACCATCACCGTCATACGACAGTAATGTCAAACTCTAGCTAGCCAATCATTACCGATTAATGTTGGTCAGTTGACTAATATAAATCGTATCATCCCTTGCGCATTCTCGTCATGAGATTTATTATGTGATCGCACTATTGTTGAGGACACATTTCCCAACAATCTCCCACTTGTCCTCGACAAGTGTGCGTCACCAATTATCTTGTCCTATTACAATCTCCCACTCAATGCAAGATGTCTCTCTGAGGTCGTACTTGCATTCGATCATATCATGAGTGGTTTCCTCGATCTGGAGAATAACTGTTTGACCGGAATTATCTACCATAGATACCTTCCGAGCGTGGCCACGCATTTCCAGTTAACTTCTCCTCGAGTGGCCCTGAGATTTGAACAACCCTGACAAGGGGTGGACAATTTCTATCGCACTACTTCCTTCAACTAGTCACAGTCAGTCACAACCCAAAACAATCCCATTTATTTGACTCCAGTTACGAAAAGTCGTAGAGAATGGATCAAGGTTATGTCTAAACTGTACCATCTTGGGAGAGTAGTCTTTAGTCTAAGAATTGACTCACAAGAATACTATAGCAGCTCTCGCCACGACCCGGCTATAAAATTTCCAGAACTCTATAAGCGGTCACATTGCCCGACAGAGTGACTCTTGCAGTCTGCCTATGTGATCGACTAGTCATCACATATGACTCTATGGCACTTGAACTTGCCATCAATCGCCTCACACTCTAGTCGCTTTGAGACGTCACCTCATGTAAGCGGCTAGGGACCATACTAAGTCAATCCAGTTCACTTATGGGGTTCAATATTGTCTCTTACAACCCATTTGGATTCTGACAAAGTATCTTTCTCTTTGAGTTAATCATAACTCAAATGATGTTGTCATGCAACAATAGTCAATACTATTACATTGCACTTGATGCACAATCATCTATTTGTATTAGTGTTTTGCGAATAACCCTTTATTCATGAATTGCAAAACTTACAAATTGGTCTCCTTCATTCTCATATTATCCCGTATAATATGATTCTATTTGAGTACATATCTAGAACTCTTTCTAGATTTTGAGTTTTCTTTCCGGAGGAAAGCTCCCACTGTTATCTTATAACTTGTGACGTATCGATATACTGGAGGGATTAAAAATCACTCTCTACAGTCACTTATGTACTGAAATCTATATTGTAGTCTATTTATGATATCATCATTCTAATAATTTTCACTCATCTTGGCTATTTGATAATGGTTTCATTCATCGTTATGAATAATGTATCCAACCATTCTAACTTCTAGTGGGCGACCTTTTATTATCCATATAATAAACCTTCCCATTAAAACTCCATCATCATATGATACAAATTATTTTATTCATCTAAATTGAGTACCTCTTATTCTTTACTCTTAAAGAATCACCCATTCTCTCTAAATGGTAGGTTTCAATTCTTTGATGAATATCGCTCCCACTAAAAACAATATCCCTCGATTTCTTAAATGAACCTTTCATTTCTCGCATGTTAAACTATTTCTATAATTATTATCACCATCACTATCCCTATAGTGATCTATTTTCTTTTCAATCAATCATCACCCTATTATCGTGTCTTCGTTTCCTCGAGACAAATATGACATGATAATTTCCTTGTAACTACATTTAGAGAATTGAGATGATTTCTTCTCTTTTATCTTATAAACTTAGAAAAATCATTTATTTAGGAACCGGTCTTTCCTCCCGTATAGATGGTTGATTTCTCCTCTATTATCTTATAATCTTTAAAAAATCATTATCTCAAGGAGCCGATATTCCTTCCGAATTCATACGGGGTTTCATGTCTCCTCTCTTTGAAACAATGAACATAAACAACCTTTCTTCGAGTGTCCTCCCGTAGTTTCTTCAGTGTCCTCTCGTAGTTTCTTCAAATCATTTAGGGCTCTTCTTAAGACTCCCAAGTAGGAATCTTCTCTAAGATTCGTTATTTATATCATTGGTTTGCTAGCGAAATATTTTCTCCCACTCTATCCTTCTAACAATAACCTTTATTCGTATAAGGATAGCTATTTCGATTAATCAATGCATATGAATGTTTGAAGTTTTATAGGTGTGATGAATACATTCTCATTTTCACTTAAAATGAAAATCTTATAATGAACTAATATTGTCTCATTTTGATTGAAAGTATCTCATGGGGTGTAGTTCTCCGGTTTTAATCAACTCTTTGATTATATTATACTTGATCGTATCAATATTTATTGCGTGATTAGATCACTATTATTCATGTTTTAACAAGGCATGCAATTTATTTGATAAATCAAAACATTGATTAAGAACAAAAGTAGTGACTCGGGTTGAAAATCAAGTCACTAATATCCAAAATTACAAGCATTGTTTTAGGATTTTAATCCTTGTCTTACAAGAAAGTAAATTGTTCCAAAATAAATGCAAAATATGAAAGAAGACGATATGAAAATTAGAGGCTAGCTCTTCAAGTCTTCGATCAATTTGGATGCTACCATAGCCATCCAAGTAAGGAACTTCAAGCTTCCTTCTCCTTGCCCTTATCATTATAAGGAGGCGCCCCTTTAAAACATTTAAAAAGGGTAAACATCAACACATTTGTATCACTATACATAAGTTGATAAATGACATGAATCATAAACGAGAATTATTACCTACGGCGGTTGCCTTCCCATTTTTGAGATCACTTAAGTATTTGGGGCAATTTCTCTTCCAATGACCGATCCTCGTGCAATAATGGCACTTGTCTTGCTCTTTTGAAGACGAGGTGGAAGCGCCTTTCGAAAAGGTCTTTTCTTTGGTCGCCTTGGGCTTGAACGTTTTCTTGCCCTTGCCTTTAGAGGCATTCCTCTTGAAGCTCGTTTTCCCTTTCTTTTCGATGTTCAAAACATCTTTGGTGGAACTTTCATGAAGTCCCACACTAGTACAAAAATAGCTATTTGCGGCGCCAAAAAAGGGCCCATTTGCGGCGTTTTTGGTGTAGCAGCAAATAAGGGGGCCGCAAATAGAAAAAGTTATTTGCGGCGGAAAAAAACGCCGCAATTAAAAAGCTATTTGCGGCGTTTTTGCCAAAAAACGCCGCCAATAGACTTGCTATTTGAGGCGTTTTTTGGCAAAAACGCCGCAAATAGTAAGTCTATTTGAGGCGTTTTTTGACAAAAACGCCGCAAATAGGTCCCTTAAAAAAAAAAAAAAATTTTTTTTTTTTTTTTTTTTTTTTTTTCCCAAATGAAATGATGCAAACAAATTATTTAAATATAATAACTCTCAAATATATTTTTCTACAAGAGAATCTTACATTATTTTTGTAATTATTCTAAATAACATGTACACCTCAAATCTAGTCCATGGCTTGACAACAAGCATACAGTCTTTCACTGTATACCACACGGAATATTGGTTTGATACACTTGAAGACGCTGCTGCTTCACATGTTTCGTCTATCCTCGTGTTACATTCCTCCTCCATATTGGGATTTGCTTCTAGATTTACTCCTGATTCTGTTTGAATGTCAAGCTGCATACACCAGGAAAGCTGCATACACCTGTGAGAACATCAAATTAAAGCACATATAGAGCATAAAAGACATTTCGTTTGTTTAAGTTATAAACTTCGGATAACAAAATCTCGTTAAGACGAGTGTAAACGTCTTAAATTGATACGGGATTGCACCCAAGAAAAATTTACCTTCTCCATTTCTAGCTCAAAAGAAAAGAATAATTTCCCAACTTCCATCTAGAATTCAGAATTTAAATTTAGAGAAGATGAAGCAGATAAAAATGGATAAAAACATAAGAAAACTTGAGTATACAGATAAAATTCAATAACCCATTTGGTTTAAAACAAAAAAAATATTGTAGCCTACATAAGGTAAGTGTGGCGTATAAGTCTTATAATTTCATTCCAAAAACAGCCAAAGAACAATGACTAACAATCCTAAACAACAATCTTTCACACATATCAGCACTCCAATAAACAGAACGTAGTCCATCAAAAGAGAGAAAGTAATAGCCTATATAAGGTACCTGTGGCGTATAATTCGTTTAATTCCCTTGACTCCAAATGTTGGTTTGGCTACTGTATGTAACTGCTTCCAATGTACATCACATTCCTGCAATTCAAATGCCAAAAATCATTAGAAGTAAAAACATAGTACATAATTTTTCAGAACATCAGAGGTTCCTTAAATCTCATGTCAATCAAATCTCGAATCTCAAAATTAAAAAATAAGGTAAACAACCACAACATCAAACTTAATTGGCTTAAAAGTACTTCAAGTAATTGAACGTAGAGGTGGATCCTAACAAAATCATTCTATGGATTTTATATGAACTAATATCCCGTATAAAACTCAAAATTTGTCGCAGCCCGCTCAGCTGCCCAGCCAGGCTACTAAATATACTTATGGTCTGTTGTACACTTGTATCCCTAATTAACAAATGAATATCATATCTCAATACCCGGTGATGATTACGTGACTGCTTAGACAAACTCACAAACATTAATTATAAGTTAGTTTTAAATTAATTTAGTCAAACATCCAGACTCTCTCAAGGTATACAATGCATAAAATTAAATATCTACGAATTAAAAAAGAAATCAAACCGACCATGCCGCTACATGTACATCTGGTGAGTGTGAGTCGGAGTCATCTCAATTCGGGTTATTTGGGACAGGTCAATTTTAGGAGCACTGATCAAATTCAAATCGAACAATTTGAATCAAACTACTATATATGAAAGTGGGTCACTGAGACATTGGGTGATGCCCGACAAAACTCCAATACAGACTCGACACCCTTTTTTGTTCAGTTAAATCCAGCCATGTACTATACCCAATGTTCAGGTTCACAAGGGCTGGTAAGCACGGAAGAATAGACCTGAACAATTGCAGATCGACCTGAGATTAGCCAACAAATGTGAACCACAATACCTTTCAGCTTACTTTAGTTTTTCAAGCCTTGTTCTTCTCATTTCACAACGTGCCTTTTGAACTGCGATTCTGACACGTACCCGGTGTTACCGATGTTGGGCTGAAACCAATAAACCCTTACAAAATCCTAAAAATACTAGGGATTGGAAACCATAATGTTAAAACTCTGCAGCAACAAAACATAAGACATAAGTCTTTGTCAGAGTTCGGTTTCAAGGGATAACAGAAACACGAATAACATGAAAACGTGAATTTTAATTCAACATATCCTTCCCCCTTCACTAACATTGTTATTATAATTAACTCCAGAAACCATATCTTCTATTCAAAGCATTAGTAGAAAATGAATTATCCCTAAATTAAAATCAAATTTAATTGAAAAACCTAACCTTCATACTTAATTTTTTTACCCTAAAATGCTCAAAATAATTGAATCCCAAAACACAAACACCATAATAAAACTAAAATTTAGTGAAAAACGAATCTTCAAAAATTATGAATTCTGATAACCTTAAATATAATCGAAATAAAGAACCATACCTGACTAAGGATTGTGAAGTGAAAATTTGAAGAGTCGTGCTGGTTGTGGGACTCGGTGTCGAGGTGTCTGCAGGCGATAACATGGTGGTTGTATGTCCGTGCGTGAGAGATTGGCAATGATTTAGGGTTTTGGTGTGATTAGTGAATGAAAATGATGGATGGATGATAAGGGATGAACAAAGGTAAGGTTAAAAAGTGGAGTATAAAACGCCTTTCTCATTTGCTGCGTTTATTATAAAACGCCTCATAAGTGTTATTTGCGGCATTTTGTTTAAAAAACGCCTCAAATAATTCCTTTCTTTTTTAGAAAAGATAAAATACTTTACTCTATTTGCGGCGGTTTGATAAAAACGCCTCAAATAATGAGCCGCAAATAGCTATTTTTCTACTAGTGCCATGTCCCTTTCGGCTTGGACTAGCATCTTATGCAACTCTTCCAACGTGGTCTCTTGGTTTCGCATATTGAAATTCACCCGGAATTGAGCATACGCCTTAACCTTATTGAGCGAGTGAAGAACTCGGTCAATAATTAGAGAGTCGGGAACATCAACATTTTGAACTTTTAGAGTCTCCGCGAGCTCAACGAGTTTGAGCACATGAGGGCTTATCTTTTGCCCTTCCTTGAAAGTAATGTCAAAGAAGGCGGAAGCCGCCTCATATTGAATCACCCTTGGAGTTTGCGAAAACATGGTCGCAAGCATGGTGTATATCTCATACGATGTGGTCAACTTAATCATACTCCTTTGGAGATCCGGCTCCATGGAGAAGATGAGCACATTTTTAAGAGCGGAGGACTCTTTCATGTAGGCTTCATAGGCCTCACGAGTTTGGACCGACGAACGAGCGGTCGGAGCGGTCGGAGCGGCTTCGGAAAGGTAACGACTCTTATCGTCACCTTGAGCGGCCAAAAGTAATTGCGCATCCCAATCCTTAAAATTGGAACCATGCTTATCGAGTTTACAACGATCCATAAAGGATCGAAGCCATGATACGTTAGTGAGAGGTGGAGCGTTGGTTGCCATTGATGATGTTGAAAATTAAACTACAATAATAAAAGGAAAACAACATCATTTTAAAATTCGTAATTTAAACTAGAAACTTTAACAAGTTTAGTTATATATTTACTTAATGATCTCTTACCCAATTAAGTAAACAATCCCGAGACCCAAACCCATACTAATCCGGGCACGGTGTAGCCGATTCAACCCGTA
Organism: Silene conica; assembly: GCA_029255685.2. Classification (NCBI taxonomy): domain Eukaryota; kingdom Viridiplantae; phylum Streptophyta; class Magnoliopsida; order Caryophyllales; family Caryophyllaceae; genus Silene; species Silene conica. The sequence goes on from CM055317.2 coordinate 57,381,887, forward strand.
TCGGTATAATTTGGTGGATTAACCCTTTAATCGGTTCTACTCTTAGAACTCTCGGTCGACAATTTTCTTAAAATTATCTTTAGCCCGAACTTATTGCAACTACGGTTACGAATACTTTCGTTGAGATCAACCAAATTTCAAGGTGTAATCTTATTACCCCACTTACCCAACGTGACAATTTTAGTACCCCGGTGTAGCCGAGCCTACGTTCTTGTGAAGAAGGGATTCATGGGTCCGTACTTTTTGGTAAGGCTAAGTCTCAATATTTATATGTAAGAGATCTAGTCAATTATTATCTATCTCCGTTTAAGTGAACTAAGTCGGTGAATTATCGATAAAAATAAAAGACTAGGTCGACTAGGTCGAAACATGCATGATACGATGTATGACGATTTGGCTATGCATGCAAACATATAAAAAACAAAAATAAAAGCATAAAATAAACCCTAGTATGGCCTTTCCTAGAAAAGGAATAACAAAGTACAAATTCGGAAACCAACTCCTTTGGTCCCTTGAACTTCACGCGGCACGCACTTCGAGGTAAACACCGTCTTGATCGGAACTCCTTTCCGAATGGCACCGTCTTCAAGGAACTCCGGATTTTACAAATATTACAACTTTTCTAGTCTACTTTATACATTATAAAATAGAAATAAATTACAATTGGGTGATACGAGATCACAAAATTACAACCGAATCGGTAACCCCTTACATTACGGGAAATACCGATTTAAAACTAAGGCCATACTAAGTAAATTACATAATTCCCAAAATTACGTAAAAATAAATCATGACATTCATAATATAAAATATGCAATGCTTATAAAATATGAATTAACATGCAAACTCTAAGCCAAATCGTCCTATTTAAAACACTTATTTAAATAGTTATCGCAAACCTCGGTTTATGGAATCGCGTGTTTTAACGTTTAACAACACTATGCATTATATGAAACGGTTTTCATCCTTAAGTTAATCATCCTAACTCGCATAGGATTCAAAATTTAGTCTTACTCAAACTTTGAACATGACTTAACTTAATATATATCAATATTGATCGGTATTACTCGGTTTTACGGGAAAAATAATATAAAATCCAAAAGAGTCATTAAAATTTCGAAAATTCAAAATTCAAATTTTGAAAAATCCAGAATGTTCTTAAAATTTTCAGAATCTTAAAAAATATTAGTATTTATACGGTTTTAACATTATTTCTAAAATAATACGTAGAACGAGCATTTTTAAGTCAGAAAATTCAATAATTAATTCCATAAATGCAAATAAAATACTAATAAAATTTTTACACATTCCAAAACACTTTAAGAACACAAAATGGACAGAAAAATAAATTTCACACTGCCCAAGAGCCGAAACTTTAATTAAAGACTCTTACTATTTTAATTTTAAATGCTACTTTTAACAAATTAAAAATTAAAACAAATCTGAAACTTTTGGCTCCCAAGAATATATTCAAGATGAACATATCATATATGACTAATATGGGTTAAATTTTTCGGCCATTTTAACAACTTTTGCAAATTTTAACGATTTATGTCATATATCGTACGATTTTAACCTTTAAAATTATTTCTCAAGCATAAAATAAGATAAAATTCTCGAAAATTTTATACATGCTGGAAATAATATATATGACATCGTGTTAAATTTTTATGGCCAAATTCCAACTTAAACTATTAAAGTCGAAATTATGTCACTAATTACCCGATTTTTACATTAAAAATTTATAATATTGCAATATTTGAGATAAATTTCTGGAAAATTCAACATAAATTTTAAATATTGCATGTGACATCCTCATAAATTTTTATAGTCAAATTCATAATATAACTATTTTAACCCATTTTTATTCATCTTATTGCATTTTAACACTTAAAATTCATATCACACGATTTATAAGTCCATAATTTACGAAAAATCATACTCATATTATAGAAAATACATGTGATAACATACTGAAAAATCTCGGCCAGAAGCTTATTTTAACTATTTTTCCCAAAAATAAACATTTTTAACCATTAAAACATATTAAAACCGAGATTTAATATACCAATAATCAATATTCATGCAAAATATATTCCAAATATTCTAAAACATTTTATAAAACAGTAGGTATTCATGCTTAAATTATTTCGTGCATATCTTATATCAAACGAAAATATTAATTTTATTTTGTTATCACTATAACTCCGTAAAAACGTAAACGGAAAGCATGCAAACAACCTATTGCTCTGATACCAATTGTTGGGTTTTATAAGTTACTCATAAACTAATTTTAGTCATACTAACAATAATCTTTTATTTAACCCTTTAAACAACATATTATTAGGTGATCTTATGCATGCTTAAAGCGGAAATAAGAGAGTATTTGAGACCTTACACACGGTCCAAATATTTAGCAAGGATGATCCTCCGAGTACCCAAAATAGAATACCTTCTTTGGATGCACCAAGACAACCCCTTAACAAACCGAGATCTTGAACAAGCTAGCACAAAACCGGTTTTTCCTTAAACTTATTCTAATCTCTCTTATTAGAATATTGTTTGAATACTACAAAATAGTATGATTTTATTATCTTATAATATGTATTTAGAGGTTGTAAAATTCTTCTTACTTAGGCAAATTTTCGGCTAGGATAAGAAGAGATTTTATTTGATTTTCTACACTTAGAAAAATTAAGCATAAGCATTCGGATGAATGGTTATTGCATGTCCAATATTTAAGTAGGTAGGGTTTATGGTGATAGGGTGGCCGGCCATGGGAAGAGCAACAAGGGAACATGTTGCCTTACCCATGCACCTTAGGGTGGCTCTAGGAAGAGATTCCAAGACCCTTTAATGATTGTGTCTTGTGAACATTTCACACACAAATCATCATATAAGCATGCCCAAAAACCGGTACCTACAATATTAAGTGGACCTCATTTTATAAAATCGTCAAATGTAAAATTGTATATTATGTGACATCTTACATGTCACAAGTTAATAAAATACAATTATCTTAATATAAATATTTATCGTATAAATATTATATATATAATAAAATAAATCATATTTATATATATTGACAAGTAATTCGAAATTACAAATATAAAATGATAATTTATCGTCAATACGATTTACAACCTTTGTATCAATTTCAACCCAATTCATTCTAATTACGATATCTTAAAATATCGTTTAATGTTTAACAATTGACACGTTTCAATTTTAAACATAAATCTTACATTAAGATTTAACCTCTAATTTCTCGATATACGAGTTTAAGGAATATGATCAAATCGTATCAATATACATTTGATCACTTTATCAATTAAGGGAATTGTCCTAAAGGTGTGACCTAAAGGGATCAACTGACCATCACCGTCATACGACAGTAATGTCAAACTCTAGCTAGCCAATCATTACCGATTAATGTTGGTCAGTTGACTAATATAAATCGTATCATCCCTTGCGCATTCTCGTCATGAGATTTATTATGTGATCGCACTATTGTTGAGGACACATTTCCCAACAAAAACAATGTAGAAGCCAAATTAGGGAAACATCGAAAAATTCAATCTTTAATTTCATGATTTCAACCAATTTACCTAATTTCTCAACTTTCGCAACCCTAAGTCCGAGTTTCGCCAATCTAATTCACAAAAACCCTAATTTCACAAACATAATTCATCATTACTGAGGTAACACATTAATCAAGGCCTAAATTTAACTAATTTAATCGACAAATTAAAAAATTACAAAGTGAAAAAATATAAACCTTAATTACGGCAAAAATTAATCATCAATATTGAAAGTTTACCTCATCGAAGTACCAGGATCCATTGCTGAAGAAGCGTTGAAGATTTTGATCGTTGAGGAGTTTGATCGGAATGTGTACGACGATCAAACGTGGAGAAAACAGGAGCTAGAATGCGTTGAAATAGTTGATAATCGAAGAGAGAGAAACAAAAATATGAAACAGAAAGTAAATTTGGAAAAATAAATGAGTTTGAGGACGGAGGTTTGGGGTGCGCCAGTTTCGACAAAATTAGAATAATGTTTAATCAATGTCCATATCACCGTTAAATTTCGGTTTGATCTAAGGGTTATGAGTGGTTCTCATGGTTCTCATTATCTTGATAGTTCTCATAGGATCCCAAATCTATATATATATATATGTATATATATATATGTATATGTATATGTATATATATATGTATATGTATATGTATATATATATGTATATGTATATATATATATATATATATGTATATGTATATATATATATATGTATATATATATATATATATGTATATAGATATATATATATATATGTATATGTATATATATATATATATATATGTATATATATATATATATATATATATATATATATATATATATGTATGTATATCTATATATATATATATATATATGTATATATATATATATATATATATGTATATATATATATATATATATATATATATACATATATATATATATATATATACATATATATATATATATGATATGTATATATATATATATGTGTGTGTGTGTGTGTGTGTGTGTGTGTGTGTGTGTGTGTGAATATTATTATCTTGACCTGAGAAATTGGTTGTGCACGTTCGTATAACATGTGGCAAGATATAATCAAGATTCGAGGATTTAATAAAAAATAACACACATAGGCATGCAGCGGAATATACGGACACAGTCATATAATTCTGTCTTTTTCATAGTCAGTCATTGGGTTATTTTCAGCTCTTAAGATCGATTAGGTGTCACCGATTAAACCAATTTCCAATCGTAAAGTCTCAAATCGTTCCCTAGCCAAAGGTTTAGTAAAAATATCTGCCCATTGTTTTTTCTTACTACAAAATTCCAACTTAATGTTTTTCTTTTCTACATGGTCACGCAAGAAGTGATGTCTAATCTCTATGTGTTTTGTTCTCGAGTGCTGAGCCGGGTTTTTAGATATTATAATAGCACTCGTATTATCACATAATATAGGTACACATCCCACGTCAATACCATAATCAAGTAATTGTTGTTTTAACCATAGTAGTTCGGAACATACCAGTGCGGCTGCAATATATTCTGCTTCTGCGGTTGACAAAGCGGCAGAATTTTGTTTCTTGGATGCCCATGATATAATACATGGTCCAACGAAGGTCGCAAGTCCAGAAGTACTTTTTCTATCTAAAGAACAACCTGTATAATCCGCATCTGAATATCCTAATAAGTTAAAGTTACAGTCCATAGGATACCATAGATATAATTTTGATGTTCTAATTAGGTATCTTAGAATTCTCTTAACCACAATCATATGTGATTCTTTTGGTGCAGACTGGAACCGAGCACAGACGCAGACACTAAACATTATATCTGGACGACTTGCAGTAAGATAAAGAAGTGAGCCGATCATACCTCTATAAGTAGTTTCATCTACTGACTTACCGTCCTCGTCTTTGGTGAGTTTCTTATCTGTTACCATTGGAGTAGGCATAGGATGAGAGGATTCCATTCCGAATTTCTTTATTAATTCTTTGACGTATTTTTGTTGATGGACTTTGATACCCTCGTTCGTTTGTTGAATTTGTAGACCAAGGAAGAATTTTAATTCTCCCATCATGCTCATCTCGAACTCGGATGTCATCAACTCTGAGAAGTACTGGCACAACTTTTTGTTGGTTGAGCCAAATATAATATCATCGACGTAGATCTGGAGTACTAGTAGATCGGAATTTTCGCTTTTCAGAAGTAGTGTTTTATCTACTGATCCTCTATTGAATCCGCCTTCCAACAGAAATTTTGATAGTCTGTTGTACCATGCTCGAGGGGCCTGTTTCAGCCCGTAGAGAGCTTTGTCCAATCTGTACACATGATCCTTAAGTTTGCTGTCAGGAAATCCAGAAGGTTGTTCGACATAGACTTCCCCCTGAAGATATCCGTTAAGGAATGCAGTCTTAACATCCATTTGAAATAATTTCATTCCTTTGTGTGCAACAAATGCTATGAGCAAGCGAATCGCTTCAAGGCGAGCAACTGGAGCGAAGGTTTCGTCATAATCGATCCCTTCCTATTGATTGTATCCTTGAACGACCAGTCTTGCCTTATTACGTACGATGACTCCAGAGTCATCTAATTTATTTCTGAATACCCATCTCGTTCCAATTACTGATCTATCTTTTGGACGAGGAACGAGATGCCATACTTTATTCCTCTCGAATTGTTGTATTTATTCTTGCATGACGACTATCCAGTCAGGTTCTGCAAGAGCTTCTTTTATATTTGTAGGTTCAATTGTGGAGAGAAAGGAGTAGAAGGAACATAAGTTGTTTAAGCTTCTTCGAGTTTGAACTCCTTCTGTAAGGCTTCCTATGATATTATCCAGAGGGTGAGAGCTTTTCTATCTCCAGTTTCTTGATTGATTATTTTCATTGCTACTGCTTGACTCGGGATTTTGACTTGTTCCCCCTGAATCCAAACCAGGGTTTGTAGGAGAATCAGGTATAACTATGACCTCTTCCCTTTGGTTTTGATTCAAAGTTGTAGCTTCATTAGCTACAACTCTGGGTTCTAAGTCATTGGTTTGAGAGTTATCCACAGTATCATCAACTGTAGTTTCATCTCTCGCACCATTTCCTCCCAAGTCAAGTTCATCGTTGTTTCCTTGAATTTCGCCTTCATCATTATTTTCTATTTCAGGAGGATCTTTCCTTGACAAACGAAAGTCGGGTTCATCTAGGTTTTCCTCTTCGTCCTGTAAAGGCTTGTCGAAGGCATTATTCTCATCAAAGATAACATGTATACTCTCTTCTATGCATAAGGTACGTTTATTAAAAACTTTATAGGCTTTACTATGATCAGAATATCCTATGAATATTGCCTCATCACTTCTAGGGTCAAATTTGCTTAAGCGATTTTTACCATTGTTATGAACAAAGCATTTACTCCCAAAACATCTTAGATGGGATATATTAGGTTTACGACCACGTAAAAGTTCATAAGGTGTCTTTTTAAGGATAGGTCTAATCATAGCACGATTATGAATATAGCAAGCTGTACTTGTTGGAGGAAGTGTCCTCGACAATAGTGTGTTGACGTAATTAAAACTCATTTGAATGAAACACAACTGGGAGTGTTACTCTTTTAAAGTCGACTGATCAACATTTATCGATAATGATTGGCTGTCTAGAGTTTGACATTATCGTCATATGATGGTGGTGATCAGTTGATCCCTTAAGGTCATATCTTTAGGGAATTCCGTCTCAATGGAATAATTAATTAATATTGTATTAGATACAAATTAATTAATAACTGGAAATTTGGAAATAATTTTATATGACGAATATTTTTATAATGGGATTATAATAATAATTAAAGTCAAAGTAATAAAATTGTTTTATTACTCGGTTTTATTTATTCGTTTAGGAAACGATTAAATTGAGAATGAACACGGTTGATCATAAAATTACAAAGAGTTGTAATTAAAATTGTGATATTACATTTTATACAGTGATAATTTCGAAATATTGGAATAATTATTTAAATGTAATAAATTTGTAAATTGTGGATTTTAATAGTTAAAATTGCACAATTAACAAATTAAGTCATGTGTTATGGAACATATGTGACATGTTACAAATTAACACAATTGACAAAGATAAAATGGGTCCATATTAGACCCATTTTCAGCCGTGTAGTATAGTGTGGATGGAGGTTGTGTGTGCAATGTGATTGTGTGTGTAAGTGAATGTGTAAGAGTGTAAGGAATATTGTATGCATTGTGTAAGAACATAATGGCCATGCATTGGCCCTTGTGGGATTGATTTGGCCGGCCATGAGGCTTGCTAGGCAAGCTCATGTGCTTATATAATCACCACTTACAACACTCCTTATTTGCTAGTCTCTTTGGTTGTTGATGAACACACATCTCCCATAAACACTACAACTCCATTCTCTACATTTTCTAGCAAAATAGTTTTCTAGTAAAATAATTATTTCCATACTAATAATAATATTAAGAGTAATATTGTTATTATTTCTAGTATACTTATACTAATTTTCTAGTAACAAAATTAGTATTAGTTTGAGATCGGGTCCTTGATACGCATCTTTTGGAGACGATTTTTCTTAGATCGTTTAAGGGTATTTCGGTGGTTTGAAGACTCATATAATAGGTGATTATTGAGTATAAACCTTCTAAAACCAATGTAAGGACTATCTTATCTTATGATATCATCTTGCATGCATAAGATCCATTTAAGTTTTATGACTAAACTTAAAGAAACAAAACTCATATTAGATTTGAGTATAAAATAAGGAACCTAGTTTCCAACAATTGGTATCAGAGCATTACGGTTGTTGCATGCATGATCGGATTCATGTTTTATGTTAAAATCGGTTTAACATACACATTTCGAAAATTTCGAAATTATTGTATTTATTATGATAAATCACAAAATAATTTTGCATGTTAAAGTTTCTGATTCTAAAATGGTTTTAGGACATAAAAATAATTTTATGGATTTTTATTGTTCATTTTTATATTTATTTGTATATTTTGTAGTTTAAATCGGTTTTAAACAACAATTAATGGGAAAAATAGCTAAAAATAGTTTCTGGCCGAGATTTTTTGATATGTTCTCACATGCATATTTAATATATTGTATATGATGTTTCGTGAGAAATGGAGTTAATATGCATGGATTATGAATTTTATAAGATAAATAGTCATAATATGAGCAAAAATGGGTATATATGGTTATATTTCGAATTTAACCTTAAAAATTTTATGAGAAGTCACATGCAATATATAAAGTTCCTGTATGAATTTTTGAAATTATTGGAATTATTTTGCATGATTAATGATTTTTATAGTAAAAATCGGATTAATAGTGACTTAAATTCGACTTTAATAGTTATAGTTGGAATCTTGCCATGAAAACTTTACACAGTGTCACATGCAATATTTACAGTATGTATGTAAGTTTTGGGAATTTATTCTCAAGTGATGCATGATTTATGATTTTAATGGTTAAAATCGGATAAATAGTGACTTATTGTGTTAAAAATAGTTAATCTTAATATTATGGCATGAAATTTTACCCATAGATGTCTTATATGATAGGAACATCAGATCTAAAAGTTAGATATCAAAAGGTTTCTGTTTTTATGATTATTAATTTTTAATGAGTTAATTGGTTAATAATCGTAATTTATGAGTCGTAAAAATAAAATTTCGAGCATGGTCTGAAATTTTTGGTCATTTTCAGGTTCTAATATATATTTTAGCATGACTAAAAATTTATGGCAAATTATTGCAAGTTTTTATAATTTAAATCGGATTTTAACCATAAAAACGGCTTATTATACGATTTATTTAAGAAATAAGCCATAAATAATTGCAAAAGACCATTTTAATAATTTCTGAAATTTTAGAAAATTTCCAGAAAGTTTAAAATTTTTGAATTTTAAATTTCGAATTTTATTGACTCATTTGGCCATATTTTGTTTATTTTTCCCGAAAATACAAGTAATTTATGAACAATAATGCAAAATCAAGTTAGATCATGATCAAATATTAGTAGAGACTAAACATTGATTCCTAAAGTAAGTTAGGATGATTAACTTGGACATAAATGAGATTTATGTAATTTTGGATGATTTTAATAGTTAAAATCGCGCATATCCGTAAAAACCGTAAACAAATATGAGATATTTGCTCCCATAAGGCGATTTGGCATTAAAAATTGAGCATGTGCATACATATTTTATTTAATGCAATTTATTTAATATGAATGTCATATTTTGAATGTTATTTATATAATTTGGAATTATGTAATTTTTCTTAGTATGGCCTTAGTTTTAATCAATATTACCCGTAATGAAAGGGAATATTGATTCGGTTGTAATTTATGTGATCTCGTATCACAGGTTTGTAATTTGTTTTTTTTCAGTTTTACAATAGAATAGTTGTATTATTTTATTGTAATTCCGAAGATCCAAAAGACGGTGCCATACGGAAAGGAGTTCCGACAAGACGGTGTTTTCTTGGATGGCGTGCCAATGAAGTTCAAGGGACCAAGGAGTTGGTTTCCGAATTTGTAATAGTTAATTAGTTTTTACTATTACTAGGAAGGCCATACTAGGATTTTATTGCTTTATTGCTTTTACTTTTTGCATTTTTAATATGTTTGCATGCATAGCCAAATCGCCATAAACATGCATATTAGTTTAGATCGTTAAAAACGACCGTGTCAATTATAATTATCAAGTTCACCAATTTAATTCGCTTAAAGGAGATGGATAATAAATTGACAAGACCTCTATATTAAACAAAAACAATTGAGAATTAGCCTTACCAAATAGTAGAACCCATGAGCTTCTATTTCGTGGGGTGGTGCTAGTCCAGTGGGCAGTACGAACCCCATTACGTAGGATAAGTGGGGCGATGGGGTGGATTCAGTCCAGTGGGCGGATCGCATCCCGATGCATTTGAAATTTGGTTTGTACTCAACGGAAGTGTAGAGGACCAGTGGTCAATGTGTTCCGGGCTAAGATGAATAAATAATGATTTGTCATCAACCAAGAGTTCTAGGGTAGAACCGGTTTATTTTAACCCACCAAACCATATCATTGGGTCGGAGTTCCAGTGTTCACGATTTCGATAGTATGGGTTTGGGTCTTGGAATCATTTATAAAATTGGATAGAGGTCATTTTATAGATGCATCAACTTAGTAAATATGTTTACAAGTTAAAATGAAAATTAAAACGATTAGCATTTAATTTCTTCATATGTTTAAAATTTTGTAGTCTCGTATGAATATCAATCATGGCTACTTCCACTACTACGAACAATTCATGGTTACGTTCCTTCATGGAACGTTGTAAGCTAGAAAAGAATGAGGCAAACTTTGCCGATTGGGATGCCCAACTGTTGTTGGCGGCAGAGGGAGACGGTAAGACCGAATTCCTCATTGAAGAATCACCTCCTGAACCTGCAGAAAATGCCACCGCCGCAGCAAGACGACCTTATGATACTTATCAGAAGGAGTCTGCGGCAATCAAAAATGTTTTGATCTTCTCAATGGAGCCAGAACTCCAAAGGAGTGCCATAAAAATTGGCACGGCCTATGAGATCTACTCCAGGCTTGTGACAATGTTCTCAAAGGCTTCGAGAATTGTCCAATACGAGGCGGCATCGGATTTCTTTGATCTCAACCTTAAGGAGGGGCAAAAGGCTAGCCCACATGTGCTCAAATTAATTGAGCATGTAGAAACCCTAAGGATGAATCAAGTGGACATTCCTAAGGAACTTGTGATTGACAGAATCCTCCACTCCTTGTCTAAGGTGAAAACTTATGTACAATTCCGGGTGAATTTCAACATGAGAAACCAAGACATCTCTCTCGATGAATTGCACAATATGATCGTGCAAGCTGAAAGGGATATGGGCCTAAATGTTAGTGCCCCTAAGGATGTGCTCAACGTTAATGTTAAGAGCAAAGGAAAGTTCAAAAGGAAGGGTAAGGCAAAGGGGAAGCAACCTTCCAAAGGTTCAAAGAAAGTGTCTTCTGAGGCAAGCACCTCCAAATCCCAGAAGAGCCCTCATCAAGGGGCCAAATGCTTTTACTGCAATGGCAAAGGACATTGGAAGAGGAACTGTTCCAAGTATCTCAGCGATCTCAAAGCTGGGAAGATTCTTCCAGTTGGTACGATAACTATCCCGATTTTATGTTAATCTCAACTAATGTATCATGATACAAGTTGTGATGTGAATGCTCTTCTTACTTGAATTAGGGCATGAAAGCAAAGATAAGGGAAAAGAGAAACAAGCTTGATGGATCAAGGGAACTAAGAGAAACAAGTTGTGATTGTTGGAGGAAGTGTCCTCGACAATAGTGTGTTGACGTAATTAAAACTCATTTGAATGAAACACAACTGGGAGTGTTACTCTTTTAAAGTCGACTGATCAACATTTATCGATAATGATTGGCTGTCTAGAGTTTGACATTATCGTCATATGATGGTGGTGATCAGTTGATCCCTTAAGGTCATATCTTTAGGGAATTCCGTCTCAATGGAATAATTAATTAATATTGTATTAGATACAAATTAATTAATAACTGGAAATTTGGAAATAATTTTATATGACGAATATTTTTATAATGGGATTATAATAATAATTAAAGTCAAAGTAATAAAATTGTTTTATTACTCGGTTTTATTTATTCGTTTAGGAAACGATTAAATTGAGAATGAACACGGTTGATCATAAAATTACAAAGAGTTGTAATTAAAATTGTGATATTACATTTTATACAGTGATAATTTCGAAATATTGGAATAATTATTTAAATGTAATAAATTTGTAAATTGTGGATTTTAATAGTTAAAATTGCACAATTAACAAATTAAGTCATGTGTTATGGAACATATGTGACATGTTACAAATTAACACAATTGACAAAGATAAAATGGGTCCATATTAGACCCATTTTCAGCCGTGTAGTATAGTGTGGATGGAGGTTGTGTGTGCAATGTGATTGTGTGTGTAAGTGAATGTGTAAGAGTGTAAGGAATATTGTATGCATTGTGTAAGAACATAATGGCCATGCATTGGCCCTTGTGGGATTGATTTGGCCGGCCATGAGGCTTGCTAGGCAAGCTCATGTGCTTATATAATCACCACTTACAACACTCCTTATTTGCTAGTCTCTTTGGTTGTTGATGAACACACATCTCCCATAAACACTACAACTCCATTCTCTACATTTTCTAGCAAAATAGTTTTCTAGTAAAATAATTATTTCCATACTAATAATAATATTAAGAGTAATATTGTTATTATTTCTAGTATACTTATACTAATTTTCTAGTAACAAAATTAGTATTAGTTTGAGATCGGGTCCTTGATACGCATCTTTTGGAGACGATTTTTCTTAGATCGTTTAAGGGTATTTCGGTGGTTTGAAGACTCATATAATAGGTGATTATTGAGTATAAACCTTCTAAAACCAATGTAAGGACTATCTTATCTTATGATATCATCTTGCATGCATAAGATCCATTTAAGTTTTATGACTAAACTTAAAGAAACAAAACTCATATTAGATTTGAGTATAAAATAAGGAACCTAGTTTCCAACAGTACTAATAGCCTCAGCCCAAAAGTTTCTCGGTAGGCCACTACAAAGAAGCATTGTTCTAGCCATGTCTTCTAGGGTTCTGTTCATGCGTTCTACTACTCCGTTTTGTTGTGGTGTTCTAGGTGCAGAGAAGTTGTGTCCAACACCGTTGGATTTACAGAATTCATTTGTTTCCTTTGTCGCATAACTGGGATATACTAATTAAGTTATGTTTAAGACCACTTACCAGATATACATCGCTAATAGAGTGAGAAGATGAGATGCCTATCTTACCGACACCTATTACCTTTCCCTTTTTGTTGTCACCGAAGGTGACCTTTCCTCCGTCGAATGGTTCCAAGGTAGTGAATAGGTTGGCGTCTCCTGTCATGTGTCGGGAGCATCCACTGTCGAGGTACCAGAGGTTATTCTCTTTAGCAATTATTTGCACAATGTAATTTAAAGACAGGTCTTAGGTACCCAAGCATACTTGGGTCCTTTAGTGTTAGTGACAATAAAGACATCTTACTTTTTAACCCAGACTTGTCGTACTAGAGGTCTCTTGGATCTATGGTAGTTAGGTTTTGTCGATATAGTGTAAGTCTTTGGGTTTTGTTTCTTATAGGTTGTAGGTTTAGGAATTTGAGTGGTTTTATTTTTCTTTTCTGCGTAATTGAAGGACATGTCATAGAACCATCTATGGTCATTATTTCTTTCCTCAACCTTTTCATTACCTTCCTCACTGTCAATGATAGATATGGAATCATTTGGTATACCTAGATATTTAACAAATTTGACTCCAGTTTTGAAGTCGAGTGCGTGTTTTACACAGTTTTCTCGTAGGTGTCCATTATGACCACAATAAGTACAAATTAAATATTCAGGCAAGTCTACATACTTTCTTTTTCTAAAGTCACGTTCATCAGGTTTTTGTTGACATTTAGAATGGTCTGTCATACCATAGCACTCATGACCTAGACCCATCTTCATGTTGTTATCAGATTGTTCAGTTAGGAAGTTTAGTACGTTAGTACTTCCTTCCCATTTTTCGTGAACCTTACGCGCATGAAGAAGGTCTTTTAGAGAATATATTTCTTTTATGCAGGAGGAGTGGTCAACATTGTTATGTTCTCTTAAGTCTTGAATATCCTTATTAAAATTGAACACAATTTTTGCATGTTCGTTTTTAATTTTGGTTATTTTGAATTCCAGATCCATGATCTTTTGTTCGAGGATTTCAACTTCTTCTTGATGAGTTTCATCTACAACCGCTGGTGTAGGTTTACTCTTTAGAAGTTCATTAGACCTTTTTAGATCTGAGGTTATAGCTTCATTAGCTATAATCTTAGATCCAAGCTCTTTAATGTTGACTTTTAATTTTGAGATTACAGCTTCATTGGCTGTAACTTTAGACTCAAGAATTTTCTTCTCAGACATTACTGTTTCCAATTTAACATTTGTATCAATGTTAACTTTGGATTTCAGTTTCTTAGCTTTGGCCTTTAAGAGTTGATTTTCCTCTGCAATGTCAAGGATCTGTTCCTTCAACTCGTCTAATTCAAGACTTTGTTCGTGACATTGGTCTAAGGTTTGTTCGAAATAATTAATTAATGCAGACTTAGATAAATTTTTAACTTGACTCTTAAGCTGTAAAAAATTTACCTCTTGGTCTTCATCTTCTGAATCAGATTCTCCATAGAGGCAGAATTGTGATGAGTCATGATCGTCGGAGATTAGATCCAAACTTATGCTGCTTAGGCACAGGTTAGCGACTTCCTCTTCCTCTGAGTCTTCGTCATCTTCGGAATCTAATTCTCCCCAGCAAGATGCGAGCATAACCTTCTTGAATTCAGTCTTGGTCTTATCTCGTTTGGATTTGTCTTTAATTTTGTCCCAGCTTGGACAGTCCTTGATCATATGGCCTTGATCACCACATTTGAAGCACCCTCGCTTGAAGAAGGTTTGTTTAGAGTCATTCTTTTTCTTGTCGTTTGCTTTATTATTGGTGACACGGCTGTCGCAACCCTATCAAAAATAACCAACTGGCCTAACTAATGTAGTAAGGAAGTCGGGATCGTATCCACAGGGAGACAGATATGAATTCTAAAAGCTAAACTAAAGTCCGTCGAAGTAACCGAAAATGGGGTTTTTGATTGTTTGTTTTGACTAAACTAAAAGTAGTGAAGGAAAGAGAGAAATAAGAGCGTAAAAGATATGAGAATAAAAATAAGAGAAAGAGAAACTAGGACAGTCGGTTCACCAATGAAAGTATAACGATTAAGGACTAGATTGCAGATCGGTCACAGATAAAAGTCTAAGGGGCAGTGAAAAGGTCTTCTCAGATCGCTATTCGCCCTAAAATGCTTCTAGCGGGCTCTCGCAACTTACTAGGGCACTCTAATGTTTATGACAGGTCTAACCCTCACCAGGCTCTCGATCTTAGGTCGGGGTTTACCAAACAATTAATTAGCTACGTCGACTTAACCAATTAAAAGTAATAAAATGTCATAAATAGCAACAAAGGCAAAGACTAATAACCGATCTAGCCTAGTCAAATATCGTCACAATTTCATTGGATCCCCTATATCCTAGTCAAGGGAACTAGCTATTCATAACGGGATTGACAATAAGGGAAATCAAAATAACTATGGAATATAACATGTTCGCGAGAAAAACTGGAATTAATGAAACAGAAAGATGAAGCAAGGAGAAAAGAGAAATAAGAATAAAACAACCGCGAGAAATGAATTACCAAGTATCAAAAGTGTGGCATAAAGGAATTCCAAAAAGCTAGGTCTTCCAATATACAGAGAGAAAACTACTCACCATTTTTGATCGAATCTAAAAAGTAAAAAGAAGAGAATAGAAAATAACATGGAATGCCCTAATTGTTGGGGATTGTGTCCTCCACATGTAGTGTGATAACGTCATTGAACATACCCTTGTACGGACAAGTGGGAGATTGTTGGGGCTGGTGTCCTTGACAATTAAGTACAATGACTTATTAAATCTCTTTAAGGATCACAAGGGCATACTTCTGTATTATTACCAGTTGATCCACGTTTATCAATAACGGTTGGCTTGCTAGATAAGTTTGACGTTATTGTCATACGGATGGCGGTGGTCAACTGGTCCCTATACGTCACACCTATAGGACACGTTTGAGAGATGTGAAGGTATGAAAATACAGTCACATTTTGCCGGATATGACTAAACGGTTAGTCAGAGGTATTGACTATTAAATTAGTCAATAAGATGTTGAGAATTATTATTTAATACGGATTAAATAATTTTAGCTAATACGGATTACAAGATTAATTCGTAAATTAAATATAAACAGTTATATTTAATTAAATATTATATTCGCAAATTAATATAAACAGTTATATTAATTTAGGTAATTATACAATATCGTATTTTATCAGACCATTATTAATATATCGACTGTATTAATAACTGATAACATGTTACGATTTATAAATTAAACCCGCGAATAAATAATAGCTAATTGGGTCGAATCACGCATTGGGATAAGGTAAGAGTGGAAAGCCCACTCCTACCCAAACCCTATTTCGGCCGGCTTCAGTTACAAAAGGAGGAGACTTCTCCTTTTGTCAATTACTCTTGGCACACTGTTAAATTATTCTCAAAAGAAAATTAGGGTTTTGAGAGCACTCTTCTCCCAAAACCTCAGATCTCACATCTAAAACCTCAAGGGCTCTCCCTATATTGCAAGGCAATTGGAGAGGATTTCTAGCACACGCGGCCTCGTCTCAAACTAAGTCTTGGGTGCAAGTTATAGGAGGGAATTTGCATTAATTCCTGTTCTTAGGCCTTTTGCGCGAGGACTAAAGGTTGTACTTCTTTTCTCATGCTTTTAATCTTATGACGATATTCACAGTTGCATATTTCATTATAATCCTGCAAATTTAGGGTGAATACGCGTTTTATTCCCCACAAGTGGTATCAGAGACAGGCTATGAAAATTTTACAATTGTGTCTTTCATAAGCTTTAAAATTTTGAAAACCGTACCTTCTGTCGAAGGCACTCGATCGAGTCCCTGTGACACTCGATCGAGTGCCATCGTACCAGGCTGCCGTGCGTGGGTTTTTAGTGAGAAATCGATCTTGTTTTCGATTATAATTTGCATATTGTTAATTAATCGATATTTTTAGCAATATGTGAATCTTTTGTTTTGTTTATATATGATTTACAAGTTTTAAATCCAAGTTATAAACTCGTTTTAATTTAAAAGTGCAGCGATTTGCTATTTTTCGAGCCACTCGATCGAGCCATGCTGCACTCGATCGAGTAACCCTGACACTCGATCGAGTGCCCCTGTTACTCGATCGAGTGCTCTCGTTTCGGGGTGTTTATTTTCGAAAATAACTTGTTTTCTTATTTTCACATGGCTTAAAATAATATACTGTATACGGAAATAGTATATTTTTTAGTGAAACGGTTCACCCTCGTTTGATACATATTGTTTTAAAACGGTTTAAAATAATGGATTATATGTTAATTAAAATTGGTGATTAAAACGGTATAGTCACTTAATTTTAATCTTAAAAGGTGGTTTGGTATAAATTTATTAATCATAATAACAGTATTATGTCATGTATAAATTGTTTTTAGTTGATGCATTTTATTTATCGTCTTGTGAATGCCTTGAATGCTTTCAATAACGTATTTAATTTTTGCAAACGGTTGTAACTTAGTGTGGCCTTAGAAGATTGTGTCACCGTAATGAAGGGACACGATCTTGCTTGTAATTTTGAGATCTTGAATCTCCGTTTTGGGTTTTTGCCATGTAATTACTTTTGTATTTAAATTAGAATGTATCTAGGTTTACTCTTGTAATTTAAATTAGTAATTTTGTGAAGACCAAAGACAAGACGGAGGCCGGATGCTCACTCCCGCTGCAAGGACCAAGATGAAACATCAAGACAAGCTTCTAGGGTCCAACGGTGGATTCCAAGTTGTTTTATGTTTATTTTGGTAGGATAGGCCACACTAGGACTTTCATTTACGTTTATTGCATTTATCTTTACGCTTTCATCGATAATAGCTTGCATCATATTCCGCCTAAAAACCAAACCACCTATATCATGCCTGAAAACTGACTCATGTAGAGGTCTCGCGTTAGTTTTCTGTGACAATACAGATGTCACATGTCATTTAAAAGCCATCACTTTATTTAATTCATTCACGCAAATGCTAGTTTTTAGTTCACTTAAATATGGATAAATAAGAGTTGATGGGGTCTTCCTCGTATAACCAAAAATTGAGATTAGTCTTTATAAATCAGCCTCCCATGAATCCCTTCTTCGTCGGTAGGCATAATATGACCCCTTCTACGTCGGGTAAGTGGGAACAGATGATTTATTTTATCTCAACATCATGGTCACTCGATAATATTCCAGTGACTGAGATGGACTAATAGATAGGATTTACGGAAATCTATCGACCAAGAGTTCCAACGATTGGAATTAGCCAAACTGTGGGCTTATCAATATACGGAAATTGAGTCTTGGGATCGTTTATATAATTCTTGAGGGAGATCAATTATATAAATGCTTGAGTCTACGAGTTTAAATTCAATTTAATATAGACTTAAATCACAACAATAAGTTGCTTATATGGTTTTGTTTTATCTTCTTTTTCAGTGTAGAACACGTTCAATAAAACTGCTGTAAAACTAAAATGGCTGGTGAAGACCCAATGCCAAGTGCCAAGCTAGCACGTGAATCCTGGCTAAAAGCCTTCATGGACTCCATGAATCAGTCAACTAGACTGAGGAATGATGGGTCAAACTTCTCTGACTGGGAGGCAGCACTACGGAATGCTGCCATTGCTGACGGAAAGCTCAAGTTCTTAACTGAGCCCATTCCGCCAAACCCAGGAACTGGAGCTAGAGCCAACGAAATTCGCGCTCATAGCGATTTCGTTATGGAAGCGGGTGCGATAAAGAACGTACTCATCTATGCAATGGAATCCAATTTGCAAAGACGCTTCATAACCCATGGTGCAAACAAGATTTTCACCACGCTCACTAACGAATTCTCCAAGGCTCCGAGAATCGTTTCTTATGAGCATACCTGTCGCTTCTTTGAGGCGAAACTCCAGAAGGGCCAAGCTGTTAGCCCACATATTCTCAACATGATTGAGAATATCGAGAAACTGGAGTCCCTAAACTGCAAGATCAGTGAGAACATCATCGTTGATCGCATGCTTCATTCGCTTCATGATGGGTTCGCCCTCTTTAGGGCCAACTACTACATGAACGACATGAAGAAGACTCCCCATGAGCTCCACTCCCTTCTCGTACAGACTGAGAAGGATCTTAAGTTGAGTGGGAGTCTTAAGCAGGATGTTCTCATGATCTCCAGTAAGGGGAAAGGTAAAGGGAAGGCTAAAGCTCAGGGCGACCTAGCAGTAGGTAAGCCCAGGTTCAAGAAACCAGGATTTACAAAGAGTGGGCCTGGTGAGTCAAGTAACTCACAAGGCAAGACAAAGAGCAAGGATACAAGCATGGAATGTCACCATTGCCACAAGACTGGGCATTGGAGGCGCTCATGCCCCGTGTATCGCGAGGACATTAAAGCAGGCCGCGTTACCCCTGTTGGTATGTCTTCTTCTTCTTTTATTCACATGATTGAGATTAACCACGCAAGTTGCGGAACTTGGGTACTTGATACTGGTTGTGGTTCTCATCTATGTAATCATGTGCAGGGCCTCCGAAACCAAGAACCCCTAATCAAGGGTGAGGTGGACCTGCGTGTCGGGAATGGAGCACGTGTGGCTGCAGTCTCGAAGGGAACATATGTAATCCAGCTTCCAAGTGGATTCGAGTTATTTTTGTATAACTGTTATTATGTTCCTAGTTTGTCCAAAAACATTATTTCAGTTTCTGCACTTGACAAACTCGGATTTTCATTTGTAATAGAGAATAATAGCTGTATTTTCTCTTTGCACAATATGATTTATGGCAAGGCAGTTTCCATGAATGGAATTTATGTTTTAGATCAAACTACCGAGATATTACATGTGAATAATAAAAGAATAAAGGTAGGTGACAAAGATCAAACTTATCTATGGCATTGTCGTATGGGACACATAAATGAGAAACGCGTTAAACAGCTCATACAGAATGGAGCTATTTCGCCCTTTGATTTCGAATCATATGGCACGTGTGAATCATGTCTCATCGGCAAAATGACTCGTATTTCCTTCAAAGGTGTTGGAATGCGCGCTGCCGACCTATTAGGACTCATACATACGGACGTATGTGGCCCTATGTCGATCAACGCACGAGATGGCTATAGGTATTTCATCACTTTCACGGATGATTTAAGTAGATATGGCTATGTCTACTTAATGAAGCACAAAAGTGAATCCTTTGACAAGTTCAAAGAATACCAGAATCGGGTACAGAACCAGCTGGGTAGAAAGATTAAAGCACTTCGCTCGGATCGTGGTGGTGAGTATCTTTCACGCGAGTTTGATCAACACCTAAAAGACTGTGGGATCGTACTACAGTTGACTCCACCTGGAACACCACAATTAAATGGTGTGTCCGAACGGAGAAATCGAACTTTACTCGATATGGTTCGATCCATGATGAGTCACACCGTTGTGCCTGATTCATTGTGGGGCTATGCTCTTTTGTCGGCCGCTCTAATTCTTAACCGAAGTCCGTCTAAAGCTGTTGACAAGACTCCATTCGAGTTATGGAAGAGAACGGTCCCTAACTTGTCCTTTATTCGGGTTTGGGGCTGCGAGGCTTATGTCAAGTGGAGACACGGGGATAAGCTCGGCCCGCGATCGGTCAAGACATACTTTATAGGCTATCCAAAGGGAACGTTTGGTCATTACTTCTACTCGCCTACCGAACAACGTGTTTTTGTTGCGGCTAGTGCGACGTTCTTAGAGAAAGAATTTCTCGAGAACAAGTCGAGTAATAGAACCTTCGAGTTATCGGAGGTTCAAAAACCAACTACCGAGCAACCATTGGAGGAAACAGTTCCTTCAACCGAGGCTGCGGTAGATATTCCTGAGGAACCTAGGAGGTCAGGAAGAGTCTCTATTCCACCGGACAGATACATTGGTATGGTCGAGGAACACGATACAGATGACGTCTTACTCCTAGAGGGTAATGAACCCACAACCTATAAAGGTGCCATGACCAGTTCTGACTCAAAGCTATGGCTAGAAGCCATGCAATCCGAGATGGACTCCATGTATGAGAACAACGTGTGGGATCTTGTGGACCTACCTGCAAAGGTACGTCCCCTTCAATGCAAATGGCTTTACAAGATAAAGCATGTCGTGGAAGGACAACAAGATATCCATAAGGCTAGACTAGTTGCTAAAGGTTTCACCCAAGTGCCAGGCTTGCACTACGATGAGATCTTTGCACCCGTAGTTATGCTACGTTCCATTCGGATTATCTTAGCGATCGCCGCATTTCATGACTATGAAATATGGCAAATGGACGTTAAAACCGCCTTCTTAAACGGTTATTTGGAGGAAGAGTTGTACATGGTACAACCCGAGGGTTTTATTGATCCAGCACATCCTAAGAAAGTTTGCAAGCTTAAGCGTTCCATCTATGGACTTAAGCAAGCATCGCGGAGTTGGAATCATCGCTTCGACCAAGTGATAAAAGAGAATGGGTTCATTCGATCAGTCGAGGAACCATGTCTCTATATCAAGTCGAGTGGGAGTAAGATTGTATTCCTAGTACTGTATGTCGATGACATACTCTTGATTGGGAATGACATACCTCTCTTATCTTCGGTTAAAGCATGGTTGAAAAACCACTTCCAGATGAAAGATCTGGGAGAGGCACAAAGAATTTTGGGCATCCGTATCTACAGGGATAGATCACGACGGATGTTGTCTCTCAGTCAGGAGTCTTATATAGAGAAGATTCTGGAGAGATTCAGTATGACGAACTCCAAGAAGGGGTTCCTTCCCATGACTCCTGGGCTTCACTTGAGCAAGACTCAAGAAGCTAAGTCAGTGGAAGAGAAAGAGCGCATGAGTCGGATTCCTTATGCTTCGGCAATAGGATCGATCATGTATGCCATGATATGCACACGTCCAGACGTTGCATATGCATTGAGTATGACAAGTCGATTCCAAGCTCATCCAGGTGAACAACACTGGATGGCCGTGAAAAACATTCTTAAGTACCTACGGAGGACTAAAGATTGGGGATTGACTTTTGGAGGCGACTCGACGCTCTGCGCCACGGGTTACGCAGATGCTAGCTTCCAAACAGATCGAGATGACTCGAAATCTCAGTCTGGATTTGTCTTTACTCTTAATGGCGCTGCTGTCAGCTGGAAAAGTTCTAAACAGAGTGTTACAGCAGATTCTACGACTGAGTCCGAGTACTATGCCGCCTCAGAAGCAGCTAAGGAAGCCATATGGATGCGTCAATTCTTACAAGGACTATCAGTAGTGCCTAGTTCGAATGACCCAATCACCGTCTATTGTGACAATAGCGGTGCCATCTTCCAAGCTAAGGAGCATAAGTCTAGCAGCAAGGCTAGGCATGTACTACGGAAAGCTCATCTAATCCGGGATTACGTGGAGCAAAAGGAGATTTTTATTGAAAAGATCGCTACGGATGACAACATAGCCGATCCTCTCACAAAAGCATTACCACGTGATAAGCATGAAGGGCACATTCATTCCATGGGAATTGGATGTGTTCCTAAGTTGTAGTACTCTTTTATGAATTCATGTAATAATTCATTTTCTCGTGTACTCTATTCAACCTTATTGTTATGATATATAATGTTTTGTTTCTCATGTGGAATTGTACGCCAATTTTGAACACCACAAAGTGAACTGATTAACATTACATCGTTTTGGTCCTTGATTACCCACTTGAGCTGATAACTCAGGTAATCATTTTGTGACGTTGGTTGATGGTGGGTTCAACGAGCCATAAGTCACGTGGATGACTGACCAATCACAAAGGCGAGTTATACGGATATCTCGTAGGACACCCCGTGACAGCGTTATGGAGTCCTAAATGTTTTATAACATTGGGTGCCAGGTCGTGGATAGGACCTCCATAGTGTTCCTTAGAGTCGAATCTTTTGACTTTCAACTGTTTCTTGAGATTAAGACAGATTTTGGGTAACTTTGGTTTCTTTCCCACGGTCACCGTAACAGGGGCCAAGAGGATTTTTTCTGGGTTATTTCATGCTGGGCGATATCGGCAGGATTCGAGTTGAGGGAAATATCCAAACCCTTATCAGGATTTTATCATTTCTCAGGGCCACTCGAGGAGTAGTAACTGAAATGCATGGCCATGCTCGAATACAGATTCGTTTTTATCAGTTAAGTTACTCTCTAGTCGGGGAAACCACTCTTGATACAGATCGCTTGTGAGATACGACCTTTGCGAATGCGGATTTGCAAATTGTCTTACATTGAGTGGGAGAAATTTTAAAAGGATATGAGATTCGGTTATCGCACCTACACTTGTACGGACAAGTGGGAGTTTGTTGGAGATTGTGTCCTCCACATGTAGTGTGATAACGTCATTGAACATACCCTTGTACGGACAAGTGGGAGATTGTTGGGGCTGGTGTCCTTGACAATTAAGTACAATGACTTATTAAATCTCTTTAAGGATCACAAGGGCATACTTCTGTATTATTACCAGTTGATCCACGTTTATCAATAACGGTTGGCTTGCTAGATAAGTTTGACGTTATTGTCATACGGATGGCGGTGGTCAACTGGTCCCTATACGTCACACCTATAGGACACGTTTGAGAGATGTGAAGGTATGAAAATACAGTCACATTTTGCCGGATATGACTAAACGGTTAGTCAGAGGTATTGACTATTAAATTAGTCAATAAGATGTTGAGAATTATTATTTAATACGGATTAAATAATTTTAGCTAATACGGATTACAAGATTAATTCGTAAATTAAATATAAACAGTTATATTTAATTAAATATTATATTCGCAAATTAATATAAACAGTTATATTAATTTAGGTAATTATACAATATCGTATTTTATCAGACCATTATTAATATATCGACTGTATTAATAACTGATAACATGTTACGATTTATAAATTAAACCCGCGAATAAATAATAGCTAATTGGGTCGAATCACGCATTGGGATAAGGTAAGAGTGGAAAGCCCACTCCTACCCAAACCCTATTTCGGCCGGCTTCAGTTACAAAAGGAGGAGACTTCTCCTTTTGTCAATTACTCTTGGCACACTGTTAAATTATTCTCAAAAGAAAATTAGGGTTTTGAGAGCACTCTTCTCCCAAAACCTCAGATCTCACATCTAAAACCTCAAGGGCTCTCCCTATATTGCAAGGCAATTGGAGAGGATTTCTAGCACACGCGGCCTCGTCTCAAACTAAGTCTTGGGTGCAAGTTATAGGAGGGAATTTGCATTAATTCCTGTTCTTAGGCCTTTTGCGCGAGGACTAAAGGTTGTACTTCTTTTCTCATGCTTTTAATCTTATGACGATATTCACAGTTGCATATTTCATTATAATCCTGCAAATTTAGGGTGAATACGCGTTTTATTCCCCACACTAATGAGTACCAAGTACAAGTCTTTTATACTAAAAGCCCAAAAGAAAATAAAAACTAAACAGTAACTGACTAAATAAACCTAAAGAACGAAATTCTGTCCCGCATACATGTGTCGATCGACATAGATTTGTGTCGATCGACACCCTCAATGCTCTGTCGATCGACATAAACTTGTGTCGATCGACACAACAATATAGCTTCAAAGAGTTGGCTTTCTGTGACGATGGCCAGTCTGTCGATCGACTTCATACTTATGTCGATCGACACTCTGTCGTCGCACAGTTCCTGCAATGCGCACTGAACTTCAAACGGCTTCCATGTCTTCGTTACTCGGGCAAATCAAGCGTTTTTGGTGGCGTTGGAAAGCTAAGAGGATAAGCTTTCGTCTCCAATTTGAATCACTCGATTATCATTTCTAGAACTCGAGTTATGGCTCTTCAAAGTAGGCACTAGCGGTGTGAAGCTCTTCTTTCGCTCGATAGACTTCCATTACTTTTACGCGCATCTCAAGATGCTAGTAATAAGCTCCGACTCAACTCCTCTCCTAAATGTATGCATAGGGACATGTTTTAGGCTTGTTTATGATCTTCTCCGGCTCATATCTGCAAATAACACATGACAAACCAAAGTAGACTATTCGGGGGACATTTGTAGTAAAACACTACGAAATAAGCATGGAAATGCGTGCTAATATGACCTAAAAGGTTTATATAAAATGCACGCATCAAACTTCCCCAAACCAAAGCTTTGCTTGTCCCCAAGCAAAAAGTGTAACAAACAAGGACTAAAAAGATAGGAGTTAAACACGAACAAGTAATCCGTCGACTCAAACATCTAAAGCAAGTGAATCATCTCTAATTGTTAAATCCTAAGGCAAATGAATCTAAACATGCTTCATAAGGCGGTTGGACTTTGGACTTTGCAAGATTATATAAACTGGACTCTCACGGGTCGCTCAATCGCTCAAACAAACACAAGGCAATATATAGTGCAAGATAGGAAGAATCGAGATCACTTACCTAACTGCGACCTATAAGAACATGCATGCAATCTAACATGAATAGAGTCTCTACAACCGTACGTATGCATTCCCACACTTTAATGACCATGACACATGCGGAGGATAGTTATGGGATATGTGAGGCTATGGGTAAGAAGGTGATGAAAATGAATTTGGCAAAAACTGGAGTTAAAAGCCAAGCTAGTAACAATGAGAACCAAATTATATATATCTCCCAACTTCATACTCAATACATCAATACACAACAATGTAGATTGGGTGCATCCAACTCTCAATACCTCAAAAACTTATCAACCCCCCATAAGATACGATATAAAAAAACAAGGGAGTAGAAAAATCGTCAATTGATTTCTTCAACTTTTCATACATGAATTTTTCTTCTTTTTTTTTTCTTCATCATACTACGTTTTTTTTGAATTTTTTTTTTCTGATGTTCTTTTTTTTTTTCTTTTTTTTTTTCTTTCACCCATTTTTCTTATGACAAGATAGAGTAACCAAATTGTAAAACAACACATTCCCAAAAGGCTACCATTACTAGCTCGGCTAGGGTGGGTAAAATCATGGATTGTAGCTATATGGGACATAAATAGGCAAATTTGACTTTGTGAAGTTTATGGGTAGAATGAATAAAAGGGAACCTCTACCACATGTATCAACAAACCGCAAACCCGAATGCATACAGGTATAAAGAAGACTGAACTCATGTTTATGCAAATTGATGTTACATGTCTCATAAGGAGTAACTACTCACTTTCCTAGATGAACCGGTCATGAATGTCACCGGTTGTAGGCTCTAATTCCTTAGAAAGTTATTTTAGGTTGCCAGAATATCAAATCCAGTCTACTTGTCCAACATGCTTTGAAACGAGATTCGATAAAATTGCCAAAGAACTTGAAGATGTGTAACAATTACCTAGTTTGAGTTTTCTGACGGTTTAACATCACTGAGAAACTCCAAACTGACTCAATCTAGTATGCAAAAGTAAACGTGAGTTTTTTTTTTTGGTAATTTTAGGATGCAAGGGAAATGATAAAACAATGCATATGTAAATGAAACGTGATAACATAAATGTAATAAAAACAATATGCAGACCAAATATGAATGCATAACAAAGTCGGGATCGTATCCACAGGGAGACAGATATGAATTCTAAAAGCTAAACTAAAGTCCGTCGAAGTAACCGAAAATGGGGTTTTTGATTGTATGTTTTGACTAAACTAAAAGTAGTGAAGGAAAGAGAGAAATAAGAGCGTAAAAGATATGAGAATAAAAATAAGAGAAAGAGAAACTAGGACAGTCGGTTCACCAATGAAAGTATAACGATTAAGGACTTGATTGCAGATCGGTCACAGATAAAAGTCTAAGGGGCAGTGAAAAGGTCTTCTCAGATCGCTATTCGCCCTAAAATGCTTCTAGCGGGCTCTCGCAACTTACTAGGGCACTCTAATGCTTATGACAGGTCTAACCCTCACCAGGCTCTCGATCTTAGGTCGGGGTTTACCAAACAATTAATTAGCTACGTCGACTTAACCAATTAAAAGTAATAAAATGTCATAAGTAGCAACAAAGGCAAAGACTAATAACCGATCTAGCCTAGTCAAATATCGTCACAATTTCATTGGATCCCCTATATCCTAGTCAAGGGAACTAGCTATTCATAACGGGATTGACAATAAGGGAAATCAAAATAACTATGGAATATAACATGTTCGCGAGAAAAACTGGAATTAATGAAACAGAAAGATGAAGCAAGGAGAAAAGAGAAATAAGAATAGAACAACCGTGAGAAATGAATTACCAAGTATCAAAAGTGTGGCAGAAAGGAATTCCAAAAAGCTAGGTCTTCCAAAATACAGAGAGAAAACTACTCACCATTTTTGATCGAATCTAAAAAGTAAAAAGAAGAGAATAGAAAATAACATGGAATGCCCTAATGAGTACCAAGTACAAGTCTTTTATACTAAAAGCCCAAAAGAAAATAAAAACTAAACAGTAACTGACTAAATAAACCTAAAGAACGAAATTCTGTCCCGCATACATGTGTCGATCGACATAGATTTGTGTCGATCGACACCCTCAATGCTCTGTCGATCGACATAAACTTGTGTCGATCGACACAACAATATAGCTTCAAAGAGTTGGCTTTCTGTGACGATGGCCAGTCTGTCGATCGACTTCATACTTATGTCGGTCGATCGACACTCTGTCGTCGCACAGTTCCTGCAATGCGCACTGAACTTCAAACGGCTGCCATGTCTTCGTTACTTGGGCAAATCAAGCTTTTTTGGTGGCGTTGGAAAGCTAAGAGGATAAGCTTTCGTCTCCAATTTGAATCACTCGATTATCATTTCTAGAACTCGAGTTATGGCTCTTCAAAGTAGGCACTAGCGGTGTGAAGCTCTTCTTTCGCTCGATAGACTTCCATTACTTTTACGCGCATCTCAAGATGGTAGTAATAAGCTCCGACTCAACTCCTCTCCTAAATGTATGCATAGGGACATGTTTTAGGCTTTTATGATCTTCTCCGGCTCATATCTGCAAATAACACATGACAAACCAAAGTAGACTATTCGGGGGACATTTGTAGTAAAACACTACGAAATAAGCATGGAAATGCGTGCTAATTTGGCCTAAAAGGTTTATATAAAATGCACGCATCAAACTTCCCCAAACCAAAGCTTTGCTTGTCCCCAAGCAAAAAGTGTAACAAACAAGGACTAAAAAGATAGGAGTTAAACACGAACAAGTAATCCGTCGACTCAAACATCTAAAGCAAGTGAATCATCTCTAATTGTCAAATCCTAAGGCAAATGAATCTAAACATGCTTCATAAGGCGGTTGGACTTTGGACTTTGCAAGATTATATAAACTGGACTCTCACGGGTCGCTCAATCGCTCAAACAAACACAAGGCAATATATAGTGCAAGATAGGAAGAATCGAGATCACTTACCTAACTGCGACCTATAAGAACATGCATGCAATCTAACATGAATAGAGTCTCTACAACCGTACGTATGCATTCCCACACTTTAATGACCATGACACATGCGGAGGATAGTTATGGGATATGTGAGGCTATGGGTAAGAAGGTGATGAAAATGAATTTGGCAAAAACTGGAGTTAAAAGCCAAGCTAGTAACCATGAGAACCAAATTATATATATCTCCCAACTTCATACTCAATACATCAATACACAACAATGTAGATTGGGTGCATCCAACTCTCAATACCTCAAAAACTTATCAACCCCCCATAAGATACGATATAAAAAAACAAGGGAGTAGAAAAATCGTCAATTGATTTCTTCAACTTTTCATACATGAATTTTTCTTCTTTTTTTTTCTTCATCATACTACGTTTTTTTTGAATTTTTTTTTTCTGATGTTCTTTTTTTTTTTCTTTTTTTTTTCTTTCACCCATTTTTCTTATGACAAGATAGAGTAACCAAATTGTAAAACAACACATTCCCAAAAGGCTACCATTACTAGCTCGGCTAGGGTGGGTAAAATCATGGATTGTAGCTATATGGGACATAAATAGGCAAATTTGACTATGTAAGTTTATGGGTAGAATGAATAAAAGGGAACCTCTACCACATGTATCAACAAACCGCAAACCCGAATGCATACAGGTATAAAGAAGACTAAACTCATGTTTATGCAAATTGATGTTACATGTCTCATAAAGAGTAACTACTCACTTTCCTAGATGAACCGGTCATGAATGTCACCGGTTGTAGGCTCTAATTCCTTAGAAAGTTATTGTAGGTTGCCAGAATATCAAATCCAGTCTACTTGTCCAACATGCTTTGAAACGAGATTCGATAAAATTGCCAAAGAACTTGAAGATGTTTAACAATTACCTAGTTTGAGTTTTCTGACGGTTTAACATCACTGAGAAACTCCAAACTGACTCAATCTAGTATGCAAAAGTAAACGTGAGTTTTTTTTTTGGTAATTTTAGGATGCAAGGGAAATGATAAAACAATGCATATGTAAATGAAACGTGATAACATAAATGTAATAAAAACAATATGCAGACCAAATATGGATGCATAACAAAGTCGGGATCGTATCCACAGGGAGACAGATATGAATTCTAAAAGCTAAACTAAAGTCCGTCGAAGTAACCGAAAATGGGGTTTTTGATTGTTTGTTTTGACTAAACTAAAAGTAGTGAAGGAAAGAGAGAAATAAGAGCGTAAAAGATATGAGAATAAAAATAAGAGAAAGAGAAACTAGGACAGTCGGTTCACCAATGAAAGTATAACGATTAAGGACTAGATTGCAGATCGGTCACAGATAAAAGTCTAAGGGGCAGTGAAAAGGTCTTCTCAGATCGCTATTCGCCCTAAAATGCTTCTAGCGGGCTCTCGCAACTTACTAGGGCACTCTAATGTTTATGACAGGTCTAACCCTCACCAGGCTCTCGATCTTAGGTCGGGGTTTACCAAACAATTAATTAGCTACGTCGACTTAACCAATTAAAAGTAATAAAATGTCATAAATAGCAACAAAGGCAAAGACTAATAACCGATCTAGCCTAGTCAAATATCGTCACAATTTCATTGGATCCCCTATATCCTAGTCAAGGGAACTAGCTATTCATAACGGGATTGACAATAAGGGAAATCAAAATAACTATGGAATATAACATGTTCGCGAGAAAAACTGGAATTAATGAAACAGAAAGATGAAGCAAGGAGAAAAGAGAAATAAGAATAAAACAACCGCGAGAAATGAATTACCAAGTATCAAAAGTGTGGCAGAAAGGAATTCCAAAAAGCTAGGTCTTCCAAAATACAGAGAGAAAACTACTCACCATTTTTGATCGAATCTAAAAAGTAAAAAGAAGAGAATAGAAAATAACATGGAATGCCCTAATGAGTACCAAGTACAAGTCTTTTATACTAAAAGCCCAAAAGAAAATAAAAACTAAACAGTAACTGACTAAATAAACCTAAAGAATGAAATTCTGTCCCGCATACATGTGTCGATCGACATAGATTTGTGTCGATCGACACCCTCAATGCTCTGTCGATCGACATAAACTTGTGTCGATCGACACAACAATATAGCTTCAAAGAGTTGGCTTTATGTGACGATGGCCAGTCTGTCGATCGACTTCATACTTATGTCGATCGACACCAATATTCTGTCGATCGACACCAATATTCTGTCGATCGACACCAATATTCTGTCGATCGACACTCTGTCGTCGCACAGTTCCTGCAATGCGCACTGAACTTCAAACGGCTGCCATGTCTTCGTTACTCGGGCAAATCAAGCGTTTTTGGTGGCGTTGGAAAGCTAAGAGGATAAGCTTTCGTCTCCAATTTGAATCACTCGATTATCATTTCTAGAACTCGAGTTATGGCTCTTCAAAGTAGGCACTAGCGGTGTGAAGCTCTTCTTTCGCTCGATAGACTTCCATTACTTTTACGCGCATCTCAAGATGGTAGTAATAAGCTCCGACTCAACTCCTCTCCTAAATGTATGCATAGGGACATGTTTTAGGCTTGTTTATGATCTTCTCCGGCTCATATCTGCAAATAACACATGACAAACCAAAGTAGACTATTCGGGGGACATTTGTAGTAAAACACTACGAAATAAGCATGGAAATGCGTGCTAATATGGCCTAAAAGGTTTATATAAAATGCACGCATCAATTGGATTTGGTAAATCTCCCTTTGAAGACTGCCTTTTTGAAGCGTCTTGCGAAGAAAACTGATTCATCTTCCAGTTCAGGTTCGCATTCTTCGCTTGTAGAGGCTTGTAGTGCAACGTTTTTGCTTTTAGGATGATCATCATCATCTCTATTTAGCATGATATCATGAGCCATTAGAGATCTAATAAGTTCTTGATAAGTCATGGTTGAGAGATCACGAGCTTCTTCAATTGCAGTGACTTTAGGTTGCCACTTTTTGGTAAGGCTTCTAAGGACCTTTCTGACTATGTCCTCAGAATCATACTTCCTACCAAGGTTCCGCAGTTCATTAAGTATGCAAGAAAATCGTGCAGACATGCTATAAATCGATTCATTCTTTTCCATAGTGAAAAGTTCATATCGTTGAATTAGCAAGTCTATACGATGTTTCCTGACTGTGGAGGTACCTTCGTAGGTGATGCCCGTCGTTGAGGGTACCAAAGATAAATTTATAATTCCTAACTTTAACAATAGATAGTGAAAGTCAGGGTCGAACCACAAAGAGGTGGGGAATGTTTATTGTCTTAATGTTAATGTTTAAGGTAACAATATTGGGGGTTGATTGGTTGATTACTATATCTAAAGCAAAGATTAAAATAAAACAAGAATTAAAAGATGAGAATAAAATATATTAAAAGAGGATGCCAGGATGTTTGGGTAATAAATAGCTAAGGTAAAATAAATCCTAAGGTCAACATGTATTGCAGTCGCGTAAGGGGGTGTAACATATCTTTTTAGGTCTATGCTACCTAATAGCTCCTTTCGGCCTATGCTATTAGTTCCTAGGTCTCACAATTATTGGGTGTCAACAATAAGGGTGATTCCTAAATCCCAGGTTACATACCTTTCAGCCTTGAGTAACCTATCCGTCTTAAGGTGTAAACCAATGCCCTTCCCGTATCTTTCAATCTTGGGTAGGTCATTACTAACATCCTACAAGTCTCCTATTGGTCTCATTGCAGGATATTATAATTTATAAGAAAAGACGAAATAAGAAAACAAACGCGAGTGGTCGACCGACCGGCTACTCCAGTCGGCCGACCACGGCCCCGGTCGACCGACCGACTATTTCAGTCGGCCGACCGTGGTCCTGCTACAGGTCGGGTTTTCGGATTTTTATCTACCTATGCATGTTATCCCCTACATCCTAACATATGAAAATTAGCTACTCATAACTGTTAAGACGAATATAAAATTGGGAATAAACATGGAGAACATAGTGAATAATCTAAGCATGCAAGATTCAAATAAAGCTTGGGATTCTAACTTAACAATTGTAATAAAAGCGATAAGAACAATAATGAAACTTGATCAAAGAAGAATTACCACAATTGGAATTAAGGAAGAAAGGAACAAACTTTATTGAGTGCTTGGGAACTATTGAAAGATTACAAAACTGAAGCTTGAATAAAACTTGATGTATGAATGATAATGGATGAGAAAACTAGATAGTAAAAAAAGATGGTGTAATTGATAGATAAAAGATAAGATGCAAAACCCTAATCACAAGATTAGTTTATATAGGGTAAAAACTAAGAGTTTCCTTAAGATTCTAATTCTACTTTATTTCCGAAAACGAATCGTACGGGCCTCGTTCTGGTCGGCCGACCCGTTTAGTTGGTCGGTCGACCACTTCCTGCTGGGCTTCTCTTATTTGCGGTTTTCTTGAAATTTGGGCCTCATGAAAATTGGGTCTGGTCGGCCGACCCGTTTAGTTGGTCGGTCGACCGCTTCTTATGGGAAGTCTTCGGATTTCTTCTTGTTTTGACCTTTGGCACTTTGACTTTGACTTCAGTTGACTTTCCTTTTATTCCTTAATTAAGCTAAAGACTTGAGGATACGAATTTGGTGCTAAATCGTCTCTTTTCCGCATAAATCTGCAAAAGTGCATAAAAATACGAAAGTACACAATTTGTGGGAAATAGAGGCTAAAACATAGTAAATGAGCGACCAGATACGTGTAAAAATAGATGTAAAACATCATAAAATAGACACGTATCAGTAGGCAAGTTCTAGGCTATCCCATATTTCTTTAGCTGAATTACAAGAAGAAAAGCGATCAAATTCAGAAGTAATCATACCGTTTTGAAGTAGACTCATGGCTTTTGAATTTTTCTCAGCGATCTTGTAATCAGCTTCCACATAATCACTTTCTGATTTCTCATATGTGGTTCCATTTGTAGAAGCAACCAAGATCTTCTTTGGTCCATTTTGAATTATCTTCTAGCATTCCCAATCACATTCTTTGACGTAGTGGGTCATCATGTTCTTCCACAAGCTATAGTTCTTGCCATCGAAGATGGGACACTTAAGGTGTTGTGAATCCATTAGAAATCAATAGAAGGATCAATCTCAAGCTGTAAGGCTTTCAAGAGCACGAGGCTCTGATACCAATTGAAGAGTCTATTGACCTAGATATACTCAAGAAGGGGGGGTTGAATTGAGTATGTCAACTTTTTCGATTCTTCTTCGATGTTGGTTGTTGAGACGAAGTAATAGCAAGTAACGAGTAAGAACGATAAAGTAAAGGAGACACGATCTTTTGAAGTGGTTCAGTTTCACAAATCGAAACCTACGTCCACTATTCTCGATTAATAAAATTAGTACCTTCTCCGGATTACAATTTTATCAACCCAACTCGTACAAATTTGATATTAGTTGTAACTCAATCTAGATACCGTAAAATATCTAGCTACGACAAGTACCGTTAAATACTTGCTTACAATGAGTACCGCTAAATACTCGAATCTATCTTAAGTAAATAAGATAAAGTCTTCAACAACTTTCTTGTGTTCAATGATCTTGAACGTGTGAGATTTTTCTTCAAAGCTTGTAGTCTTGATTACGAGATTTGACAATGATTGGCACGGAAAACGAGACGTATGTGAGATTACGTTCGTTTGTTTCTTGATATGCATGAGGCGTCTATTTTTTTCGTGGCTTCAGACGTGTGATATTGAGTGTATATATACTAATTTAGATCTAGGTTTAATCCTAGATAGTTTAGGAATATTACTTTATCTAGAATACTTATTCTAGGTAATATTCTAAACTTAATCTTATTTGATTTAGGAAAGGACTTTAAATAAGATATTATTAATTTAAGACATAAGATAATATTTCCAAAAACCTATTTGATTTAGGAAACATCTTATACCATAAAATATAGTATCCTACTTTGAATCAATTCCTAATTCTTGTCAATGATATAATATATTATATCTGTAATCAAATCCTAGTTAATCTTTAATTAAGTAGATTAAATAAACACACATTATTTATTTAATTTACCATAAAGATAATATGAAACATGTTAGTAGTCGTGTAGGATACGTAAGGCATATTTCCTTGATACGCTTCCCCACGCACGATTCCCAACGCATGCTTCACAAGACACGTTCTTCGAGACATACTTCTCGAAGCACGTTTCTCTAGGAGTTTAGATTTTGACAATAACGGTTAGAATAAAATCCTTAGTATTTTAGAATTAACATTTATCTCATAAGATAAATATCTTAATTCTTGTTAACAAAAGAATATTTTTATGCTAAAAACCGTTTTAAGATTACTAAATTAATATATAACAATATATTAATAGCACGCATAAATCTTTACGCTTTTTACTTATTCCACGCAAATCTCATTTCTTCAATAGTTATAGATACGACCTATAACTTAAAAACTCTTGATGTCGTAATAAAACTTTTATCTTGTAAATCTTCAAAAAGACTTGACACTTGACATGAGCTTGATCTTTCTTCAATCTTCGATTGAATCTATACTTTACTAAACTACGATCTTCGCTCTATAATTAACTGTACACTTAAACGCACGATTACACGCATATGAATATAAAACATAATTATTTAGACTTGTCATTATTAAAACACAAAACAATATATTAAATATATAGAATATATTACTCAACAACCTCCCTATAAATGCATTTTTAGAATTTAGACACATTTTATTGATAACCTTTCAAATAACATGCTTGATTTTGATTGAATTTTTGTTAAGACAAATATACCCGTTTTAAGCTTAAGACGGATATAACCATCTTAAATAAAACTCGCTATTAGTTTGAGACTTTCCTATAAATTCAAAGTTTCAACTCATTTAATGGATGTCGTTTCAAATAGCATTATAGATGTCATGTAGGTCTTATTTAAAACGCATATATCCGTTTTAAACATAAGAAATATATATCCGTCTTAAATTAAACAGGTACTCCGTATTAGTTTCAAGCTTCCATATAAATCCAATGTTTAGACTAATTTAATTTATGACCTTTCAAATAATAACATTCTAGATTTCGACAAAATATTTCATAAAATGGATATGTCCGTTTTAAGTTTAAAATATATATAACTACTTTTAATAAAAATCTTTAAAGCTTTCCTATAAAATTTCAAACTCAAATAATTGATGACCTTTCAAATAGCATTCTATATGTTGAATACGTCTTTTTCAAAAACGCATATATCCGTTTTAAGCTTAAGACATATATACCTATCTTAAATTGAACTAATATTAGTTTAAAGTTATCTTATAGATGCAAAGCTTAGGCTCATTTAATTGATGACATTTCAAAAGATATTCAAAATTTCGAATAGATATTTCTTATAATGGATATATATGTAAAAATAAATAAAACGGGTTAATAAGACCCACTTACTTAGATAGGACAAACACATTTTGCTAATCTTAGTAACTCAATGTATTTTATTTACGTCTTATATGTAATACTTGACTCATTTTTATATAACCAGTCTTAAATGAAAATGTATGCTACATTTCTAAAAGTATTTACACATCGGTGGAAGAATACGGCATAACGCAACCCATTTAAAGATATATTTTTAAATTTTATAATATTCATAATTTCCGTCACTTAATTGTCGATGTATTTATTATTTAAAAACTTTACTTGTATTTATACGTTGTGTTACTATCCCGTCAAATTTACGATTATATAATAAATATTTTTATAATAAAGCATTTTTCTAGGTTATATTTTATCCGAGTGTATAAAAATTTTCGTCTCAATAATTTGTTTACTCCTTTTCATGCATTCTCATTAGATGTACGACTGATACGGATGAAGGTTTCTATTTTGGTATAGTTTTACAGATGATATTTTATTAGTATAATATCGCAGGTTTTTATATCTGTATAGGTTAATAGGTTGTAATTATAAACAATAGTTTGTAAATATTTGTAATTTGTTTTTATTTGTTATGTGTTATAATTTGTAATTTATATAGTAGATTTGTAATTATAGTAGCTTATTATATCACGTCTTATGTAAATGTAAATGAATATGAATATTAAAAGCTGGCTTTTCTGCGTGCATTTTTTAATTAAAATAATAAAATTGCAATTATCTGTGGAATAGTTAGTGGGTCCTTAAATTTTGTAAATCCAACCACCTTTGAAAAGTCAACATTGAACCACAGAGCGCCACCTAAGCTCTGTGGTTGTTGATTTAATAAATAAGACTAGTTTTAAACCCGTGCAAATTGCACGGGTATGTTGTTTAAAAAGTTATTATAAAAAGTAGTAAGCGTAAATTAAGTTTTAAAGTAAAGTAATAAAATTCCCCCTACTTGTTATTTGATAATTTCATTTGAAAATTTCACATGCAATTAGTATAAAATGAAACAATAGTGTTAATTGGTTGGAGTAATTATTATAGTAAGATACAATTCGTATTTCTAATTAGACGTTGTTACTTAGGCGGCAGCCTAAAAAAGGCTGACTTATATAGATAAAACAAAATAAACAAAATAATTCATGCGGAAATTATCATAGAATTAGTGAAATTACAAATTGTTAACCTATTTTTTCATTTAATTATACCCGTGCACAGGGCATAATGAAACTTTTGACTCGTAGATATCTTAAAATACAAATTCTAACTCAATTTTCATTTCGTACAAATTGGTACTTAGTAAATAGAACAAATTTAGAATAGACTTCTACAAATTGTTACTTTGTAAATGGAACAAAATTAGAATACTTCATAAATCTCGTTAACATGTACTACCTAAGAAATATCATCTATTTTCATGTGTTGGAAAAATTACATGAATAATTATTGTTAAAAAAATTGTAAATAATAATTTATATTTACCAATACTTGAAGAAACAATTACTCCATAAAATAATTACCAAATACTATCTCTGACCCAAACTTGTACTTTGTGGAAAGTAAATAACACATGCAAAAAATAATAGCTTAGTCTCTCTTAAGACAAAGGTATCCATCTTAACGTCAAAACCGGTTAAACATGATCCCTTAAGCAAAACAAAGTGGTTGTTTATCCCAATACATTATGTTTTTATCTTACACATAATACCTAACGCGTCCTAAACTTAAGACAGATACACCCGTGTTAAATAAGAACTTGTAAATATCGAGTAGTACCCGGGTAAATTTGTTTCCAATAATGGGTTAAGACGAATTCAGTATTACTCCATAAACTGCATGACCCACCTCCAAATAAGTCATATTATACCTTTCAGAATATTTTAGCTTCAGACGGACCAAAATAAGACGGATCAAATATCACCATCTTTTTATTAGAATGTAACCATTTAATAACAAAATGTTTTATCGATAATTTGTCACTTTTTACCCTAGAAATGATGGTAACATTTTAACAAAAAATGTCAACATTTTATTCTAAAACTGACTACAATTAGTCCGTCATATACCCTTATGTGCATATAAAATCTTGTAAACAATCTCCGCCGCTATATTTACTCTCTTTCAAGTCTCTCAACTATCAATCAGCTATCAGTGCCTATCACTCTTTTGCGTATTATACTTCATGACTAATAATTACCATGGAATATGATACTCATCACATATATGGATTTTTTAATTATTATTTTATCAGTTAAAGTGTTGCGGTTTTTAGTTCAATTTTTGCTTATTTCAAATTTATTTTCAAATATTTTTATTTGCTTTTTTCATATTGTTGCCCATTAATTACGACCTAAATCAATTAATTACTTTTCATTTAAGTAATGTGTTTCATTCAAATGAAAAAAAGCCGATCTATAAATTTATATATTTTATAAACTATTGTTTTTATAGAGCAATATGTTCTTTTATTTAAAATTTTCAATTACTTTTGGTGCAGTATAGTTTTGATTATTTTAACAACATTAATATTGATCTATAATTTTTTTAAGATTTTGACTCTACCGAATTAATTTAATTTTGTAGTTTTTTCTATTTTTTTTCCTATTTTTGACTATATTTTCCAACTCTTATTTACATCACCGTTAATTTTATAACACAATTTAATTTCATGATTGGCTTATATATGATGTTAGATTATTGTACTGTGATTTAATAATATCACGTAATTCATTCAAATTATATATTCTTTTTTAATTCAGACATTTTTTTTATTATGCAAGTAATTTAGAAAAAAAATATTTGTATTATTTTAAATTAGACCACATTGTTGGCTGAATGAACGTATCCCGTCATACAGAATTATCATTTTGTATTTACTTAGATAATTATGTAATCCTAAATTTTAATTTTATTAATTATTTCGTTTATATGATATCAACAAAATTAGTTCGTTGCTTTTAAATATCTAACACGGCTACACAACGGTTCACCTTAATTGTTGTATCACGAATTTTGTATATAAAAGCAAAAAAAGATGGGAGAGTTAGTGGGGAACATTGTGGGGTCCACTTAGAAAAATGAAAAAAAATAATGTACTTTAAACCACAGAGCGACACATATGCTCTGTGGTTGTTGCTTTAATGAATTAGATAAATTTTTTTGGAATCAGCCAATAATTATCTATTTTCAGTGTTATATATTTTTTGTATTTTTGTGGGTCTATTCATAGGTAAGTGGTAGATTTGTAGTCATAGTACCAAGTACAATATACTCTCTCATATTCTTTATATAGTCCCCTTTTTTTAATATTTGTGAAAAATCATTATTACTATAAAAGAAGAATGTTTTTCAGCTAACGTGGCGCAGTAAGGTTTCAGCGTTTAGTGTTTCGAGCTCTCACATTCACCCTCATAAATTTCTGTTTTGTAGACCAATCAGCATTTCCCATTTATGCCACATCATAATAATTTAATAATAATTTAATAATAAAATAATAAAATACAAAATATTCTATAGGCCTTACGTCAAAATATTCTATAGGCCTTACGTCAAAATTTTATTACGTCAAAATCTTATTGTGATTAGTAATAATGATTGGAATCATATCCCGTTTTCATTTGATAAAAATATCTTATTATATAGCATTTCTCATGTATTCGTTCACTATTGTTAGGTATGGAATTCTATGATATCTTATTTAATTATTTACGTCTATGAAATATCCTTATTTATGTACAAATGTACAATCATATAATATTTTAGGAAGTAGTCGAAATTAATTGAATAAGGCCAGATTCTCGGTCAGGTTAAATAATAAAAAAATAATTGCATAAGGAAAATGACAACAATGAAGTCGAAATTATCTAAATTATATAATATTTTAGGAAATAGTCGAAATTAATTGCATAAGGCCAGATTCTCGGTCAAGTTAAATCATAAAAAATAATTGCATAAGGCTAATATCATAGACGTATCTATTTGTAACATCACTGTAGACAACAACAACACAGGACTAGACAAGGCAACCCCTCATCCCTATCGATTGAGGTTCGAATATTCAACACGAGTCCAGAAAATCAATGATCCAACCATACCAAATAGTCTATATCGTTTTGCAACTTTTAATGACATATTGGATGGTATAATACCACCCACACATTATATAGGTACGATTCTTAAATATTATATTCATTTACTCTATTTTCTTAATTGTCGACTATGATTTTGATTTTTTACATATTTGACAATGCAGATGTTATAGGAAAACTGTATGAGATTGGTCCTATAACGGAAACTCCGAGTAAGCATGTATGTCGCACAATAAAGTTTGAAGACTATCAGTTAGTTCATCTCTACATCACTATTTAAATCATTTTCTTATATTTCAAATATTCTTTAATTGTCGCCTATCTATTTACAAAATTATTCTTTTGTTTTAGGGGAACAAAGCTCTCATGCACATTATGGGAACCATTCGCAAGTCAAGTACCCGATCTCATATCCAAACTCCCCAATCCCGAGCAGTCAACACTAAACGCTATGACTATCAACAAAAGTCAGGGTCAATCTCTATCCCGTGTTGGATTTTATCTTCCAAGACCAGTCTTTACCCATGGCCAATTGTACGTTGCTATATCTA
Source organism: Silene conica (assembly GCA_029255685.2). Taxonomy (NCBI): domain Eukaryota; kingdom Viridiplantae; phylum Streptophyta; class Magnoliopsida; order Caryophyllales; family Caryophyllaceae; genus Silene; species Silene conica. The sequence goes on from CM055317.2 coordinate 57,422,648, forward strand.
GGGTTACGAGTAAGAAAGGTCTAAAAGTGCTACTTCTTGATGAAGAAGGAGGGATGACTAATACAACAACAAATGTTGTTTACAAGGAGGTTTTCGAGAAAGTGTAATTTTCGTCCTATATTATCGAATTTTAATACACCCATTTAATTTATATTTCTACCTGATTAGTTATTTTGTTCACCGAATTTGTCCGTCAATTTATGTTCCCGTAAGCAATTCATCAAAAGACAATAACTTTCCAAACTACTCATTATTAGTTATTTAATCTTTTTTTAGTCGTCTATTGTTTTTTCTTATATACCTTATTCATTAATGTTATCATAAGTAATCCAAATATTATCATCATTACTAATAGCTATTCGAAAATTAGTGCACCAGGAAATTCAACTTTTGACCGAATATATCTTATATGCAAACATCCCGTTAAAATATAATTCGTTCGAATAAATAGAATTGCTATATATTGAAATGAATATACCTCCGTCGTCTTTAAAAATAAGAGTACACAACCTCGTAATTTTTCACGGGTGTTACACTAGTATAATAATAAAAGGGCAACATTAAACTGAATAGGAGCAAATATAATTATTGATCAGAATGAAAGAGTAGTCCGTATAAGGCACAACTTAATTGAGCTGTCAAGTGTAAGGCGGGTTAATATTGCGCCTAAAAATCAACATCTAGAATAATACTTAACCTTAAAAATGAATTTAACGCCATGTTATACAACATAATTACATAATAATCAAAACTTATGTCACCTTTATATTATGGAAGTGATATAAGCCACGATGGGCGGTTGTTGGGTATGGCATTGTCTAACACACACCAGCAGTCCAAAGTTGTCTCCATTTGTGGAAGAAATAATAATTATCAAAAACATTAAGCAAAATACAAATACGGAGTACATTGTACATACTTAGTAACTTACAGTCAAAGACGTGTATGTATTGCCAGCCACTTCCTCTTTGTCTATAACATTATTTACCACCATTTCGTTCTTTCTTTTGCCAAATCATAATGAGTATGCTACTATTATTTAATATTAGTTTTAAACTCGCGCAAATTACACGCATATGTTGTTTCAAATTTTGTTGTAAAATCTATATATATTTAAGATTAGTGAAAATAACGCACTGGGATAGTTGGCTGAGTAGTTGTTTTAATACGATACGTCCTCTTGTTAGCTATATTTAAATTTCTTTTTTCTCCTATTATTCAGCCAAAAATAGACAAATTATTCGGATAAAAATTAAAGTAATTTAAATTAGTAAAATGTGCAATGGTCTTAATAGTTGTACAACCATGCAAATTGTTAAAACATATTTTTTTATTTAGTAAAACTTGTGGCTGTTTAAAAAACCGTGCTATTGAGTGATGAAAATTTTGACCCGTAAAGAGTTAAAATGAATTTGACACGTACACATGTAAAATGGAAAATTTAACTCGTGCACGTATAAGACGGAAATTTTAATTCGTGCACATTTAAAATGGGAATTTTAGCCCATTTTTATGATATCATATGTTAAGTTTCTTGTATAAAACAAAAACATAAAAAATTGTCTTAGTTATATGAATATATCAACGATTTTGAGTTAATTATATGATTATATCAACAATTCTGGGTCATTTGTACATTACACATATGATCAAATAATTTAATGAATATAAGATGAATATATCCCTTTTAAATCTACAATGTATCAAGTAATAAAAATAAGATAAATGCAAAAGAATGTCCTGTATACTCAAATAGAATGATACTTGACCCGTTTGATATTAAGGCTTAAATTGACAACACATGGAAAATAAAAAAATTCATGAATATGTTTCAAATGCTTAATATGGCTTGAACAACACCAATGACATGGGTCAACCTCTCATTTATTAACTAAATAGTTTTAAACCCGTGCAAATTGCACGGGTATGTTTTCTTAAGAAGTTATTATAAAAAGTTGTAATGTAAATTAAGTTTTAAGGTAAAGTAATAAAATTTTCCCTACTTGTTATTTGACAATTTAATTGGCCAATGTAATAATTGGTTAATTAAAAAAATTATGAATTTTATTTGAAAATTTCACTTGCAGTTAGTATAAAATGATATAATAGTGTTAATTGGTCGAGTAATTATTATAGTAGATACGCATTCTTGTCAGCTAAATTTGAATGTTTACTTAGACGTTGTTACTTAGGCGGCGGCCTAAAAAATACTTACTTCTATAGATAAAACAAAATTATTCTTGCGAAAATTATCATAGAATTAGTGAAATTACAAATTGGTAACCTGTTTTTTCATTTAATTACACTCGTGCATAGGGCAAGATGAAACTTTTGACCCGTTATATCCTAAAATGCAAATTCTAACTCAATTTTAATTTAGTAGAAAATGTTACTTAGTAAATGATACAAAATTAGAATAGACTTGTTCACCTTTAAAACGGTTTAATCAATTTATTATATATTTAAACCCAATAAATTATAATATAAAGATATATTATAAGGTGTTAGAAAAATACTTCAAAAATCTCATTAACATGTACTACAAAAGAAATACTATCTGTTTTCATGTGTTAGAAAAATTACATGAATAATTATTGTTAAAATAGATTGTAAATAGTAATTCAATTTACCAATGTCTGAACAAACAATTACTCCATAAAACCTGTATTATGGGGAAAGTAGTATAACTCATGCAAAAAATAATAGGTTAGTCTCCCTTAAGACGAAGGTATCAATCTTAATATCAAAACCGGTCAAATATGATCCTTTTAAGCATAACAAAGTTGTTGTTTAACCCGATACATTACGTTTTTATCTTACACATATTACCTAACGCGTCCTAAACTTAAGACAGATACACCCGTGTTAAATAAGAACTTGTAAATATCGAGTAGTATGCGTGTAAATTTGTTTTCAATAACGGGTTAAAACGAATTCGATATTACTCCGTACTTAATAAACTACACGACCCACCTCCAATTAAGTCATATTATACCTTTATGTGCATATGAGAATCTTGTAAACAAATCCCGACCCTATATTTACTCTCTTTCAGGCCTCTCAACTACCAATCAGCTATCACTCTTTCGGGTATTATACTTCATGACTAATCATTACCCTCGAATATGATACTAATCACCTATCTAAATTTTTTTATTATTATTTTATCAGTTTAAAAGATGTTTTAGTTTTCTTTTTTTTTTCGCTTATTCTGTATTAGTTAAAAAATGTTGCGATTTTTTAGTTCAATTTTTACTTATTTCAAATTTATTTTATAATATTTTTATGTGCTTTTTTCATATTGTTGCCCATTAATTACGACCTAAACCAGTTAACTACTTTTCATTTAACTAATGTGTTTCACTCAAATGATAAAAAAAGTCGATCAATGAATTCATATATTTTATAAAATATTGTTTTATAGAATAATATGTTCTTTTATTTAAATTTTCAATCACTTTAATTTTTGGTGCAGTAAAGTTTTGATTATTTTTACAACATTAATATTGATTTGTACTTTTTCTTAAGATTTTGACCCTATTGAGTTAATTTAATTTATTAGTTTTTTCTATTTTTGACTATATTTTCAAACAGTTGATTATATCATCGTTAATTTTATAACGCAATTTGTTCATGATTGGCTTATATACGATGTTCATTTTGAACTTTGGTAGTATTGTACTGTGATTTAATAATATTACATAATTCATTCAAATTGTATATTATATTTAATTCACACATATTTGATTATGCAACTAATTTAGAAAAAAAATATGTGTATATTAGACACATTTTTGGCTGAATGAACGTATCCCGTCTTTTACTATGCAAAATTATCATTATGTATTTACTTAATAATTATGTAATCCTAAATTTTAATGTTATTCATTTATTTCGTTTATAGGATATCAATAAAATAATAGGTTGATTTTAAATATCTAATACGACCACACGACGGTTCAACGTGATTGTTGTATTATGAAATCTTTATATAAAAGCAAAAAAATTGGGACGTGCTTTTTCACATACGGATTTTACTCTTTCACATACTATTTTTACTATCGTACCCTTGTCATTTTTTTCAACATTCACTCTCTTAGTTTTAATTTTCTCCCTCCTTCATCCTCTTAAACCAATTACTCCGTCCACCGACTCACCGTTTCTCCGTCATCTACTCCGTTCAGGACTCCACCGCCGCCCCTCCGTCACCGCCGGCATATCAGAACTCCGTCGCCGCCATTTCTCCTTCTGCCGCGCAACTAATACCCTTCTGCCACCAACCCTCCCCTTCCTCTTGCCGCCAACCCTCCCCTATCGCGCACCCCTCCGTCACGCCGTCATGTCGCCGCCCTTTCCCCCTCCTCCTGCCACGCAACCCTTCCCTCCCACCTCCCCTTCCCCCTCCTCCTTGCCGCCTTGCCGCGCAGCAACCTCCCCCTCCCCAGATCTGTTATTCGTATTTTAATTATTTCAATTGATTTTCTATTTTTTAATTTTTTTCATTTTTTTTTTTTAATTAATTAACTCCAATTAGCCTACTATTCTTCTTTTTTTAATTAATTTGTTTTTGTTTTCACTTTTGGGTTTTTCTTTTTTATTAGTAGTTTTATTGTTATTTTAACTAATTAATTTCTTCTTTTTTTAATTAGTTTGTTTTTGTTTTTAGTTTTGAGTTTTTTTTTTTTCATAATTTTGTTCAGGTATAGGTAGGAGAGTTTTGGTTTAGGAAGAAGATTTCAGGTTAGGAAAAAGGGTAGAAGATGGAAACTTTATGAAAAAGTGTATGTGAAAGAGTAAAGTCCGTATGTGAAAAAGTAATTCCGAAAAAATATGGGAGAGTAGTGGGGGACATTGTGGGGCCTATTAAAAAACCAAAAAAATTAATGTATTTTAAATCACAAAGCGACACATTAGCTTTGTGGTTGTTGCTTTTATAAATTAGATTTTCAATCACTTTAATTTTTGGTACAGTAAAGTTTTGATTATTTTTACAACATTAATATTGATCTGTACTTTTTCTTAAGATTTTGACCCTATTAAGTTAATTAAATTTATTAGTTTTTTCTATTTTTGACTATATTTTCCAACAGTTGATTATATCATCGTTAATTTTATAACGCAATTTATTCATGATTGGCTTATATATGATGTTAGTTTTGGACTTTGGTAGTATTGTACTGTGATTTAATAATATCACGTAATTCATTCAAATTGTATATTCTATTTAATTCACACATTTTTTATTATGCAACTAATTTAGAATAAAAATATGTGTATTATTTTAAATTAGACACATTTTTGGCTGAATGAAGTATCCCGTCTTTTACTATGCAAAATTATCATTATGTATTTACATAATAATTATGTAATCCTAAATTTTATTGTTATTCATTTATTTCGTTTATAGGATATCAATAAAATAATAGGTTGCTTTTAAATATCTAATTTGACCACACGACGGTTCAACGTGATTGTTGTATTATGAAATCTTTATATAAAAGCAAAAAAATTGGGACGTGCTTTTTCACATACGGATTTTACTCTTTCACATACTATTTTTACTATCGTACCCTTGTCATTTTTTTCAACATTCACTCTCTTAGTTTTAATTTTCTCCCTCCTTCATCCTCTTAAACCAATTACTCCGTCCACCGACTCACTGTCGTTTCTCCGTCATCTACTCCGTTCACGACTCCACCGCCGCCCCTCCGTCACCGTCGGCATATCAGAACTCCGTCGCCGCCATTTCCCTCTCCTTCTGCCGCCCAACCAATACCCTTCTGCCACCAACCCTCCCCTTCCTCTTGCCGCCAACCCTCCCCTATCGCGCACCCCTCCGTCACGCCGTCATGTCGCCGCCCTTTCCCCCTCCTTCTGCCGCGCAACCCTTCCCTCCCACCTCCCATTCCCCCTCCTCCTTGCCGCCTTGCCGCGCAGCAACCTCCCCCTCCCCAGATCTGTTATTTGTATTTTAATTATATCAATTGATTTTCTATTTTTTTAATTTTTTCATTTGTTTTTTTTAATTAATTAACTCCAATTAGCCTTCTATTCTTCCTTTTTTAATTAATTTGTTTTTGTTTTCACTTTTGGGTTTTTCTTTTTTATTAGTAATTTTATTGTTATTTTAACTAATTAATTTCTTTTTTTTTAATTAGTTTGTTTTTGTTTTTAGTTTTGAGTTTTTTCTTTTTCATAATTTTGTTCAGGTATAGGTAGGAGAGTTTTGGTTTAGGAAGAAGAGTTTAGGTTAGGAAAAAGGGTAGAAGATGGAAACTTTATGAAAAAGTGTATGTGAAAGAGTAAAGTCCGTATGTGAAAAAGTAATTCCGAAAAAATATGGGAGAGTAGTGGCGGACATTGTGGGGCCTATTAAAAAACCAAAAAATTAATGTATTTTAAACCACAGAGCGACACATCAGCTCTGTGGTTGTTGCTTTTATAAATTAGAATTTCAATCACTTTAATTTTTGGTGCAGTAAAGTTTTGATTATTTTTACAACATTAATATTGATCTGTACTTTTTCTTAAGATTTTGACCCTATTAAGTTAATTTAATTTATTAGTTTTTTATATTTTTGACTATATTTTCCAACACTTGATTATATCATCGTTAATTTTATAACGCAATTTGTTCATGATTGGCTTATATATGATGCTAGTTTTGGACTTTGGTAGTATTGTACTGTGATTTAATAATATCACGTAATTCATTCAAATTGTATATTCTATTTAATTCACACATTTTTTATTATGCAACTAATTTAGAAAAAAAATATGTGTATTATTTTAAATTAGACACATTTTTGGCTGAATGAACGTATCCCGTCTTTTACTATGCAAAATTATCATTATGTATTTACTTAATAATTATGTAATCCTAAATTTTAATGTTATTCATTTATTTCGTTTATAGGATATCAATAAAATAATAGGTTGATTTTAAATATCTAATACGACCACACGACGGTTCAACGTGATTGTTGTATTATGAAATCTTTATATAAAAGCAAAAAAATTGGGACGTGCTTTTTCACATACGGATTTTACTCTTTCACATACTATTTTTACTATCGTACCCTTGTCATTTTTTTCAACATTCACTCTCTTAGTTTTAATTTTCTCCCTCCTTCATCCTCTTAAACCAATTACTCCGTCCACCGACTCACTGTCGTTTCTCCGTCATCTACTCCGTTCACGACTCCACCGCCGCCCCTCCGTCACCGTCGGCATATCAGAACTCCGTCGCCGCCATTTCCCTCTCCTTCTGCCGCCCAACCAATACCCTTCTGCCACCAACCCTCCCCTTCCTCTTGCCGCCAACCCTCCCCTATCGCGCACCCCTCCGTCACGCCGTCATGTCGCCGCCCTTTCCCCCTCCTTCTGCCGCGCAACCCTTCCCTCCCACCTCCCCTTCCCCCTCCTCCTTGCCGCCTTGCCGCGCAGCAACCTCCCCCTCCCCAGATCTGTTATTTGTATTTTAATTATATCAATTGATTTTCTATTTTTTTAATTTTTTCATTTGTTTTTTTAAATTAATTAACTCCAATTAGCCTTCTATTCTTCTTTTTTTAATTAATTTGTTTTTGTTTTCACTTTTGGGTTTTTCTTTTTTATTAGTAATTTTATTGTTATTTTAACTAATTAATTTCTTTTTTTTTAATTAGTTTGTTTTTGTTTTTAGTTTTGAGTTTTTTCTTTTTCATAATTTTGTTCAGGTATAGGTAGGAGAGTTTTGGTTTAGGAAGAAGAGTTTAGGTTAGGAAAAAGGGTAGAAGATGGAAACTTTATGAAAAAGTGTATGTGAAAGAGTAAAGTCCGTATGTGAAAAAGTAATTCCGAAAAAATATGGGAGAGTAGTGGCGGACATTGTGGGGCCTATTAAAAAACCAAAAAATTAATGTATTTTAAACCACAGAGCGACACATCAGCTCTGTGGTTGTTGCTTTTATAAATTAGAATTTCAATCACTTTAATTTTTGGTGCAGTAAAGTTTTGATTATTTTTACAACATTAATATTGATCTGTACTTTTTCTTAAGATTTTGACCCTATTAAGTTAATTTAATTTATTAGTTTTTTATATTTTTGACTATATTTTCCAACACTTGATTATATCATCGTTAATTTTATAACGCAATTTGTTCATGATTGGCTTATATATGATGCTAGTTTTGGACTTTGGTAGTATTGTACTGTGATTTAATAATATCACGTAATTCATTCAAATTGTACATTCTATTTAATTCACACATTTTTTATTATGCAACTAATTTAGAAAAAAAATATGTGTATTATTTTAAATTAGACACATTTTTGGCTGAATGAACGTAACCCGTCTTTTACTATGCAAAATTATCATTATGTATTTACTTAATAATTATGTAATCCTAAATTTTAATGTTATTCATTTATTTCGTTTATAGGATATCAATAAAATAATAGGTTGATTTTAAATATCTAATACGACCACACGACGGTTCAACGTGATTGTTGTATTATGAAATCTTTATATAAAAGCAAAAAAATTGGGACGTGCTTTTTCACATACGGATTTTACTCTTTCACATACTATTTTTACTATCGTACCCTTGTCATTTTTTTCAACATTCACTCTCTTAGTTTTAATTTTCTCCCTCCTTCATCCTCTTAAACCAATTACTCCGTCCACCGACTCACCGTTTCTCCGTCATCTACTCCGTTCAGGACTCCACCGCCGCCCCTCCGTCACCGCCGGCATATCAGAACTCCGTCGCCGCCATTTCTCCTTCTGCCGCGCAACTAATACCCTTCTGCCACCAACCCTCCCCTTCCTCTTGCCGCCAACCCTCCCCTATCGCGCACCCCTCCGTCACGCCGTCATGTCGCCGCCCTTTCCCCCTCCTCCTGCCACGCAACCCTTCCCTCCCACCTCCCCTTCCCCCTCCTCCTTGCCGCCTTGCCGCGCAGCAACCTCCCCCTCCCCAGATCTGTAATTCGTATTTTAATTATTTCAATTGATTTTCTATTTTTTAATTTTTTTCATTTGTTTTTTTTAATTAATTAACTCCAATTAGCCTACTATTCTTCTTTTTTTAATTAATTTGTTTTTGTTTTCACTTTTGGGTTTTTCTTTTTTATTAGTAGTTTTATTGTTATTTTAACTAATTAATTTCTTCTTTTTTTAATTAGTTTGTTTTTGTTTTTAGTTTTGAGTTTTTTTTTTTCATAATTTTGTTCAGGTATAGGTAGGAGAGTTTTGGTTTAGGAAGAAGATTTCAGGTTAGGAAAAAGGGTAGAAGATGGAAACTTTATGAAAAAGTGTATGTGAAAGGGTAAAGTCCGTATGTGAAAAACTAATTCCGAAAAAATATGGGAGAGTAGTGGGGGACATTGTGGGGCCTATTAAAAAACCAAAAAAATTAATGTATTTTAAATCACAAAGCGACACATCAGCTTTGTGGTTGTTGCTTTTATAAATTAGATTTTCAATCACTTTAATTTTTGGTACAGTAAAGTTTTGATTATTTTTACAACATTAATATTGATCTGTACTTTTTCTTAAGATTTTGACCCTATTAAGTTAATTAAATTTATTAGTTTTTTCTATTTTTGACTATATTTTCCAACAGTTGATTATATCATCGTTAATTTTATAACGCAATTTATTCATGATTGGCTTATATATGATGTTAGTTTTGGACTTTGGTAGTATTGTACTGTGATTTAATAATATCACGTAATTCATTCAAATTGTATATTCTATTTAATTCACACATTTTTTATTATGCAACTAATTTAGAAAAAAAATATGTGTATTATTTTAAATTAGACACATTTTTGGCTGAATGAAGTATCCCGTCTTTTACTATGCAAAATTATCATTATGTATTTACATAATAATTATGTAATCCTAAATTTTATTGTTATTAATTTATTTCGTTTATAGGATATCAATAAAATAATAGGTTGCTTTTAAATATCTAATACGACCACACGACGGTTCAACGTGATTGTTGTATTATGAAATCTTTATATAAAAGCAAAAAAATTGGGACGTGCTTTTTCACATACGGATTTTACTCTTTCACATACTATTTTTACTATCGTAACCTTGTCATTTTTTTCAACATTCACTCTCTTAGTTTTAATTTTCTCCCTCCTTCATCCTCTTAAACCAATTACTCCGTCCACCGACTCACTGTCGTTTCTCCGTCATCTACTCCGTTCACGACTCCACCGCCGCCCCTCCGTCACCGTCGGCATATCAGAACTCCGTCGCCGCCATTTCTCTCTCCTTCTCCCGCCCAACCAATACCCTTCTGCCACCAACCCTCCCCTTCCTCTTGCCGCCAACCCTCCCCTATCGCGCACCCCTCCGTCACGCCGTCATGTCGCCGCCCTTTCCCCCTCCTCCTGCCACGCAACCCTTCCCTCCCACCTCCCCTTCCCCCTCCTCCTTACCGCCTTGCCGCGCAGCAACCTCCCCCTCCCCAGATCTGTAATTCGTATTTTAATTATTTCAATTGATTTTCTATTTTTTAATTTTTTTCATTTGTTTTTTTTAATTAATTAACTCCAATTAGCCTACTATTCTTCTTTTTTTAATTAATTTGTTTTTGTTTTCACTTTTGGGTTTTTCTTTTTTATTAGTAGTTTTATTGTTATTTTAACTAATTAATTTCTTCTTTTTTTAATTAGTTTGTTTTTGTTTTTAGTTTTGAGTTTTTTTTTTTTCATAATTTTGTTCAGGTATAGGTAGGAGAGTTTTGGTTTAGGAAGAAGATTTCAGGTTAGGAAAAAGGGTAGAAGATGGAAACTTTATGAAAAAGTGTATGTGAAAGGGTAAAGTCCGTATGTGAAAAACTAATTCCGAAAAAATATGGGAGAGTAGTGGGGGACATTGTGGGGCCTATTAAAAAACCAAAAAAATTAATGTATTTTAAATCACAAAGCGACACATCAGCTTTGTGGTTGTTGCTTTTATAAATTAGATTTTCAATCACTTTAATTTTTGGTACAGTAAAGTTTTGATTATTTTTACAACATTAATATTGATCTGTACTTTTTCTTAAGATTTTGACCCTATTAAGTTAATTAAATTTATTAGTTTTTTCTATTTTTGACTATATTTTCCAACAGTTGATTATATCATCGTTAATTTTATAACGCAATTTATTCATGATTGGCTTATATATGATGTTAGTTTTGGACTTTGGTAGTATTGTACTGTGATTTAATAATATCACGTAATTCATTCAAATTGTATATTCTATTTAATTCACACATTTTTTATTATGCAACTAATTTAGAAAAAAAATATGTGTATTATTTTAAATTAGACACATTTTTGGCTGAATGAAGTATCCCGTCTTTTACTATGCAAAATTATCATGATGTATTTACATAATAATTATGTAATCCTAAATTTTATTGTTATTAATTTATTTCGTTTATAGGATATCAATAAAATAATAGGTTGCTTTTAAATATCTAATACGACCACACGACGGTTCAACGTGATTGTTGTATTATGAAATCTTTATATAAAAGCAAAAAAATTGGGACGTGCTTTTTCACATACGGATTTTACTCTTTCACATACTATTTTTACTATCGTAACCTTGTCATTTTTTTCAACATTCACTCTCTTAGTTTTAATTTTCTCCCTCCTTCATCCTCTTAAACCAATTACTCCGTCCACCGACTCACTGTCGTTTCTCCGTCATCTACTCCGTTCACGACTCCACCGCCGCCCCTCCGTCACCGTCGGCATATCAGAACTCCGTCGCCGCCATTTCTCTCTCCTTCTGCCGCCCAACCAATACCCTTCTGCCACCAACCCTCCCCTTCCTCTTGCCGCCAACCCTCCCCTATCGCGCACCCCTCCGTCACGCCGTCATGTCGCCGCCCTTTCCCCCTCCTTCTGCCGCGCAACCCTTCCCTCCCACCTCCCCTTCCCCCTCCTCCTTGCCGCCTTGCCGCGCAGCAACCTCCCCCTCCCCAAATCTGTTATTTGTATTTTAATTATATCAATTGATTTTCTATTTTTTTAATTTTTTCATTTGTTTTTTTTAATTAATTAACTCCAATTAGCCTTCTATTCTTCTTTTTTTAATTAATTTGTTTTTGTTTTCACTTTTGGGTTTTTCTTTTTTATTAGTAATTTTATTGTTATTTTAACTAATTAATTTCTTTTTTTTTAAATAGTTTGTTTTTGTTTTTAGTTTTGAGTTTTTTCTTTTTCATAATTTTGTTCAGGTATAGGTAGGAGAGTTTTGGTTTAGGAAGAAGAGTTTAGGTTAGGAAAAAGGGTAGAAGATGGAAACTTTATGAAAAAGTGTATGTGAAAGAGTAAAGTCCGTATGTGAAAAAGTAATTCCGAAAAAATATGGGAGAGTAGTGGCGGACATTGTGGGGCCTATTAAAAAACCAAAAAATTAATGTATTTTAAACCACAGAGCGACACATCAGCTCTGTGGTTGTTGCTTTTATAAATTAGAATTTCAATCACTTTAATTTTTGGTGCAGTAAAGTTTTGATTATTTTTACAACATTAATATTGATCTGTACTTTTTCTTAAGATTTTGACCCTATTAAGTTAATTTAATTTATTAGTTTTTTATATTTTTGACTATATTTTCCAACACTTGATTATATCATCGTTAATTTTATAACGCAATTTGTTCATGATTGGCTTATATATGATGCTAGTTTTGGACTTTGGTAGTATTGTACTGTGATTTAATAATATCACGTAATTCATTCAAATTGTATATTCTCTTTAATTCACACATTTTTGATTATGCAACTAATTTAGAAAAAAAATATGTGTATTATTTTAAATTAGACACATTTTTGGCTGAATGAACGTATCCCGTCTTTTACTATGCAAAATTATCATTATGTATTTACTTAATTGTAAAACCCCTCGCGAAAGCGGAAATATAAACACATAAAAGTACCAAAATGCAGCGGAATTAAAACTTTTTAAAGAAAAAACATGCGAGAAGTCTTAGACTGAAACGTAAACTGAAACTGAAACCAAGATAGATAAGTAACAGTTCTAAGTATCAAACTGAAATATAAAGTAAATACATCAGCCGGGGATGGCACATCCCTACCGGCACCAAAACAAGAACAACAAAAGTCTAAGAGTCTAGCTAAGCGTAAACGGGTAAGTCAACTGATGAACGGATCATCACTCGCTAGCTCTCCTGCAACCCCGATCTCCAACCCTGCATGTACCTACATACATGAAAACATGTACGCCACAATCAGTGGGGAGTGACTAGAGTTCTCCTAGCCACCTTTTGTGACAACACGTAACGTATAAACAATCCAGAATACTCCAACATACATCAACATGCGAAGCATAAACATTTCGTCATCTTATCTCTTACTATCATGCGATTACCATGCACGGCTCTCAACTAACTTCATAAACAGATAAGAAGGAGAGCCGGTTTCCCTACTGGTTACCCAGTCGGGGGGTCTTTCAATCTAATCATTTATGAAACCGAACTAAGAGTCATCCAATGCCTTGGATGATTTAACCACAACTTATATAACAACTATAACATACTATGCATATCTGACACTGTACCATCAACAAGGCAAGCAGATACAAAACAGCAAGTACAAAGGTTCAGAGGCGACATCTTAACGCATAACCTAGGTACTAAATAAATCAGCAAGTATAAAGGTTCAGAGGCGACACCTTAACGCATAACCCTAATACCAAGTTCACATCATCAAGCAAGGACTCAGAGGCGAAAACTCAACGCATGGACCGGCTATCACTGGACATTAGACTCAGAGGCGAAAACTCAACGCATGGACTAACATTCAATTCACTAACACAAGTAAGGAACTCAGAGGCGAAAACTCAACGCATGGACCCCTACTACATCACAAGATACTAGACTCAGAGGCGAAAACTCAACGCATGTTCTAGCACCAAACACCTGCACTCCGGGTAAGGTATGACAACCTGACCGCCCCGTCGTGCAGTTGCTCTACTCGTCAGACTCAGAGGCCAGCTTAAGGCATGTCCTGACGCGATCACACATACATGTCCGGACTCAGAGGCGAAAACTCAACGCATGTCCCAGACACGACAAACAGACATGTATGGAACTCAGAGGCGAAAACTCAACGCATGTTCCCATACACGACAAACAGTTCACGTATTAAGTTCAGAGGCCAGCTTAAGGCCTAACTTAATACGCATCAAACAATATCATTCAAGTCTATGAACTACTCTATAGATCTACCTTTAACTTCTAATCAACATTCGATCGACCTCGAGAACTAAGATGAGGGAGAGCCGGTTTCCCTTTCGGTTGCCCGACCGGGGGGTCTCTATCCTCACTATATTCCCGAACCCAATATAATATTGCCCATCCTCCGGGGACCTCAAATACATGTCAAAGGTACACAAAACAAGTTTCAAGTAAAACCGATTAACCGTTTGAAAGTTACACTCAATTTACGAAAACTCAAAAAAATAGCCTACAGGGGTCCCCAGCCGGTCGGCAGGCAGCCGGTCGGCCGGCTGGTGACCACCTCAGCCTCTTCTTTCTTTTCTGAAACAATACACGAACTCCCAGCCGGTCGGCAGGCAGCCGGTCGGCCGGCTGGGAACTCAGCCTCCTTAAAATCTTGAAAACACGCAACGACAAAAACGCACTCCCAGCCGGCTGGCAGGCGGCCGGTCTGCCGGCTGGGACTACTCTTAAGTTTTCCAAACTACAAAATACAACACAACGCACTCCCAGCCGGCTGGCAGGCGGCCGGTCTGCCGGCTGGGAGACTTATTTCCTATGGTCTCAAAGTCTCGCGTAAAACACAAAAATATCGAGAAACGCTCTCAGCCGGTCGACCGGCGGCCGGTCGGTCGACCGGCTCAGAGAGCCTGTTACCGAAAAACGCAATTTCCCAACTTCACAAAACTTCATAAATCGACATGTAAACTTCAGAAACTACTACAAGCATGATTTGCCCAACATCATAACATCTAATATCACTATCTTATCAGCATACAATCCCCATAACAATCCTCAAATGGAATTAACAAGTATCCGTCGCAATTTAGGAAAAACTGAAAATGAATCAAGGAACACATAACCACATCTTGGATCATGAATTCTCCACATAAACAACATCCTAATCATGATACTAAGTCCAATAATCATAGAACTTGAATAAAATCAGAAGAACAAACATCAAAATCACCAAGCATGCTAATATACACAATAAAGGCCGAGTTTCTCATTATCGTCACCTTCAAGCTTATTCCGGCAATTGATCCTCCTCAACCACGTAAGAGTCCACGTCGGGATCGTCGAGACCCACTCCTATAACAAAGAAAACGGTTTAGAATCACCAAAAACGAATTAAAGGCAAAACAGCCCGATTTTTGAAGTCGATAAAATGAAAAACGAAAGTGATGGATGTCTTGGAAATTGAACGAGGATTCCGGAAATGTTCTTACTTTTGCGATTCGATGAACGGATGATGAAGATCTTTGCAAAAGAAGTGAAGGTTTTATGGAGGTTTTGAGAAATGTTAAGTTTGCAGGAAGAATGAAATGTTGAAGGCAAATACGTCGACATAAGGGTTTATAAAAGAACAAGTGAGTCGTCCTTTCCGAATAAAGGAAACGGGTTCAAATATTGAAACGGATATGGAAATGAATACTTGAGTCGGATATTTAACTATGCCAAGTTGTATTCGTCTTGAGAACTGGAGGTTCTTAAGACGGATCTTATTTATTAAATTAGAGTCTTTCAAAAATAAATTACTAAATTATTATTTTTATTACTTAAAGTACTTAAAATGCTTAAATTAGATTTTACGAAAATACGGGATGTTACAATCACCCCAACTTCAAAAAGTTTCGTCCTCGAAACTCGAACGGATATAAATCTATATACTATACCTCAATCGAAAAGAGAAGGATGCGCGATACGCATCGATGCCTCAGTCTCCCACGTCTGCTCCTCAACATCACCGCAACGCCAAAGGATCTTCACTAGCGGCACCACCTTGCTCCTAAGCTTCCTATCCTGACGGTCTAGGATCTTCACAGGACGCTCCTCGAAAGCAAGACTCGGCTCCAAATTCTCGATCTCTCTAGGCAAAACATGACTCGGGTCACAAATGTATCTGCGGAGCTGGGAAACATGGAAAACGCTATGAACCTTGCCCAAACTAGGAGGCAAGTCCAATCGGTAAGCAGCAGCACCAATCCTCTTCACGATCTCAAAAGGTCCAATATACTTAGGGCTCAACTTGCCCTTAACTCCAAACCTTTTGACGCCTTTCATCGGAGAAACTCTCAAGAAAACTCGATCACCCACCTCAAACTCTAAGGGTCTACGGCGAACATCAGCATAGGATTTCTGCCGGTCCTGTGCGGCCTTCATCCTACCTCTGATAAGCTGAACCTGGTCAATAGTAACAGCTAACTGGTCCGGTCCTAGGTCACGAACATCACTAGCCTGATCCCAACAAATCGGACTACGGCACTTCCTACCATAAAGAGCCTCGTACGGAGCCATACCAATGGAAGCATGATAACTGTTGTTGTAAGAAAACTCTACCAACGGCAAACACTGCTCCCAAGAACTCTGAAAATCAAGGGCACAAGCACGGAGCAAATCCTCTAATGTCTGTATAGTCCTCTCGGACTGACCATCGGTCGCGGCATGAAAAGCAGTACTCATCAACAAACGGCTACCCATAGCCTCCTGCAAAGCCTTCCAGAACCTGGAACAAAACCTCGGATCACGATCTGAAACTATCTCCCTCGGGACACCATGATATCGGACTATCTCAGCAATATAAGCCCTGGCTAAACGATCCATATCCCATGTCTCTCTGATCGGCACGAATCTAGCACACTTAGTTAGACGATCAACAATAACCCAAATCGCATCCTTGCCTCCCACGGTCTTAGGCAAAGCGGTAACAAAGTCCATAGATATGCACTCCCACTTCCACTGAGGAACGGGAAGCGGCTGTAGCAAACCACCTGGTCTCCTATGCTCTATCTTGACTTGTTGACAAGTCAAGCACCTACTAACATAATCCAAGATCTCCTTCTTCATACCAGGCCACCAAAACATAAGCCTCAAATCCTTGTGCATCTTCTCTCCTCCCGGATGAACGGAGTACGGTGACAAATGAGCCTCATCAAGAACCTTCTTCCTCAAATCTGGCACATCAGGAACATACATCCTACCACGGAACCTAAGGAAACCATCAGCATCAATCACCAACTCAGGTGCAACACCACTCGAAATCTTAGCCTCGAACTTCTTGAAATCGGCATCTGAAGGCAAACTCTGGCGAATCTCCCAATATAAAGACGGCTCGGCAGACATAGCAGCTAACCAATCAAAACCACTACCCACCATCTCTAATCTCAGCTTCCGGAACTCGGAACACAACTCATCGGGCAATACTCTCATGGCACTCATCGAGTGAGAAGTCTTGCGACTAAGCGCATCTGCAACTACATTGGCTTTTCCCTCATGATATAACAACTCGATGTCGTAATCTTTCACTAACTCTAGCCAACGTCTCTGTCTCATGTTAAGGTCTTTCTGAGTAAAAATGTACTTAAGACTCTTGTGATCTGTGAAAATACGGCAATGGGATCCAATCAGGTAATGACGCCACATCTTCAAGGCATGAACAACTGCGGCCAACTCCAAGTCATGTGTCGGATAGTTCACCTCATGAACTCTCAACTGTCTAGATGAGTATGCTATCACCTTACCACTCTGCATCAGTACGCATCCAAGTCCTAACATCGAAGCATCACAATACACATCAAAGTCCACTCCGATCTCTGGCAACGCTAACAAGTCAATCTGGTCTTCAACTCCTGGAAAGAACTCTCACACTTGTCGGTCCACACAAATTTGGCTTCTTTCTTCAGCAACTGAGTCATCGGGCGAGCTAATCTAGAGAAATCCTCAACGAATCTACGATAATAACCAGCCAAACCCAAAAAGCTACGGATCTCTCCAACATCCTTAGGACTCTCCCAATCAACCACAGCCTCTATCTTCGCGGGATCTACCATCACACCCTCGCTGGATATCACATGTCCTAAAAAGGCAACCTTCGAGAGCCAAAATTCACACTTCGAAAACTTTGCGAACCATTTCTGTCTGCGCAGAATCCCTAGAATCAATCGAAGATGCTCAGCATGTTCCTCATCGGTCTTCGAATATATCAAGATGTCATCGATAAACACCACAACACAAGTGTCAAGATACTCACTGAAGGTACGGTTCATCTGATCCATAAAAATCGCTGGTGCATTAGTCAACCCAAATGGCATAACCACGAACTCAAAATGTCCATATCTGGTACGAAATGCAGTCTTCGCAATATCAGCCTCTCTCACTGGAATCTGATGGTAACCTGATCGAAGATCAATCTTAGAAAACCTCGAAGCACCTCTCAACTGATCGAACAAATCATCTATCCTAGGCAAAGGATATCGATTCTTCACGGTCACTCGGTTCAGCTCTCTATAGTCGATACACAATCTCATGGAACCATCTTTCTTCTTAACGAACAACACAGGAGCACCCCACGGAGAAGCACTAGGTCTAATGAAACCCTTCTCGATCATCTCTTCCAATTGCTGCTTCAACTCTTTCAACTCTGGCGGAGCCATACGGTAAGGAGCTTTAGAAATCGGTCCGGTGCCTGGAACAAGCTCAATGGTAAACTCCACATCTCTCTCTGGCGGTATCCCTGGCAAGTCATCTGGGAACACATCTGGATACTCACGAACAATGGCTACATCTTCAAGCTTCGGTAGCGATGGTTTAGCAGCTGTAACAACACACAGGAAGGCTTGGCAACCCTTCCTAAGAAGATGAGAAGCTTTCATCGAAGAGATAACACGAACACCCTTTTGAGGGCGAGTTCCCCTATAGGAAACACGAACTCCTGAAGAACTCCTCAAGCAGATTTTCTGGTCGCGACACTCGAAGCGAGCATGGTATCGCGACAACCAATCCATACCGAGGATAATGTCAAACTCCTCGAGAGGAAATCTCAGTAAGTCCGCTGGAAATGTGGCTTGACCAATAACAATAGGAACATCCCTATGGGACGAAGAGCAGGAAAACACGTCTCCAGAAGGTAAGGAAATAGAAGTTTCCTCAACCAATGAAGACTCAAGAGCTAGACGGTCGGCGAACTGAGTCGATATAAATGACAAAGAAGCTCCAGTATCGAATAAAATAAGGCACTCAGCGCCAAGAACAGAAAATATACCGGCAACAATGTCTGGATGAGCCTCTGCCTCAGCCCTAGTCATCACGAAGATCTTCCCCTTCGGCTTTCCTCCTCTGGTCGCTGCAGCAGCAGTGGCAGCCTTGCCAAGAACAGTATTCTTCTCAGGACAATCAAAGGATCTATGCCCAAATCCATTACAAGTATAACACTTATAGGCATTCTTGAAGCAATCAAATCCTGGATGAAGCGGTTTACCACAACGGCGGCAAACAGTAGAAGCAGTGTCGGTGTGAAATGTGGTCTTAGCAACCGGAGCAGAGAACCTCTCAAAACGCTTCTTCTGAGAAGAAGGCGAAGAAGTAGAAGGAACAAATGGTCTCTTCCCCTGGTACACGGATCTCTGGTGAGAAGTGAAGCTGGAAGTAGCGGCACGGGTCTCAGCATCAATGGCACGAATAGAACTCTCGGCCCAAATAGCATCGTCATACACCTCCACAAAAGAAGTAGAGTCGCGACGAACCATACTCTCAATCCTCGGCCCTAGCTTGCCACGGTAGAAATACACTCTCTCAGCCTCATCACGAACAAACCTCGATGCAAAGTGAGCTAACTGGTTGAACTTGTCAGTGAATTCCTGAACGGTCATCTTCCCTTGCTTCAAATCCATAAATTCTTTCAACCTCTGCGATCTCAACTCCTTGGGGTAGAACCTCGCCTCGAGCCTGTCTTTGAAAGCCTCCCAATCGAACACTGGGTCAAGAACAGCGGTAGGTCCAGTCAACGCCCACCAACGATCAGCCTCCAATGTCAGGAAGTGAGCGGCTAAACGCACTCTATCCTCCCTAACGACTGAGTATAAGGTGAAGCTTTTCTCCATCTCTCTAAACCACTCTGTGAGGGCTACTAGGTCAGCCTCGCCTCCATAGGTCCTAACATGGCTTCTGGACATCTGAGAAGCAATCCAGGAAAAGCTACCCGGACGATTAGTCTCGCCACCCGGCGGTGGAGGAGGTGGAACATTCCCCGCTTGTTGTCTCTGAGTCTCAAGCAAATGCTGAATTGCTGGTAGCACAATGTTATCAGCAGCTCTGGGTCTCACCATCTTTTAAAAGAGAACACATGGATTAGCTTAGCAATTAGCAATCACAAATAGACTACAAAATAAGTCCTTAGATCTACCCATCTCTCATTCATTATTTGTTTATTTGGTCAAGTTAAGGTTGGGGGTCACATGAGTGCGTCGGGAGCAATAATGCTCTGATACCAACTGTAAAACCCCTCGCGAAAGCGGAAATATAAACACATAAAAGTACCAAAATGCAGCGGAATTAAAACTTTTTAAAGACAAAACATGCGAGAAGTCTTAGACTGAAACGTAAACTGAAACTGAAACCAAGATAGATAAGTAACAGTTCTAAGTATCAAACTGAAACATAAAGTAAATACATCAGCCGGGGATGGCACATCCCTACCGGCACCAAAACAAGAACAACAAAAGTCTAAGAGTCTAGCTAAGCGTAAACGGGTAAGTCAACTGATGAACGGATCATCACTCGCTAGCTCTCCTGCAACCCCGATCTCCAACCCTGCATGTACCTACATACATGAAAACATGTACGCCACAATCAGTGGGGAGTGACTAGAGTTCTCCTAGCCACCTTTTGTGACAACACGTAACGTATAAACAATCCAGAATACTCCAACATACATCAACATGCGAAGCATAAACATTTCGTCATCTTATCTCTTACTATCATGCGAT
Organism: Silene conica; assembly: GCA_029255685.2. Lineage (NCBI taxonomy): Eukaryota > Viridiplantae > Streptophyta > Magnoliopsida > Caryophyllales > Caryophyllaceae > Silene > Silene conica. Next base: position 57,443,657 of record CM055317.2, read on the forward strand.
TACCATGCACGGCTCTCAACTAACTTCATAAACAGATAAGAAGGAGAGCCGGTTTCCCTACTGGTTACCCAGTCGGGGGGTCTTTCAATCTAATCATTTATGAAACCGAACTAAGAGTCATCCAATGCCTTGGATGATTTAACCACAACTTATATAACAACTATAACATACTATGCATATCTGACACTGTACCATCAACAAGGCAAGCAGATACAAAACAGCAAGTACAAAGGTTCAGAGGCGACATCTTAACGCATAACCTAGGTACTAAATAAATCAGCAAGTATAAAGGTTCAGAGGCGACACCTTAACGCATAACCCTAATACCAAGTTCACATCATCAAGCAAGGACTCAGAGGCGAAAACTCAACGCATGGACCGGCTATCACTGGACATTAGACTCAGAGACGAAAACTCAACGCATGGACTAACATTCAATTCACTAACACAAGTAAGGAACTCAGAGGCGAAAACTCAACGCATGGACCCCTACTACATCACAAGATACTAGACTCAGAGGCGAAAACTCAACGCATGTTCTAGCACCAAACACCTGCACTCCGGGTAAGGTATGACAACCTGACCGCCCCGTCGTGCAGTTGCTCTACTCGTCAGACTCAGAGGCCAGCTTAAGGCATGTCCTGACGCGATCACACATACATGTCCGGACTCAGAGGCGAAAACTCAACGCATGTCCCAGACACGACAAACAGACATGTATGGAACTCAGAGGCGAAAACTCAACGCATGTTCCCATACACGACAAACAGTTCACGTATTAAGTTCAGAGGCCAGCTTAAGGCATAACTTAATACGCATCAAACAATATCATTCAAGTCTATGAACTACTCTATAGATCTACCTTTAACTTCTAATCAACATTCGATCGACCTCGAGAACTAAGATGAGGGAGAGCCGGTTTCCCTTTCGGTTGCCCGACCGGGGGGTCTCTATCCTCACTATATTCCCGAACCCAATATAATGTTGCCCATCCTCCGGGGACCTCAAATACATGTCAAAGGTACACAAAACAAGTTTCAAGTAAAACCGATTAACCGTTTGAAAGTTACACTCAATTTACGAAAACTCAAAAAAATAGCCTACAGGGGTCCCCAGCCGGTCGGCAGGCAGCCGGTCGGCCGGCTGGTGACCACCTCAGCCTCTTCTTTCTTTTCTGAAACAATACACGAACTCCCAGCCGGTCGGCAGGCAGCCGGTCGGCCGGCTGGGAACTCAGCCTCCTTAAAATCTTGAAAACACGCAACGACAAAAACGCACTCCCAGCCGGCTGGCAGGCGGCCGGTCTGCCGGCTGGGACTACTCTTAAGTTTTCCAAACTACAAAATACAACACAACGCACTCCCAGCCGGCTGGCAGGCGGCCGGTCTGCCGGCTGGGAGACTTATTTCCTATGGTCTCAAAGTCTCGCGTAAAACACAAAAATATCGAGAAACGCTCTCAGCCGGTCGACCGGCGGCCGGTCGGTCGACCAGCTCAGAGAGCCTGTTACCGAAAAACGCAATTTCCCAACTTCACAAAACTTCATAAATCGACATGTAAACTTCAGAAACTACTACAAGCATGATTTGCCCAACATCATAACATCTAATATCACTATCTTATCAGCATACAATCCCCATAACAATCCTCAAATGGAATTAACAAGTATCCGTCGCAATTTAGGAAAAACTGAAAATGAATCAAGGAACACATAACCACATCTTGGATCATGAATTCTCCACATAAACAACATCCTAATCATGATACTAAGTCCAATAATCATAGAACTTGAATAAAATCAGAAGAACAAACATCAAAATCACCAAGCATGCTAATATACACAATAAAGGCCGAGTTTCTCATTATCGTCACCTTCAAGCTTATTCCGGCAATTGATCCTCCTCAACCACGTAAGAGTCCACGTCGGGATCGTCGAGACCCACTCCTATAACAAAGAAAACGGTTTAGAATCACCAAAAACGAATTAAAGGCAAAACAGCCCGATTTTTGAAGTCGATAAAATGAAAAACGAAAGTGATGGATGTCTTGGAAATTGAACGAGGATTCCGGAAATGTTCTTACTTTTGCGATTCGATGAACGGATGATGAAGATCTTTGCAAAAGAAGTGAAGGTTTTATGGAGGTTTTGAGAAATGTTAAGTTTGCAGGAAGAATGAAATGTTGAAGGCAAATACGTCGACATAAGGGTTTATAAAAGAACAAGTGAGTCGTCCTTTCCGAATAAAGGAAACGGGTTCAAATATTGAAACGGATATGGAAATGAATACTTGAGTCGGATATTTAACTATGCCAAGTTGTATTCGTCTTGAGAACTGGAGGTTCTTAAGACGGATCTTATTTATTAAATTAGAGTCTTTCAAAAATAAATTACTAAATTATTATTTTTATTACTTAAAATACTTAAAATGCTTAAATTAGATTTTACGAAAATACGGGATGTTACATTAATAATTATGTAATCCTAAATTTTAATGTTATTCATTAATTTCGTTTATAGGATATCAATAAAATAATAGGTTGATTTTAAATATCTAATACGACCACACGACGGTTCAACGTGATTGTTGTATTATGAAATCTTTATATAAAAGCAAAAAAATTGGGACGTGCTTTTTCACATACGGATTTTACTCTTTCACATACTATTTTTACTATCGTACCCTTGTCATTTTTTTCAACATTCACTCTCTTAGTTTTAATTTTCTCCCTCCTTCATCCTCTTAAACCAATTACTCCGTACACCGACTCACCGTTTCTCCGTCATCTACTCCGTTCACGACTCCACCGCCGCCCCTCCGTCACCGCCGGCATATCAGAACACCGTCGCCGCCATTTCCCCTTCCTTCTGCTGCGCAACTAATACCCTTCTGCCACCAACCCTCCCCTATCGCGCACCCCTCCGTCACGCCGTCATGTCGCCGCCCTTTCCCCCTCCTCCTGCCACGCAACCCTTCCCTCCCACCTCTCCTTCCCCCTCTTCCTTGCCGCCTTGCCGCGCAGCAACCTCCCCCTCCCCAGATCTGTTATTTGTATTTTAATTATTTCAATTGATTTTCTATTTTTTAATTTTTTCATTTGTTTTTTTTAATTAATTAACTCCAAGTAGCCTTCTATTCTTCTTTTTTTAATTAATTTGTTTTTTTTTTCACTTTTGGGTTTTTCTTTTTTATTAGTAATTTTATTGTTATTTTAACTAATTAATTTCTTTTTTTTTAATTAGTTTGTTTTTGTTTTTAGTTTTGAGTTTTTTCTTTTTCATAATTTTGTTCAGGTATAGGTAGGAGAGTTTTGGTTTAGGAAGAAGAGTTCAGGTTAGGAAAAAGGGTAGAAGATGGAAACTTTATGAAAAAGTGTATGTGAAAGAGTAAAGTCCGTATGTGAAAAAGTAATTCCGAAAAAATATGGGAGAGTAGTGGCGGACATTGTGGGGCCTATTAAAAAACCAAAAAATTAATGTATTTTAAACCACAGAGCGACACATCAGCTCTGTGGTTGTTGCTTTTATAAATTAGATTTTCAATCACTTTAATTTTTGGTGAAGTAAAGTTTTGATTATTTTTACAACATTAATATTGATCTGTACTTTTTCTTAAGATCTTGACCCTATTAAGTTAATTTAATTTATTAGTTTTTTCTATTTTTGACTATATTTTCCAACACTTGATTATATCATCGTTAATTTTATAACGCAATTTGTTCATGATTGGCTTATATATGATGTTAGTTTTGGACTTTGGTAGTATTGTACTGTGATTTAATAATATCACGTAATTCATTCAAATTGTATATTCTATTTAATTCACACATTTTTTATTATGCAACTAATTTAGAAAAAAAATATGTGTATTATTTTAAATTAGACACATTTTTGGCTGAATGAACGTATCCCGTCTTTTACTATGCAAAATTATCATTATGTATTTACATAATAATTATGTAATCCTAAATTTTATTGTTATTTATTTATTTCGTTTATAGGATATCAATAAAATAATAGGTTGCTTTTAAATATCTAATACGACCACACGATGGTTCAACGTGATTGTTGTATTATGAAATCTTTATATAAAAGCAAAAAAATTGGGACGTGCTTTTTCACATACGGATTTTACTCTTTCACATACTATTTTTACTATCGTACCCTTGTCATTTTTTTCAACATTCACTCTCTTAGTTTTAATTTTCTCCCTCCTTCATCCTCTTAAACCAATTACTCCGTCCACCGACTCACTGTCGTTTGTCCGTCATCTACTCCGTTCACGACTCCACCGCCGCCCCTCCGTCACCGCCGGCATATCAGAAAACCGTCGCCGCCATTTCCCCCTCCTTCTGCCGCCCGACCAATACCCTTCTGCCACCAACCCTCCCCTTCCTCTTGCCGCCAACCCTCCCCTATCGCGCACCCCTCCGTCACGCCGTCATGTCGCCGCCCTTTCCCCCTCCTCCTAACGCGCAACCCTTCCCTCCCACCTCCCCTTCCCCCTCCTCTTTGCCGCCTTGCCGCGCAGCAACCTCCCCCTCCCCAGATCTGTTATTTGTATTTTAATTATTTCAATTGATTTTCTATTTTTTAATTTTTTCATTTGTTTTTTTTAATTAATTAACTCCAATTAGCCTGCTATTCTTCTTTTTTTTAATTAATTTGTTTTTGTTTTCACTTTTGGGTTTTTCTTTTTTATTAGTAATTTTATTGTTATTTTAACTAATTAATTTCTTTTTTTTTAATTAGTTTGTTTTTGTTTTTAGTTTTGAGTTTTTTCTTTTTCATAATTTTGTTCAGGTATAGGTAGGAGAGTTTTGGTTTAGGAAGAAGAGTTCAGGTTAGGAAAAAGGGTAGAAGATGGAAACTTTATGAAAAAGTGTATGTGAAAGAGTAAAGTCCGTATGTGAAAAAGTAATTCCGAAAAAATATGGGAGAGTAGTGGCGGACATTGTGGGGCCTATTAAAAAACCAAAAAATTAATGTATTTTAAACCACAGAGCGACACATCAGCTCTGTGGTTGTTGCTTTTATAAATTAGATTTTCAATCACTTTAATTTTTGGTGAAGTAAAGTTTTGATTATTTTTACAACATTAATATTGATCTGTACTTTTTCTTAAGATCTTGACCCTATTAAGTTAATTTAATTTATTAGTTTTTTCTATTTTTGACTATATTTTCCAACACTTGATTATATCATCGTTAATTTTATAACGCAATTTGTTCATGATTGGCTTATATATGATGTTAGTTTTGGACTTTGGTAGTATTGTACTGTGATTTAATAATATCACGTAATTCATTCAAATTGTATATTCTATTTAATTCACACATTTTTTATTATGCAACTAATTTAGAAAAAAAATATGTGTATTATTTTAAATTAGACACATTTTTGGCTGAATGAACGTATCCCGTCTTTTACTATGCAAAATTATCATTATGTATTTACATAATAATTATGTAATCCTAAATTTTATTGTTATTTATTTATTTCGTTTATAGGATATCAATAAAATAATAGGTTGCTTTTAAATATCTAATACGACCACACGACGGTTCAACGTGATTGTTGTATTATGAAATCTTTATATAAAAGCAAAAAAATTGGGACGTGCTTTTTCACATACGGATTTTACTCTTTCACATACTATTTTTACTATCGTACCCTTGTCATTTTTTTCAACATTCACTCTCTTAGTTTTAATTTTCTCCCTCCTTCATCCTCTTAAACCAATTACTCCGTCCACCGACTCACCGTTTCTCCGTCATCTACTCCGTTCACGACTCCACCGCCGCCCCTCCGTCACCGCCGGCATATCAGAACTCCGTCGCCGCCATTTCCCCCTCCTTCTGCTGCGCAACTAATACCCTTCTGCCACCAACCCTCCCCTATCGCGCACCCCTCCGTCACGCCGTCATGTCGCCGCCCTTTCCCCCCTCCTCCTGCCACGCAACCCTTCCCTCCCACCTCCCCTTCCCCCTCCTCCTTGCCGCCTTGCCGCGCAGCAACCTCCCCCTCCCCAGATCTGTTATTTGTATTTTAATTATTTCAATTGATTTTCTATTTATTAATTTTTTTCATTTGTTTTTTTTTAATTAATTAACTCCAATTAGCCTGCTATTCTTCTTTTTTTTAATTAATTTGTTTTTGTTTTCACTTTTGGGTTTTTTTTTTTTATTAGTAATTTTATTATTATTTTAACTAATAAATTTCTTTTTTTTTTAATTAGTTTGTTTTTGTTTTTAGTTTTGAGTTTTTTCTTTTTCATAATTTTGTTCAGGTATAGGTAGGAGAGTTTTGGTTTAGGAAGAAGAGTTCAGGTTAGGAAAAAGGGTAGAAGATGGAAACTTTATGAAAAAGTGTATGTGAAAGAGTAAAGTCCGTATGTGAAAAAGTAATTCCGAAAAAATATGGGAGAGTAGTGGCGGACATTGTGGGGCCTATTAAAAAACCAAAAAATTAATGTATTTTAAACCACAGAGCGACACATCAGCTATGTGGTTGTTGCTTTTATAAATTAGATTTTCAATCACTTTAATTTTTGGTGCAGTAAAGTTTTGATTATTTTTACAACATTAATATTGATCTGTACTTTTTCTTAAGATCTTGACCCTATTAAGTTAATTTAATTTATTAGTTTTTTCTATTTTGACTATATTTTCCAACACTTGATTATATCATCGTTAATTTTATAACGCAATTTGTTCATGATTGGCTTATATATGATGTTAGTTTTGGACTTTGGTAGTATTGTACTGTGATTTAATAATATCACGTAATTCATTCAAATTGTATATTCTATTTAATTCACATATTTTTTATTATGCAACTAATTTAGAAAAAAAATATGTGTATTATTTTAAATTAGACACATTTTTGGCTGAATGAAGTATCCCGTCTTTTACTATGCAAAATTATCATTATGTATTTACTTAATAATTATGTAATCCTAAATTTTATTGTTATTCATTTATTTCGTTTATAGGATATCAATAAAATAATAGGTTGCTTTTAAATATCTAATACGACCACACGACGGTTCAACGTGATTGTTGCATTATGAAATCTTTATATAAAAACAAATAAATATGGGAGAGTAGTGGGGGACATTGTGGGGACTACTAAAAAACAAAAAAAATTAATGTACTTTAAACCACAGAGCGACACATCAGCTCTGTGGTTGTTGCTTTTATAAATTAGATCAAAAAAATTAAAACTTACAAACCCAATTATTTTGGCTTATATCCCTCATTCAAAACTCTCCTATCCTCCTATATATTTTTTCCCAAAAAAATTGATCCTACCACTCTCTCAATAGTACCCAGTCCCTACTACAACTCATCTCAGCTACGCCTTATTTCATTTTCATTTTACCGACAATGCTATATTAGCTCTTTCAGGATTATTGAAGCGCCAACTAAAGTCTCAATTTCCTAATTTCGTCCTCTCTGCATATGCATATATATATATATATATATATATATATATATATATATATATATATATATATATATATATACATATACATATATATATATACATATACATATACATATATATATATACATATACATATATATATATACATATATATATATATAACCGGAACACTTTATAAATTCTACTTATTTTTTTTATTTCAATAAAAAAACAAATTCATGTGCGTAAGTCGTTTTTAGCCGATTTAGTAATTTTATATGCCATTAGCAAAATATATCATATTTTTGTTCGATTAAACTAATTTAACAATCGATTTTCTTCCATTATTTAAAATCTAGAAAATCTCCTGAAATTTTTACCCCGAGATGATGGTGTTCTTTTATTTATAAGTTGTGTTTATATGCCACCATTGAATTTAATTAGTCATCTTTTTTCATTTTTTCAAATCTACAATTTATTTATAAGTCATTTTTATTTTACATATATTTAAATCGCATTTATTATCCCTTTTTTATTATACAATATTTTAACATTTTTGTCATATTGATCATGGTTACATATTATTCGAAATTATTGTAGAATTTAATTTAGGGTTATTTCATAGGAATAATCCAACCTATAACCCATCTTCTCATATTAATCCCTACTAACGATTAACTGAGAAAAATTCAACCTATGACCTCAATTATCTTTCATTGAACTTTGTCTATTTTTGAACTCTTGTTTTCGATAAGTAAGCACGTCACCTTGACTTACTCTTTGTTTTTCCTTCTTCCTGGACAAAAAGTAAGTGAAGGTGACGTGCTAACCTACCAATAATAAGAGTTTTAAAATAGTCAAAGTTCAATGAAAGATAAATGCGGTTATAGGTTGGATTTTTCTTAGTTAATCGTTAGTATGGATTAATATGAGAAGATGAGACATAGGTTGGATTATTCTCATGAAATAACCCTTTAATTTATTGTAAGGAAAACAATAATAAACAGATTCTCGTAAAATTAATCGACTCTGAAAAAAATGATACAATAGAACATGGGTTTAGTGTAGACCATTAATTTTTTAAAAATAAAATAAAAAACTTTGAATCACCGAGTGACACTTCAGCTTTGTGATTGTTCGCTGTAATAAAGAAGATGACGCGTCAAATATATATCAAATCACATTGTAAATTGTATAGGAAATGACAAAAGTTTTATCTTTATTAACACCATGTGATAATATTTGACCCGTTTTCTTGGTTGTATTATCTGCTCATGTTTCCTAAAATCATGAAAATATCGTATGTCCCCCCTCACACAAAGAAAGAAATTTCATCACGTCGTTACTTATCACGACTCACCACCGACTTTGTCAATATAGTCCTAGATACTTTTGATTCGTAATTCCACCCTTGTACGCATATGAGATATTGAGACAATTAATGTTTCGTAGAAATATTCACTCAAGACATAATTAATTTTAGAGTTTGAATTAGTAAAAAAATCATTTAGACTGTAGTAAAAATATATAAATTGGTTCAATTTAAATAAAATTTAGATAATTTTTAAAAATTAAAATAAATACATATAAAACGTTAATAATAAATATTGTAAAATGTAGAATCAATTATATTTGTCCTTTCTTTTATGCCAAATCCAACAAATAGAAGTGGGTGATATTAAATCAAAAACTGCAAATTGGTTTGGGAATGGTGGAGTTAATGGGGTACTATAGGCAGTTTATGGGTACAAATTTGTACATATTTCACAAAACATATTCACTCCATAATCAAAAAAGTTACTTCAGGCAAATTAGGTAGCTGAAATAGCTTGCCAAACGGAACCTTACATTAATCAAATTATTTCATGAAATTCAATAGCCAATGAGAATGCTTGAAATTCTATTCCTCTTATAATATAGAGATTTGTATATTAATATAAGTTGTTGTTAATAAGGCCTTTATCTTTTAAATATCTCATAACACCCCAAAAATGTTAGGGACGAGATTAATCGAGTGATTATATTTTGTCGAGAAGTCCGTTGCAAACATTGACTGACATTGACCTTGAACAAGGCCTAGGTCAAAGTCAGTCAATATTTGCGACATATTTCCAGTCGCAAACGCTGACTGAACTTGCCTTAACCAGGGTCAGTCAATTTTTGCGACGAGAAATTTGTCGCAAAGGTTGATTGACTTTTTGAACTTATGGTCCATATAAAATTCCGCCAATTCAGATGCAACAGATATTTCGTCGCAAAAGTTCTTCTTTGCGACGGAATTTCCGTCGCAAATCTTCTCGCCATTTGACTTTTTGTTCGAAAGATTGGATTACCCTCCGTCGCCAATGATAATTTGCAACTCCATTTGCGTTCGTTGCAAGAAGTCTGTCGCAACAACACTGTTTTTTGTACTATAATCACCCATATTTCATACATTTTAGATTCGCTGCAGTGGGTAAGTAAGTATTTAGTGTTGGATGAAGTATCTAAGCAATCAAAATTTGAAGGCAGTGATTAATTTAAAGTTTAATTAATATATAATATCGTAATACAACTCTGACTTGAGTATTTTTTGGGGTTAAAGTATGGTTAATACACAAGGTCCTTGGTACTATATTGGTCGAAAGTAAGTGGTGAGATATTTGGAGATGGGAGGATATAAGCCGTAATTGGTTTGTAAAATGTGAATAAATAGTGAGGAGAAGAAAGTTCCTAGAATGGTTGGGCAACAACCAGGGAAGACGAAGAGGGACCGACATAAGAAGTAATATTGCTTTGCAAAAAAGCATTCTCCCTCGCCAACACTTCCCACAGGCCACAGCAGTTTCCAAGTCATTTTCCTTGGAAAATAAAATATCATTTTCTTAACCTCTCGTTGACATGTTTTCTAAAATGTGAATTAAAATAATGTGGAAATATAATTGGTGAGCAATTATTAAAAAAGAAAAGAAAAGAAAAGAAAAGGAAAAAAGTGGATGTATGTATATATAAATAGGACATGTATGTATAGTAGGCCTCAAAACAATCAAAGAAGCAAAGCTGAAAGTTGAAAGCTTAAATCGTTTATATTGTTTGCAAATTAAGGCTTAAGGTTGCTTCTTGTGTTGTTAATTGTAAGATTAAATCGTTTATATTGTTTGCAAACCAACATTTATTCTTTCATTATCGATCTGTATGTCGTCCTACATACTTTGCTTCGATCAACAATAATCAACAGCAACAACAACCACCACCACCACCTCATCTTTTCTTTTCTTTTCTTTTCTTTTCTTTTATTTTCTTTTTGCAACTCTCTCGATTTTCCTTCTGACATTACTTACCACCATTCTCACAATTTTCACTCCACACCAACTTATAACTTGATCTACAATCTTAATTATTAGATAGTATCATTCCTTCAATTCCTTCCTTCTTAGTAGTTCTAATAATAATAATAATGCTATATATTTGGTGTTGACATTACCATTATCCTTACTAACAACAGAATTCAAAACATCCTTTTTCCCTCCTTTACTTAATTGTATTCAATAAAGATGGATAGTGAGTATTCATCAAGCACATTGTTCCAAGATATGAACTACGGGCAAATGGGGTTGATATGGGAGCACACTAAAGCACCCCTCGTCGTACCCTTGCTTAAACTAATGGTCCTTATTTGCTTGGGAATGTCCTTAATGCTCTTTGTGGAGCGAGTTTACATGGGCATTGTCATTTGCTTGGTTAAAATCTTTTGCAAAAAGCCTCACAAAAGATACAAGTGGGAAGCTCTCAAGGAAGATGTTGAGCTTGGAAACTCTAACTATCCCATGGTTCTTGTTCAAATTCCCATGTTCAATGAAAGAGAGGTGAGTTACTTACTTTTTTCAATTTATATATTATTACTCCATTTACAGTAGTTTTTCTGTACGACGGTCTCATCGCGTGTATTTTTGTAAAATGTGACTACTTTTTGATAAAGAATTACCACTTTGGAAAAATAGGTCATTTTTTCAACAAAAAAGTGGTACTATTTAATCAAAAGTGGTCACTACTTATCAAAATGTGGTCGCTGTTCTTCTGGTCGCATGTGCGACGGTCATAAAGTAGAATTTGTGATCCACTTATTATTAATTATTTATTTTTTACATAATTTCATCGTACTGACCTACATATGGATCGGAGTATAACTAATACTTCCTCCGTTTTTATTTAATGTACCCATTTAGTGAATATATGAGTGGAGTATTTTAATAAAATGGGTACATTATATAAAAATGGAGGAAGTACATTAAGTTTGGTTTTGTTTCAAACCTACCTACTCTAGGTATATCAAATGTCTATTGGAGCAGCATGCGGACTTTCATGGCCATCGGATCGAATTATCATCCAAGTTTTGGATGATTCAACTGACCCTATTATCAAGGTTTGTATCATATTATTTAACTTTCAACCAAGTAATTAATTAATTGGAAGAGAATAGATACTAACAAAAAGAAGCAAAAAAAACAGAACATGGTGGAAATGGAATGCCAAAGATGGGCAGGAAAAGGTATCAACATAAAATATGAGATAAGAGGAAACAGAAAAGGGTACAAAGCAGGAGCTCTTAAGGAAGGAATGAAGCATGATTATGTACAAGAGTGTGACTACGTTGCTATTTTCGACGCGGATTTCCAACCCGAACCCGACTACCTATGGCGAACTATCCCATTCCTGGTCCATAACCCTCAGATCGGTCTTGTCCAGGCTCGCTGGAAGTTTGGTACGTATTCTGATATTATGCCTCTTCCTTACAAATTAAACCACTCTTTTTTCTCTCATTTAATTTGGATCGCTATTCGCTACTGCTCTTTTTCAAATTTAACTCAAATCAATTCGAATTAGTTACAAATTAAGGTTAGTTTACTACCCTACCATAAATCCATGCATGCATAATCTTGTCCTCATATATGTATGTATCTAATGTATGTATGTATGTATGTATGTATGTATGTATGTATGTAAGCTAGTATGTATGTATCTCTGTATGCCTGTCTGTATGTCTGTCTGTCTTGGTTGAGATCTGATAAGTATTGGATTTGGATAGACAGCTCAATGAGTTACAACATACAACTACTTTAGTGGCTTTCACGTATAACTTAACTACTTTGATGTGACATGCAACTTCTGCCATTCGGATCGTCGGTGCCCAGACGCCCATTTTTAAATTTTAAAACCAAAAAAAAGAGGAAAATAGTTGTGTTCATTTGCTGTTTTGCACCAATCAAAGGCCCCAATATCAAACGTGCGTGGATTGTGGATTATATTTGCAGTCAACTACTTGGCTTCATCTATCATGTCTCAAATATTATTTGGTTGCTTCTAACTCCAACTTTAACTCTAAACGTAGCTACCAAAAAGTTTAACTAAAATGTAAAATCTTTATTTTATATATGAGTATATAAATAATTATCGCATCATTTTACAATAACTACTAATTTAAACCTCTCACGCTTTAATATCTTTGTAAATCACATTGAAAGAAAAAAATTTCAAGGTTTTGGGTGGATATTTTAATGATAATATAATATATTTTTCTTTTGAAACAATCATAAGATTTAATCTATTATTATTAGCAGATTTGCAGGGTATATTATTCAAGAGAATATTAATCATGGAAGTAATTATACGAGTCTAATTAATTAATTGGTATATGTCTTTAGTGAACATCATGATTAATAGAACACCTAATAAGCAGTAGTGTTGTGTATCAAATTGGCTGTATTGACTGACTTTATGTTTCAGATGATATTAAAGTATTCAATGGTTAGTTGAACATTGGAATGCTACTTGTTCTAATTATTTTTGTACTATTATATATATCAGGTTGGCCGTGACACTTACTTGAACTACGTGGATGGTAGTTAGAGTAATATTTTTAGTTAATTATTTATACAAAACATGATTAGATTATGAAGGATAAATATTAAATGCCAAAATTTAGTTTGTTACTTGCTACAGGAATTAGGGATACAATAGTTCTCCTGTATGACGGTCTCCTTCCGCAATTCTGGATTAAATTGTGACCATTTTGTGGTAAAACGTGACCACATTTTGATAAATAGTGACCATTTTTGAAAAATAGTTCATTTTCTAAACAAAAAAAGTGATCCCTATTTAATCAAAAGTAGTCGCTCCTTAATTAAAATGTGATTATTTTTCTATTGGTTGCACGTGCGACCGTTATAAAGTAGAATTTGTGTTAGGGATATGATACTATTTTCTCATGCTTGTACCAGTCAACAAATCTGGGCAGATGAAATGATGTGAAATAAAATTTAAACGCTAGTGTAGAAGTTAAAAATAGTGGCGAACTTGATTAAAATTTAAAATACTCTTTTTTATTCAATTTTTATTTTATTATTTATCCTTTTAATCTACTCCCTATTTGTTAATTGTTAGTAAGTGGAGACAGTGTGGATGAAAAAAGTAATGTAAATAAAACTGAAAATGCAGTGAACGCCGATGAATGTTTGATGACGAGAATGCAAGAAATGTCGTTGGATTATCATTTTACGGTGGAGCAAGAAGTTGGGTCATCCACCTATGCCTTCTTCGGTTTCAATGGTATACTTTTACTTGTTTTTATAGCTAGACTCAAATTAGGTAGGTGCTATAAATAAAAGGTAACAGAGTAGTGATTAATGAATGATGTGGGGATTGTATTGTTGAACTGAAAACAGGGACAGCTGGTGTGTGGAGAATTGCCGCAATCAATGAAGCCGGCGGTTGGAAGGATAGAACTACCGTCGAAGATATGGACTTAGCTGTCCGTGCCAGTCTCAAAGGTTGGAAATTTGTCTACTTGGGTGACCTCAAGGTACTCACTCCTTAGCCTCCCATCCCTTTACATTCATTATCAGCTCTTTATATACCAATTATCACTGCAAAAACCTTACATTCTAATATTCTATACACTCCACCACTCCAGATAATCACAAATTTGAGATTGCCTATCATTCCACTTCTTAGTAACTCACTATGCAGTATAGCCTTGAACGTATATATAAAAAGGAGTTGTTGGATTAACAGGTTAAAAATGAGCTTCCAAGTACCTTTAAAGCTTATCGCTATCAACAACACAGATGGTCTTGCGGCCCTGCTAATCTTTTTAAGAAGATGGCTATGGAAATAATGAGAAATCAGGTAACTATAATAATGGAGTCATTAATGAGTAAATTATTGGGAATGAATGCTAATTGGTCCGACTCCCCGTGTATATCGCAGAAAGTGGGCTTGTGGAAGAAGATCCATACGATATACAGCTTCTTCTTCGTACGAAAAATCGTAGCCCACATCGTCACCTTCGTCTTCTATTGTGTCGTTTTACCAGCGACTGTTTTGGTCCCTGAAGTACAAGTGCCAAAGTGGGCTTCTGTTTATATTCCTACTACTATTACTCTTCTTAATGCTGTTGGAACCCCTAGGTGTGTATCTCATCTATCAGAAATCGATAATCGCTATGCTTCGTGATTCACGTATATAATTCGTGAATTTGATTGTTTCAGGTCTCTCCATCTGGTAGTATTTTGGATTCTGTTCGAAAATGTTATGTCATTGCATAGGACAAAAGCAACCTTCATAGGGCTCCTAGAAGCCGGGAGAGTTAATGAATGGGTTGTAACTGAGAAATTAGGAGACGCGCTCAAGAATAAATTTGGGGGTAAAGCTTCCAAGAAGCCCCGTTTTAGTAAGATTGGAGAAAGGTATATATAATAAGTAATTCATAGATAGATAGATAGATAGATAGATATATAATTATATATCATGTGGCCTTGAACTAACAGTATTTTATGCCGTGCAGATTCAATATGTTGGAGCTGATAGTATGTGCATACCTGTTTTTCTGCGGATGTTATGATTTTTCACACGGCAATACTCGCTACTTCATCTACTTATTCCTACAATCCTTTGCATTCTTCATTGCCGGAATTGGCTATATCGGCACATTTATCCCAACCTAACCTAAACTAACACCACGCCAATATTCCGGATATATCATATCATATACGGGGCCTGAAGGACATGTGATGTCAATAAATGTCATTCATTCCTTAATTCTACCTTCCATTTTACACATTATTATTTTCCTCACTATTTTTTTCCTTTTTTAGTAATTATTATTATTGTTATTATTATGATACAAATTTGTCGTTGCCCCCCCTCTCCTCTTAGAGGGCAACCTACAGAAAATGTAGCTTTTATATACTCAATATCTTGGTTTTGTTTATTTTTTGTTTTCATCGATTGTATTATTGTTAACTTATGCACCAAAAGTTGTCATCATTCTTTTTGAAAATCAAATTTGTGTAAACATCAATTTATACTACTGTTTCTTTCAATTGGTTCTTGCACAATTTAGCTAAAAAAGACCTACTTACTACTTAGCTAGCATAGGGACAGGTTGATTGTTTTAGGTCACTCAATTGTAGCAGATAACCAGATATGCACAAGTTCAAATAAAACCTTGCAAGGAAATAGGAAATCTCTCGCTTTCCAATCTAATGTCAAACATAACCTGATTCAAATTCAAAAACAAGTAATTAAAATAGGGAAATAGTATATACTATATAGGGACCAACACCAATTTTTCACAACAAAGGAGATTGATATCACATTATTGGATAACCTACTACTTCTTTTGTCAAATTTTAATGATTAATTTCAATAGAGACCAACAATTTGAGAAACTCAAATCTAAAGAACAAAACAACTCAAACTTAAAAGGCCACCAAAACCTTATACCTAATATGATACCGTTTCAAAGTTAAAGGCGACCAAAACCGTATACCAAGTATGATACCGTTTCTAGAATCACAAATTTACGGATACAATACTAACCCGAATACCCAAGGGCAAACCCACATAGGCGGCCGCCACCCCAATCTTAAAAAAATTCACTGACGTATTTTTTTTTTTTTTGGTAAAGGGTAAGTATATTGATTAGAAAAAGCAATAATTACAAGAGCTAGCCAAGGGAGCTTATATAAGCTTTGTCCTTGGCTGATAATCTATCATGTTTCCGACTATTAATAAAGCTACTCAACTCAGATTTTATAAGTTTGATGACAATAGATGGTCTCAGTAAAGTTTGCTCATGTCTACTTCTGTTGCGTTGCATCCAAAATGTGATAAATTATGGCATTGATGGCACTATTTTTAATTGCTCGTTGTAGTTTCGTGCCCCTTATACGCATTCTCCATTGGTTGTCCAAAGAAATCAGAGGTCTAAATCCACACCATTTAGCAATACCCTGCATAATCTGGTTACTGTACGAGTATTGACGGAAAAGATGTTAAGTAGTTTCTGATGTCATGCCAGACACAACAACTATCATCAGGAATGATGTTCAAGGAAGCCAGTTTTGCTCTTGTATTAAAAGCCAAGTGCTGATGAAGCCAAGCTATAAAGTTGTGTTTAGGTAGAGTCCATCTATTCCAAACCAATCTATGCCACTCATTGATAGTCTGGTCCCCTCGAAGCCATACGTACCCCTAAGCAATGGTATAACTATTTGTGCCATTACTTGTCCTGTAAAACCCCTCGTCAGCGGAAAAATAAAACATACAACATGCCAAAATTTACGCGAAATTTAAACTTTAACATGCATAAAAACGAGGTGAATTAAAACCGAAACTGAACAAACTGATGTAAACAGAAACATAGATAAGTATAACTGTCTAAGTACTGAAAGTAAAATATATACAAACAGCCTGGGATGACACATCCCTACAGGCACTCAAAAACTGAAATGAAAATCTAGAGTCTAGCTAACGCAAGTGTAAAGTCAAATCGATGAACAAGGATCATCGCTCGCTAGCTCAATGCAACCCTCTGCCAACCATCCTGTCATGTATCTACATACATGTAACATGTACGCCACAATCAGTGGGGAGTGACTAGAGTTCTCCTAGTCACCTTTTGTAACGACACGTAACACAGAAATACACAACATACTCTAACATATATAAACATGTGAAGAACATAAATCTCAGTGTCTGAAACTCGTATCATCATGCAACTACTATGCAAGGCTCTCAACCAACTTCGGAAAATATTTGGAAGGAGAGTCGGTTTCCCTTCCGGTTGCCCGACCGGGGGGTCTTTTAGTCCAAACCATTTACGAAACTAGCTAAAGAGTCATCCAATGCCTTGGATGAACAGTTCTAAATATTCACAACACTCTATCTATCACGATTAATCAGCGACATCTGACACTGTACCCCAACTCAGGCAAGCAGATGCAAATCAGCAGTATAAAGGTTCAGTGGTCAACTCAAGACATAACCTATATACCAATTCACTTTCACAAACAAGGACTCAGCGGCCAACTTAAGGCATAGACCTTGCTAAGCAACAAGATACTAGACTCAGAGGCCAACTTAAGGCATAGACTAGCATCCAACATCACAATCACAAGTAAGAGACTCAGAGGCCAACTTAAGGCATACTCCCTTACTACAACACATGACACTAGACTTAGAGGCCAGCTTAAGGCATACTCTAGCATCAACAACTGTACTCCAGGCAAGGCATCAACACCCTAGTTACCCTGTTATACAACTGCTCTACTCGTCAGACTCAGAGGCCAGCTTAAGGCATAGACTGACGCGATCACATAATAACATGTCTGAGCTCAGAGGCCAACTTAAGGCATATCTCAGACACGACAGGAAAACACATATAGGGCTCAGAGGCCAACTTAAGGCATATCCCCACATATGGCAACTAGTTCACATATTAAGCTCAGAGGCCAACTTAAGGCATACCTTAATACGCATCAATACATCAGTATATATATCGTACTCTAATGGTCCCAACTCAGACATATTCCGATATATACTACAACCATATCCTTAGTCCTAGTCTTTCTAGACCTCTAACAACACCTAATTGACTCCGGGAACTAAGTTGAGGGAGAGCCGGTTTCCCTTTCGGTTACCCGACCGGGGGGTCTCTATCCTCTCTCCATTCCCGAACCCAATAGAGTGCCGCCCGAACCTCGGGGACCTCAAACACACATTAAAGTATAAGAGAAAGACCAATTTCGATTAAGTTACTAAACGAATGCTATATATTAAAATATTTTAGTCCGATAAGAATTATAAACGGACACTTAAGAATTAACTAACCTTAGACAAGTAACTAACCACTTTACTAAATCTTACGTAGCTCAAATATATTTTACTAAATATTTGGTTACGTTCTAATTAACCGGTTCAACGGATAAAGGAAATAATCACGATTTAAATCAAACATCGTATTATATCACCTATATTTTATACGGGACATCGATTAACTAATTAAATTATTTCGACATGCTTCTAATAATAAAATCGTAACCTATTAGTAATTCGTAAATATGTAACGTATTATATTTAATCGTAAACATGCTAGCAAACACGTACGTAAAATAATTAATTCAAGCAGGCTAACAAACACGTACGTAAAATAATAATAAAATAATAATATAATAATAAAAATAATAGAAATGGCAGGCCGTACGTTGTAGTATAATAATGTAGCACAAATTCTCATTTGCGACGGCAATATCCGTCACAAGCTTGTGACGGATACCGTTTTCTCTCACAATATACCCACTTTTTCTCTCTCTGCAACACTATTCATGTAGTCCCCTTTCTCCACTAACTTATTTTGTATCCATTTTATCTCACAAAATATCCGTCACAAATGGTGACCCGTCGCAAGCAAGACTTACTAATAATGTAGAAGTAGCTTAGTAGTAGTAATCAAAAGTAACGTAAACATTAGTAGCAGTACAGAAACAACATACAAGGTTACAGTAGTATAAAATAATGCAGAAAACAATAGAAACGCAGTAGAATGATCACCAAGCAGCGACAAAATCGCTCGCAACAGCAGCCCCTTACTCGGCAATCGTGCAACAGCGACAGTGCGACAATAATCGTAGCAGAACGACAACAACATCAGCAAGAAGGCAAGGAAAACAGAAGCGAAAAGGCAGGACTGAACAGAGTACAACAGCTAGTAGCAACAACGATACGACGATATAAGGTAATGAGATTGACTCACTCAAGCTATTTATCGAGGTTAGGAAGAAGTTGGTTCACCCATCTTAAAAACAGACCATGATAAGCTACTCGTAGTTGAGTGTCAGTGAAGAGATAGAGCCTACAGCCATTTCTAATCTTAGAGCCAAAGCTCTCTACTTTTTTTTTGTATTCTAAGAACCGCAGGAACCTTCCCATCTCTCGCTCTTATTAATACATCCAGGGCAGCCTCTCTTGATGTTGATACGGACGGAGCAGTACTCAGATCTTAAATCACATGAAGCCCTTTTTCAATTACATTAACCCATAAGTTAAACACCCTATATTCACCATCCAATCACATAATCATTCACAATGAAATCCCCAAAATTCAACCGGTCTCCATGTATACTCCCAAATTCACCCAAGATGAATTCAACATAATTTATCAACAACAATCTGAATATTATGCATACTAAACATGTTCACAACTTATCTCATGCCTCAAAACACATAAACATATCAATATTAACAAAAAACTTGCTACTTTAACAAATAAGCCGAGTTACTCATAATTATTAAGCGATTATGCTCCAAATTCTTCGTCAATGATGAAGCTATCAACTTTAGGATCCTCTAAATCAACCCCTACAACAAAAGAAACGGGTTTTATAAGCTTAAAAGGGAATTTACCCAAAACAGCGTCTTTTTCGAGTTCGACGAAATTGAAATTGAAAGAGATAGAAACCTTGGAAATCTCGCAAGGATTCCGAAAATGTAAGACTTACCGCGATTCGAGTTCGGGAAGAGGTTGAAATGTTGATTTTAAGCTTTCAAAAATGAAGAACAATGGTGAAAATGAAGAAACAGTAAAATGAAATGAGGAGGGTGATGTCGATTATAGGGTTTTTAGGTGGGGTCTATATTGTCCTTGCACAACTTGAGTCGGGTTACTTGTTTGTGAAACGGGTTTAAGTCGGGTTTGAATTAAGCCAAGTTAACATCTTAAGAACTTAAGAATATTCTTAAGACGGATCTTAACGGAAAAACTTAAATTAAATTTACGACTTATTATTAAAATAATATTATTTTCCGAAAAAAATACTTTAAAGTCATTAAAATATTATTGACGAAAATGCGGGATGTTACGTGTCCAGCCATTAGTGTTATACCAATCTTTCAATTTATCCTTCACTTTATATATCTTCTTCCAACACCAACTTATATCATGGGGGGATGATAGTCAGCCCAGGAAGTGTTTTTCAGATAGTTAGTGTGAACCCATTGTACCCATAGCTTATTAGGACAGTTAGAAACCCACCAAGCTAACTTGCCTATTGCAGCAGTGTTCCAAATGGCTGATACCCTCAAGTTCAGTCCCCCCTCTTCATACTTGCAGCAAATTTTATCCCAAGAGACCATAGGAGTTCTCATATATTCTGCAGTTCCATCCCATAGGTAGTTTCGACATATTGCATCAATACGCTTCAGAGCATTGTTAGGCAAAGTAAAAATGGAATCCCAATACCTATGGAGGGTGGCCATAACAGATCTGACTAGGGTTAGTCTCCCTACATAAGAGAGCTTATGAGTGCCAAGTCTTCTGATTATGTCTACTACACGCTCAATCAGAGGGTGGCAGTCCTTCAGATTAAGCTGAATAGGTTTAATGGGCACCCCAAGGTATGTAAAAGGCAACTTACCTTCCTTGCACCTTGACAGTTGAATAATGTCATGTCTAATATGTCCAGGAACCCCATTGAAGTATACATTAGATTTCCCTGGACTTAATTTCAAGCCAGAAGTGTGAGAGAAGGTGGCAAAGGTCCTAAGCAAGATCATAATGGATTTTTTGTCCCCTTTGCTGAAGAGCAAAAGGTCATCTGCAAACATCAGGCATGAGAGCTTCATGTTTTTGCACACTGGATGAAATCTGAAGTCCATTGTTGTGGTTGTATGGCTGAGCAATATGGTGAGATACTCCATACAGATAGAAAAATGAAGAGGAGACATGGGGCCACCCTGTCTTAGTCCTTTTTTCCCTTGAAAAAAACCAAAGCTATCTCCATTTATCGACAAAGTGTATGAAGCAGAGGTGACACATTGCATGATAAGGAAAA
The DNA here is from genome assembly GCA_029255685.2 of Silene conica. Lineage (NCBI taxonomy): Eukaryota > Viridiplantae > Streptophyta > Magnoliopsida > Caryophyllales > Caryophyllaceae > Silene > Silene conica. The sequence goes on from CM055317.2 coordinate 57,465,233, forward strand.
TGATATGAGGATGGAACTGCAGACCATTGAGCATTTGATGAAGGAATTCCCATTTTACAGTGTCATACGCTTTCGGTAAATCCATCTTGAAAAGGCATCTAGATAAGCATACCTTCCTATTGTAGTGCCTGATCAAGTCTTGGCATATGAGTATGTTTTCAATAATACTTCGGCCTTTGATAAAACCACCTTGAGTAGGAGCTATAATCTCAGGTAGGATACTCCCAATTCTAGAACATTAAAGTTTAGAGATGCATTTATAAATAGTATTGCAGCAAGCAATAGGTCTGAATTGAGTGACATTGGTTGGTCTATCAACTTTGGGAATGAGAGACAAGACAGTGGCATTAAGTTGCTTAAGGAGTTGGCCATGTTGAAAAAAAATCTTGGATGGCAGTACAAACATCTGGACCAACAATATCCCATGAGTCCTTGGAGAACTTACTTGTAAGCCCATCAGGGCCAGGGGCCTTGTCATTTGGGATACTGAACATAATGTCTTTGATTTCCTCACATGTGACTGGTTGCAGTAATATCTGAGCATGAGCATTACTGTAGAGGGGGCCCTGGTTGAGAATAAATTGCTGAACCCTTTTGGTTGGAATGCTAGAGCCCAATAACTCAGTATAGTAATGAAGAAAGCTATTTTGAATACCTTATGTATCAGTATGCAAGCTATCATGTTGATCACTGATTTGATTGACAGAGTTCTTAACTCTCCTACTCCTTAAGGATCCATGGGAGTAGGCATAATTAGAGTCCCCTTTCTCCAGCCACTGAACTTTAGCCTTTTGCTGTAGGTACTCCTGACATGCTTTATGAATAGTGCTATATTCTGTATGAGCTTCATATTCCTGTTGTATCAGATTAGGGTCTCCAGGGTTTAATGCCAGCTTTGTTTGAGCATTTTGTAGTTTGACATGAGCAATATCATCCTGCCTATCAATATCAGAAAATTGAGACTTGTTCAGATTCTTCAAAGGAACCTTCAAACTCTATAACTTTTTAACCAACCTATACATAGGTGTGCCATAGATGTGAGCATTCCAGTGATGGGACTGAATAAGGGATGGAAATTCTGGGCTAGAACTCCACATGTTAAAGTACTTAAAATTTCTTTTGGTATTTCCAGTGACAGGACCTTCCATCAGTAGACATGGATTATGATCAAAGAGACCTTCTGGCAAGAAGTGAGCTCTGATCTTCTGATACTGCTGTAACCACTGAAGATTACCGAAACATCTGTCAAGTCTACTATAGACCCTTTCTGCAATTGGTTGCTTGTTGGACCAAGTGTAGAAAGCACCTATGCCAAGGATATCAGTTAAATCACAGTCACTTATGCAATCCATATAAGGGGTAGCTTCTACTAATTCAAAACCACCACCCAAACGTTCATCAGCAGACCTAACACAGTTGAAATCCTCACAAACCAGCCAGGGATCATTCACAGTAGGAGCCAAGAGAGTAAGATCAGACCATAGAGCCTCCCTTTCCTGAATTTTGTTGTATGCATAGACCATCGTGACATAGAACTGCTGAGCAGGCTCATTAACCTTGACCATACAATGTATAATCTAAGAAGAGTACTTAATAGGGGTTCTATCACACTTATTGGGATCCCACAAGATCCATATTCTTCCACCATGATGCCATTGACTATTGATAGTGATACTCCAAGAGCCAAAAGTGCCCATAGCTACTTTATTCAAATTAGTAGGTTTTATTTTTTTTTCCAGTAACCCAAAAAAGCTAACTTTATTATCTAACATGAATTTATTATCTAACATGAATTTATTATCTGACTTGCATTAAATGTTTGCTGTCCAGTGAGCACCTGTAGGAAAGATGGGCTACCAGGCTCTTTTGGCACCTCAGCAGACTACACAACAGGGCTTGGCACTGCAGAAGCATTCCCTACTGGAACAACCTGATTTGGTGCAGCATTAACAGTAGTTGTTAATGCAGGAAATGCATCTAACTGAGGAACTACTGGTTTGGGTTGCCACATTTTCTTAGGGACCCTGGCTTGAGCAGCAGGGCTGGCTTTGGTTTCCTCCCTGATCTGCAGTCTGTTTGGTCATGCCCCAGCTTTTTACACAATCCACAACATATAGGCCTCCATTCATATTCTATGTCAATGGAATTTTTTTTGCATGTTTCATCAAGGAAGTGGACTTTTGGTGGAAGTTTTTGCCCTATTTTCAATTCTAGCAGAACTCTGGCAAAGTCAAGTCTAGTCTTTTGCATAGTAAACTCATCTGCTTTAACATAAGGTCCAATCACCCCTGCAATTTTGCTCAAACTATTACCCCAAATATTGTTCATTAATAGATAAATAATTGTTACATAGTATTTCATTAAGTGTATAGTAAATATCTTGTGGTTCAATAGTGAAGGCTTTGATTTTCTTTCTAGTGACCCGGGTTTAAATCGTAATACACGCATTTTACCATTTTAATTTTTTAATGCTACCCAAACGTATAATCCTGGGTTCGCCTCTTCTAAATCAGTTGTCTAGTGTCGCACATTGACACTCGTCGGACACACGCCTAAACATGTTATAGTTTAGACCAATAATGAAATGTCGAATACGATTGATTAGAAAATGAGTTTGGGTGAGAAATGAAAATTAGTTATGGTTAAGGTCAAAATTTATTTCCAGTTATTTAAATTTAATATGCAATACGACCATCTCCGGTAGTAAGAAGTAAGAAACATGTAAGGTTTAGGCTATATTTTGAATACTTAAGATATATTGTATTGATGTATATACAAGCTATTTATACGAAATACATGAGTGTGAACATATTTATACTCTTTTGATTGATTGCTAGCTATTTTCGGCAAAGGAATTAATAATACAAAGATTATGATTTTGGTTGGTCAACATGTTGGAGTAAGGGTCCTCCACAATAGTGCGTCTACATAATAAATCTCATAAGAGGAATAAATAAGGGATATATTTATAATAAATTATTGTCAGTTGATTAACGTATATCGGTAACGATCAGCTAGCTAGAGTTAGATGTTACTGTCGTAAGACGGCGGTAATCAACTGATCCCTCTCAGTCACACCTATAGGAGTGAACCTCAATAGAAAAACTAATTATATTGTATAAAGATACATTTTAATTAGTCCCTTGAATATTTTGACTAATGGGTAGTCAAGTGAGTTTTGAGATGAACAAGTTTGGAACTTGGGTCAATTATAAGATAACTGACTGACGAAAATTTATTTAATATGATTAAATAAAAGTGAAATCTAATTATTATATGATAATTATTAAATTTCTTGAGACGGTTATATATATTACGAGGTAATGGTAATTAGCTAATAAATGTTATAAGGAGTTATAAAATTAGCTAAATGGGTGTCCAATCACCTATTATATATTGATATAGTGGTAAAATATTACTTAAAAGTTAAGTGTATATTTTTATTTAATTATATTATTTAATTGTTGAATAATTTAATTAACTTTTAATTATATTAGATGATTAAGTATTGGACTTATAAGTACTTGTGGGACAAATATTAAAATTTGAAATTGGGTCAAAATCAACAAATGGGCCGTATGACTCATGTTTATTAAACATGAATCATCATTTGACTCATGTTTTATAAACATGAATCATCATTTTGATGAGCCCATTTTAATGCCACATATCATTATCTATTATATATATAAGCATGAATAAGATCATTTTCCTAATTTTTCTTCTACTTGGCCAAACTAATTAGAGGGAAAAAGGAAGATCTTACTATCTTGTTTAATCATCTTCTTCATCAAAACTCATAAATAAATATATTATACATCTTATATTATTAGTAGTAATAATATATTTGTAGTATAATAAAAAGGGGTTATCCTTATTTTATCTAGCTAGTAAATTAAGGTTGTTTGTGGTGATCTCTTGGGTGTTTCAAGAGGAGGTTTCTTATTTTAGAAACTTGGGTTTGAACTCCTTTTAGTCATCGGTCTATACTACAAAGGTATTGTAGTATCGTTTTTCCGTCTTGAAACCGGTGTAAGTTTTTTTTCTTTTCATATAAATCTACATGCATGTACTAGATCATATATAAATTAAATTAAGAGAATTTAATATTTTGTTTAGATAGTCTAAACACATAGTTTTCATAACTAACAATTGGTATCAGAGCTAATTGTGCATGCATGTTTATTAATATGCTTTAAGACGGTTTATATGATAAATTGCTTAAATATTGATAAAATGGTCAAAATAAGATGATTTTTTCCATACATGTTGATTCTGATCTTTAAAAGTTTATGGTCAAATTTTATTATTAATGGAGTTATTTTGCTATTTTTAGTTCATTTTTCGGTTAAAAATGTCTTAAAATGCATTATTTTGTTAATTGTTACCTAAAAATATTTGCATGTTAAATCTGATGATTAAATCTTAATATATACATGCATGCATGTTTTACTTAGTGTAGGTAAAATAAAGAAATTAAATTGTTAATTTTTTGCATATTTACTGATTTTATACGATAATAATCAATGAATAATGACTATATTATGATTAAAATTAACTGAAAAATTAAATGGGCTAAATTTTAATTTTTCCAGATCTGAATAAGTTCCAGAATGTTAAAAATTTTATTTTTAAAATTTATTTTGTATTTTTATAATTCATTGGTATTTTTGTGTTGTTTTTACATAAAAACCGATGAACATGCGAATAAATTATGAAAATGACTTAAAAATTTTGAAAATTAATTTTTCTAGTCCATATTGTATTCTGGAAGTTTCCAAAATATATACAATTATTTATTTCGAATTTTCATTATTTAATATGATTATTTCGAAATAAAGGCGTAAAAGTTGCAATAATTGTGATAAAAATAGCAAAATAGACCAAATTATGCTAATATATTTCAAGAATTAGTGGAGACTAATATTTGAGGCACCAAAACAGTTTGGAATGTTGGTATAAGCTTAAAGATAGTTTAAGTGTTGATTTATAACTTTTAATGGTTAAAAATGTTTATAATTCCACTAATAATAAGCTTTGTTAATATGATTAACTATATTTGTTGGCAATTTGGCATATTCATGTTTATTTATGGTAAATAATATGTTGCATAGTAGCATGTTAATATTTATTTTCATTGGTTGAATGAAAATTGTACCTAATATGGCCTAATTAGAAGCCAGTATTACCCGTAATGTAAGGGATACTAGTTTGGTTTGTAATTAAGCAATCTCGTATTGCCCGTATGTAATATTAATTATTTTGTTTTATTAGATGAAAATTGTATAATAGGATTATATTTTGTAATTAATTTTAAGAAGATGGTGATCCAAAAGATGAAGACAAAGGTGTTCAAAAGACGACTTCAAGGTGTTGAAGACTTTGTATTTTGGAAGCTTTTGTAATAGTTAATAAGGTTAACTAGGATAAGTGGCCATATTAGGATATTCATTTATTGTTTAAAATTGCATGCTATATGTTTATAGTTTCCGCTATGCTAAATTGCCAAAATCTAGTGCGTTTTCCATATTTTATTTATTGTCATTAAATCATCTAACATTCACCTATTTAGTTCACTTAAAAGTAATAGATGATTTTTTGACAAGATCTCTCACATATTTTAAAATTGAGATATAGCCTTACTAATTAGTAGCACCTATGAACCCCTTCTTCATTAGGGCCACGCTCGCCTCAGCGGGGTGTTCCCTTTTTATGTTGGGTACGTAGGGTGATAATGGTTATTACTTGTTATATTTAGTTGGACTCAACGGAATGCAGAGACGAGTCTCAGTTCTGGGGCTATAGATAAATTTAAGAAATTTGTCGACCAAGAGTTCTAGGTGTAGAATCAGTTAAAAGTTAACTCACCGAATTTAATTAATTAAGGGATGTATCGGCTCACCGTGCCCAAGATTAATTAAAAACGGATCTTGGGATCACTTATATAATTTAGTGGGAGATCATTATATAAACGCTTTTATAATTTGTTTTTTAAATTTTTCGGTAAATGTTAATGTTTCCTTCTTTTCGTTTGTAGTATTAAATCTGCAAAATGTCAACAAGTACACCAGTTCAACAAAATGAAATGCCATCTGCACCACTTCTTAGAGAGTCGTGGCTCAGGTCCTTCATGGACAAAAGTTGTTTAAAGAAAGATGGTAGCAACTATATTGAGTGGATAGAGCAGTTGAAGACTGCTGCTATTGCTGACGGGAACTTGCGCTATCTTGTGGATCCTCCCCCACCCGTACCCTCAATTAGGGCAACTGCCGCAGTTAGGACTGCATATGATGAATACATGCAAAATTCAAACTCAATTAAGAATGTCTTTTTGCAATGGAATCGTTTTTGAAACTACGTTGTATAACACTCTCGACCGCTCATGAAATCTATACTAGACTTGGGAGCATGTTCTCCCAAGCACCACGTGTTCAAAGATATAATGCTGCAGTGTGCTTTTTCGAGTCTCGTCTCGTTAAAGGTCAACCTGTAAGTAACCATGTACTCAATATGATTGAGTGTATGGAAACTCTCGAGACTTTAGGAAGTCCGATTTCTAAGGAAATTGCGATTGATCGCGTGCTTAATTCTCTTCACGATGGTTATGCAAATTTCAGAGTAAATTATAACATGAATAATATGGATAAAAGTATTCATGAACTTCATGGTATCTTAGTACAGACTGAGAGAGATTTAATGTCTAGTGGGAGTTTGAAAAAAGATGTTTTAAACATTAATAAGAAAAAGCAACAATTCAAAAAGGCAGGGACAAAGGGAAAGAAAGTTGATCCCAATGTCAAAGGTAAAGGAAAGGCTATAATGTATAACCAACCCAAACCTAAATCCAAGAAAGGGGCGACCCCTGATCAAAAATGTTTTTATTGTGATGGTATTGGCATTGGAAGCGAAACTGCCCAAAATATTTGGATGATAAAAAATCTGGACGTGTGACGGTATCAGGTAAAGTGCGGCAACATGACTTATTTCAGCACTTGTTTTTAGTGAATTCCCCCGTGAATTTCCATTTTTAGTTCTATGAACCGCAAACTCCTCAATAAAATCCCAACCCTTGTCATAAGCTACATTATGAAATCCACCTTTTGTAAGGATGGTTCTGTAGTTATCATGCAAAGAGTTATAGAATTGCTTGCAAAGGTACGACTCCTCAAAGCCGTGGTGAGGAACGGATCGAACCAACTCCTTAAAACGGGCCCACACTTCATGAAATTCCTCATCAGATCCTTGCCGGAACATATAAATTTGATCTCTCATAGCATCGGTTTTTGCCGGCGAAAAGTACTGTTTGCAAAAAGCCAATGCCAGAGATGCCCAATCTGTAACTCTAGCCGCTACCCTATCAAGGTAGCGGATCCAATCACGCGCAGAATCTTTCAAGGAGAAAATAAACAACGTCTCCTTAACTTTATCTAGCGCCACTCCAGCCGGTACGGATATGGAACAACAATAATCTGTAAATAGCTCCAAATGCTTTAGAGGATCTTCATCCGGTAGACCTGCAAACTGTTTTTGCTCCACCAATTTGATATGGGAAAGTTGAATTTCATAGGGGAGAGTAAATCCTGTGGGGAATATAACGCGTATTCACCCTAAAATTCCAGGATTATAATGAAAAATACAACTGTGAATATCGTCATAAGAATAAAAAGCATGAGAAAAGAAGTACAACCTTTAGTCCTCGCGCAAAAGGCCTAAGAACAGGAATTAACACAAATTCCCTCCTATAACTTGCACCCAAGACTTAGTCTGAGACGTGGCCGCGTGTGCTAGAAATCCTCTCCAATTGCCTTGCAATATAGGGAGAGCCCTTGAGGTTTTAGATGTGAGATCTGAGGTTTTGGGAGAAGAGTGCTCTCAAAACCCTAATTTTCTTTTGAGAATAATTTAACAGTGTGCTAAGAGTCACTGACAAGAAGAGAAGTCTCCTCCTTTTGTAACAGTGGCCGGCCGAAATAGGGTTTGGGTAGGAGTGGGCTTTCCACTCTTACCTTATCCTAATGCGTGATTCGACCCAATTAGCTATTATTTATTCGCGGGTTTAATTTATAAATCGTAACATGTTATCAGTTATTAATACAGTCGATATATTAATAATGGTCTGATAAAATACGATATTGTATAATTACCTAAATTAATATAACTGTTTATATTAATTTGCGAATATAATATTTAATTAAATATAACCGTTTATATTTAATTTACGAATTAATCTTGTAATCCGTATTAGCTAAAATTATTTAATCCGTATTAAATAATAATTCTCAACATCTTATTGACTAATTTAATAGTCAATACCTCTGACTAACCGTTTAGTCATATCCGGCAAAATGTGACTGTATTTTCATACCTTCACATCTCTCAAACGTGTCCTATAGGTGTGACGTATAGGGACCAGTTGATCACCGCCATCCGTATGACAATAACGTCAAACTTATCTAGCAAGCCAACCGTTATTGATAAACGTGGATCAACTGGTAATAATACAGAAGTATGCCCTTGTGATCCTTAAAGAGATTTAATAAGTCATTGTACTTAATTGTCAAGGACACCAGCCCCAACAATCTCCCACTTGTCCGTACAAGGGTATGTGCAATGACGTTATCACACTACATGTGGAGGACACAATCTCCAACAAACTCCCACTTGTCCGTACAAGTGTAGGTGCGATAACCGAATCTCATATCCTTTTAAAATTTCTCCCACTCAATGTAAGACAATTTGCAAATCCGCATTCGCAAAGGTCGTATCTCACAAGCGATCTGTATCAAGAGTGGTTTCCCCGACTAGAGAGTAACTTAACTGATAAAACGAATCTGTATTCGAGCATGGCCATGCATTTCAGTTACTACTCCTCGAGTGGCCCTGAGAAATGATAAAATCCTGATAAGGGTTTGGATATTTCCCTCAACTCGAATCCTGCCGATATCGCCCAGCATGAAATAACCCAGAAAAAATCCTCTTGGCCCCTGTTACGGTGACCGTGGGAAAGAAACCAAAGTTACCCAAAATCTGTCTTAATCTCAAGAAACAGTTGAAAGTCAAAAGACTCGACTCTAAGGAACACTATGGAGGTCCTATCCACGACCTGGCACCCAATGTTATAAAACATTTAGGACTCCATAACGATGTCACGGGGTGTCCTACGAGATATCCGTATAACTCGCCTTTGTGATTGGTCAGTCAGCCGCGTGACTTATGGCTCGTTGAACCCACCATCAACCAACGTCACAAAATGATTACCTGAGTTATCAGCTCAAGTGGGTAATCAAGGACCAAAACGATGTAATGTTAATCAGTTCACTTTGTGGTGTTCAAAATTGGCGTACAATTCCACATGAGAAACAAAACATTATATATCATAACAATAAGGTTGAATAGAGTACACGAGAAAATGAATTATTACATGAATTCATAAAGGAGTACTACAACTTAGGAACACATCCAATTCCCATGGAATGAATGTGCCCTTCATGCTTATCACGTGGTAATGCTTTTGTGAGAGGATCAGCTATGTTGTCATCCGTAGCGATCTTATCAATGAAAATCTCCTTTTGCTCCACGTAATCTCTGATTAGATGAGCTTTTCGTTGTACATGCCTAGCCTTGCTGCTAGACTTATGCTCCTTAGCTTGGAAGATGGCACCGCTATTGTCACAATAAACGGTGATTGGGTCATTCGAACTAGGTACTACCGAGAGTCCTTGTAAGAATTGACGCATCCATATTGCTTCCTTAGCTGCTTCCGAGGCGGCATAGTACTCGGACTCAGTCGTAGAATCTGCTGTAACACTCTGTTTAGAACTTTTCCAGCTGACAGCAGCGCCATTAAGAGTAAAAACGAATCCAGACTGAGATTTCGAGTCGTCTCGATCCGTTTGGAAGTGAGCATCTGCGTAACCCGTGGCGCAGAGCGTCGAGTCGCCTCCGTAAGTCAATCCCCAATCTTTAGTCCTCCGTAGGTACTTAAGAATGTTTTTCACGGCCATCCAGTGTTGTTCACCTGGATGAGCTTGGAATCGACTTGTCATACTCAATGCATATGCAACGTCAGGACGTGTGCATATCATGGCATACATGATCGATCCTATTGCCGAAGCATAAGGAATCCGACTCATGCGCTCTTTCTCTTCCAATGACTTAGCTTCTTGAGTCTTGCTCAAGTGAAGCCCAGGAGTCATAGGAAGGAACCCCTTCTTGGAGTTCGTCATGCTGAATCTCTCCAGAATCTTATCTATATAAGACTCTTGACTGAGAGACAACATCCGTCGTGATCTATCCCTGTAGATACGGATGCCCAAAATTCTTTGTGCCTCTCCCAGATCTTTCATCTGGAAATGGTTTTTCAACCATGCTTTAACCGAAGATAAGAGAGGTATGTCGTTCCCAATCAAGAGTATGTCGTCGACATACAGTACTAGGAATACAATCTTGCTCCCAGTCGACTTGATATAGAGACATGGTTCCTCGACTGATCGAATGAACCCATTCTCTTTTATCACTTGGTCGAAGCGATGATTCCAACTCCGCGATGCTTGCTTAAGTCCATAGATGGAACGCTTAAGCTTGCAAACTTTCTTAGGATGTGCTGTATCGATAAAACCCTCGGGTTGTACCATGTACAACTCTTCCTCCAAATAACCGTTTAAGAAGGCGGTTTTAACGTCCATTTGCCATATTTCATAATCATGAAATGCGGCGATCGCTAAGATAATCCGAATGGAACGTAGCATGACTACGGGTCCAAAGATCTCATCATAGTGCAAGCCTGGCACTTGAGTGAAACCTTTAGCAACTAGTCTAGCCTTGTGGATATCTTGTTGTCCTTCCACGACATGCTTTATCTTGTAAAGCCATTTGCATTGAAGGGGACGTACCTTTGCAGGTAGGTCCACAAGATCCCACACGTTGTTCTCATACATGGAGTCCATCTCGGATTGCATGGCTTCTAGCCATAGCTTTGAGTCAGAACTAGTCATGGCACCTTTATAGGTTTTGGGTTTATTACCCTCTAGGAGTAAGACGTCATCTGTATCATGTTCATCGACCATACCAATGTATCTGTCCGGTGGAATAGAGACTCTTCCCGACCTCCTAGGTTCCTCAGGGATATCTACCGCAGCCTCGGTTGAAGGAACTGTTTCCTCCAATGGTTGCTCGGTAGTTGGTTCTTGAACCTCCGATAACTCGAAGGTTCTATTACACGACTTGTTCTCGAGGAATTCTTACTCTAAGAACGTCGCACTAGCCGCAACAAAAACACGTTGTTCGGTAGGCGAGTAGAAGTAATGACCAAAAGTTCCCTTTGGATAGCCTATAAAATATGTCTTGACCGATCGCGGGCCGAGCTTATCCTCGTGTCTCCACTTGACATAAGCCTCGCAGCCCCAAACCCGAATAAAGGACAAGTTAGGGACCGTTCCCTTCCATAACTCGAATGGAGTCTTGTCAACAGCTTTAGACGGACTTCGGTTAAGTATTAGAGCGGCCGACAAAAGAGCATAGCCCCACAATGAATCAGGCACAACGGTGTGACTCATCATGGATCGAACCATATCAAGTAAAGTTCGATTTCTCCGTTCGGACACACCATTTAATTGTGGTGTTCCAGGTGGAGTCAACTGTAGTACGATCCCACAGTCTTTTAGGTGTTGATCAAACTCGCGTGAAAGATACTCACCACCACGATCCGAACGTAGTGCTTTAATCTTTCTACCCAGCTGGTTCTGTACCCGATTCTGGTATTCTTTGAACTTGTCAAAGGATTCACTTTTATGTTTCATCAAGTAGACATAGCCATATCTACTCAAATCATCCGTGAAAGTGATGAAATACCTATAGCCTTCTCGTGCGTTGATCGACATAGGGCCACATACGTCCGTATGTATGAGTCCTAATAGGTCGGCAGCGCGCATTCCAACACCTTTGAAGGAAATACGAGTCATTTTGCCGATGAGACATGATTCACACGTGCCATATGATTCGAAATCAAAGGGCGAAATAGCTCCATTCTGTATGAGCTGTTTAACGCGTTTCTCATTTATGTGTCCCATACGACAATGCCATAAGTAAGTTTGATCTTTGTCACCTACCTTTATTCTTTTATTATTCACATGTAATATCTCGGTAGTTTGATCTAAAACATAAATTCCATTCATGGAAACTGCCTTGCCATAAATCATATTGTGCAAAGAGAAAATACAGCTATTATTCTCTATTACAAATGAAAAGCCGAGTTTGTCAAGTGCAGAAACTGAAATAATGTTTTTGGACAAACTAGGAACATAATAACAGTTATATAAAAATAACTCGAATCCACTTGGAAGCTGGATTACGTATGTTCCCTTCGAGACTGCAGCCACACGTGCTCCATTCCCGACACGCAGGTCCACCTCACCCTTGATTAGGGGTTCTTGGTTTCGGAGGCCCTGCACATGATTACATAGATGAGAACCACAACCAGTATCAAGTACCCAAGTTCCGCAACTTGCATGGTTAATCTCAATCATGTGAATAAAAGAAGAAGAAGACATACCAACAGGAGTAACACGGCCTGCTTTAATGTCCTCGCGATACACGGGGCATGAGCGCCTCCAATGCCCAGTCTTGTGGCAATGGTGACATTCCATGCTTGTATCCTTGCTCTTTGTCTTGCCTTGTGAGTTACTCGACTCACCAGGCCCACTCTTAGCAAATCCTGGTTTCTTGAACCTGGGCTTACCTACTGCTAGGTCGCCCTGAGCTTTAGCCTTCCCTTTACCTTTTCCCTTACTTGAGATCATGAGAACATCCTGCTTTAGACTCCCACTCAACTTAAGATCCTTCTCAGTCTGTACGAGAAGGGAGTGGAGCTCATGGGGAGTCTTCTTCATGTCGTTCATGTAGTAGTTGGCCCTAAAGAGGGCGAACCCATCATGAAGCGAATGAAGCATGCGATCAACGATGATGTTCTCACTGATCTTGCAGTTTAGGGACTCCAGTTTCTCGATATTCTCAATCATGTTGAGAATATGTGGGCTAACAGCTTGGCCCTTCTGGAGTTTCGCCTCAAAGAAGCGACAGGTATGCTCATAAGAAACGATTCTCGGAGCCTTGGAGAATTCGTTAGTGAGCGTGGTGAAAATCTTGTTTGCACCATGGGTTATGAAGCGTCTTTGCAAATTGGATTCCATTGCATAGATGAGTACGTTCTTTATCGCACCCGCTTCCATAACGAAATCGCTATGAGCGCGAATTTCGTTGGCTCTAGCTCCAGTTCCTGGGTGTGGCGGAATGGGCTCAGTTAAGAACTTGAGCTTTCCGTCAGCAATGGCAGCATTCCGTAGTGCTGCCTCCCAGTTAGAGAAGTTTGACCCATCATTCCTCAGTCTAGTTGACTGATTCATGGAGTCCATGAAGGCCTTTAGCCAGGATTCACGTGCTAGCTTGGCACTTGGCATTGGGTCTTCACCAGCCATTTTAGTTTTACAGCAGTTTTAATGAACGTGTTCTACACTGAAAAGAAGATAAAACAAAACCATATAAGCAACTTATTGTTGTGATTTAAGTCTATATTGAATTTAAACTCGTAGACTCATGCATTTATATAATTGATCTCCCTCAAGAATTATATAAACGATCCCAAGACTCAATTTCCGTATATTGATAAGCCCACAGTTTGGCTAATTCCAATCGTTGGAACTCTTGGTCGATAGATTTCCGTAAATCCTATCTATTAGTCCATCTCAGTCACTGGAATATTATCGAGTGACCATGATGTTGAGATAAAATAAATCATCTGTTCCCACTTACCCGACGTAGAAGGGGTCATATTATGCCTACCGACGAAGAAGGGATTCATGGGAGGCTGATTTATAAAGACTAATCTCAATTTTTGGTTATACGAGGAAGACCCCATCAACTTTTACTTATCCATATTTAAGTGAACTAAAAACTAGCATTGCGTGTATGAATTAAATAAAGTGATGGCTTTTAAATGACATGTGACATCTGTATTGTCACAGAAAACTAACGCGAGACCTCTACATGAGTCAGTTTTCAGGCATGATATAGGTGGTTTGGTTTTAGGCGGAATATGATGCAAGCTATTATCGAAGAAAGCATAAAGGTAAATGCAATAAACGTAAATAAAAGTCCTAGTGTGGCATATCCTACCAAAATAAACATAAAACAACTTGGAATCCACTGTTGGACCCTAGAAGCTTGTCTTGATGTTCCATCTTGGTCCTTGCAGCGGGAGTGAGCATCCGGCCTCCGTCTTGTCTTTGGTCTTCACAAAATTACTAATTTAAATTACAAAAGTAATCCTAGATACATTCTAATTTAAATACAAAAGTAATTACATATCAATCGAGTGACTCTTTAAAACGCAATCGCTGCACTTTTAAATCAAAACGGGTTTATAACTTGGATTTAAACTTGTAAATCATATATAAACAACAACAAAAGATTCACATATTGCTAAAAATATCGATTAATTAACAATATGCAAATTATAATCGAAAACAAGATCGATTTCTCACTAAAAACTCACGCACGGCAGCCTGGTACGATGGCACTCGATCGAGTGTCACAGGGACTCGATCGAGTGCCTTCGACAGAATGTACGGTTTTCAAAAATTTAAAACTTATGAAAGACACAATTGTAAAATTTTCATGGCCTAAGGCTCTGATACCACTTGTGGGGAATATAACGCGTATTCACCCTAAAATTCCAGGATTATAATGAAAAATACAACTGTGAATATCGTCATAAGAATAAAAAGCATGAGAAAAGAAGTACAACCTTTAGTCCTCGCGCAAAAGGCCTAAGAACAGGAATTAACACAAATTCCCTCCTATAACTTGCACCCAAGACTTAGTCTGAGACGTGGCCGCGTGTGCTAGAAATCCTCTCCAATTGCCTTGCAATATAGGGAGAGCCCTTGAGGTTTTAGATGTGAGATCTGAGGTTTTGGGAGAAGAGTGCTCTCAAAACCCTAATTTTCTTTTGAGAATAATTTAACAGTGTGCTAAGAGTCACTGACAAGAAGAGAAGTCTCCTCCTTTTGTAACAGTGGCCGGCCGAAATAGGGTTTGGGTAGGAGTGGGCTTTCCACTCTTACCTTATCCTAATGCGTGATTCGACCCAATTAGCTATTATTTATTCGCGGGTTTAATTTATAAATCGTAACATGTTATCAGTTATTAATACAGTCGATATATTAATAATGGTCTGATAAAATACGATATTGTATAATTACCTAAATTAATATAACTGTTTATATTAATTTGCGAATATAATATTTAATTAAATATAACCGTTTATATTTAATTTACGAATTAATCTTGTAATCCGTATTAGCTAAAATTATTTAATCCGTATTAAATAATAATTCTCAACATCTTATTGACTAATTTAATAGTCAATACCTCTGACTAACCGTTTAGTCATATCCGGCAAAATGTGACTGTATTTTCATACCTTCACATCTCTCAAACGTGTCCTATAGGTGTGACGTATAGGGACCAGTTGATCACCGCCATCCGTATGACAATAACGTCAAACTTATCTAGCAAGCCAACCGTTATTGATAAACGTGGATCAACTGGTAATAATACAGAAGTATGCCCTTGTGATCCTTAAAGAGATTTAATAAGTCATTGTACTTAATTGTCAAGGACACCAGCCCCAACAATCTCCCACTTGTCCGTACAAGGGTATGTGCAATGACGTTATCACACTACATGTGGAGGACACAATCTCCAACAAATCCTTGGGGTAGGTGGTGTGCTGCTGGCTGAAGATTATCAGAAATAGTAGACATGATCGCAATAGCACTGAGAGTACTCAAGTCTTTCTCTCAAAAACCTGTCTTCTGAAACAAAACTAGAAGAAAAGGTAAGAACGGTCTTAAGGAACCTAAGTTCCTTAAGACAAGAAAAATAAACTAAAAATTAACAAACAAAATTATACCGTCTCCCCGGCAACGGCGCCAAAATTTGATACCCGTCGTTGTGGGTGTCAAAGATAAGATTTATAAACCAAACTAAAACTATAGATAGTGATAGTAAGGGTCGAACCACAGAGAGACAAGGTTAATTCCGTTTGCTAATTTTTAATCTATAAAATAATAAAAAGAAGAGGGGTGTTTTGATTGGTTGTTGCTAAGTCTAAAACAAATATAAAATAAAACAAGTAAATAAGATGAAAATAAACTATGATAAAAGAGATGCTAGGATGTTTGGGTAATAAATTGCTAAGATAATATAAATCCTAAGTCAACATGTATTGCAGTCGCGTAAGGGGTGTAACATATCCTTTAGGTCTATGCTACCTAATAGCTCCTTTCGGTCTATGCTATTAGTTCCTAGGTCTCACAATTATTGGGTGTTAACAATAAGGGTGATTCCTAAATTCTAGGTCACAAACCTTTCAGTCTTAAGTAACCTATCCGTCTTAAGATGTAAACCAATGCCCTTCCCAAATCTCTCAATCTTGGGTAGGTCAATACTAACATCCTACAAGTCTCCTTTTGGTCTCATTGTAGGTTATTATAGTCTACAAATAAAAGCGAAACGGAATTCGAACACGAGTCGGTCGGCCGACCTATAATGGTGGTCGGTCGACCTCCTGCCTGCGACATGTTGATTCGGGAATTATACTGCCTATGCATATTTACTCCCTACATCCTAACATATGAAATTTAGCTACTCATAGTTACTGGAACAATAATAAAAATAGGAATAAACATGAAAGTTATAAAGAATATTAATCTAAACATGCAATAATAATAAAGGAAATTAAAATAAGATGAAAAGGAGATTAGGAACTTCGGTTCCCCATAGTTAAAACAAGTTAATGAAGGGTAAAATAATCAAATAACACAATCCCAAGGAACAAAGAATAAACCTTTAGGTCAATATTCTACCCAATCCTTACGGTCTTAGGGTTCCTAGAAAAGCACTAAACTTTCGTTCAAGGGCAATCCCAAAGTTGTTGTTAAACTAATCCTAACAATCTTTCAATCTTAAAGAATTAGTTCACCAACAACAATGGGGGATTGGTAATTTAATCATAAAACTATCAAAATCAAGTCTTTACCATGGTTTCCCTAATTCCTAATCACAAGAATTAGCTATGCATAATCTTAATCATAAAATTAACAATAACAAGAATTAAGAATATCAAAGGAATTAACATAATTAAAGATGATAATAAAGAGGAAACATGAATTGAGAAACAACAATAAGATGAACAACAAGATTAATTGAAAAGGAAAGATTGAATTGTAGCAAACTTACAACTTAATTGGAAAATCTAAGAACAAAGATGAAAACTTGAATAAAATCTCTTTCTAACTATGGAGTTTTCTCTAATTGGGGATGCTTCTCTCTATTAGGACTTTTTTTCTGATACACGAACTAGATTAGCTTATATAGGCGGAATTAAAGAGTTTCCTAATGACCTAAATACTTTAATGGGCTTCGCGGAAACTTCTGGGTCGGTGCTGTGGTCGGTCGACCAATATTTTGGGTCGGTCGACCGCTTTACGGATTTTATGCAATTTATGGGCTTAGGCAAATTCTGGGCTTTTCCAATAGGCACCTGGTCGGTCGACCCAAATAGTGGGTCGGTCGACCAACTGTCGGGACTCCAGCGCGCATCGTTCTTAAAACAGCTGCCATTTCTTCGTTACTTATCGTAATCAAGCGATTCTCGCGGCGTTGGAAAGCTAAGAGGATAAGCTTTCACCTCCAACTGGAATCACTCCATTATCAGCTCTAGAACTCGAGATATAGCCATTTGAAACAGGCTGCAACATCGTGGATTGATTCTTTTGCTTGTTAAAACTATCTTCAGGCCTTGAAATGTGCGCTAGGATTCGTTCCTTCTTGTCCTTAGTCATGAAAAGTCCCGAGGGCATAAATTTGGTATAAAATCGTCCCTTTTCCGCATAAATCTGCAAAAGAGCATAAAAATACGAAAGTAGACAATTGTTGGGAAATAAATGCTAAAACATAGTAAATGAGCGACAAAATGCGTGTAAAAATAGATGAAAAACATCATAAAATAGACACGCATCAAATTCCCCAAACCAAACCCTTGCTTGCCCTCAAGCAAGAGATAGACTCGATCTTAACTAATGGAACGATTTCAATCTCAGAGCGAAATTTACATGTAAGCCTAAACCAATGCCAAGTACAAAAATGAGAAAGCATTTAAATCATGCAAACGAGTTATGGTGTTGTCAGACTTGCAAAAATAAAGACTATAGAGACTTTATACCATGGACTCTCGCGGTACGCTCGAGACACTCATGAAGCAAAGGGTGAGTATATGTAAAAGATAGGAAGAAGTAATTTTGTAGAGACACTCACCTAACTGCGACCCATGAAAACATGCCTGCAATCTAACATGAACAAGAATTCTACAACTATGTATAACAAACTCATTAAATGACTCAGATACATGCAATTGGGGTAATGAAAGATATGTGAGGTAAAAGGTAAAAGTGGTTAAGATGTTTTTAGATTTGTGGGGTTAGTAGCCAGGCTAGTAGAACCGGTTTCCATCAACATATTTCACAACTCTTGAAATTAAGAAAGTGCTCTTTTTGTGGCACAACTCTCACATTGAATATAAGAAAGGACTCCCAAATATTTTGAATGAGGTACGGGAGTGATAACATATAAAAGAAAGGGATTTTGAACGATTTTTTGAATATTGGTGCTGTCAAGTGGTCGGCCGACCTATGAATGAGGTCGGTCGACTTCTTTCCTGTACGTTTTGACTTTTTTTTTTTCGTTTTTCTTTTCTTTCTTTTCCTTTTTTTGGATTTTTCTGTTCTTTTTCTTTTCTTTCTTTCTTTCTTTCTTTTCTCTTTTTGCTCAAGATAGCATACAAACCAAGATGCCTTAAAAAATAAACCAAAGACCACAAATACTAGCTTGGAAGGGTAGGCTAAGTATGGGATGTAGTTTTTTGGGGGGAATAAAAAGGCAATTTTGGCTATGTAAGGCTTATGGGTAAATAAGAGAAAAGGGATCCCAAATGCACGTATCAAGACTCACAAAACGACAAAGTAAAAACAAGTATATATCAATTCAAGTTCATGTTTATGCATATTGATGTAACATGTTCCAAGGGGAGTACTACTCACATCCTAGACAACTGGTTTAAGAATGAAACCAGGAAATAAAGCTCTAAAACTTAGAATGCATAGTAGGTTGCCAAGGTATAAGTCAAGTCTCAAGCTATGCAAGTTGACAAAAAACTCGTAGATATGCGAAAGACTCTCATACTAAAACAAGTTGACAAGGCAAGGTAAAGGCATAAACATATAAGATAGCTAAATCATCCTTGAAATACTTTCGTTCCGACTCGACCTATATGCTAAAATAAACGTGCATTTTTTTGAATTTTTTGAATTTTTTGAATTTTTTTTTTTTGGATTTTTGTATAGGTAGATAAAATAAAGAAAAGAACAATGCAAGACAGAAATGCAATAAACGTGTGACGAAATGCAATACATGTGACACGAAACCATTCCCCAAACCAACCCGCACAATGTCCCCATTGTGCATTAGCCTAAGTAAAGGTTTCAGAAAATTAAAGAAAAGGTGCAAAGAGATAAAAACTAAGGAAAAACTGGAAAGAACTCACTGGGTTATGAAACGCATGAGAAAAACCTCCCCAAACCAGCGTAAGCTGGGAGGTTTTGGTGGCTAGCAGTGCCACTCAAGTACCCAAGATGACTTACACGATCCCTGAAAAAAGAAAACTGTAACAGCTGGGCGGTCGACCGACCGATGTAATAGGTCGACCGATCTTCCTGTATATTAAGAAATTCCGAATTTGCAGAGCTCAGGTCGGTCGACTGGTAATGCTGGTCGGCCGACCCCTCTGCTGTACAGTGGTCGTCGGTTCTTCGTCGAAACCTGAAAAAGCAAGAAAAATATGTGCGTCCGCAAATGCGCGAGATCCCAGAAACAAGTCCAAAAGTCTTAACTACGCAACAAAAGCAAAATTGTCCTAAAAAAACTTAAAGCAAGCAAACTATAAAGTCTTGACAAAAAAAAAAAAAAATTGTCTTAAGAAAAACAGAAACGAGCAAAAAGAAGAAGTCATCCGCGAAGGATTCGGCGTTTCTTTGACCAAGGGCTCTGACTGAAGGCTACTCCTTCAGCTATGGTGATTTGGGTAGATGAGTTTCTCTCCACCATGTAGATGGGTGAGTCATCATCCACAGCTCTAGCCATCCATCTCCCGGAGTTGTCGACTCCCAAGTCGTGGGCCGACACCTTCCTGGGTTTCTTCTTCTTAGGGCCCTTTTCTTTAGCCAAATGATCACTAGCTTGAGTGATCTCGTTCTCTACATCATTTGATCGAGTAAGTGGTACTACTTGATCGAGAACATCTCTCTTCCTAATGCTTATAGACTCTATCACTAGCGTCGCAATTTCTGGAGCATCCAAATCAGCCTTTTGAGCAAGAGATTCACCTGCACATGCCTCAAAACACATCAAAGCCTCCGAAGGATCCTTTGAAAAGGATCCTTGCATAGAACATTCACTAATATTATTAAAAACATCAGGAATGTCAATAAATGAATCCTGCAAAAAACAAGGTTCATCAACAGAGGGTTCAATCATGTTAGGAACATGTTCATCACTAATACCTACAAAAATAGGTTGGTCAGTCAAGGGGTGAAAGTCTAACTCATTGGTGGTTTCTAGATCCAAGTCAGTATCATCAACGGGGAGGGAGAGGGAATCAAGTAACCTATCATCACTAGTACAAAAATCCCCTATTGCGTCAAGTGACTTACGTCGGTTCTAGGAAAACTGACGCAAAAGGTACTTAATTTTGTCGGGAGTCCAATTTTTGCCCTATAATCAAGCCTTTTGCGTCGGTTCTTGAAAAAAACTGAAGTATATAATGCGTCAGTTCTCAACAAAACTGATGTATTTGATCAATTACATCAGTTGTCAGCAAAACCGATGTATTTTAATACATCAGTTATATTAAGAACCGATGCATTTGAGTTTTGACATTCCCATATTAAACAATACATACACGCCCTTCTCCTTTCATTCTTGTTCAACCAAAAATTAACGCCTCATTCCAATGGACACCCTACCCCACCACACCACACCACACCAACGACCTACCGCCGACCCACTGGCGCCTCACCACCGTCGCCGTCGTCGTCTCCGTCTCACTCTTCTACTCATCTAATTCTTAATTTGATATTGGTATGTGTTTACTTCATATTTTTTTTGTAAGTTCTTTTAATAAGTCTTATTATCGTTGTTTACATACAATTTTGTGTAGTAATTGATTTGTTAGTATGAATTGAATGTAAATCTACAATTTTTTTAGGGTTAGGGTTAAGTCAAATTGAGGGTTTTCTATTTTAATTAGCCTAATTGATCTACTCACCTTCATTAAAGTTGGATTGATTAGAGTACTTGCAAAATTTCTTTTACTGAATGTTGTTCAACGAAATCAGATTCGCCAATACTGTCGCCTTGATTCGCCAATACGGTCGCTTTGACGAAATTAGAGTACTTGCAAAATTTCTTTTTTTTTCTTTTCAATTATTATCATTTACGTTGTTTTTAGTTGTGAAATCATGGATGTAGGTATAAATGTATATAACTATGTATTCAGGGATATGATGCTTCTATAATGATAACATCTCCTAATGAGAATGATGAGAAGGATGCACCGGATGACCTTTCTCTAGCTAGATACGGGTTTGACACTGTAGTGAGAGCGAAAACAGGCATTGATAGTGTTTCTGAATGTAAAAATGGAGTTTCTTGTGCTGATATATTGGCCTTGGCTACCAGGGATGTCATTGTTCTGGTAATGTTTTGATACTCCGTATTTTTACTTTTTTAGCATAGAAGTATTATTGAATTGCATAAATGGTAAATAAATAGTGTTGGGTACAGAGTGGAGGACCGAAATATAAAGTAGAATTAGGGAGAAGAGATGGTAGGATCTCTAGGAAAGCAAGTGTTAAGGGTCACTTACCTCATGCTCACTTCAACTATAACCAACTCAAAGCTTTATCAGGTTTATCGAATTTATGCAATTTACTACTTTTTTCATTGCTAATTAACTTTTACTTTAAAACTAGTCATCGGGATCGCTATATATGTTACATATATAACTACTTTGGCACACATTTTCATATTATACCATTTCTGGTGATTATTTCCAAACAAGTTACGAAGTGAGTATTGATTTGGACTTTGGCTAAGACTCGAATTGAAAGGCGCCATTTTGGGTATTGGATGTATCATGTATGTAGGTTGTGCTATCTTTGAAGAAATACTCTTTTTAGGGCTGTTTCTTTTGTCTTTTTTTTTTTTGTGATTTCAGCGCTGATATCAGGCTCGTTTGAAACAAATGTTGTGTGCCACACTTGCACTATTTGATATTTGGATGTGTTACTTGCGCAGACAAGATGGACTTGCGCATGAAGTTTTACAATGGTACTTATGTAGAATAGAAGCTTGGTTTGCTGCTGATGCTGACATGATATCCGTAAAATTAGGGGATCAGGTAAATCAGGGGTCGGTTTCTGAGTGTCTTACATGTCACACATAAGTAATGTTATGTATTGACCAACTTTTCAAGAGCTTTTTTACCTGAGTAATTTCAACAGCAAAAACCTAGAAAAATTTTTCTCTAATAATATACCAGGCCATAATTCTGTAGGAACACAAACCGCATAACATTCGGTGTGGTAAAGAGGGACCCATGAAACACATTTTCATTTGAGATTGTTTGAAGAAGACACTTATTCATGCATCCTTTAATAGGGCATGTGGCAACACAGCAGATTCCCTAATAGGGTGTGACATTTTATTGTCGGTCTTAAGGCTTGGTATGTGAAAGATCTACTACTTAGCTTCTGTTAAGACTTTTTGGGCAGCAGCTCGACTTTGGTCAGATTGTACTATATTGTCCAATTGTGCTGTTAGCTTTTAGTGTCCGAAGAGGCAACTAGTTACATGAGATGGCATCGTATGCTCATCGCAAATTCGCAACTATCTAAGTCAAGTAGATGAGTTTTGCATTTTGTTCAAGATTGGTGACGTGATTGCTGTGTGCAGGAGCAAGTTCTCTCTAGAGGTCATGGTCTCATGACACAAGGTTATTATCCTCTAATTGATACCCTAGCCAAGGATGTTGACATACGATTGAATCACAGGTACCTTATCAACTCTTGCAAGCGTTTTTCCTATATGCACCAACTTATTAAGGAAAATTAAAGTGGTCGGCAGTTTGTTTATCAATCTGAACCTTTTCAATATCAAATTTGTAAAATTAGGATTAATCTTTTTGTTGATTATTAATTTTCGATTTTTTCATAGTTATTTTTTCCCTCCCTTTACTAACTAATCTAAAGTAATCTAATTGTCAAAAAAATCTAGAACTTTTATAAGAGCTAGACCCAGGATAATTTTGTGAAACACCTTGCCTTTCTACATATTTGCAATTGGTTAAGACACTTGTTAAACTGTGTTTATTGGCTTATAGTTCAGAAATGGCACACTGATTTTTGCAAACTATCTGAATTTTTTTCGCCATTATTCGATGACGGCTTGGATTTTACAGCTGACGTGGCCATCATTACAGTGCCTATTGGGGTTTTGAAAGCCAACTTGATCAAATTTCCGCCGAAGTTACCAGATTGGAAGATGAATGCTGACGATCAGAACTCTCCTGGGACAGTTAGACAAGTTATAGAGTATCCTTTTCTACTCTTCATCATTTTGAAAACCTACTGTACTGTGTGTTTGTGAGTCAATGTAACTGACTTTGTTTAGTCTTTAACTAACAAATCAGGACTCTCAAAAAGCACGGTGCTTCTGATGGCGAGGTTAGAGTAACACACAGTGAGTTCCATCCAATTAGTTGGAAGTCTTCCGTAATTCTAAAACCCTTGTTTTTTCAGATTTGTGTAATTGCGAATGCTTGCCCTGAGACTAGTATGTAATAACTATGACTTTTGTTGGATTGTTACTTAGGTTAGATTGTATTATGAACGTTGTTGAAACGTTAGTTGTAATAAATGATTGAAATTTGGAATGAACGTTGTTGGTTTAAAGGAAATGTAATGTCCTTTGATTGGATATCTTGATGCAGGTGGTTTTAAATTTTTGGCGTTTTGGGTATCAGTTTTATAGTGAAGGTGCTGGCGAAATTTTGGTATCGATTTTTTTTTTAAAACATAAAAATAATTTGCATCAGTTTTTACAACAAATGACGCAAAAAATAAGAGCAAAAGAGTCAGTTTCAGTCATAACTGATGCATATACAACTCTCAATGGCGCTAAAATAGCTTATCAAATACATCAGTTACAGAAAAAATGACGCAAAAAGATGTGCAAAAGCGTTAGTTCTAGCAATAACTGATGCATATACCCCTCTACATAGCGCTAAATAAGTTATCAAATACATCAGTTGTTGAACAACTGACGCAAAAGGATGAGTATTTGCGTCAGTTCTACCCATATTTGCGTCAGTTCTTTCTAAAGAACTGATGTATTTGATAAACTATTTACGTCGGTTTTAGACAAAGAACTGACGCAAATGCTAACTTTTTGCGTCAGTTTTAAAACTGACGTTTCTATAAACGCCCCCTCGATATACGTCAACCCATACCTGACGCAATAGGTCACCTAGAACTGACGCAATAGGGGATTTTTGTACTAGTGCATCCTCATCCTTAAGAATGAGCGACTCTTCAGTAATGGGTGTGATGGGATCACACTCGACAGAAATATCCGGGTTACTAATATCAACGCCCTCATACCTCTCCAAGATTTTTTTGAACTGATGCTCCAATATTAATTTCTCCAAATGATACGGAAAAGGGACCACAATGCTTGTCGCGGAATCGGCAAGCCTTGGCTCTTTTAACTTCAGAATCTCCGTTGAGTCATTGACGAGAGGAGAGACAGGTAGCTCAGGAGGCGAATCCGCAATCTGCTCAGGAACCCTGGTCGGTCGACCTGGTATAGCGGTCGGTCGACCAGACGCTGTATTATCGGAATTTTTCTGTTCCGTAGAAACTGATCTCACGTCAGGTGTCGAGGTCGGTCGACCTGATATTGTGGTCGGTCGACCTTCTGACCTGTGCACGGGATCAATTTCTTTGTCCTGAACTGCGGCGGAATCATCCTTTGGGGTTGGTCCCTCATAAGCTTTCTCAAGTTCTTCGGAACGGGTGTTATTGGATGTTTCAAGTGCGGCAACATGACTTATTTCAGCACTTGTTTTTAGTGAATTCCCCCGTGAATTTCCATTTTTAGTTCTATGAACCGCAAACTCCTCAATAAAATCCCAACCCTTGTCATAAGCTACATTATGAAATCCACCTTTTGTAAGGATGGTTCTGTAGTTATCATGCAAAGAGTTATAGAATTGCTTGCAAAGGTACGACTCCTCAAAGCCGTGGTGAGGAACGGATCGAACCAACTCCTTAAAATGGGCCCACACTTCATGAAATTCCTCATCAGATCCTTGCCGGAACATATAAATTTGATCTCTCATAGCATCGGTTTTTGCCGGCGAAAAGTACTGTTTGCAAAAAGCCAATGCCAGAGATGCCCAATCTGTAACTCTAGCCGCTACCCTATCAAGGTAGCGGATCCAATCACGCGTAGAATCTTTCAAGGAGAAAATAAACAACGTCTCCTTAACTTTATCTAGCGCCACTCCAGCCGGTACGGATATGGAACAACAATAATCTGTAAATAGCTCCAAATGCTTTAGAGGATCTTCATCCGGTAGACCTGCAAACTGTTTTTGCTCCACCAATTTGATATGGGAAAGTTGAATTTCATAGGGGAGAGTAAATCCCTGGGGTAGGTGGTGTGCTGCTGGCTGAAGATTATCAGAAATAGTAGACATGATCGCAATAGCACTGAGAGTACTCAAGTCTTTCTCTCAAAAACCTGTCTTCTGAAACAAAACTAGAAGAAAAGGTAAGAACGGTCTTAAGGAACCTAAGTTCCTTAAGACAAGAAAAATAAACTAAAAATTAACAAACAAAATTATACCGTCTCCCCGGCAACGGCGCCAAAATTTGATACCCGTCGTTGTGGGTGTCAAAGATAAGATTTATAAACCAAACTAAAACTATAGATAGTGATAGTAAGGGTCGAACCACAGAGAGACAAGGTTAATTCCGTTTGCTAATTTTTAATCTATAAAATAATAAAAAGAAGAGGGGTGTTTTGATTGGTTGTTGCTAAGTCTAAAACAAATATAAAATAAAACAAGTAAATAAGATGAAAATAAACTATGATAAAAGAGATGCTAGGATGTTTGGGTAATAAATTGCTAAGATAATATAAATCCTAAGTCAACATGTATTGCAGTCGCGTAAGGGGTGTAACATATCCTTTAGGTCTATGCTACCTAATAGCTCCTTTCGGTCTATGCTATTAGTTCCTAGGTCTCACAATTATTGGGTGTTAACAATAAGGGTGATTCCTAAATTCTAGGTCACAAACCTTTCAGTCTTAAGTAACCTATCCGTCTTAAGATGTAAACCAATGCCCTTCCCAAATCTCTCAATCTTGGGTAGGTCAATACTAACATCCTACAAGTCTCCTTTTGGTCTCATTGTAGGTTATTATAGTCTACAAATAAAAGCGAAACGGAATTCGAACACGAGTCGGTCGGCCGACCTATAATGGTGGTCGGTCGACCTCCTGCCTGCGACATGTTGATTCGGGAATTATACTGCCTATGCATATTTACTCCCTACATCCTAACATATGAAATTTAGCTACTCATAGTTACTGGAACAATAATAAAAATAGGAATAAACATGAAAGTTATAAAGAATATTAATCTAAACATGCAATAATAATAAAGGAAATTAAAATAAGATGAAAAGGAGATTAGGAACTTCGGTTCCCCATAGTTAAAACAAGTTAATGAAGGGTAAAATAATCAAATAACACAATCCCAAGGAACAAAGAATAAACCTTTAGGTCAATATTCTACCCAATCCTTACGGTCTTAGGGTTCCTAGAAAAGCACTAAACTTTCGTTCAAGGGCAATCCCAAAGTTGTTGTTAAACTAATCCTAACAATCTTTCAATCTTAAAGAATTAGTTCACCAACAACAATGGGGGATTGGTAATTTAATCATAAAACTATCAAAATCAAGTCTTTACCATGGTTTCCCTAATTCCTAATCACAAGAATTAGCTATGCATAATCTTAATCATAAAATTAACAATAACAAGAATTAAGAATATCAAAGGAATTAACATAATTAAAGATGATAATAAAGAGGAAACATGAATTGAGAAACAACAATAAGATGAACAACAAGATTAATTGAAAAGGAAAGATTGAATTGTAGCAAACTTACAACTTAATTGGAAAATCTAAGAACAAAGATGAAAACTTGAATAAAATCTCTTTCTAACTATGGAGTTTTCTCTAATTGGGGATGCTTCTCTCTATTAGGACTTTTTTTTCTGATACACGAACTAGATTAGCTTATATAGGCGGAATTAAAGAGTTTCCTAATGACCTAAATACTTTAATGGGCTTCGCGGAAACTTCTGGGTCGGTGCTGTGGTCGGTCGACCAATATTTTGGGTCGGTCGACCGCTTTACGGATTTTATGCAATTTCTGGGCTTAGGCAAATTCTGGGCTTTTCCAATAGGCACCTGGTCGGTCGACCCAAATAGTGGGTCGGTCGACCAACTGTCGGGACTCCAGCGCGCATCGTTCTTAAAACAGCTGCCATTTCTTCGTTACTTATCGTAATCAAGCGATTCTCGCGGCGTTGGAAAGCTAAGAGGATAAGTTTTCACCTCCAACTGGAATCACTCCATTATCAGCTCTAGAACTCGAGATATATCCATTTGAAACAGGCTGCAACATCGTGGATTGATTCTTTTGCTTGTTAAAGCTATCTTCAGGCCTTGAAATGTGCGCTAGGATTCGTTCCTTCTTGTCCTTAGTCATGAAAAGTCCCGAGGGCATAAATTTGGTATAAAATCGTCCCTTTTCCGCATAAATCTGCAAAAGAGCATAAAAATACGAAAGTAGACAATTGTTGGGAAATAAATGCTAAAACATAGTAAATGAGCGACAAAATGCGTGTAAAAATAGATGAAAAACATCATAAAATAGACACGCATCACCATCCTTCACCAAAACAATAATACAGTGACTTGTTCTTCCATTTTTACTCTTTTTCATCTTCACAAAATCATCATCCATTTACTCATCTCAACTCCGTTTGACACAAGGTTTTCACCATCGCATTCCTCTCTCCATTTCCGTTCTTTCTATCTCTTTCTTTTTCCGTTTCGTCAAAATCAATTTCTGGGTTGTTTTGAGGTTAACTCGAAATTACCCTTTTATAATCCGTTTTTGTTGTTTGTAGGTGTTGATTCGGACGACCCGGATAAGGACTCATACATTGTTCAAGACTAGAAGTGAAGAAACGCCCTTAAAGGTGACGATAATGAGAAACTCAGCCTTTTGTCTATATTAGCACTTTTTGTGGTTTGATTATGTGTTTCACATGAGATTATGATTATTGATGTCGATAGGAACTTAGTATTATGTTAATGACTGATTTATGTGTTCTTTATATGAGATACTTGATGAAATTGGTGTTTCACATACTCAAACATGTTCATCTTGTGTTGCTAGAAATTGTGACGGATATGGTTGAATAATCGTTTGTTGGATGTTTAAGGAGTCGTGAGTCATTGCATATGTATGAGAATGATGTATAATTACTGGGTAATCTATGTTTGGAGTAGAAATCATGTTGTAGGATCGATCCCATGAAATTTGGATGAATGTCAATATGTCGAAATGCGTTTTTCTGGGCAGAGGGTTCCCAGCCGGTCTGAGGCCGGCGGCCGGTGGACCGACTGAGAGCCCCATTTGTTGTTTTCGTTGTTTTTGCAAAATAGGTGAAAATTGAGGAAAATGGGTCCCCAGCCGGTGGACCGGCAGCCGGCCGGCCGGCTGGGAGACCATTTTGTTGTTTGTTGTTGTTTCCGTAAGCTTGGGAAAAAGGGGTTCCCAGCCGGTGGACCGGCAGCCGGCCGACCGGCTGGGAGTACCTCTTAGTTGTTTTTAGTTGTTTGGAGTATGAGAAATTGGGCCTCTCAGCCGGCCAACCGGCAGCCTATGGCTGACCGGCTGAGAGCCCCTGAACATGTTAAATTGTTTTAACTTATGTTTCGCATGTCGGATTTGATTGATTCTTTTTCCGTATGTTTCGTATGCTTGTTTGAAGTCCCAAGAAATTGGGCGGCACATATGTCGGGTTCGGTAATGGATTTGAGGATGAAAGACCCCCCGGCCGGGCAACCGGAAGGGAGACCGGCTCTCGCCTCAAATTAGTTCCCGAAGTTGGCTAAGCGTTACATGGATGTTTAATGATGAGATATATATATATAAGAAATGATTGTCATTCGAGTTTGAGTTGTTGTACATCTTAGAGATGACATTTTGTGATTTGTGTAAACCTGCTGTGCGCTGCTATAGTACTCGAGTTCTCACTTGACTGCATTGTGTAGCTGGTTGGCCGTAGTGACTTGGTTCTCACGGTCAGGTCTTAGATTGTCTGCCCGCCTTCGGGCATATCTCGTTCCTAGCTAGTCCGGGTCTTGGGGGTGCCTTGTGCACTTGTCGAATCGGGGATCGTGATTCGTTGCGCTCCGAGAGTCTGGCTTGGTTTAGACTAGGACAGTCTTTTGATGTCGTCCTACCAGGGGGTTGTATAGTCTGAGATTGGGGATATCGTGGTATATAGATGAGTCGATTGTCGGCCTGCTCATAGTAGTAGGAGTCGAGTCACTTGGATTGTAAAACCCCTCGCGAAAGCGGAAATATAAACACATAAAAGTACTAGAAATGCAGCGGAATTTAAAACTTTTTAAAACAAACTAAACAACATGCGAGAAGTCTTAAACTGAAATGGAAACGGCAACTGAAATAAGCCAAAATAGATAAGTAGCAGTTCTAAGTACTGAAATGAAATATATACACAGCCTGGGATGGAACATCCCTACAGGCACCAAAACGTAAAGTATCAAAAGTCTAAGAGTCTAGCTAACGATAGGGTATAAGTCATATGATGAAGGATCATCACTCGCTAGCTCTCGTGTGAACCCCGCTCCAACCTGCATGTACCTACATACATGAAAACATATACGCCACAATCAGTGGGGAGTGACTAGAGTTCTCCTAGCCACCTTTTGTGACGACACGTAACACATAAAACCATACAGAATACTCCAACATATAATCACATGTGAAGTATAAACAACTCATCAACTGTCTCAACTATCATGCGATACTAATGCATAGCTCTCAACCCAACTTCATAAACCGTTAGGAAGGAGAGCCGGTTTCCCTACTGGTTACCCAGTCGAGGGGTCTTTCAGTCCAACTATTTATGAAACCGATCAAAGAGTCATCCAATGCCTTGGATGAACAATACTAAAGTCAACATAAGACTCAACAACTACAACATCTTAACATCCATAAACACATCTATCTTTGATACGATACCATCATTAGGCAAGCAGACAAATTCAGCAAGTATAAGGTTCAGCGGTCAACTTAAGACATAACCTACATACCAAAACGTTAAGCAAGTAAGAAGGTTCAGCGGTCAACTTAAGACATAACCTAATTACCAAAACATTCAGCAAGCAAGGACTCAGAGGCCAGCTTAAGGCATGGACCTGCCAATCAGCAAGACACTAGACTCAGCGGCCAACTTAAGGCATAGACTAGCATCCAAAAGTAAAGGACTCAGAGGCCAGCTTAAGGCATGTCCCTTCACCACATCACAAGGTACTAAACTCAGAGGCCAGCTAAAGGCATGTTCTAGCACCAAACATCTGCACTCCGGGTGAGGCGTTACGACCTAAATGCCCCGTCGTGCAGATGCTCTACTCGTCAGACTCAGAGGCCAACTTAAGGCATGTTCCAACGCGATCACAATCATACATGTCTGGACTCAGAGGCCAGCTTAAGGCATGTCCCAGACACGACAAACATACACATATAGGGCTCAGAGGCCAGCTTAAGGCATATCCCCATATGTGGCAAGCAACTCACGTATTAAGCTCAGAGGCCAGCTTAAGGCATACCTTAATACGCATCAATACAATTCATCCAAGTCTATGAACTAAGCTATAGTTCTACTTTCTTAACCTCTAATCAACACTTAATTGAACCCGGGAACTAAGTTGAGGGAGAGCCGGTTTCCCTTTCGGTTACCCGACCGGGGGGTCTCTATCCTCACTCCATTCCCGAACCCAATAAAATGTTGCCCATCCTCCGGGGACCTCAAATACATGTCACGGGTATACAAAACGAGTTTCAATCAAAACCGATCAACCGTTTGAAAGTTACAAATAAATTACGAATTCAAAATATGCTACAGGGGTTCCCAGCCGGTCGGCCGGCAGCCGGTCGGCCGGCAGCCGGTCCACCGGCTGGTAACCCAGCCTTCTTTTCTTTCCTTTAAAACAACGACAACACAAAGGACTCCCAGCCGGTCGGCAGGCGGCCGGTCGGCCGGCTGGGAATCTATTTCCCTAACCTTTGCAAACTCGTACACCAACCCACGCGTATTCCCAGCCGGCTGGCAGGCGGCCGGTCTACCGGCTGGGCTCCCTTTCTTTCCTATGTTCTTCGCAAAACAACCCAAAACACTACACATGAGACTACCAGCCGGTCGGCAGGCAGCCGATCGGCCGGCTGGCAGTCCAAGGCCAATATACCAAAAATCACGAAAAACATACAAATGCTCTCCCAGCCGGTCGACCGGCGGCCGGTCGGTCGACCGGCTCAGAGAGCCTGATCGCAAAATCGCAAAATCGCAACATGAGGAAAACTTCATAAATCGACCTACAAACTTCAGAATTGCTACACATGGTATTTACCCAACATTACCAATCATCAATTACATCCTATCTAGCAGCAAACAAGTCCCATAACAATCCTCAAATGAATTTAACAAGTATCCGTCGCAAAATACGAAAAACTGAAAATATGCTTATGAACACATAACAACACTTTAAAGCATGAATTCCTCACATAGCAAACATCCTAAACATATTACTAAGTCCTTTGATCAATGTATATCAACAAAAACAGAAAACCACCACAAGAATCACAACAAACATGCTAATATACACATAAAGGCCGAGTTTCTCATTATCGTCACCTCTCAAGCGATTCCGGCTAAAGATCCTCCTCAACTATGTTGTTAACGCCCTATGGATCGTCTAAGCCCTCGCCTACAGCATAAACAAACGGGTTTAAGGACTTAAAACGGGATTTAGGGAAAACAGCCCCATTTTCGAGTTTAAGGATTTGCAAAATGAAAGTGATAGATGGCTTGGAAATCGAATGAGGATTCCGAAAATGTTATTGTTACCTCGATTTGGTTAACGGATGATGAAGAAAAGCTCAAAAGAAGATGTTAACAATGGAGGTTTTATGAGAATATGTTTTACAGTGGAAATGTTGAGGATGGAGGATGCATATGTCGACTAAGGGGTTTATGGGGGGTTTTATGGACTGTCCTTTCCGAGTCAATTAAACGGGTCGGACATTTGAACGGATATCAAGACGTGAGTTTAAGTTTACCGAGTCCGTATTCGTCTTAAGGACTTAAGGTTCTTAAGACGGATCTTACTAATTAAATCAAAACCTTTCACAATAACTTATTAAAATATTATTTTATTACTTAAAATAATTAAAGGTCCTTAAATATAAATCACGAAAATACGGGATGTTACAATCACCCAATCTTCAAAAAGTTTCGTCCTCGAAACTCGAAAGTAGAAGTAGGTACAAAAACAACTCCATCGTTCAGAATATATCAAGCGGGTTATGATAACCCAAAACTTTATCTTGCAAAAAGGTTTCAAGAAACCAAAGGTTTCAAGGCACAAGTCTTGTCAATGGATATCGGGATTCTCGTTACGTATTCAAGAGTCCGTCATTCCAAATCTGAGACAAGTCCCAAAATTAAATCAGCCAAAATTCGAAATTTAGGTCGATTCGGTGTTGATGGGCACAGTACGGGTTATCAGACGTCTCCAATAACACGTTCTAGTGGCTATCAACGCTGAAGTCTGCCAAATTGTAAAATATCCTGTTCTTCAAAATCAAGTTTTCTTCCAAATTAACCTTTATTTCTCAAATTTTTGAAGAGTACAATGGTAACCATGACTAAAAGTTGCTTCTAACGGAAGAGAAAGCAGTTTCAACTTTTTAAAACAATTAAGCTTTTTCCCAAAAACAATGGATTTAAAGTCAACAATTGGGAAACAAGTTCCAAAACAGACGCTCGAGAGCGCGGAAACGGTCGCAGAGCTTATTTTTGATAAGAAGGATTAGGGGTTCCAAGCCTCGCGGCTGTAAGGATTCAAAAAGAAGGGTCGAAGGAACGGAACGATTAAGTCAGAGGTTAAAGAAGACGGTAACCTTTGCCAAACATGGGTGCACTAACCGCTAAATTCACAATCGAAACATCCTTCCAACGATCCCTAGTATATCCCAAAAAGGCGATTCCAGTAACCTCAATACACACAATGGTTTCACGGTCCCTCTTACTAACATCTCATCCTCCAAACAGGGTATTCCTCAACAAGAAGGTTTCCAAAACTCTGAATCGAAACTCTATTACCATAACAATAAATCCTCAAAACTCAAGTTATAGCATTCACTATCCTCTAACCTTAAATTCTGACCGTTCGATCCTAGCAACCTATTTCGCAAGGTTCAATATCCTAAATTCCCAAATTATTATCACGATGAGAATTCAAAACAAGATCTTATTAAGGTAACAACTTCCAAGTCAGGCACGTCTATGACGGGTCCTCATGACTAGTTCCTCAAAACGATTCGAATCTCAAGGTTCCTCGAAGTCTAAAGTAAGATTATCCTTTCAATGATTTATTCCTCAAAAGTTGAGATAACTCATCTCAGATAGTTCCCAAATGACGATTCAACCAAACTCTCAGACTACTCAGCTCATGTGATACATCTACTAGACTTGTATCACAGCTCACAATAACCATACTCAAATCAACGCGTTTCTGGACTTACATCTCTCAACAAATCATTCATTCTCAAACTGATGATGTATCCTAAATTTTCCTTTAAGTCTTTCATTAGATAAATGTTAAGATCCATTAAGTAACCTAAGATCAACCACTCAGTCAATTCCACAAGTTCTTGTAAATGTTCCAATGTTCTCACACCATTACTAACAACTCTCGTTTCCTCAAGTTCAAATAGCATTAGCTTGACTCATTCAATTATCAGGCAACGTCAGTACCTTCATCATATTCCTCGAAATCAATCTTCACTCTAAGTTCCTCGAGATCCTCAAATGGACATTCCAAACTCACAATTATCCATGACTCGGCAAGATTCTCACACCTAAGTCCCATCTAAAGCCACGTAAGACACTCTACCTAGCACAATTATCTCATCATTCACTTACTCTTCAAATTAGTAACATAACAACACTAGGGTTACCCAAAACATATTCAATAAGCTCTTTAGGTTTCTCCCCAAGTAACGACACTCTCCAAATCACGGTTTACAGCTAATTGTAAGAGGTTTCCAAGTTCATCTATGGTAGGTTACCGCACAAGGTGTTTCAGGGAAGCAAGTTATCAGGTTGAGTCAAGAGGAAATGAAGACAGATTCCAAAGAAGGTTAACAGGAATCTATGGAGGAGGTCAAGATCTTAACGGCTACGAGTGCATTGACTATAATAAGATGGTAAGTATGAACATACCAGTAGGTGGGTCCGGGTGAACTCCAGTCTCAGTCCGAAGTTGAACAGCTCTAGCTCCACTGGTCTCAGCCTCTGGGTCAGTAGTAACAGCTCTGTCAACGGCGGTTTTCCTCTCGGGGCACTCGAAAAAGCAATGTCCAGGCTTCTTGCAGGTGTAACATAAGTAAGGATCACCGCTACAGGTAACTCTAGGATGAAGGGCTTTGCGACACTTGAAACACTCTAGGGGAGCTTCTGTCGAGGGTTCCACGTCTCGATTCCGGGAAGTCTCAGGGTCAATAGTGATAGCTCGGTTGACGGCGCCATTCCCTACGCGGCACTCGAAAGAGCGATGCCCAAATCCCTCGCAGGTAAAGCATTGATGCGGGTTGCCATGGCAGTCAAGTCCAAGATGGAGATCCTTGTGGCACCTGAAGCACTTAAGGGGGACGTCCGATGGGAGGCTCATGCTCCGGATTTGGGAAGTCTTAACTCTCTGGGGCTTCTTGTTCTTCTGGGGACACTTCCTCTTTCCCAGAGGAGAGAAGGCAAGAGGGCTAAGAGGTCTCCCGCTTCGGCATCTATGCAAAGGCGGTCGAGGAGGAGAGAAAGCTCTAGCTCTCTCACAATAGATCTCATAAGGGTCCTCCGCTCGCAGGACACTGTAGTAACTCTGGAAGTAAGAAGTCGGGTCACCACTGGCTACACTCCTAGTCTCAGCATTAAGCTTGCTCCGAAACAGGTAAGCTTTATCTTCTTCTCTCTCAACTAGCTGGGGAACAAAGTGAATTAGCTCCTCAAATCGATTGGTGAAGGCTTGGACAGAAAGGGTTCCTTGGCGAAGGTTCATGAACTCGGTCATCTTATCCTGGCGGATGTCCCTATGGTAAAACCTCATGCCAAGAAGAGTCTTGAAACGACACCAAGTGAAAGTAGGGTCACGAGTTGCAGGAGCACTGATCGTCATCCACCAACTCCTGGCCTCACGAACTAAGAACTGTGATGCTACTCGGGTCTGATCCTCAGGTCGAACATCATAAATCATGAAATTCCTTTCCATGTCGAAGAACCAAGCAGTGAGGGTCGCAGCACGGGTCTCTCCGTCGAATGTCTTAGCTGCATTCCTCCACATCTGGGTGACAATCCAAGCCAATCCTCCAGGTTGGTTACTTCCCGAGGTTTGCAATGAGGAAGAAGGCGTAGATGACCTAGCTTCGCAATCCCGAAGAGTCTGAATGAGGGCTCGCATCTCAGGACTCTCTTCATAGGTTGACTCTGTCATTCTTCAATCATAAAAGAGTAAACCGTTAGACGTATTCTTAACAAGGCACAAACAGACTACAATATAAATCCTTAGATCTACCCCATCTCTCATTCATTATTTGTTCATTTGGTCAAGTTAAGGTTGGGGGTCACATGAGTGCGTCGGAAGCAATTATGCTCCGATACCAACTGTAAAACCCCTCGCGAAAGCGGAAATATAAACACATAAAAGTACTAGAAATGCAGCGAAATTTAAAACTTTTTAAAACAAACTAAACAACATGCGAGAAGTCTTAAACTGAAATGGAAACGGCAACTGAAATAAGCCAAAATAGATAAGTAGCAGTTCTAAGTACTGAAATGAAATATATACACAGCCTGGGATGGAACATCCCTACAGGCACCAAAACGTAAAGTATCAAAAGTCTAAGAGTCTAGCTAACGATAGGGTATAAGTCATATGATGAAGGATCATCACTCGCTAGCTCTCGTGTGAACCCCGCTCCAACCTGCATGTACCAACATACATAAAAACATGTACGCCACAATCAGTGGGGAGTGACTAGAGTTCTCCTAGCCACCTTTTGTGACGACACGTAACACATAAAACCATACAGAATACTCCAACATATAATCACATGTGAAGTATAAACAACTCATCAACTGTCTCAACTATCATGCGATACTAATGCATAGCTCTCAACCCAACTTCATAAACCGTTAGGAAGGAGAGCCGGTTTCCCTACTGGTTACCCAGTCGGGGGGTCTTTCTGTCCAACTATTTATAAAACCGATCAAAGAGTCATCCAATGCCTTGGATGAACAATACTAAAGTCAACATAAGACTCAACAACTACAACATCTTAACATCCATAAACACATCTGTCTCTGATACGATACCATCATTAGGCAAGCAGACAAATTCAGCAAGTATAAGGTTCAGCGGTCAACTTAAGACATAACCTACATACCAAAACGTTCAGCAAGTAAGAAGGTTCAGCGGTCAACTTAAGACATAACCTAATTACCAAAACATTCAGCAAGCAAGGACTCAGAGGCCAGCTTAAGGCATGGACCTGCCAATCAGCAAGACACTAGACTCAGCGGCCAACTTAAGGCATAGACTAGCATCCAAAAGTAAAGGACTCAGAGGCCAGCTTAAGGCATGTCCTTTCACCACATCACAAGGTACTAAACTCAGAGGCCAGCTAAAGGCATGTTCTAGCACCAAACATCTGCACTCCGGGTGAGGCGTTACGACCTAAATGCCCCGTCGTGCAGCTGCTCTACTCGTCAGACTCAGAGGCCAACTTAAGGCATGTTCCAACGCGATCACAATCATACATGTCTGGACTCAGAGGCCAGCTTAAGGCATGTCCCAGACACGACAAACATACACATATAGGGCTCAGAGGCCAGCTTAAGGCATATCCCCATATGTGGCAAGCAACTCACGTATTAAGCTCAGAGGCCAGCTTAAGGCATACCTTAATACGCATCAATACAATTCATCCAAGTCTATGAACTAAGCTATAGTTCTACTTTCTTAACCTCTAATCAACACTTAATTGAACCCGGGAACTAAGTTGAGGGAGAGCCGGTTTTCCTTTCGGTTACCCGACCGGGGGGTCTCTATCCTCACTCCATTCCCGAACCCAATAAAATGTTGCCCATCCTCCGGGGACCTCAAATACATGTCACGGGTATACAAAACGAGTTTCAATCAAAACCGATCAACCGTTTGAAAGTTACAAATAAATTACGAATTCAAAATATGCTACAGGGGTTCCCAGCCGGTCGGCCGGCAGCCGGTCCACCGGCTGGTAACCCAGCCTTCTTTTCTTTCCTTTAAAAACAACGACAACACAAAGGACTCCCAGCCGGTCGGCAGGCGGCCGGTCGGCCGACTGGGAATCTATTTCCCTAACCTTTGCAAACTCGTACACCAACCCACGCGTATTCCCAGCCGGCTGGCAGGCGGCCGGTCTACCGGCTAGGCTCCCTTTCTTTCCTATGTTCTTCGCAAAACAACCCAAAACACTACACATGAGACTACCAGCCGGTCGGCAGGCAGCCGGTCGGCCGGCTGGCAGTCCAAGGCCAATATACCAATGCTCCCCCAGCCGGTCGACCGGCGGCTGGTCGACCGGCGGCCGGTCGGTCGACCGGCTCAGAGAGCCTGATCGCAAAATCGCAAAATCGCAACATGAGGAAAACTTCATAAATCGACCTACAAACTTCAAAATTGCTACACATGGTATTTACCCAACATTACCAATCATCAATTACATCCTATCTAGCAGCAAACAAGTCCCATAACAATCCTCAAATGAATTTAACAAGTATCCGTCGCAAAATACGAAAAACTGAAAATATGCTTATGAACACATAACAACACTTTAAAGCATGAATTCCTCACATAGCAAACATCCTAAACATATTACTAAGTCCTTTGATCAATGTATATCAACAAAAACAGAAAACCAACACAAGAATCACAACAAACATGCTAATATACACATAAAGGCCGAGTTTCTCATTATCGTCACCTCTCAAGCGATTCCGGCTAAAGATCCTCCTCAACTATGTTGCTAACGCCCTCTGGATCGTCTAAGCCCTCGCCTACAACATAAACAAACGGGTTTAAGGACTTAAAACGGGATTTAGGGAAAACAGCCCCATTTTCGAGTTTAAGGATTTGCAAAATGAAAGTGATAGATGGCTTGGAAATCGAATGAGGATTCCGAAAATGTTATTGTTACCTCGATTTGGTTAACGGATGATGAAGAAAAGCTCAAAAGAAGATGTTAACAATGGAGGTTTTATGAGAATATGTTTTACAGTGGAAATGTTGAGGATGGAGGATGCATATGTCGACTAAGGGGTTTCTGGGGGTTTTATGGACTGTCCTTTCCGAGTCAATTAAACGGGTCGGACATTTGAACGGATATCAAGACGTGAGTTTAAGTTTACCGAGTCCGTATTCGTCTTAAGGACTTAAGGTTCTTAAGACGGATCTTACTAATTAAATCAAAACCTTTCACAATAACTTATTAAAATATTATTTTATTACTTAAAATAATTAAAGGTCCTTAAATATAAATCACGAAAATACGGGATGTTACATGGATGACCTATCTCCTGTTTGTAGAGTCACTTGGATGACCTATCTTTTGTTTGTAGAGTCACTTGGTTGGCCTATAGTAGTTAGAGTCGAGTCACTTGGATGACCTATCTCTTGTTTGTAGAGTCACTTGGCTGACCTATAGTTGTTGGAGTCGAGTCACTAGGTGACCTATCTCTTGTTGATATAATTGGATGTTGAGTATGCCTTAGATGTATTTGTGAATGTATGACACTTGGTTATCTTAGTATTGTTCGTCCAAGGCATTGGACGACTCTTAGTCTAGTTTCGTAAATGGTTTGGATTGAAAGACCCCCAGGCCGGGCAACCGGAAGGGAAACCGACTCTCCTTCCAAATAGTTTCCGAAGTTGGTTGAGAGCCTTTGCATAGTATTGCATGATGTTATGAAAGATGAGATATTGTTATATATGCTTCACATGTTATAAATGTCGGAGTACGTTGGATGTTTTACGTGTTACATGTTATTGACAATAGGTGGCTAGGAGCACTCTAGTTACTCCCCACTGACTGTGGCGCACATGTTGTATGTGTGTAGGTACATGAGGCTGTTCTGCGCGGGTTACGTTGAGGCTAGCGAGCGATGATCCTTCATCGTTGACTTTTACCTATTCGTTAGCTAGACCTTAGACTTACGTTTCAGTATTTTGTGCCTGTAGGGATATGCTATCCCGGGCTGCTTTTGTATCGCACTTATATACTTATTTATGTTTTATCTTTCGCATGTTTAGATTTCTAAAGCACCTCGCATGTTTAGTTTTGTTAAAAAGTTTTAATTCCGCTGCATTTTTGGCACTTTGTATGTTTTACTTTTACGCTTTCGCGAGGGGTTTTACAGTTGGTATCAGAGCGTTATCGCTCCCGACGCACTCATGTAATCGCCAAACTTAACTTGACCAATAACTTGAATAATGAATGAGAGATTTGGGTAGACTTAAGGACAAGTGGTAGACTGTTTGTGATTGTTAATTGTTAGGTTAACACTGTTTTCTCTTTTGAAGGATGGTGAGACCCACGGCTGCTGATAACATTATGTTGCAAGCAATTAATCACTTGCTTGAGACCCAGAGACAACAAGCAGGGAATGTCCCACCTCCTCCACCGCCAGGCAACGAGGCTAACCGTCCTGGAAGCTTCTCTTGGATAGCGTCCCAAATGTCCAGGAGCCATGTGAAGACTTTGAAGGGTTTTAGTTATTCATAAACTAAATATTTAGTCATACTAATCAAAATACTTTAATTAACATTTTAATTAACTTATTTATATGATCTTATGCATGCTTAAAAATGCGGAAATAAGAGAGTTTTCGAACCCTTACTCACGGTCCGAATATATAGCAAGGATGATAGTATTCAACAAGAATACCTCCTTTGTGATGCACCAAGACAACACCTTAATGAACCGAAACCTTGTAGTTGCTAGACTAGAAATCGGTTTTCCTTAATTGTTCTAAACTCTAATTAGAACTAAGTATACTAATATATTATAACTTCTTATAGAATTAGTATTATTATCTTATAATAGTTTTAGAGGATTTGATGTTGTATTTTTCTCACACTAGAAAAATGCCAAGAGATTAGAATGAATGAATGAATGAGCAACTTAACATCTTGATGGTAGTTGCTTGGTTTAGGCGTGTGAGACACAAAGGAAAGCCAAGAGGGAACATTTGTCTTTCCTATGTGGATAGGTGGGTGTAGGTTGCAATTCACAAGGTTTGTTTTTTTATGTTCTTAAAACACAAAACACACTTCAAATTACACCTTCCCAAAACCGGTACCATCACTAATATGGACCTTATTTTACAATTTTATCAATCTTACAATTTTATGTTATGTGACATACAATATGTCACAATTTAATAAAATAACAATTGTTTTAATTTAATCATACATATTTATCAAATAAATATTATTCATAAATTAATAAATCTCATTTATCAAGTTGACAAGTAATTCGAAATTACTAATTGTAAAATGGTCACTTATAATAATCGTCAATAAGATTTACAACTTTTGTAATAATTATAACCCGATTCATTCTAATTACGATATTAAAAAATATCGTTTATTGTTCAACAATTGACACGTTTCAATTTTAAACATAAATCTTACAATAAGATTTAACCTCTAATTTCTCGATATACGAGTTTAAGGAATATGATCAAATCGTATCAATATACATTTGATCACTTTATCGATTAAGGGAATTGTCCTAAAGGTGTGACCTAAAGGGATCAACTGACCACCACCGTCATACGACAGTAATGTCAAACTCTAGCTAGCCAATCATTACCGATTAATGTTGGTCAGTTGACTAATATATCTCGTATCATCCCTTGCGCATTCTCGTCATGAGATTTAATTACGTGATCGCACTATTGTTGAGGACACATTTCCCAACAATCTCCCACTTGTCCTCGACAAGTGTGCGTCACCAATTCTCTTGTCCTATTACAATCTCCCACTCAATGCAAGATGTCTCTCTGAGGTCGTACTTGCATTTGATCATATCATGAGTGGTTTTCTCGATCTGGAGAATAACTGTTTGACCGGAATTATCTACCATAGATACCTTCCGAGCGTGGCCACGCATTTCCAGATAACTTCTCCTCGAGTGGCCTTGAGATTTGAACAACCCTGACAAGGGGTGGACAACTTCTATCGCACTACTTCTTTTGACTAGTCACAGTCAGTCACAGCCTGAAGCAGTCCCATTTGACTCCAGTTACGAAAAGTCGTAGAGAATGGATCAAGGTTATGCCTAAACTGTACCATCTTGGGAGAGTAGTCTTTAGTCTAAGAATTGACTCACAAGAATACTATAGCAGCTCTCGCCACGACCCGGCTATTATAAAATTTCCAGAACTCTATAAGCGGTCACTATGCCCGACAGAGTGTCTCTTGCAGTCTGCCTATGTGATCGACTAGTCATCACATATGACTCTATGGCATTTGAACTTTCCATCAATCGCCTCACATTCTAGTCGCTTTGAGATGTCACCTCATGTAAGCGGCCAGGGGCTATACTAAGTCAATCCAGTTCACTTATGGGGTTCAATATTGTCTCTTACAACCCATTTGAATTTTGACAAAGTATCTTTCATCTTGAGTTAATTATAACTCAAATGACATTGTTATGCAAAAACAGTCAATACTATTTCATTGCATTTGATGCACGATCATCTATTTGTATTAGTGTTTTGCGAATAAACCTTTTATTCATGATGCAAAAATTACAAATTTGGTCTCCTTCCGACTCATATTATCTCTCATAATATGATCTTATTTGAGCACATATCTAGAACCCATTCTAGATTTTGAGATTCCTTTCCTGAGGGAAGCTCCCACTGTTATCTTATAACTCGTGACGTATTGATATACTAGAGGGATTAAAGAATCACTCGGAATTATCTAGTCACTTATGTGCTGAAATCTATATTGTAGTTATTAGTGATTTCATCACTCTTACTATTTTCGAACATCTTGGCTATTTCATCAAGGTTATTCATATATAACCATTTTGATTTCTAATGGGCGACCTTTTATTATCAATATAATAAAACTTCCCGTAAAGCTCCATCATCGTATGATATAAGGTATTTGATCATCTAGAATTGAAAACCTCTTATTCTTTACACATTAAAGAATCACCCATTCTCTCTAAAGGGTAGGCTTAATTCTTTTAATGAACATTGCTCCCACTAAAATCAATATTACTCGATATCTTAAATGAACTTTTCATTTCTCGCATGTAAATCTTTTATTTATATCTTGAATCATTATCACCATCACTATCCCTATAGTGATCTATTTCCATTCAATCAATCATCACCCTCTTTTCATGTCTTCGTTTCCTCGAGACGAATATGACATGATAATTTCTTTATGACTACATTGAGAGAATTGAGATGATTTCTTCTCCTTTATCTTATAAATTTAGAAAAATCATTTATTAAGGAACCGGTCTTTCCTCCCGTATAGATAGATGATTTCTCCTCTATTATCTTATAATCTTTAAAAAAAAATCATTATCTCAAGGAGCCGATATTCCTTCCGAATTCATACGGGGTTTCATGTCTCCTCTCTTTGAAACAATGAACATAAAGAACCTTTCTTCGAGTGTTCTCCCGTAGTTTCTTCAGTGTCCTCTCGTAGTTTCTTCAATTCATTTAGGGCTCTTCTTAAGACTCCCATGTAGGAATCTTCTCTAAGATCCTTTATTTTTATCATTGGTTTGCGAGCGAAATATTTTCTCCCACTCTATCCTTCTAACAATAACCTTTATTTGTATAAGGATAGCTATTTCGATTAACCAATGCATATGAATGTTTGAAGTTTTATAGGTGTGATGTATACATTCTCATTTTCACTT
Source organism: Silene conica (assembly GCA_029255685.2). Taxonomy (NCBI): domain Eukaryota; kingdom Viridiplantae; phylum Streptophyta; class Magnoliopsida; order Caryophyllales; family Caryophyllaceae; genus Silene; species Silene conica. The sequence continues at coordinate 57,508,843 of CM055317.2, forward strand.
AAAATGATCATCGTATAATGAATTAATGATTTCTTAACTTGATTGAAAGTATCTCATGGGGTGTAGTTCTCCGTTTTAATGAACACTTTGATTATATTAAATTGATCGTATCAAGGTTTATTGCGTGATAAAATCACCATTATTCATGTTTTAAACAAGGTATGCAATTTATTTGAGAAATCAAGACATTGATTAAGAACAAAAGTAGTGACTCGGGTTGAAAACCAAGTCACCAATATCCAAAATTACAACCATTGTTTTAGGATTTTAATCCTTGTCTTACAAGAAAATAAATTGTTCCATAAATAAAATGCAGAATATGAAAGAAGATGATATGAAAATTAGAGCCTAGCTCTTCAAGTCTTCGATCAATTGGATGCTACCGTAGCCATCCAAGTAAGGAACCTCATGCTTCCTTCTCCTTGCCCTTATCTTTATAAGATGCCCCTTTAAAACAATTTAAAAGGGGTGATAGTCAACAACTTGTATCGCCATACAAAAGTTAACAAAATAACATGAAAGTAAACGAGAATTATAACCTACTGTAAGAACATTTCCATTTTTGAGATCGGTCAAGTATTTGGGGCAATTCCGTTTCCTAAGATTTATCCTTGTGAAATAAAGGCACTTGTCTTCAACCTTTGAAGATGAGGTGGAAACGCCTTTCGAAAAGGTCTTTTCTTTGGTCGCTTTGGGCTTGAACGTTTTCTTTCCCTTGCCTTTAAAGGCATTCCTTTTGAAGCTCATTTTCCCTTTCTTTTCGATGTTTAAGACATCCTTGGTGGAACTTTCATGAAGTCCCATGTCCCTTTCGGCTTGGACGAGCATCTTATGCAACTCATCCAATGTTGTCTCTTGGTTTCGCATGTTGAAATTCACCCGGAATTGAGCATACGACTTAACCTTATTGAGCGAGTGAAGAACTCGGTCAATTATGAGAGAGTCGGGAACATCAACGTCTTGCGCTTTTAGAGTCTCCGCGAGCTCAACGAGTTTGAGCACATGAGGGCTTATCTTTTGCCCTTCCTTCAACGTAATGTCGAAGAAGGCGGAAGCCGCCTCATATTGGATCACTCTTGGAGTTTGCGAAAACATGGTCGCAAGCTTGGTGTATATCTCATACGATGTGGTCAACTTAATCATACTCCTTTGGAGATCCGGCTCCATGGAGAAGATGAGCACATTTTTAAGAGTGGAGGTGTAATAACCCGGAATTTATTTAGATTTTAGTAATTCGTGGACGATTGTTATAGTTAAGCGAGGAGTTATTCGTTAAAATGTTCGTTTTATAAGCTTGCGCACACTCATGTTTTGATAGGTGTTTTGGCCGTCAGTGGGATTCGAAATGGGAATCAAGTTACTTGATGTTATTAGTGGTAGTATGGTGTTAGTAGGGGTCGAACTTGAGACCTCATGGGTGCCTAGTGTGGGCCTCGAAATGTGTGACAAAAGACAGCCCACACGGTTTGTTATAGAGCAGCGAACACCCCCTCCTTATGCCGCCATATATAGTAGCTTTTCCTTAACCTAAACCCTACTCATAATCAGATCTCACTTCACCATAACCTAGCCGCCCCCTTAGAGAAGAAAATAGACCTGTACACGGTGGTGGTGAGCCGTCCTAGGGTGTCTCGATCAGGCCACGAAACTGGTACGATCACCACGATCTCTGTAATTCAGTTTTTATGCTTAGTCTTTGTCGCTTGTTTAAGGGTCTGTTAACGTGTGTTTTACTGGTTGTTCTTACATGAGTTTACTCTATACTGTGTTAAGGGTACGTTTTAGTCCTTAGTGTTGTGTCGTTGGTTGTTTTACTTGTGTTCGAGGGTGGTAAACACAGGGACAGGGAAAGGGGATAACACGCCTTCAACAGTGGTTTGGTCTGGGTGCGTTTTTATGATCAGTTTCTGGTTTTGTTTTAAGTCTCTTGTTTTGGGTCTCTGGGTGTTTAGATAGATGGTGTTTGGGGGTTTCACGTGGTGGTGGTCTCGGGGTATGGTGGCGTCTGGTCGTAGTGGTACGGGGTTGTTTGTCAGGAGGGGTTGTGAGGGTGTAACGGTGGTTGTTCAGTGATGTTTGCTTTGGTCGGGTTCATGGGTGTTTGGGGGTGGTAACGTTGAGGACTCGGGGGAGGTCAGTGCAACGTTACCACCATGTCTAGAGTCTGGAGTTCAGGGGTGAGGTTGGTGGTCACGGTGGCTGGTAGTGGTGGCTGAGTCGGCGTCGTGGTGGGGGTTGAAGTCGCGTGTCAGAACAGTAGGTGAGGAACCAGGCCTGATCCAGGCCATGGTTCAACTCGCCGGCGGTGGTCGGTCTGTTGGCGAGTGGTCGTGGTGGTAGCGTGCGGTCGGGGTGTTTGGTCGGTGGTCGCCTGTGGTGGTTGGACGCGTCTAGGTGGCGCTGTAGGGTGGCTGTTGGTTAGGGAGTCGCGGGTTTATGTTGGGGGCTGTTTGTGTTGTTTTTGTTTATTAATTATATTTTCTTTTAATTCTTATCCTTTTATTATTTATTTCCATTAAGTTATTTTTATAAATACATTTAAATATTTATGGTAATATGTTTAATAGTAGTATTTATATTATTTTAATTAAGGAATGATTTTGTAATATAATTAGTATTTATGGGTGGAATCTTATTTATGGTAAAGACTTAAATTTGAATTTCAAAATCAAAGTGCTTGCTTATCTTATGAAGTTACTATTTTTTTTGGGAGCTTTCTATATATAGGGGGTGTCTATAAATAGAATGTGTATGTATGTTTTACGAGTTTTAGGGTGTTTATTAATTTAGTAATATTTGGTTAGGTAACGGGTTTCGCGTGGAACATTTCTAACAAGCCTCGGGTTTATCTGCGTTGCCCACTATATCAGGTAGGGGAAAGTACTGGTATATTAATACGGTGTTATCTATTCTCATTTGGCATTATACATGTTTGCTACCTAATATCCTGTGATCATTGTATTGAGTTGTTATCTTATTCCGTGTTATTATATGATATGAATATACTTGCTTATTGGGCCTTGTGATATGGCGTTGGATCGGTGCGGAGTATATATGGCGTTGGATCGGTGCGGAGTATATATGACGTTGGATCGGTGCGGAGTATATATATGGTGTTGGATCGGTGCGGAGTTTATTGGCGTTGGATCGGTGCGGAGTTTATTAATTATTTTTATTATGTTATTCTTTACCTACTCAACCTCGTGGTTGACCCTGTGTATTCGTGATCACCTGTGATGAACCTTATTGGGGAGCAGAATGACAGGTGCTGAGACTAAGGGGGAGCTATGGGAGAAAGAGCTTGGATCCGGACCAGTTTAGATGTCTAGATCGCCTTAGTCAGTTTAATTGAGTTGTACTTCTTTTTACGTTGTTAAGACCTTTTGGTTTTGATGTAAGAACATGTCGTGAGTTAAATCAAATTAAAGTACTGTTTTTCTTTCCTTTGTATCTACTGCCTCGGGAAACCGAGATGGTAACACCCTTGCTTATCTGAGGAGTCCTAGTACAGGCCCTTAAATAAATGGGGGTGTTACAGGAGGACTCTTTCATGTAGGCTTCATAGGCCTCACGATTTTGGACCCATGAACGAGCGGTCGGAGCGGTCGGAGCGGCTTCGGATAGGTAACGACTCTTATCGTCACCTTGAGCGGCCAAAAGTAATTGCGCATCCCAATCCTTTAAATTGGAACCATGCTTATCGAGTTTGCAACGATCCATAAAGGATCGAAGCCATGATACGTTAGTGAGAGGTGGAGCGTTGGTTGCCATTGATGATGTTGAAAATAAAACTACAATAAAATGAAGGAAATAAACAACATCATTTTAAAATTCATAATTTAAACTAAAAACTTAAACAAGTTAAGTATATTTACTTAATGATCTCTTACCCAATTAAGTAAACAATCCCGAGACCCAAACCCATACTAATCCGGGCACGGTGTAGCCGATTCAACCCGTATCGGTATAATTTGGTGGATTAACCCTTTAATCGGTTCTACCTTAGAACTCTCGGTCGACAATTTTCTAAAAATCGTCTTTAGCCCGAACTTATTGCAACTACGGTTACGAATACTTTCGTTGAGATCAACCAAATTTCAAGATGTAATCTTATTACCCCACTTACCCAACGTGACAATTTTAGTACCCCGGTGTAGCCGAGCCTACGTTCTTGTGAAGAAGGGATTCATGGGTCCGTACTTTTTGGTAAGGCTAAGTCTCAATATTTATATGTAAGAGATCTAGTCAAATTACTATCTATCTCCGTTTAAGTGAACTAAGTCGGTGAATTATCGATAAAATAAAAGACTAGGTCGACTACTTCGAAAATGCATGAGACGATATATGACGATTTGGCTATGCATGCAAACATATAAAAAGCAAAATAAAAGCATAAAATAAACCCTAGTATGGCCTTTCCTAGAAAAGAAATAATATAAGTACAAATTCGGAAACCAACTCCTTTGGTCCCTTGAACTTCACGAGGCACGCACTTCGAGGTAAACACCGTCTTGTCGGAACTCTTTCCGAATGGCACTATCTTCAAGGCTTTCCGGAATTTACAAAAAATACAACTTTTCTAGTCTAATTTATACATTATAAAATAGAAATAAATTACAATTGGGTGATACGAGATCACAAAATTACAACCGAATCGGTAACCCCTTACATTACGGGAAATACCGATTAAAAACTAAGGCCATACTAAGTAAATTACATAATTCCCAAAATTATGTAAATAAATCATGACATTCATAATAAAAATATGCAATGCTTATGAATATATGTACTATCATGCAAATCCTAAGCCAAATCGTCCTATTTAAATAAATAGTTATCGTATACCTCGGTTTATGGAATCGCGTGTTTTAACGTTTAACAATACTATGCATAATATGAATCGGTATTCATCCTTAAGTTAATCATCCCAACTCATATAGGTTTCAAAATTTAGTCTTACTCAAACTTTGAACATGACTTAACTTAACATATTTTAATATTGTTCGGTATTACTCGGTTTTACGGGAAAAATAATACAAAAAACCAAAAGAGTCATAAAAAATTTCGAAAATTTCAAAATTCAAATTTTGAAAATTCCAGAATGTTCTTAAAATTTCAGAACCTTAAAAATATTAGTATTTATACGGTTTTAACATTATTTCGAAAATAATACGTAAAACGAGCATTTTAAGTCAGAAAATTCAATAATTAACTCCATAAATGCAAATAAAATACTAATAATATTTTTACACTTTCCAAAACATTTTAAGAACATAAAATGGACAGAAAATTAAATGGCACATTGCCCTATAGCCGAAATTTTTAATGAAAATGACTCTTTTAATTCAATTTTAAATGCAACTTTTAACAAATTAAAATTAAATCAAATCTGAAACTTTTGGCTCCCAAGAATATTTTCATGATGAACATATCATATATGACTAATATGGGTTAAATTTTTCGGCCATTTTAACAACTATTGCAAATTTTAACGATTTTCGTCATATATCGTACGATTTTAACCTTTAAAACTATTTCTCAAGCATAAAATAAGATAAAAATCTCGAAATTTTTATACATGCTGGAAATAATATATATGACATCGTGTTAAATTTTTATGGCCAAATTCCAACTTAAACTATTAAAGTCGAAATTATGTCACTAATTACCCGATTTTTACATTAAAAATCTATAATATTGCAATATTAGAGATAAATTTCTGGAAAATTCAACATATATTTTAAATATTGCATGTGAGATATTCATAAATATTTATAGTCAAATTCGTAATATAACTATTTTAACCCATTTTTATTCATCTTATTGCATTTTAACCCTTAAAATTCATATCACACGTTTTATAAGTCCATAATTTACGAAAATTCATATTCATAACATAGGATATACATGTGATAACATACTGAAAAATCTCGGCCAAAGGATGATTTTAACTATTTTTCCCAAAAATAAATATTTTTAACCATTAAAAATCAATAAAACCGAAATTAAAAATACCAAAGAACAATATATGATGCGTGTCTATTTTATGATGTTTTTCATCTCTTTTTACACGCATTTGGTCACTCATTTACTATGTTTTAGCCTTTATTTCCCAACAATCGTGTACTTTCGTATTTTTATGCACCTTTGCAGATTTATGCGGAAAAGGGGCGATTTAGTACCAAATTCATGTCCTCGAGTCTATTGCATAATTAAGGAACAATGGAAAGTCAACTGGGGTCCTTATTCAAGTATCCAAAGTCAAAACACGAAGAAAACCGAAGATTTCCATACGGAAGCGGTCGACTGACCAGCTAAACGGGTCGGCCGACCAGAGCCTGATTTTCATATAATTCCAAGTCTGAAGAAAAGCCCAAGAAATCAATAAAGTCCATACGAAGTGGTCGACCGACCCACAAAGTAAGTCGGCCGACCTCAGCAGAAGCCCATACGATTCTTTTCGGAAATAAATTAGAATTAGAGTCTTTAGGAAACTCTAATCTCTTACCCTATTTAAGCTAATCTTGTAGCTAGGGTTTGGCATCCAGTTTTTCATACATTAAGTTTTAGAGAGATTCAATCATTCATTTTTATTCAAGCTTTAGTTTTGTAATCTTTCAATAGTTCCCAAGCATTCAATAAAGTTTGTTCCTTTCTGCCCTAAATTCCGACTGTGGTAATTACTCTTTTAATATAGTTTTTATTATTGTTCTTGTTACTTTTGCATTCAATTAAGATAGAAATCCCAAGCCTTATTGAATCTTGCATGCTTAGATTATTCAATATATTCACCATGTTTATTCCCAATTTTATAATCGTCTTAATAACCATGAGTAGCTAATTTTCATATGTTAGGATGTAGGGGATAATATGCATGGGCAGAATAAATTCCGAAACCGACTTGTAGCAGAGCCACGGTCGGCCGACTCAAATAGTGGGTCGGTCGACCGAGGCTGTGGTCGGCCGACTGGAATAGCTGGTCGGTCGACCACTCGCGTCTGTATCCCGTTTCGTCTTTTCTTGTTGACTATAATACCCTGCAATGAAACTGAAAGGAGACTTGTAGGATGTTAGTAATGACCTACCCAAGATTGAAAGATACGGGAAGGGCATTGGTTTACACCTTAAGACGGCTAGGTTACTCAAGACTGAAAGGTATGTGACCTAGGATTTAGGAATCACCCTTATTGTTGACACCCAATAATTGTGAGACCTAGGAACTAATAGCATAGGCCGAAAGGAGCTATTAGGTAGCATAGACCTAAAAAGATATGTTACACCCCCTTACGCGACTGCAATACATGTTGACCTTAGGATTTATTTTACCTTAGCTATTTATTACCCAAACATCCTAGCATCCCTTTTTATTATATTTTATTCTCATATTTTATTATTTGTTTATTTTAATCTTTGCCTTAGACTTAGTACACAATCAATCAAACCCCCAAATTTGTTACCTTTAAACATTAACATTCAAACAATAAACATTCCCCACCTCTCTGTGGTTCGACCCTGACTTTCGCTATCTATAGTTAAAGGTTAGGATTTATAAATTTTATCTTTGGTACCCTCAACGACGGGTATCAAATTTTGGCGCCGTTGCCGGGGAGGTGACGCCAGTGTTTATTGTTTTTTGTTTTTGTTTCTCTTTGTTTAAGGAACTTTTTGTTCCTTAAACCTTCTCACTTTTTTCTTGTAGTTTCCATCTTATGCGCAGGTCAATTCAAGGAGAACTCCTACCACTTGACCACGAGCTTGAGAGGACTCTTAGAGAAAGGAGAAAGCAACTTCTAGCAAATCAGGAAGGAGGTTCACCATCTTCCTTATTTCAAGAAGACTTATTCGAACTACCACCATCTTCACCAAAAACACCACCTTCACAACCAAATTCACCCATCAATCCACTTTCACCAAAAACACCACCTTTTACCTACTTTCCAGTTTTTCTTAAAGAAGAAGAGAATATGGCAGAAGAAGCTACTATTGCCAGTCACTCCATGCCTCAGGCAAAGGACCTATACAAAGGGTTCACTTTACCTGCAGGTACTGGGAAGCCATTCGAGGCCAAGCCTGCCTATATTACTATGGTTGAAAGAAACCAATTTGGAGGCTCGGCCAATGAGGATGCTGCTAAGCATATTGAAATCTTCACAGATTACATATGTTCTATAGCACCCCCAGAAGGAGTGACGCAGGACCAGATTAAACAGACCATGTTCATCTTCCCTCTTAGGACTCTGCGAGAGAGTGGTACAGAGACCTAGACCGCACTGCTGCGGGAGTCACAGATTGGAACACCCTAGCTTTAGCATTCTACAGGAAATACTATTCTGCATCAAAGACTAATGCTTTAAGGGCGCAGATTAGTAATTTCAAGCAAGGTCCCAATGAAGACTTTAGCGAGGCGTGGGACAGGTTCAAGAGACTTGTTCGATCCATAGCACATCACGGATTCGAACAATGGTTTCTTTGCAACCAGTTCTACAATGGCCTCTATGATGACAACAGGGCCTACCTAGATGCTGCAGCAAATGGGAGATTCCAAGATAATTCAGGAGAGACTAAGGGTCTCAAGTTAATAGAAGATGTTGCTGTACACCGTGCTGAGCATGGTACTTCCAGAGGAAATCAGAGGAAATCCGAATACAACCTATCAGCAATCGAGGCCTTAACAGCCAAGTTGGAAAAATTTGAGGCTGCAGGAAAACTCGATCTAGGGAGTGGAAGCAAGGGAGGAATATACCAAGTAAACGCCGTTCAGGACGGACCCTTTGCTTGTGAGAGGTGTGGTGGAGAAGGGCACGTATCAAAATTCTGTACTTTATCTAATGAAACATGTGCCACTTTTCAACACTATCGTGGGAACAATTTCTATGACCCGAATAATAATAATGTCCATCCCAACTTAAGGTGGACAAGCCAGAATGTTCAAAACCCACAACACATGCAACCTCAGCAAAATTCCACTTATATACCCCCACATAAACAGAATTTCCAAAGACCACCTTTTAACCCTCAACCACCTTCTAATCCACCACCCAACACAGATGCTCTTATCCAAAATCTTATCGGGTTGGTTCAGAAGGAGTCGCAGGCTAGAGAGGCAGGGATGAAGATGTTAGAGTCCTAGATTGCTCAAATTGCGAGCAAGAATGATACTAGGGCTCCGGGTCAACTTCCGACCAAACCGGACCAGAAAAAAAAGACTCTAAACATCATCTCCCTGCGAAGTGGAGCTAAAGTGGGGAGCGAGGAAGAAATACAGGCGAGTAGCAGCGAAGGCGGTCGACCGACCGAAGATCCTGGTCGATCGACCACGGATCAGGACCCGAAAATTTTACCTGAACAGGAAACTGGTCGACCGACCGAAGATTCTGGTCGACCGACCACTGAAGCAGAACCCGAAGTTCCCTTTCGTCCAGATTTGCCGAATAACTTGCGGGATTTTCTTTTCCGGGGAGATAAGACCCCCAGGTTTTTAAAAAGGGCTGCAAATACTGAATCCTCAGCTGCTCCTTTCCCAGAAAGACTCGTGCCTTCAAAGGATCAGGTATCTTTTGACAAATTTAAGGATGTGATTCGTTCATTAAATGTTCAAGTCCCGTTTTTAGAATTAGTTCAACAAGTTCCTTCCTATCTTAAATTTATGAGACAGCTTCTGTCAAGGAAGAGGTCTCTAGAAAAGGTTGAGTCGGTGGCCCTCACTGAAGAGTCATCTAGCTTTCTATCACATGTCATTGCCCCTCACAAACTAGAGGACCCTGGTAGTTTTTCTGTCCCCTGTAATATAGGAACCTTCCCAGTTAAGAAGGCTTTATGCGACTTAGGTGCTAGTATAAGTGTCATGCCCTTAAGCGTTGCCTTAAAACTAGGAATGACCGAATTTGCAGTGACCAGTAGGACAGTCCAGATGGCGGATCGCACATCTATGGAACCTGTAGGGGTGTTGGAAAACATCCCTGTGCGTATCGACAGGTTTTTCTTCCCAGTTGACTTCATAGTTTTGGACATCCCGGAGGATGCCCATATACCTATAATTCTAGGAAGACCCTTTCTTCACACTGCAGGTGCCATTATAGATGTAGGCACTGGGACTCTAACATTCAAAGTAGGCAAGCATTCTATTATCTATGGCCTATCTTATAGGAAGAAGGATGCTATGACCCCTATCACATGTAATGCTATCACTTCTGAGAAGAAGTATGAGGTCATCACTACTTCTCCCACTTTATTACCTATTCCTGTATCTGTTTTTACACCTCCGCCCCAGATTGGGAGCAGTAGGGAGGACACTTCTATTATGACTATTGCAGGAATTGGTTTGGGGAAACCCAAAGTGAAGGAAGTCATCATCTAGAGAGAAGGAATGGGATGCCTAAGCTATGAAGAAGATGAGGATCCAGACATCGTGGATCGGGAGGAGAAGAAGAAGAGGAGGCAAGCTCGAGAGGAGAGACCGTCGCATATGCTTTACGACGGTGGAAAGAAGATGTGTTTTGCTACTAAAGCAAAAACCGTGGAGACTACGGCATGCCGTCAGAAGCCGTGGTCGGATATTTTCCGCATCTTTAGCGGATAGTTGTTTTAAGTTGCAGTTTTAAGACAATTTATTTCTGTTGTGTGAGACTTTTTAATTTGGCTTACTCGTAGTTTTAGATCCTTTCCTTTATGTTTGAGTAGTTAAGACTTTAGAATCGTTTTTGGCATCTCGCGCATTGTTGGGCGCACATACTTTCTTGCTTTTTTCAGATTTTACGAAGAAACGAAGACCTCCAGGACGCAGTCGGTCGACCATAGTCGCTGTATCGCTGATTTTTCCGTGGTTCACATAAGGTCGACCGACCAGAAACATCAGTCGGTCGACCTACTGTCCGTTGCGGTCTTTCGTTTCTCTTCCTTGGAATTCGCGAAATTGACTTGGTTACTTGAGTGGCACTGCTGGCCACCAAAACCTCCCAGCTTACGCTGGTTTGGGGAGGTTTTTCTCATGCGCTTCATAATCCAGTGAGTTCTTTCCAGTTTTTCCTTAGTTTTTTATTTCTTTGCATCTTTTTTTTTATTTTTCTGAAACCTTTACTTAGGCTAATGCACAATGGGGACATTGTGCGGGTTGGTTTGGGGAATCGTTTCGTGTCACATGCATTGCATTCTGTCACAAGTTTATTGCGTTTCCGTATTGCATTGTTCTTTTCTTTATTCTCCTTGCATATACAAGAAAAATACAAAAAAATGAAAAAATTCAAAAAAATTCCAAAAAATGCACGTTTATTTTAGCATATAGGTCGAGTCAGAACGAAAGTATTTCAAGGATGATTTAGCTATCTTATATGTCTATGCCTTTACTTTGCCTTGTCAACTTGTTTTAGTATGAGAGTCTTTTTGCATATCTACGAGTTTTTGTCAACTTGCATATCTTGAGACTTGACTCATACCTTGGCAACCTACTATACATTCTAAGGTTTAGAGCTTATTTCCTGGTTTCATTCTTAAACCAGTTGTCTAGGATGTGAGTAGTACTCCCCTTGGAACATGTTACATCAATATGCATAAACATGAACTTGAATTGCTATATACTTGTTTTACTATCTCGTTTTGTGAATCTTGATACGTGTATTTGGGATCCTTTTTCTCATATTTTCCTATAAGCTTCACATAGCCAAAATTGCCTTTTATCCCCCAAAACTACATCCCATACTTAGCCTACCCTTCCAAGCTAGTATTTGTGGTCTTTGGTTTGACTCTTGAGGTATCTTGGTTTGTAAGCTATCTTAAGCAAAGAAAAAATAAAAAGAGGAAAGAAAGAAAGAAAGAAAAAGAACAGAAAAAGAAAGAAAAAAGAAAGAAAGAAAAGAAAAACGAAAAAATCAAAAAATAAAGAAGTCAGTCGACCGACCACACATTGAAGTCGGCCGACCAACTGACAGGATCAGTGTCAAAATTCGTTCCAAAATCCCTTTCTTTTATTTGTTATCACTCCCGTACTTCATTCAAAATATTTGGGAGTCCTTTCTTATATAATGTGAGAGTTGTGCCACAAAAAGAGCACTTTCTTATTATCAAAAGTTGTGAAGTATGTTGTTGGGAAACGGTTTTACTAGCTTGGCTTTTAACCCCACATATCCAAAAACATCTTAACCACTTTTACCTTTTACCTCACATATCTTTCATTACTTCAATTGCATGTATCTGGGTCACTTAATGAGTATGTTTATACAAAGTTGTAGAATTCTTGTTCATGTTAGATTGCAGGCATGTTTTCATGGGTCGCAGTTAGGTGAGTGTCATGACAAATATGCTTATTTCTATCTTTTACTTATACTCACCCTTTGCTTCATGAGTGTCTCGAGCGTACCGCGAGAGTCCATGGTTTAAGTCTCTATAGTTTCTATATTTGCAAGTTTGACAACACCATAACTCGTTTGCATGATTTGAATACTATCTCATTTTGTACTTAGCATTGGTCTAGGCTAACATGTAAATTTCGCTCTGAGATTAAAATCGTTCCATTAGTTAGGATCGAGTCTACTTCTTGCTTGAGGGCAAGCAAGGGTTTGGTTTGGGGAATTTGATGCGTGTCTATTTTATTATGTTTTTCATCTCTTTTTACACGCATTTGGTCACTCATTTACTATGTTTTAGCCTTTATTTCCCAACAATCGTGTACTTTCGTATTTTTATGCACCTTTGCAGATTTATGCGGAAAAGGGGCGATTTAGTACCAAATTCATGTCCTCGAGTCTATTGCATAATTAAGGAACAATGGAAAGTCAACTGGGGTCCTTATTCAAGTATCCAAAGTCAAAACACGAAGAAAACCGAAGATTTCCATACGGAAGCGGTCGACCGACCAGCTAAACGGGTCGGCCGACCAGGGCCTGATTTTCATATAATTCCAAATCTGAAGAAAAGCCCAAGAAATCAATAAAGTCCATACGAAGTGGTCGACCGACCCACAAAGTAAGTCGGCCGACCTCAGCAGAAGCCCATACGATTCTTTTCGGAAATAAATTAGAATTAGAGTCTTTAGGAAACTGTAATCTCTTACCCTATTTAAGCTAATCTTATAGCTAGGGTTTGGCATCCAGTTTTTCATACATTAAGTTTTAGAGAGATTCAATCATTCAGTTTTATTCAAGCTTTAGTTTTGTAATCTTTCAATAGTTCCCAAGCATTCAATAAAGTTTGTTCCTTTCTGCCCTAAATTCCGACTGTGGTAATTACTCTTTTAATATAGTTTTTATTATTGTTCTTGTTACTTTTGCATTCAATTAAGATAGAAATCCCAAGCCTTATTGAATCTTGCATGCTTAGATTATTCAATATATTCACCATGTTTATTCCCAATTTTATAATCGTCTTAATAACCATGAGTAGCTAATTTTCATAGGTTAGGATGTAGGGGATAATATGCATGGGTAGAATAAATTCCGAAACCGACTTGTAGCAGAGCCACGGTCGGCCGACTCAAATAGTGGGTCGGTCGACCGAGGCTGTGGTCGGCCGACTGGAATAGCTGGTCGGTCGACCACTCGCGTCTGTATCCCGTTTCGTCTTTTCTTGTTGACTATAATACCCTGCAATGAAACTGAAAGGAGACTTGTAGGATGTTAGTAATGACCTACCCAAGATTGAAAGATACGGGAAGGGCATTGGTTTACACCTTAAGACGGCTAGGTTACTCAAGACTGAAAGGTATGTGACCTAGGATTTAGGAATCACCCTTATTGTTGACACCCAATAATTGTGAGACCTAGGAACTAATAGCATAGGCCGAAAGGAGCTATTAGGTAGCATAGACCTAAAAAGATATGTTACACCCCCTTACGCGACTGCAATACATGTTGACCTTAGGATTTATTTTACCTTAGGTATTTATTACCCAAACATCCTAGCATCCCTTTTTATTATATTTTATTCTCATATTTTATTATTTGTTTATTTTAATCTTTGCCTTAGACTTAGTACACAATCAATCAAACCCCCAAATTTGTTACCTTTAAACATTAACATTCAAACAATAAACATTCCCCACCTCTCTGTGGTTCGACCCTGACTTTCGCTATCTATAGTTAAAGGTTAGGATTTATAAATTTTATCTTTGGTACCCTTAACGACGGGCATCAATATACATGCAAAATATATTCCAAATATTCTAAAAACATTTTAGAAACAGTAGGTATTCATGCTAAATAATTTCGTGCATATCATATATTTAACGAAAATACCAAATTTTATTTTGTTATCACTATAACTCCGTAAATACGTAAACGGAAAGCATGCGAACAACCTATTGCTCTGATACCAATTGAAGGGTTTTAGTTATTCATAAACTAAATATTTAGTCATACTAATCAAAATACTTTAATTAACATTTTAATTAACTTATTTATATGATCTTATGCATGCTTAAAAATGCGTAAATAAGAGAGTTTTCGAACCCTTACTCACGGTCCGAATATATAGCAAGGATGATAGTATTCAACAAGAATACCTCCTTTGTGATGCACCAAGACAACACCTTAATGAACCGAAACCTTGTAGTTGCTAGACTAGAAATCGGTTTTCCTTAATTGTTCTAAACTCTAATTAGAACTAAGTATACTAATATATTATAACTTCTTATAGAATTAGTATTATTATCTTATAATAGTTTTAGAGGATTTGATGTTGTATTTTTCTCACACTAGAAAAATGCCAAGAGATTAGAATGAATGAATGAATGAGCAACTTAACATCTTGATGGTAGTTGCTTGGTTTAGGCGTGTGAGACACAAAGGAAAGCCAAGAGGGAACATTTGTCTTTCCTATGTGGATAGGTGGGTGTAGGTTGCAATTCACAAGGTTTGGGTTTCTATGTTCTTAAATCACAAAACACACTTCAAATTACACCTTCCCAAAACCGGTACCATCACTAATATGGACCTTATTTTACAATTTTATCAATCTTACAATTTTATGTTATGTGACATACAATATGTCACAATTTAATAAAATAACAATTGTTTTAATTTAATCATACATATTTATCAAATAAATATTATTCATAAATTAATAAATCTCATTTATCAAGTTGACAAGTAATTCGAAATTACTAATTGTAAAATGGTCACTTATAATAATCGTCAATACGATTTACAACTTTTGTAATAATTATAACCCGATTCATTCTAATTACGATATTATTAAATATCGTTTATTGTTCAACAATTGACACGTTTCAATTTTAAACATAAATCTTACAATAATATTTAACCTCTAATTTCGCGATATACGAGTTTAAGGAATATGATCAAATCGTATCAATATACATTTGATCACTTTATCGATTAAGGGAATTGTCCTAAAGGTGTGACCTAAAAGGATCAACTGACCACCACCGTCATACGATAGTAATGTCAAACTCTAGCTAGCCAATCATTACCGATTAATGTTGGTCAGTTGACTAATATATTTCGTATCATCCCTTGCGCATTCTCGTCATGGGATTTAATTACGTGATCGCACTATTGTTGAGGACACATTTCCCAACAGACTTATGGTGGCGAGGTTGACCCGGTAGCTCTTACCGAGTGGTTCAGGGAGATGGAAAAGAGCTTTACCTTGTATTCGGTGGGTAGAGAGGATAGAGTGCGGCTAGCCACTCACTTTCTGACCCTTGAGGCCGATAGGTGGTGGGCATTGACTGGACCTACTTTCACTCTTGATCCTTTGTTCGATTGGGAGGCTTTCAAGGATAAGCTCAAGACGAGGTTTTATCCTAAGGAGCTCAGATCACAGCGACTCAAAGAATTCATGGATTTGAAGCAAGGCAAGATGTCAGTTCAGGAGTTTACCGACCGATTCAACCAACTTGCTCATTTCGCATCGAGGTTTGTCAGAGATGAGGCTGAGAGAGTCTACTTTTACCGTGGGAAGCTAGGACCGCACATCGAGAGCATGGTTCACCGTGACTCGACTTCTTTCGTCGAGGTTTATGATGATGCTATTTGGGCAGAGAGTTCCATCCGAGCCATAGATGCTGAGACTAGAGCTTCTTCTTCTGCTCCCTTTTCCTTACAGACTTCCTCCCTTGAGAAGAGATCCTTTGATCCTTCACCTGACTCTCCGGTACCTCAGTTTAAGAAGTTCAAGAGGTTCGACCCATCTAAGGTCAAGGACCCGGTGCCTGTACCTAATGCTCCTCTGAAATGTTTCAAGTCTCATAAGGATCTTCACCTTGGAGTTGACTACAACGGCGACCCTACACCTGCTTTGCCTGCAATAAGACCGGACATCGCTCCTTCGAGTGTCCTGAGAGGAAGATTGTCGCTGGTAGAGCTGCTACTGCTGGTGGTGTCGTTCAGAGACCGAAGCCCAAGGGTACTGTGTACGTGATGAGTCGTGCTGCAGCCGAGGCTTACCCTCACCTGGTCACCGATATGTCTCCATTGATGCTTTCATTTTTGCCGAATAAGAGTTGCCTTAAGCTCAACCTTGTTCTTCCTTCGTGTCTCTCACAGAAATTTTCCTCCTTTAACCGCTTCCTTTCTCTTCTCCCTGTGACTTCTTTGGGAATTTCTTTCCTTTTTGGGTGGTTACAAACCTCATTTGTTTTACAAATTTTATTTGTTCAGAAGTTTAAAAGATCTAAAAAGTTAATTTTAGAAAACTTGGTTTTAAGAAGTTGGAAATTTTACAGCTTTGATGGATTTCAGCGTTGAATTGCCATTTGAACTCGTTATTGGAGACGTCTGATAACCTGTACTATGCCTATCAACACCGGATCAATCTAAATTTTAAAATTTTTCATTGATTTTCACCTTGGACTTGCCTTCGGGTTAGAATGTCAGGTTCTTGAATGCGCAACGAGAACCCCAACGTTCCTTGATGGAGGCTCGACTATGGATTTACTTTTGAACTTTTGGAAAGAAGCCTAAGTTTTTGTATATCAAGGTTTCTGTGAAAGTTTTAGTTGTTAATGTTGTCCTTGTAACTGCTTTCAAGTTTCGAGGACGAAACTTTTTAAAAGATGGGGTGATTGTAACATCCCGTATTTTTATAAAAGTAAATTTAATAATTTAAAAGTAGTTTACGGAATTTAATAATATTTTAATTATAATTCGTAAGTTTTATTTCAAGAAATGTCGTTAAGTCCGTCTTGAGTTGTTTAATTTAAAGATGTCGCGTTTACTTGGTAATTTACGTTTTAAGAATTTCCGCTCCTTACATTTTAGAAACCCGACTCAAGTCAAATATAAAGTACACCCTCCTTCCTCCTTTTCACGTTAATCCCTCCTTCACCAAAACAATAATACAGTGACTTGTTCTTCCATTTTTACTCTTTTTCATCTTCACAAAATCATCATCCATTTACTCATCTCAACTCCGTTTGACACAAGGTTTTCACCATCGTATTCCTCTCTTCATTTCCGTTCTTTCTATCTCTTTCTTTTTCCGTTTCGTCAAAATCAATTTCTGGGCTGTTTTGAGGTTAACTCGAAATTACCCTTTTATAATCCGTTTTTGTTGTTTGTAGGTGTTGATTCGGACGACCCGGATAAGGACTCATACATTGTTCAAGACTAGAAGTGAAGAAACGCCCTTAAAGGTGACGATAATGAGAAACTCGGCCTTTTGTCTATATTAGCACTTTTTGTGGTTTGATTATGTGTTTCACATGAGGTTATGATTATTGATGTCGATAGGAACTTAGTATTATGTTAATGACTGATTTATGTGTTCTTTATATGAGATACTTGATGAAATTGGTGTTTCACATACTCAAACATGTTCATCTTGTGTTGCTAGAAATTGTGACGGATATGGTTGAATAATCGTTTGTTGGATGTTTAAGGAGTCGTGAGTCATTGCATATGTATGAGAATGATGTATAATTACTGGGTAATCTATGTTTGGAGTAGAAATCATGTTGTAGGATCGATCCCATGAAATTTGGATGAATGTCAATATGTCGAAATGCGTTTTTCTGGGCAGAGGGTTCCCAGCCGGTCTGAGGCCGGCGGCCGGTGGACCGGCTGAGAGCCCCATTTGTTGTTTTCGTTGTTTTTCCAAAATAGGTGAAAATTGAGGAAAAAGGGTCCCCAGCCGGTGGACCGGCAGCCGGCCGGCCGGCTGGGAGACCATTTTGTTGTTTGTTGTTGTTTCCGTAAGCTTGGGAAAAAGGGGTTCCCAGCCGGTGGACCGGCAGCCGGCCGACCGGCTGGGAGTACCTCTTAGTTGTTTTTAGTTGTTTGGAGTATGAGATATTGGGCCTCTCAGCCGGCCAACCGGCAGCCTATGGCTGACCGGCTGAGAGCCCCTGAACATGTTAAATTGTTTTAACTTATGTTTCGCATGGCGGATTTGATTGATTCTTTTTCCGTATGTTTCGTATGCTTGTTTGAAGTCCCAAGAAATTGGGCGGCACTTATGTCGGGTTCGGTAATGGATTTGAGGATGAAAGACCCCCCGGCCGGGCAACCGGAAGGGAGACCGGCTCTCGCCTCAAATTAGTTCCCGAAGTTGGCTAAGCGTTACATGGATGTTTAATGATGAGATACATATATATAAGAAATGATTGTCATTCGAGTTTGAGTTGTTGTACATCTTAGAGATGACATTTTGTGATTTGTGTAAACCTGCTGTGCGCTGCTATAGTACTCGAGTTCTCACTTGACTGCATTGTGTAGCTGGTTGGCCGTAGTGACTTGGTTCTCACGGTCAGGTCTTAGATTGTTTGCACGCCTTCGGGCATATCTCGTTCCTAGCTAGTTCGGGTCTTGGGGGTGCCTTGTGCACTTGTCGAATCGGGGATCGTGATTCGTTGCGCTCCGAGAGTCTGGCCAGGTTTAGACTAGGACAGTCTTTTGATGTCGTCCTACCAGGGGGTTGTATAGTCTGAGATTGGTGATATCGTGGTATATAGATGAGTCGATTGTCGGCCTGGTCATAGTAGTAGGAGTCGAGTCACTTGGATGACCTATCTCCTGTTTGTAGAGTCACTTGGATGACCTATCTTTTGTTTGTAGAGTCACTTGGTTGGCCTATAGTAGTTAGAGTCGAGTCACTTGGATGACCTATCTCTTGTTTGTAGAGTCACTTGGCTGACCTATAGTTGTTGGAGTCGAGTCACTAGGTGACCTATCTCTTGTTGATATAATTGGATGTTGAGTATGCCTTAGATGTATTTGTGAATGTATGACACTTGGTTATCATAGTATTGTTCGTCCAAGGCATTGGACGACTCTTAGTCTAGTTTCGTAAATGGTTTGGATTGAAAGACCCCCCGGCCGGGCAACCGGAAGGGAAACCGGCTCTCCTTCCAAATAGTTTCCGAAGTTGGTTGAGAGCCTTTGCACAGTATTGCATGATGTTATGAAAGATGAGATATTGTTATATATGCTTCACATGTTATAAATGTCGGAGTATGTTGGATGCTTTACGTGTTACATGTTATTGACAATAGATGGCTAGGAGCACTCTAGTCACTCCCCACTGACTGTGGCGCACATGTTGTATGTGTGTAGGTACATGAGGTTGTTCTGCGGGGGTTACGTTGAGGCTAGCGAGCGATGATCCTTCATCGTTGACTTTTACCTATTCGTTAGCTAGACCTTAGACTTACGTTTCAGTATTTTGTGCCTGTAGGGGCATGCTATCCCGGGCTGCTTTTGTATCGCACTTATATACTTATTTATGTTTTATCTTTCGCATGTTTAGATTTCTAAAGCACCTCGCATGTTTAGTTTTGTTAAAAAGTTTTAATTCCGCTGCATTTTTGGTACTTTGTATGTTTTACTTTTACGCTTTCGCGAGGGGTTTTACAGACATCCTCTTCATCCTCACAACTCATTTTACTGATTCCCAAATCCTCCATTTTTCCTTTTTCTTCAAAGCTTAAACTCAACATTTCGAGCTCTTCCCAAACCCGAATCAAGGTATGTTATACATTTTCGGAATCCTTGCGAAATTTTCAAGACATCTATCTCTTTCGATTTCGATTTTGTTCAACTTGAAAAAGAGACTGTTTTGTGTAATTTCCGTTTTAAGCTTCTAAAACCCGTTTTCTTTGTTGTAGGGGTTGGCTTAGAAGATCCAGAAGTTGATAGCTTTGTTATAGAAGAAGATTTTGGAGCATAATCGCTTTTGAGGTGACGATAATGAGAAACTCGGCCTTTATTGTTAAAATAGCATTTTCTTGATGTTAATGTGGAAGTTTCTGATTTTTATGATGCTTATTGTTGTTAAAGACTTAGAAACATGTTAGGGTTTGATCTTAGATGATATTCACATGATTGGTTTGGTGTTCATATGATTACTTGCTTATTTTCAGATTTCAAGTTCTTCAGACGAATACAAATTTTGTTCTTCATTTGTGTTTCGATGGTTCAAAAATCATGTTTGATATGTACTTGGGATTGTTATGGGATTATATGTGCTGGTAGGAGAGACTTGTGGCTTGAAATCATAGTGTAAAATCATTTGTCGAAAGTTTGAAGGATTTGTCAATGTGCAGGAAAATCGCGAAATCAGCCTGCCCGTGTAGGGGCGCAGGCTGCGCAATCTGGGCGCAGCTGCGCAATGCCCTTGCGCAGACTGCGCAATATGCCTGTAAATTCGTGTTGTTTAATTGTTTCGTGATTGTTTTGGGGACTTGTTTCCCAATTACTTAAGTGATGTTTATGTAGTGTTTATGAATATAATTACTTGGTTTCATATGTATGTTTAGGCTAAGTAAGTTTGGTCAAGCGATTAGCTAATTGCCTCATGTTGATCCTTTTCAATTGTTCGTTGTAAGGTTCCTTTGTAAGTTGTTTAACATGCTTAAGTATCATAGGTTGTGATGTTTAAGGTCATGGTTAATGGGTAGTTAGCAAGCAACGTTTTAGAATGTTGTTTCTTAGCTAAAGTTAGTATTCACTTAATGGTAATAGGTAGATAGTAAACAATGTTTAGAAGGTTGTTCCTCTTCCTAAGTTAATCTTATCCTAGGTTGTTAATGAGACCTAGTGGACCTAGTTAGATGTTTAGTGACCCTTAGACTTGTGGAAGGAAAGTCTTAGGTTGGTCATAATTGTTGTTGAACTTGGTTATCTCTTGCTTATGTGTGTTTGAGGTCCCCCGAGGATGGGCGGCACTATATTGGGTTCGGGAATGGAGAGAGGATAGAGACCCCCCGGTCGTGTAACCGAAAGGGAAACCGGCTCTCCCTCAACTTAGTTCCCGGGATCAATTAAGTGTTGGTTAGAAGTATAAGAGATAAGAACTAAGGATCTAGTTACTGTATTTGGATGCTATTGTATTGATGCGTATTAAGGTATGCCTTAAGCTGGCCTCTGAGCTTAATACGTGATCTAGTTGTCATATATAGGGGTATGCGTTGAGATGTCGCCTCTGAGCCCTATATGTGTATGGTTGTCGTGTCTGGGGTATGCGTTGAGATGTCGCCTCTGAGCCCAGACATGTTTATTTGTGATCGCGTCGGAACATTCCTTAAGTTGGCCTCTGAGTCTGACGAGTAGAGCAGTTGCACACCGGGTTAGCTAGGGTGTTAATGCCTTGCTCGGAGTGCAGATGTTGATGCTAGAACATGCCTTAAGCTGGCCTCTGAGTCTAGTGTCTCGTGATGTAGTAAAGAGACATGCCTTAAGTTGGCCTCTGAGTTCTTTACTTATTGGATGCTAGTCCATGCGTTGAGATGTCGCCTCTGAGTCTAGTGTCTTGTTGAGTAGCAGGTCTATGCCTTAAGTTGGCCTCTGAGTCATTGCTTGTGAATGTGAATTTGGTTTCTAGGTTATGCGTTAAGATGTCGCCTCTGAACCTTTATACTTGCTGAATATTTAGTATCTAGGTTATGTCTTAAGTTGACCGCTGAACCTTTATACTTGCTGAATTGCATCTGTTTGCCTAGTTTTGGTACAGTGTCAGGTGTAGTTGTTGATATTGATGGATATAGTGTATTGATTATAGTATTGTTCATCCAAGGCATTGGATGACTCCTTGGCTAGTTTCGTAAATGGTTTGGACTGAAAGACCCCCCGGCCGGGCAACAAGAAGGGAAACCGACTCTCCTTCCAAATAGTTTCCGAAGTTGGTTGAGAGCCTTGCATAGTAATTGCATGATGATTTGAGATTTAGATATTGAGATTTATATGCTTCACATGTTTGTATATGTTGGAGTATATTGTATGTTTATGTGTTACGTGTCGTTACAAAAGGTGGCTAGGAGAACTCTAGTCATTCCCCACTGATTGTGGCGTACATGTTTACATGTGTGTAGGTACATGGCAGGTGGTTGGCAGAGGGTTGCATGGAGCTAACGAGCGATGATCCTATTCATCCATTTTGACTTACACATTTGCGTTAGCTAGACTCTAGTTACATTTCAGTTTTGAGTGCCTGTAGAGATGTGCCATCCCAGGCTGTTTGTATATATTTTACTTTCAGTACTTAAACAGTTATACTTATCTATATTTCTGTTTATATTAGATGTTTCAGTTTCAGTTTTAATTCACCTCGTTTCTACGCATGTTAAAGTTTAAATTGCGCTTAAATTTTGGCATGTTTTGTATGCTTTATTTCCGCTGCGACGAGGGGTTTTACAGTTGGTATCAGAGCGTTATCGCTCCCGACGCACTCATGTAACCCCCAACCTTAACTTGACCATATAATCGAATAATGAATTAGAGATGGGGTAGATTTAAGGACTTCTTATTGTAGTCTGTTTGTGCATTGTTAGGGATACGTCTAACGGTTTACTCTTTTGTGATTGAAGAATGTGTTGGGGCTGGTGTCCTTGACAGTTAGTACAATGACTTACTAAATCTCTTTAAGGATCACAAGGGCATACTTTAGTATTATTATCAGTTGATCCACGTTTATCAATAACGGTTGGCTTGCTAGATAAGTTTGACGTTATTGTCATACGGATGGCGGTGATCAACTGATCCCTATACGTCACACCTATAGGACACGTTTGAGAGATGTGAAGGTATGAAAATACAGTCACATTTATGCCGGATATGACTAAACAGTTAGTCAGAGGTATTGACTATTAAATTAGTCAATAAGATGTTGAGATTATTATTTAATACGGATTAAATAATTTTAGCTAATACGGATTACATGATTAATTCGTAAAATTAAATATAAACGGTTATGTTTAATTAAATATTGAATTCGCGTATTAATATAAACAGTTATATTAATTTGGCCAATTATACAATATCGTATTTTGTCAGACCATTATTGATGTATCGACTACATTAATATCTGATAACATGTATACGATTTATAATAAATACCCGCGAATTATATTTTAGCAAAATGGGTCGAATCAAGCATTGGAATAAGGTAAGAGTGGAAAGCCCACTCCTACCTAAGACCGAATTCGGCCGGCCAGTGTTACAAAAGGAGAGGACTTCTCCTTTTGTCAGGTTACTCTTCTACTGGTAATTCATAATTTACAGTATTAGGGTTTTTGAGAGCATCCTTCTCCCAAAAACTCAGATCTCACATCTAAACTCACAAAAAAAACTCTCCCCATATTGCAAGGCAATTGGAGAGCCTTTCTAGCACACGTGGCATCGTCTCAAACAAAGTCTTGGGTGCAAGTTATAGGAGGGAATTTACTTTAATTCCTGTTCTTAGGCCAATTCAAGCAAGGACCCAAGGTTGTAATTCTTTTCATGTTTTAATTATCTTATGACTATAATCACAATTGTAAATTTCGTTATAATCCTTCATGTTCTAGGGCGAATACATGTTATATTCCTCACAAGTGGTATCAGAGCCAAGGCCACGAAATTTTTACTTTTGTGTTTTTCATAAGGTTTTAAAAATTGGAAATCGCGTTCTTTCGCCGTGTCGGTCGATCGACCCACTGTTGCGGTCGGTCGACTGACTCCTGCGTGTGTTCTCTGTTTCGGCAGTGTTCTTTTTGTGAGTAATCGATCTTGTTTTCGATTCTTATTTACAGTGTTGATTAATCGATATTTTTAGCAATATGTGAATCTTTGTTGTTGTTTAATTTTGATTTACACGTTTTAAATCAAAGATAAAAACTTGTTTTGGTTTTAAAGTGCAGCGATTTGCGTTTTCAGAAACTCGTTTTTCCGTTTGGTCGGTCGATCGACCTGGTTAATAGGTCGGTCGACCTTGGTGCTGTTACAGGAAGTCTTTTTAGACTGGCAGATGGTCGGTCGACCTCGAGGTGAGGTCGGTCGACCTCGTCTCTGTTACAGACGTTTTAATTTTCGAAAATAACCTGTTTTATTTTCTCTTGGCCAATAGTAATATACTATATACGGAAATAGTATATTAACTTTGGTGAAACGGTTCACTCTCGTATGATACATATTAGTTTAAAACGGTTTAAGATAATGGATTATAAATTTATTAAAATTGAAGTGATTAAAACGGTATAATCACATAATTTTAATCTCGTAAGGTGGTTTGGTAAAATTTATTAAACATAATAACAGTATTATGTCATGAATGAATTTTTTTTTAGTTGATGCATTTTATTTATCGTCTTGTGAATGCTTATGAATGCTTTCTATAACGTATTTAATTTTTTGCAAACGGTTGTAACTTAGTGTGGCCTTAGGAGATTGTGTTACCGTAATGATGGAACACGGTCTTGTTTGTAATTTTGAGATCTTGTATCTCCGTTTTGGTTTTTGCCATGTAATTACTTTTGTATTTAAATTAGAATGTAAATAGGATTATATTTGTAATTTAAATTAGTAATTTTGTGAAGACCAAAGACGGAGACCGGATGCTCACTCTCACTGCAAAGACAACCATGGAACATCAAGACAAGCTTCTAAGGTCCAACGGTGGATTCCAAGTTGTTTTTATGTTTATTTTGGTAGGATAGGCCACACTAAGACTTTTATTTACGTTTATTGCTTTTATTTTATGCTTTCATCGATAATAGCTTGCATCATAATCCGCCTAAAACCAAACCACCTATAACATGCCTGAAAACTGACCCATATAGAGGTTACGCGTTAGTTTTCTGTGACATACAGAAGTCACGTGTCACATGCAAAGCCATCACTTTATTTCATTCATTCACGTATATGCTAGATATTAGTTCACTTAAAATGGATAAATATAAGTTGATGGGGTCTTCCTCGTATAACCAAAAATTGAGACTAGTCTTTATAAATCAGACTCCCATGAATCCCTTCTTCGTCGGTAGGCATAATATGACCCCTTCTACGTCGGGTAAGTGGGAACAGATGATTTATTTTATTTCAACATTGTGGTCACTAGATACTATCTAGCAACTATGATGGACTAATAGATAGGATTTACGGAAATCTATCGACCAAGAGTTCCAACGGTGGAATTAGCCAAGTTGTAGGCTTATCAATATACGGAAATTGAGTCTTGGGATCGTTTATATAATTCTTGAGGGAGATCAATTATATAAATGCATGAGTCTACGAGTTTAAATTCAATTTAAAATATACTTAATTCACAACGATGAGTTGCTTATATGGTTTTGTTTTTATCTTCTTTTTAGTGTAGAACATGATCAATTTAAACTGCTGTATAACAAATGGCTGGTGAAGACCCAATGCCAAGTGCCAAGCTAGCACGAGAATCCTGGCTAAAAGCCTTCATGGACTCCATGAATCAGTCTACTAGACTGAGGAATGATGGGTCAAACTTCTCTGACTGGGAGGCAGCATTACGGAATGCTGCCATTGCTGACGGAAAGCTCAAGTACTTGACTGAGCCCATCCCGGCACACCCAAGAACTGGAGCTAGAGCTAACGAAGTTCGCGCTCATAGCGACTTCGTCATTGAAGCAGGTGCGATAAAGAACGTACTCATCTATGAAATGGAATCCAATTTGCAAAGACGCTTCATCTCCCATGGTGCAAACAAGATTTTCACCACGCTCACTAACGAATTCTCGAAAGCTCCGATAATCGTTTCTTATGAGCATACCTGTCGCTTCTTTGAGGCGAAACTCCAGAAGGGCCAAGCTGTTAGCCCACATATTCTCAACATGATTGAGAATATCGAGAAACTAGAGACCCTAAACTGCAAGATCAGTGAGAACATAATGGTTGATCGAATACTTCATTCGCTTCATGATGGCTTCGCCCTCTTTAGGGCCAACTATTACATGAATGACATGAAGAAGACTCCTCATGAGCTCCACTCCCTTCTCGTACAGACCGAGAAGTATCTGAAATTAAGTGGGAGCGTGAAGCAGGATGTTCTCATGATCTCCAGTAAGGGTAAGGGTAAGGGGAAAGCTAAAGCTCAGGGCGACCTAGCGGTAGGTAAGCCTAAGTTCAAGAAACCAGGATTTGCTAAGAGTGGGCCCGGTGAGTCGAGCAACTCACAGGGCAAGACAAAGAGTAAGGATACTAGCATGGAATGCCACCATTGCCACAAGACTGGGCAGTGGAGGCGCACATGCCCCGTGTATCGTGAGGACATTAAGGCAGGTCGCGTTATTCCTGTTGGTATGTCTTCTTCTTCTTCTTTTATTCACATGATTGAGATTAACCATGCAAGTTACGGAACTTGGGTACTAGATACTGGTTGTGGTTCTCATCTATGTAATCATGTGCAGGGCCTCCGAAACCAAGAACCCCTCATCAAGAGTGAGGTTGACCTGCGTGTCAGGAATGGAGCACGAGTTGCTGCAGTCTCGAGGGGAACATACGTGATCCAGCTTCCAAGTGGATTCGAGTTATCTTTGTGTAACTGTTATTATGTTCCTAGTTTATCCAAAAACATTATTTCAGTTTCTGCACTTGACAAACTTGGTTTTTCATTTGTAATAGAGAATAATAGCTGTATTTTCTCATTGCACAATATGATTTATGGCAAGGCAGTTTCCATGAATGTAATTTATGTTTTAGATCAAACCACCGAAATATTACATGTGAATAACAAAAGATTAAAGGTAGGTGACAAAGATCAAACTTACCTATGGCACTGCCGTATGGGACATATAAATGAGAAACGCGTAAAACAGCTCATACAGAATGGAGCTATCTCGGCCTTTGATTTTGAATCATATGGCACGTGTGAATCATGTCTCATCGGTAAGATGACTCGTATTTTCTTCGAAGGTGTTGGAATGCGCGCTGCTGACCTATTAGGACTCATACATACGGATGTATGTGGCCCTATGTCGATCAACGCACAGGAAGGCTATAGGTATTTCATCACTTTGACGGATGATTTGAGTAGATATGGCTATGTCTAGTTAATGAAACATAAAAGTGAATCCTTTGACAAGTTCAAAGAATACCAGAATCGGGTACAGAACCAACTGGGCAGAAAGATTAAAGCACTTCGGTCTGATCGTAGTGGCGAATATATTTCTCACGAGTTTGATCAACACCTTAAAGACTGTGGCATCGTCCTACAGTTGACTCCACCTGGAACACCACAATTAAATGGTGTGTCCGAACGGAGAAATCGTACTTTACTTGATATGGTTCGATCCATGATGAGTCACACCGTTGTGCCTGATTCATTGTAGGGCTATGCTCTTTTGTCAGCCGCTCTAATACTTAACCGAAGTCCGTCTAAAGCTGTTGACAAGACTCCATACGAGTTATGGAAGGGAACAGTCCCTAACTTGTCCTTTATTCGGGTTTGGGGCTGCGAGGCTTATGTCAAGTGGAGACACGAGGATAAGCTCGGCCCGCGATCTGTCAAAACATACTTTATAGGTTATCCAAAAGGAATTTTTGGTCATTACTTCTACTCGCCAACCGAACAACGTGTTTTTGTTGCGGCTAGTGCGACATTCTTAGAGAAAGAATTTCTCGAGAACAAGTCGAGTAATAGAACCTTCGATCTATCGGAGATTCAAGAACCAACTACTGAGCAACCATTGGAGGAAACAGTTCCTTCAACCGAGGCTGCGGTAGATATTCCTGAGGAACCTAGGAGGTCGGGAAGAGTCTCTATTCCTCCGGACAGATACATTGGTATGGTCGAGGAACATGACATAGATGACGTCTTACTCCTAGAGGGTAATGAACCCACAACCTATAAAGGTGCCATAACTAGTTCTGACTCAAAGCTATGGCTAGAAGCCATGCAATCCGAGATGGACTCCATGTATGAGAACAACGTGCGGGATCTTGTGGACCTACCTGCAAAGGCACGCCCCCTTCAATGCAAATGGCTTTACAAGATAAAGCATGCCGTGGAAGGACAACAAGATATCCACAAGGCAAGACTAGTTTCTAAAGGTTTCACCCACGTGCCAGGCTTGCACTATGATGAGATCTTTGCACCCGTAGTCATGTTGTGTTCCATTTAGATTATCTTAGCGATCGCCGCATTTCATGACTATGAAATCTGGCAAATGGACGTTAAAACCGCCTTCTTAAACGATTATTTGGAGGAAGAGTTGTTGTAACATCCCGCATTTTCGTCGTTTATATTTTAAAGGTTTTAATTATTTTACGGGATAAAATAATATTTTAATATTTAATGTTAAGTTAATTTAAAATAATTCGTAGGATCCGTCTTAAGAACCTTAAGTCCTTAAGACGAATACAAACTTGGTAAAGTTAAGTTCATCTTAAAAACCCGTTCAAGTATCCTAACCCGTTTCATTTAACACGGAAAGGACAACTCTTAAGCTCCTTAAAGTGATGTTAGTCGACATACTCCTTCCTTCCCAAACAATATCACTGTAAACCCATTTTCACATAAACCTCCATTAATATTCCCCTTCTTTTGCTTATTTCTTCATCATCCGTTCATCAAATCGAGGTAATAATAACATTTTCGGAATCCTCATCAAATTTGCAAGCCATCTATCACTTTCGTTTTTCAAATCCTTCACTTCGAATTTCGGACTGTTTTTGTAAGATTCGATTTTCGGTCCGTTAAACTTGTTTTTCGTGATGTAGGTGTGGGCTTGGACGACCCGGAAGTGGATAGCTTCATCTTAGAGGAAGATCTTTGAGTCGGATTGCTTTTGAGGTGACGATAATGAGAAAACTCGGCCTTATTGTGAATATTAGCAAGTTTTGATGTGTTCTTCTTAATGTGTCTGATTTTTGTTTAAGAATGATGTTTAATGGACTTAGTAACATGTTTAGGATTGTTCTTACTTGTGGAATTCATGCCTTGTTATTGTTTCACATGTTCTTAAGTATTTTCAGAAATTTCTTGTTTTGCGACGGATACAAATTATAATCATTTTGAGGATTGTTATGGGTTGAATTGCTGTTAGTTAGTGTTACATAGTGATTTGTGATGTTGAGTAGACTTTGCTTGTAGCGATTTTTAAGATTTGGTATCGATTTAATGGGTTTTGAAGTAGCTGGAAAACGCAATTTTTCGTATCAGGCTCTCTGAGCCGGTCGACCGACCGGCTGGGAGTCCTTTGTGTGTTTTTGCGGACTTTTGAGAACATAGGAATAGGGAACCCAGCCGGCAGACCGGCCGCCTGCCAGCCGGCTGGGGGTACTTTTTAGAGTATTGCGAATTTGAGAAGGCTAGGGAATTTGGGTTCCCAGCCGGCCGACCGGCTGCTTGCCGACCGGCTGGGAGTCCCTTTGTATTGTCGTTGTTTTAAAAAGAAGGAAGGCTGAGAGGATCACCAGCCGGCCGACCGGCTGCCTGCCGACCGGCTGGGGACCCCTGTTGCCTATTTTTGAATTGTAATTCGTTCATAACTTTTAATCGGTTGATCGGTTTTGATTGAAACTCGTTCCTTGCATCTTTGATATGTATTTGAGGTCCCCGGAGGATGGGCGACACTATATTGGGTTCGGGAATGGAGTGAGGATAGAGACCCCCCGGTCGGGTAACCGAAAGGGAAACCGGCTCTGCCTCATCTTAGTTCCCGGGGTCAATTAAGTGTTGTTTAGTGGTTTAAGAAGTTAGGACTATAGGTTAGTTTCTATCTTTGGTTGCTAATGATTAAGTTGGATGTCGCGTGGTGGGATATGTGTTAAGTTCACCTCTGGACCCACTACATGTTTTGTATGTCGCGTGATGGGATATGTGTTAAGCTCACCTTTGGACCCATTACGTGTTTTGCTTGTGGCGTGTCAGGATATGTGTTAAGCTCACCTCTGGACCTGACACGTGATCGGTTGTCGTACACGGGATATGTGTTAAGCTCGCCTCTGGACCCGTTGTGCGATAGCTGTGTATTGGGATATGTGTTAAGCTCACGTCTAGACCCAATACTTGTTTGCAGCATCGGGATATGTGTTAAGCTCACCTCTGGACCCTTTGCTTATGGATGTATGTTGGGATATGTGTTAAGCTCACCTCTGGACCCGATATTTGTTTGTAGTGGGATATGTGTTAAGCTCACCTCTAGACCCATTACTGAATTGTGATTAGGGATATGTGTTAAGCTCACCTCTGGACCCTTCTCTTGAATTGTATGTATAGGGATATGTGTTAAGTTCACCTCTGGACCCTTTACTTGAATTGCATGTTGGGATATGTGTTAAGCTCACCTCTGGACCCGACATTGTTTGGTAGTGGGATATGTGTTAAGTTCACCTCTAGACCCATTGCTAGTGTTTGTGTAATATCTGCTTGCCTAGAGTTTGGTACAGTGTCAGATATGCATGATGAAGTTGATGATCATATTGTTGGATTATAGTTTGTTCATCCAAGGCATTGGATGACTCTATGATCGGTTTCATAAATAGTTGGATTGAAAGACCCCCCGACTGGGTAAACAGTAGGGAAACCGGCTCTCCTTCCTAACGGTTTATGAAGTTGGTTGAGAGCCGTGCATCAGTATTGCATGATGGTATGAGAACAGTTGATGAGATGTTTATGCTTCACATGTTGATATATGTTGGAGTATTCTGTATTGCTTTACTTGTTACGTGTCGTTACAAAAGGTGGCTAGGAGAACTCTAGTCACTCCCCACTGATTGTGGCGTACATGTTTTCATGTATGTAGGTACATGCAGGTTGGATCGAGGTTCACTTGAGAGCTAGCGAGTGATGATCCTTTCATCATATGACTTACACGTTTATCGATTAGCCAGACTCTTAGTTTTTGATACAGTTATCTTTTGGTGCCTGTAGGGATGTTCATCCCAGGCTTTGTATTTATTTTGATTCCCGTACTTAGAACTGTTAAACTTATCTATTTTTTTTATATCAGTTTTCAGTTTCAGTTTCAGTTTTAATTCTTCTCGCATGTTGTTTATGTTTAAAAAGTTTAAATTCCGCTGCATTTTTAGTACTTTTGTATGTTTATATTTCCGCTTTCGCGAGGGGTTTTACAGTTGTACATGGTACAACCCGAGGGTTTTATTGATCCAGAACATCCTAAGAAGGTTTGCAAGCTTAAGTTTTCCATCTATGGACTTAAGCAAGCATCACGGAGTTGGAATCATCGCTTCGACCAAGTGATAAAAGAGAATGGTTTTATTCGATCAGTCGAGGAACCATGTGTCTATATCAAGTCGAGTGGGAGCAAGATTGTCTTCCTAGTACAATATGTTGATGACACTCTTGATTGGGAATGACATACCTCTCCTTTCTTCGGTTAAAGCATGGTTGAAAAACCATTTCCAGATGAAAGATCTGGGAGAGGCACTGATGCCCGTCGTTGAGGGTACCAAAGATAAAATTTATAATTCCTAACTTTAACAATAGATAGTGAAAGTCAAGGTCGAACCACAAGGAGGTGGGGAATGTTTATTGTTTTATGTTAGTGTTTAAAGTAACAATTTTGGGGGTTTGAATGGTTGTTTACTAAGTCTAAGGCAAAGAATAAAATAAACAAGTAATTAAAACTGAGAATAAAACTATATTAAAAGAGATGCTAGGATGTTTGGGTAATAAATAGCTAAGGCAATATAAATCATAAGGTCAACATGTATTGCAGTCGCGTAAGGGGTGTAACATATTCTTTCGGTCTATGGTACCTAATAGCTCCTTTCGGCCTGTGCTATTAATTCCTAGGTCTCACAATTATTGGGTGTCAACAATAAGGGTGATTCCTAAATCCTAGGTCACATACCTTTCAGTCTTGAGTAACCTAGCCGTCTTAAGGTGTAAACCAATGCCCTCCCCGTATCTTTCAATCTTGGGTAAGTCATTACTAACATCCTACAAGTCTCCTTTCAGTCTCATTGTAGGTTATTATGGTCAACAAAGTAACACGAAACAGAATACATACGCGAGTGGGTCGACCGACCGGCTAGCCCAGTCGGCCGACCACAGCCTTGGTCGACCGACCCATTATGTGGGTCGACCGACCACGGCCCTGCTACAGGTGGTCTCGGAACTTATACTACCTACGCATATTCATCCCCTACATCCTAACATATGTATTTAGCTACGCATGGTTATTGAAACAACGATAAAAACATGGATAAACATGGAGATCATAATGAGTATCAATCTAAACATGCAATCAATAATAAAACTTGAGATTCTATCTTAAGATAGAATACGATAATTATAACTATCAATAGGAAAACTGAAATTAAAGGAGAAATTACCGGAAATCGGAATTAAGATGAAAAGGAACGAACTTTATTGAATGCTTGAATGATTGAAGAACTAACTAAAGTGCTTGAGAATTATTGAAAGATTACAATTGACCTAAAGACTAAATAAAACTGAATGTAAAACTGAATTCGGAACTTGATAAAAGTGCTTGATAATAAATCCTAAACAAAAGGTTAACTTATATAGGGCGGAAATTAGGAGTTTCCTAAAGACCTAATCACTTCTTATGGACTTCCGAAAAGCTTCTGGGTCTGTGCTGAGGTCGGTCTGTTGGGGCTGGTGTCCTTGACAATTAAGTACAATGACTTATTAAATCTATTTAAGGATCACAAGGGCATACTTCTGTATTATTACCAGTTGATCCACGTTTATCAATAACGGTTGGCTTGCTAGATAAGTTTGACGTTATTGTCATACGGATGGCGGTGATCAACTGGTCCCTATACGTCACACCTATAGGACACGTTTGAGAGATGTGAAGGTATGAAAATACAGTCACATTTTGCCGGATACGACTAAACAGTTAGTCAGAGGTATTGACTAATAAATTAGTCAATAAGATGTTGAGATTATTATTTAATACGGATTAAATAATTTTAGCTAATACGGATTACAAGATTAATTCGTAAATTAAATATAAACGGTTATATTTAATTAAATATTGTATTCGCGTATTAATATAAACAGTTATATTAATTTGGGCAATTATATAATATCGTATTTTATCAGACCGTTATTAATATATCGACTGTATTAATATCTGATGACATGTTACGATTTATAATTACAAACCCGCGAATTATATTTAAGCAATTGGGTCGGATCTTGCATTGGAATAAGGTAAGAGTGGAAAGCCCACTCCTACCCTATGTCCAATTCGGCCGAAACAAGAGGCTACATAAGGAGAGTCCTTCTCCTTATGTAGACTACTCTTGTTGCACTGTTAAAATAATTCTCAAGAAAATTAGGGTTTGAGAGCACTCTTCTCCTATAACCCAGATCTCACATCTAAAACTCAAAAGGCTCTCCCGATATTGCAAGGCAGTTGGAGAGGATTTCTAGCACACGCGGCCACGTCTCATTCTAAGTCTTGGGTGCAAGTTATAGGAGGGAATTTGTGTTAATTCCTGTTCTTAGGCCTTTTGCGCGAGGACTAAAGGTTGTACTTCTTTTCTTATGCTTTTTAATCTTATGACGATATTCACGACTGTAATTTTCATTATAATCCTGCAATTAAAGGGCGAATACACGTTTTATTCCCCTCAAGTGGTATCAGAGCCTTAGGCCATGAAAATTTTACAATTGTGTCTTTCATAAGAATTAAAATTTTTAAAAAAAACCGTACAATCTGCCTAGGCACTCGATCGAGTACCTGTTGCACTCGATCGAGTGCCCTCGTACCAGGCCCCGTGCGTGAGTTTTGTGTGAGAAATCGATCTTGTTTTCGATTATAATTTGCATATTGTTAATTAATCGATATTTTTAGCAATATGTGAATCTTTTGTTGTTGTTTATTTATGATTTACACGTTTTAAATCCAAGTTATAAACTCGTTTTAGATTTAAAGTGCAGCGATTGCGTTTTAAAGAGTCACTCGATCGAGCCCCTGCTGCACTCGATCGAGTGACACTGGCACTCGATCGAGTGCCTCTGCTGCTCGGTCAAGTGCTCTTGTTTCGGGCTCCCTTTTCGAAAATAACTTGTTTTCTTATTTTCACATGGCTTAAAATAATATACTGTATACGGAAATAGTATATTATTTAGTGAAACGGTTCACCCTCGTTTGATACATATTGTTTTTAGAACAGTTTAAAACAATGGATTATATGTTTATTAAAATTGGTGATTAAAACGGTATAGTCACTTAATTTTAATCTTAAAAGGTGGTTTGGTATAAATTTATTAATCATAATAACAGTATTATGTCATGTATAAATTTTATTTAGTTGATGCATTTTATTTATCGTCTTGTGAATGCC
This sequence comes from Silene conica, assembly GCA_029255685.2. Lineage (NCBI taxonomy): Eukaryota > Viridiplantae > Streptophyta > Magnoliopsida > Caryophyllales > Caryophyllaceae > Silene > Silene conica. Next base: position 57,543,306 of record CM055317.2, read on the forward strand.
TTGAATGCTTTCAATAACGTATTTAATTTTTGCAAACGGTTGTAACTTAGTGTGGCCTTAGAAGATTGTGTCACCGTAATGAAGGGACACGATCTTGCTTGTAATTTTGAGATCTTGAATCTCCGTTTTGGGTTTTTGCCATGTAATTACTTTTGTATTTAAATTAGAATGTATCTAGGACTACTTTTGTAATTTAAATTAGTAATTTTGTGAAGACCAAAGAGAAGACGGAGACCGGATGCTCACTCCCGCTGCAAGGACCAAGATGGAACATCAAGACAAGCTTCTAGGGTCCAACAGTGGATTCCAAGTTGTTTTATGTTTATTTTGGTAGGATAGGCCACACTAGGACTTTTATTTACGTTTATTGCATTTATCTTTATGCTTTCATCGATAATAGCTTGCATCATATTCCGCCTAAAAACCAAACCACCTATATCATGCCTGAAAACTGACTCATGTAGAGGTCACGCGTTAGTTTTCTGTGACAATACAGATGTCACATGTCAATTGCAAAGCCATCACTTTATATAATTCATTCACGCAAATGCTAGTTTTTAGTTCACTTAAATATGGATAAATAAAAGTTGATGGGGTCTTCCTCGTATAACCAAAAATTGAGATTAGTCTTTATAAATCAGCCTCCCATGAATCCCTTCTTCGTCGGTAGGCATAATATGACCCCTTCTACGTCGGGTAAGTGGGAACAGATGATTTATTTTATCTCAACATCATGGTCACTCGATAATATCTAGTGACTGAGATGGACTAATAGATAGGATATACGGAAATCTATCGACCAAGAGTTCCAACGATTGGAATTAGCCAAACTGTGGGCTTATCAATATACGGAAATTGAGTCTTGGGATCGTTTATATAATTCTTGAGGGAGATCAATTATATAAATGCATGAGTCTACGAGTTTAAATTAAATTTAAATATAGACTTAAATCACAACAATAAGTTGCTTATATGGTTTTGTTTTATCTTCTTTTTCAGTGTAGAACACGTTCATTAAAACTGCTGTATAACTATAATGGCTGGTGAAGACCCAATGCCAAGTGCCAAGCTAGCACGTGAATCCTGGCTAAAGGCCTTCATGGACTCCATGAATCAGTCTACTAGACTGAGGAATGATGGGTCAAACTTCTCTGACTGGGAGGCAGCACTACGGAATGCTGCCATTGCTGACGGAAAGCTTAAGTATTTAACTGAGCCAATTCCGGCACACCCAGGAACTGGAGCTAGAGCTAACGATGTTCGCGCTCATAGCGACTTCGTCATGGAAGCGGGTGCGATAAAGAACGTACTCATCTATGCAATGGAATCCAATTTGCAAAGACGCTTCATAACCCATGGTGCAAACAAGATTTTCACCACGCTCACTAACGAATTCTCAAAGGCTCCGAGAATCGTTTCTTATGAGCATACCTGTCGCTTCTTTGAGGCGAAACTCCAGAAGGGCCAAGCTGTTAGCCCACATATTCTTCACATGATTGAGAATATCGAGAAACTGGAGGCCCTAAACTGCAAGATCAGTGAGAACATAATCGTTGATCGAATGCTTCATTCACTTCATGATGGGTTCGCCCTCTTTAGGGCCAACTATTACATGAATGACATGAAGAAGACTCCTCATGAGCTCCACTCCCTTCTCGTACAGACTGAGAAGGATCTGAAATTAAGTGGGAGCGTGAAGCAAGATGTTCTCATGATCTCCAGTAAGGGTAAGGGTAAGGGTAAGGCTAAAGCTCAGGGCGACCTAGCAGTAGGTAAGCCCAGGTTCAAGAAACCAGGATTTGCTAAGAGTGGGCCAGGTGAGTCAAGCAACTCACAGGGCAAGACAAAGAGCAAGGATACTAGCATGGAATGCCACCACTGCCACAAGACTGGGCATTGGAGGCGCTCATGCCCCGTGTATCGCGAGGACATTAAGGCAGGCCGTGTTACTCCTGTTGGTATGTCTTCTTCTTCTTTTATTCACATGATTGAGATTAACCATGCAAGTTGCGGAACTTGGGTACTTGATACTGGTTGTGGTTCTCATCTATGTTATCATGTGCAGGGCCTCCGAAACCAAGAACCCCTAATCAAGGGTGAGGTGGACCTGCGAGTCGGGAATGGAGCACGCGTTGCTGCAGTCTCGAAGGGAACATACGTGATCCAGCTTCCAAGTGGATTCGAGTTATTTTTATATAACTGTTATTATGTTCCTAGTTTATCCAAAAACATTATTTCAGTTTCTGCACTTGACAAACTCGGCTTTTCATTTGTAATAGAGAATAATAGCTGTATTTTCTCCTTACACAATATGATATATGGCAAGGAAGTTTCCATGAATGGAATTTATGTTTTAGATCAAACAACCGAGATATTACATGTGAATAATAAAAGATTAAAGGTAGGTGACAAAGATCAAACTTACTTATGGCATTGTCGTATGGGACACATAAATGAGAAACGCGTAAAACAGCTCATACAGAATGGAGCTATATCGCCCTTTGATTTCGAATCATATGGCACGTGTGAATCATGTCTCATCGGCAAAATGACTCGTATTTCCTTCAAAGGTGTTGGAATGCGCGCTGCCGACCTATTAGGACTCATACATACGGACGTATGTGGCCCTATGTCGATCAACGCACGAGAAGGATATAGGTATTTCATCACTTTCACGGATGATTTGAGTAGATATGGCTATGTCTACTTGATGAAACATAAAAGTGAATCCTTTGACAAGTTCAAAGAATACCAGAATCGGGTACAGAACCAGCTGGGTAGAAAGATTAAAACACTACGTTCGGATCGTGGTGGTGAGTATCTTTCACACGAGTTTGATCAACACCTTAAAGACTATGGGATCGTGCTACAGTTAACTCCACCTGGAACACCACAATTAAATGGTGTGTCCGAACGGAGAAATCGAACTTTACTTGATATGGTTCGATCCATGATGAGTCACACCGTCGTGCCTGATTCATTGTGGGGCTATGCTCTTTTGTCGGCCGCTCTAATACTTAACCGAAGTCCGTCTAAAGCTGTTGACAAGACTCCATACGAATTATGGAAGGGAACGGTCCCTAACTTGTCCTTTATTCGGGTTTGGGGCTGCGAGGCTTATGTCAAGTGGAGACACGAGGATAAGCTCGGCCCGCGATCGGTCAAGACATATTTTATAGGCTATCCAAAGGGAACTTTTGGTCATTACTTCTACTCGCCTACCGAACAACGTGTTTTTGTTGCGGCTAGTGCGACGTTCTTAGAGAAAGAATTCCTCGAGAACAAGTCGTGTAATAGAACCTTCGAGTTATCGGAGGTTCAAGAACCAACTACCGAGCAACCATTGGAGGAAACAGTTCCTTCAACCGAGGCTGCGGTAGATATCCCTGAGGAACCTAGGAGGTCGGGAAGAGTCTCTATTCCACCGGACAGATACATTGGTATGGTCGAGGAACATGATACAGATGACGTCTTACTCCTAGAGGGTAATGAACCCAAAACCTATAAAGGTGCCATGACTAGTTCTGACTCAAAGCTATGGCTAGAAGCCATGCAATCCGAGATGGACTCCATGTATGAGAACAACGTGTGGGATCTTGTGGACCTACCTGCAAAGGTACGTCCCCTTCAATGCAAATGGCTTTACAAGATAAAGCATGCCGTGGAAGGACAACAAGATATCCACAAGGCTAGACTAGTTGCTAAAGGTTTCACTCAAGTGCCAGGCTTGCACTATGATGAGATCTTTGGACCCGTAGTCATGCTACGTTCCATTCGGATTATCTTAGCGATCGCCGCATTTCATGATTATGAAATATGGCAAATGGACGTTAAAACCGCCTTCTTAAACGGTTATTTGGAGGAAGAGTTGTACATGGTACAACCCGAGGGTTTTATCGATACAGCACATCCTAAGAAAGTTTGCAAGCTTAAGCGTTCCATCTATGGACTTAAGCAAGCATCGCGGAGTTGGAATCATCGCTTCGACCAAGTGATAAAAGAGAATGGGTTCATTCGATCAGTCGAGGAACCATGTCTCTATATCAAGTCGACTGGGAGCAAGATTGTATTCCTAGTACTGTATGTCGACGACATACTCTTGATTGGGAACGACATACCTCTCTTATCTTCGGTTAAAGCATGGTTGAAAAACCATTTCCAGATGAAAGATCTGGGAGAGGCACAAAGAATTTTGGGCATCCGTATCTACAGGGATAGATCACGACGGATGTTGTCTCTCAGTCAAGAGTCTTATATAGATAAGATTCTGGAGAGATTCAGCATGACGAACTCCAAGAAGGGGTTCCTTCCTATGACTCCTGGGCTTCACTTGAGCAAGACTCAAGAAGCTAAGTCATTGGAAGAGAAAGAGCGCATGAGTCGGATTCCTTATGCTTCGGCAATAGGATCGATCATGTATGCCATGATATGCACACGTCCTGACGTTGCATATGCATTGAGTATGACAAGTCGATTCCAAGCTCATCCAGGTGAACAACACTGGATGGCCGTGAAAAACATTCTTAAGTACCTACGGAGGACTAAAGATTGGGGATTGACTTACGGAGGCGACTCGACGCTCTGCGCCACGGGTTACGCAGATGATAGCTTCCAAACGGATCGAGATGACTCGTAATCTCAGTCTGGATTCGTTTTTACTCTTAATGGCGCTGCTGTCAGCTGGAAAAGTTCTAAACAGAGTGTTACAGCAGATTCTACGACTGAGTCCGAGTACTATGCCGCCTCGGAAGCAGCTAAGGAAGCAATATGGATGCGTCAATTCTTACAAGGACTCTCGGTAGTACCTAGTTCGAATGACCCAATCACCGTTTATTGTGACAATAGCGGTGCCATCTTCCAAGCTAAGGAGCATAAGTCTAGCAGCAAGGCTAGGCATGTACAACGAAAAGCTCATCTAATCAGAGATTACGTGGAGCAAAAGGAGATTTTCATTGATAAGATCGCTACGGATGACAACATAGCTGATCCTCTCACAAAAGCATTACCACGTGATAAGCATGAAGGGCACATTCATTCCATGGGAATTGGATGTGTTCCTAAGTTGTAGTACTCCTTTATGAATTCATGTAATAATTCATTTTCTCGTGTACTCTATTCAACCTTATTGTTATGATATATAATTTTTTGTTTCTCATGTGGAATTGTACGCCAATTTTGAACACCACAAAGTGAACTGATTAACATTACATCGTTTTGGTCCTTGATTACCCACTTGAGCTGATAACTCAGGTAATCATTTTGTGACGTTGGTTGATGGTGGGTTCAACGAGCCATAAGTCACGCGGCTGACTGACCAATCACAAAGGCGAGTTATACGCATATCTCGTAGGACACCCCGTGACATCGTTATGGAGTCCTAAATGTTTTATAACATTGGGTGCCAGGTCGTGGATAGGACCTCCATAGTGTTCCTTAGAGTCGAGTCTTTTGACTTTCAACTGTCTCTTGAGATTAAGACAGATTTTGGGTAACTTTGGTTTCTTTCCCACGGTCACCGTAACAGGGGCCAAGAGGATTTTTTCTGGGTTATTTCATGCTGGGCGATATCGGCAGGATTCGAGTTGAGGGAAATATCCAAACCCTTATCAGGATTTTATCATTTCTCAGGGCCACTCGAGGAGTAGTAACTGAAATGAATGGCCATGCTCGAATACAGATTCGTTTTATCAGTTAAGTTACTCTCTAGTCGGATAAACCACTCTTGATACAGATCGCTTGTGAGATACGACCTTTGCGAATGCGGACTTGCAAATTGTCTTACATTGAGTGGGAGAAATTTTAAAAGGATATGAGATTCGGTTATCGCACCTACACTTGTACGGACAAGTGGGAGTTTGTTGGAGCTTGTGTCCTCCACATGTAGTGTGATAACGTCATTGAACATACCCTTGTACGGACAAGTGGGAGATTGTTGGGGCTGGTGTCCTTGACAATTAAGTACAATGACTTATTAAATCTCTTTAAGGATCACAAGGGCATACTTTTGTATTATTACCAGTTGATCCACGTTTATCAATAACGGTTGGCTTGCTAGATAAGTTTGACGTTATTGTCATACGGATGGCGGTGATCAACTGGTCCCTATACGTCACACCTATAGGACACGTTTGAGAGATGTGAAGGTATGAAAATACAGTCACATTTTGCCGGATACGACTAAACAGTTACTCAGAGGTATTGACTAATAAATTAGTCAATAAGATGTTGAGATTATTATTTAATACGGATTAAATAATTTTAGCTAATACGGATTACAAGATTAATTCGTAAATTAAATATAAACGGTTATATTTAATTAAATATTGTATTCGCGTATTAATATAAACAGTTATATTAATTTGGGCAATTATATAATATCGTATTTTATCAGACCGTTATTAATATATCGACTGTATTAATATCTGATGACATGTTACGATTTATAATTACAAACCCGCGAATTATATTTAAGCAATTGGGTCGGATCTTGCATTGGAATAAGGTAAGAGTGGAAAGCCCACTCCTACCCTATGTCCAATTCGGCCGAAACAAGAGGCTACATAAGGAGAGTCCTTCTCCTTATGTAGACTACTCTTGTTGCACTGTTAAAATAATTCTCAAGAAAATTAGGGTTTGAGAGCACTCTTCTCCTATAACCCAGATCTCACATCTAAAACTCAAAAGGCTCTCCCGATATTGAATGGTTGTTTACTAAGTCTAAGGCAAAGAATAAAATAAACAAGTAATTAAAACTGAGAATAAAACTATATTAAAAGAGATGCTAGGATGTTTGGGTAATAAATAGCTAAGGCAATATAAATCATAAGGTCAACATGTATTGCAGTCGCGTAAGGGGTGTAACATATTCTTTCGGTCTATGGTACCTAATAGCTCCTTTCGGCCTGTGCTATTAATTCCTAGGTCTCACAATTATTGGGTGTCAACAATAAGGGTGATTCCTAAATCCTAGGTCACATACCTTTCAGTCTTGAGTAACCTAGCCGTCTTAAGGTGTAAACCAATGCCCTCCCCGTATCTTTCAATCTTGGGTAAGTCATTACTAACATCCTACAAGTCTCCTTTCAGTCTCATTGTAGGTTATTATGGTCAACAAAGTAACACGAAACAGAATACATACGCGAGTGGGTCGACCGACCGGCTAGCCCAGTCGGCCGACCACAGCCTTGGTCGACCGACCCATTATGTGGGTCGACCGACCACGGCCCTGCTACAGGTGGTCTCGGAACTTATACTACCTACGCATATTCATCCCCTACATCCTAACATATGTATTTAGCTACGCATGGTTATTGAAACAACGATAAAAACATGGATAAACATGGAGATCATAATGAGTATCAATCTAAACATGCAATCAATAATAAAACTTGAGATTCTATCTTAAGATAGAATACGATAATTATAACTATCAATAGGAAAACTGAAATTAAAGGAGAAATTACCGGAAATCGGAATTAAGATGAAAAGGAACGAACTTTATTGAATGCTTGAATGATTGAAGAACTAACTAAAGTGCTTGAGAATTATTGAAAGATTACAATTGACCTAAAGACTAAATAAAACTGAATGTAAAACTGAATTCGGAACTTGATAAAAGTGCTTGATAATAAATCCTAAACAAAAGGTTAACTTATATAGGGCGGAAATTAGGAGTTTCCTAAAGACCTAATCACTTCTTATGGACTTCCGAAAAGCTTCTGGGTCTGTGCTGAGGTCGGTCTGTTGGGGCTGGTGTCCTTGACAATTAAGTACAATGACTTATTAAATCTATTTAAGGATCACAAGGGCATACTTCTGTATTATTACCAGTTGATCCACGTTTATCAATAACGGTTGGCTTGCTAGATAAGTTTGACGTTATTGTCATACGGATGGCGGTGATCAACTGGTCCCTATACGTCACACCTATAGGACACGTTTGAGAGATGTGAAGGTATGAAAATACAGTCACATTTTGCCGGATACGACTAAACAGTTAGTCAGAGGTATTGACTAATAAATTAGTCAATAAGATGTTGAGATTATTATTTAATACGGATTAAATAATTTTAGCTAATACGGATTACAAGATTAATTCGTAAATTAAATATAAACGGTTATATTTAATTAAATATTGTATTCGCGTATTAATATAAACAGTTATATTAATTTGGGCAATTATATAATATCGTATTTTATCAGACCGTTATTAATATATCGACTGTATTAATATCTGATGACATGTTACGATTTATAATTACAAACCCGCGAATTATATTTAAGCAATTGGGTCGGATCTTGCATTGGAATAAGGTAAGAGTGGAAAGCCCACTCCTACCCTATGTCCAATTCGGCCGAAACAAGAGGCTACATAAGGAGAGTCCTTCTCCTTATGTAGACTACTCTTGTTGCACTGTTAAAATAATTCTCAAGAAAATTAGGGTTTGAGAGCACTCTTCTCCTATAACCCAGATCTCACATCTAAAACTCAAAAGGCTCTCCCGATATTGCAAGGCAGTTGGAGAGGATTTCTAGCACACGCGGCCACGTCTCATTCTAAGTCTTGGGTGCAAGTTATAGGAGGGAATTTGTGTTAATTCCTGTTCTTAGGCCTTTTGCGCGAGGACTAAAGGTTGTACTTCTTTTCTTATGCTTTTTAATCTTATGACGATATTCACGACTGTAATTTTCATTATAATCCTGCAATTAAAGGGCGAATACACGTTTTATTCCCCTCACGGTCGACCTACTATGTGGGTCGGTCGACCTCTTTACGGGCTTCAGGGAAATTCTGGGCTTTCCAAAACAGAGATCTGGTCGGCCGACCCAAGTAGTAGGTCGGTCGACCCGTTCCCGTCTAAGATTGCTTTGATTCGTCGCGGTTTGACTTTTGGTACTTGATTAATGATTCCAGTTGACTTTCCTTCGTTCCTTAGTTATGCAAAATCTCGAGGTCATAAGCTTGGTGTAAAATTGTCCCCTTTCCGCATAAATCTGCAAAAGTGCATAAAAATACGAAAGTAGACAATTGTTAATATTATCAAAACTCATAATAATTGTATTATTAGTTTAGTAGTGTGTTTTTTTGTTTTTTGTTTTTTTTTTTTTTTTTTTTTGGTGAAATGTAAAAAATTATATTAAGCTCATAAGAAGGAAGGAAAGCCCTTCCTTAACAAGTCCCTTTACATCATAAGTTTATCAATCCAAGCCTTATCCCTAGGTGGGATATGGCCTTTACATCTATGCTCAATTTTCATACTAAGCTCATCTTTTATGGTTTTAAAGACTATCTCTGGTCTCATGAGTTTGTTATCCACCCTAACTTTGTTTCTTTGCATCCATATGTGGTACACATCAGCATTCAGAATAGCATGTAGTATACTTCTTTTCATCTTTGACCCTCTTCTGCTCATACTCCAGTCTTCAACCTGGCTACTTGGTATGTCCAGTCCAGTCCAGTGCCTGATATGTTGCAACATCATTGTGCTGTAAGGACAGCCAAAGAATAAGTGAGAGCTAAGTTCTGTTACAGATCCACAGATACAACATAAATCATCCTGAGCTATTCCATACTGAAACAGTTTGTCTTTTGTCTTGAATGCTTTGTGATGGTACATCCAGTTAATCATGACATGTTTCTTTGTTGTCCAAGCATTCCAAATCAACCCTGGCCAATGTAGTTCAGTGTTTTGAGGTCTTAGCTGCTCATAAACTTTGCTAATGGAGTAATGATTTAGCCCTGCAATCCCTTCTGTAGTCAAAGCAATGAGCATGTCTTTAATTTTGCATATTTTTTTCCAAGTCCAAGCAGCATCCTGAGGAGATGAATAAGACTGCCAATTCTGGCCCTTAATGTAAGTATGATTAACCCATTGCACCCAGAGCTTATCTGGTTTAGCATGGATCCACCATGCTAATATCCCTACTGCTGCCCTATTCCAGTAAGCATCATTTTTCAGGCCTAAACCCCCTTCTTTGAGGGGTCTGCAGGCGTTCTCCCATGCCACATGGGGCACCCTTTTGTAGTCTACCCCTCCATCCCACATGAAATTCCTACACATTGCCTCAATTTTGAGAGTTACTAAAGCTGGTAGGATGAAAATATATGCCCAGTAGTTGTGCAGGGTCTTCAGAACAACTTTGAGGAGTACTAATCTACCAGCATATGATAGTTTTCGAGCCCCTACTATTCTGACTCTTTCCATAACCTTATCTATGATTGGTTTGCAGTCCTTCTCATTCAGCTTAGTAGGTTTTATAGGTACACCAAGGTATCTGAAAGGTAAGGTGCCCTCAACACAACCAGCCACTTGGAAAATGTCTGCCTTTACTGAATCTTGCACCCCATTGAAGTAAACATTTGTCTTTGATGGGCTCATTTTCAGTCCTGATGCCTCTGAGAATGTTGCAAATGTTCTGAGGAGTATCATAATGGAATTTATATCTCCCTTACTGAATAAGAGAAGATCATCTGCAAACATCAAGTGGGAAAGCTTCATAGGGCCACAAAGAGGGTGATAATTGAAATTCATAGTGCCTGTTGTATGGTGCAACAGCCTTAAAAGGTATTCCATACACACTGTGAACAAGAGGGGGGATAAAGGGTCCCCTTGTCTAAGCCCTTCTTGCTAGGGAAGAAACCAAAAGTGTTCCCATTGAGTAGTTTAGTAGGTCTAATTAGTGATTAGAACATAGTTTGAGGAAACCGATTCTTGTACTAGCATACATCAAGTTTTGATCTTTTTAGGGTGTCTTGGGTGTATCTTGGAGGAGGTGTTCTATTTGAATACTAAGGAGGATCATCCTTGCCACGGTTTTTCGTCGAATTGTAAGTATTCGATTCCTATATTCCGCACATATATAAGCATGCATAAGATCTAAAACATTATAATTAAAATGTTAATTATCAACTTATTTAGTAAGACTAAAACATTAGGTTTTGAGACTATTTAAACCTAACATGTTTTGTGTAATTTCCATTTTAAGCTTCTAAAACCCGTTTTCTTTGTTGTAGGGGTTGACTTAGAAGATCCAGAAGTTGATAGCTTTGTTATAGAAAAAGATTTTGGAGCATAATCGCTTTTGAGGTGACGATAATAAGAAACTCGGCCTTTATTGTTAAAATAGCATTTTCTTGATGTTAATGTGGAAGTTTTTGATTTTTTATGCTTATTGTTGTTAAAGACTTAGAAACATGTTAGGGTTTGATCTTAGATTATATTCACATGATTGGTTTGGTGTTCATATGATTACTTGCTTATTTTCAGATTTCAAGTTCTTAAGACGAATACAAAGTTTGTTCTTCATTTGTGTTTCGATGGTTCAAAAATCATGTTTGATATGTACTTGGGATTGTTATGGGATTATATGTGCTGGTAGGATAGATTTGTGTCTTGAAATCATAGTGTAAAATCATTTGTCGAAAGTTTGAAGGATTTGTCAAAGTGTAGGAAAATCGCGAAATCAGCCTGCCCGTGTAGGGGCGTAGGCTGCGCAATCTGGGCGCAGCTGCGCAATGCCCTTGCGCAGGCTGCGCAATATGCCTGTAACTTCGTGTTGTTTAATTGTTTCGTGATTGTTTTGGGGACTTGTTTCCCAATTACTTAAGTGATGTTTATATAGTGTTTATGAATATAATTACTTGGTTTCATATGTATGTTTAGGCTAAGTAAGTTTGGTCAAGCGATTAGCTAATTGCCTCATGTTGATCCTTTTCAATTGTTCGTTGTAAGGTTCCTTTGTAAGTTGTTTAACATGCTTAAGTATCATAGGTTGTGATGTTTAAGGTCAAGGTTAATGGGTAGTTAGCAAGCAACGTTTTAGGATGTTGTTTCTTAGCTAAAGTTAATGGGTAGATAGTAAACAATGTTTAGAAGGTTGTTTCTCTTCCTAAGTTAATCTTATCCTAGGTTGTGAATGAGACCTAGTGGACCTAGTTAGATGTTTAGTGACCCTTAGACTTGTGGAAGGAAAGTCTTAGGTTGGTCATAATTGTTGTTGAACTTGGTTATCTCTTGCTTATGTGTGTTTGAGGTCCCCCGAGGATGGGCGGCACTATATTGGGTTCGGGAATGGAGAGAGGATAGAGACCCCCCGGTCGTGTAACCGAAAGGGAAACCGGCTCTCCCTCAACATAGTTCCCGGGATCAATTAAGTGTTGGTTAGAAGTATAAGAGATAAGAACTAAGGATCTAGTTACTATATTTGGATGCTATTGTATTGATGCGTATTAAGGTATGCCTTAAGCTGGCCTCTGAGCTTAATACGTGAGCTAGTTGTCATATATAGGGGTATGCGTTGAGATGTCGCCTCTGAGCCCTATATGTGTATGGTTGTCGTGTCTAGGGTATGCGTTGAGATGTCGCCTCTGAGCCCAGACATGTTTATTTGTGATCGCGTCGGAACATGCCTTAAGTTGGCCTCTGAGTCTGACGAGTAGAGCAGCTGCACAACGGGGTAGCTAGGGTGTTAATGCCATGCCCGGAGTGTAGATGTTGATGCTAGAACATGCCTTAAGCTGGCCTCTGAGTCTAGTGTCTTGTGATGTAGTAAAGGGACATGCCTTAAGTTGGCCTCTGAGTTCTTATTGGATGCTAGTCCATGCGTTGAGATGTCGCCTCTAAGTCTAGTGTCTTGTTGAGTAGCAGGTCTATGCCTTAAGTTGGCCTCTGAGTCCTTGCTTGTGAATGTGAATTTGGTATCTAGGTTATGCGTTAAGATGTCGCCTCTGAACCTTTATACTTGCTGAATATTTAGTATCTAGGTTATGTCTTAAGTTGACCGCTGAACCTTTATACTTGCTGAATTGCATCTGTTTGCCTAGTTTTGGTACAGTGTCAGGTGTAGTTGTTGATATTGATGGATATAGTGTATTGATTATAGTATTGTTCATCCAAGGCGTTGGATGACTCCTTGGCTAGTTTCGTAAATGGTTTGGACTGAAAGACCCCCCGGCCGGGCAACCGGAAGGGAAACCGGCTCTCCTTCCAAATAGTTTCCGAAGTTGGTTGAGAGCCTTGCATAGTAATTGCATGATGATTTGAGATTCAGATATTGAGATTTATATGCTTCACATGTTTGTATATGTTGGAGTATATTGTATGTTTATGTGTTACGTGTCGTTACAAAAGGTGGCTAGGAGAACTCTAGTCACTCCCCACTGATTGTGGCGTACTTGTTTACATGTATGTAGGTACATGGCAGGTGGTTGGCAGAGGGTTGCATGGAGCTAGCGAGCGATGATTCTATTCATCGATTTTGACTTACACATTTGCGTTAGCTAGACTCTAGTTACATTTCAGTTTTGAGTGCCTGTAGGGATGTGCCATCCCAGGCGGTTTGTATATATTTTACTTTCAGTACTTAAACAGTTATACTTATCTATATTTTTGTTTATATCAGATGTTTCAGTTTCAGTTTTAATTCACCTCGTTTTTACGCATGTTAAAGTTTAAATTCCGCTTAAATTTTGGCATGTTTTGTATGCTTTATTTCCGCTGCGACGAGGGGTTTTTACAGGATTGGCCGAATAATGTGTCGCGGATAAATTATCACAGTAACTTACTGGCGACTGTGGCTGAGTAATACCAAGTTCCTGCAAAACAGAGACAAGCCACAACATTTCGGACGTAGTGTCAGCGACGGCTCGAAATTCAGCCTCTGTAGTTGATCGAGACAGTGTCTTTGCTTCTTTGATGACCAGGAAATGAGATTGTTACTAAAATAGACCAAATAACCAGTATTAGACAAGTAATCGCCAGTGGTTCTCGCGTGATCTGCGTCACAGTATGCATGCAGTGTGAGGGGCGAGGAGTGACACAGTTGAATGCCAGATGCATTGTACCATTCAGATACCGTAGTAAGCGTTTTAGAGTAACCCAGTGACTGGCTGTCGGGTGGGTTAGGAACTAGGCTAGTTTGTTTACGGGAAAAGAAATGTCGGGGCGGGCCAGTGATATGTATTGTAGGCTGCCGATAGTAGCGCGGTAATTAGTGATGTTTTCAACTGGTTTGTCAGCCTCTCGAAGGAGGGGTGGGTGAGCAATCGTTGGAGTAGTTGATGGTGTACTTTCGTGCATCTTAAATTTATGCAGAAGATCCGATAGATATTTGGTTTGGTTTAAATGAAGGCCTGTTTTGGTGGGTGTTACTTCTATCCCAAGAAAGAAAGATAGGGGACCAAGGTCCTTAAGGGAAAACTTGTGAGAGATCTCATTGATAAATACTCGTATGTGGGCTGGTTTCGGACCGGTGACAACGATGTCATCGACATAGACTAGGACGAATAAGGTTGTGGTGGTATATTTTAGAATAAAAAGTGATGGGTCGGTTTATTGAGTTTTTGAAGTTAATCGATAAAAGGTATTTTTTGAGCTCGGTGTACCAAGCCCGATGGGCTTGTTTGAGGCCATATATGGCTTTATGTGGGTGACATACATAATCGGGTTTATCTGGGTCAATGAATCCTGGTGGTTGAGTCATAAATACGTAGTCGGTTAGGTTACCTTGTAAGAAGGCGTTGTTGACATCGAGTTGATGGAGGGCCCATTGTCGAGCCACAACAATTGAGAGAACAATACGAATTGTCGCTGGTTTAATGACGGGACTAAATGTTTCCGAGTAGTCAATACCCGGGCGTTGGTGAAAGCCTTTGGCGACTAGCCGGGCTTTGTATTGTTTTAGTGAACCATCCGGGTTATATTTCACGCGATATACCCATTTGCAACCTACAACATTTGGAGCGTGGGATCGAGGGACTAGGGTCCATGTGTGGTTTCGTAATAGAGCCTGGTGTTCGTCAAGCAGGGCAGTACGCCAACGGGAGTCGATAAGGGCTCGTTTAGTGGTGGTTGGAGTAACATGAGGAGAGGGTAGAGTCGCTGTTTTTGCATATTTTGGATTGGGTTTCACTATATTATTACATAACCGAGTTGTGACACGTGAGGGTGGTGGGGGTGGTGGTGGTGGTGTCGAGCTAGAGGTAGAGGAGGTAGGTTCGTGGCTTTGGGATGACAGCATGATAGTGGTGGTAGGGGGAGTTGTAAGGAGGTTCGTGGTAGTTGTCGAGGACCAGGCTGCATTGCAGTGCGTAGTGGGAGGTTGAGGAGGTGGTTGTGGTGGGTTAGGTGGCTGTTGTGGGGATTGTGGTGGTGTTGATTGATGGAGGAGTGGTATCGTCATTTCGCACCAACGGTCAGGGGTAGGCGAGTTGTGAGATGCGGTTTTGCTTAGAGTTGTGTAGAGATAGTTTTGTTCGACGAACCGAATGTGTCGGGCTGTGTAGAGTTTCGTGGAAATAGGGTCGTAACATAGATCCCTTTATGAATTTGAATATCCAACAAACACACACGGTGTAGATTTCGGGTCAAGTTTATGAGTGGTATAAGGTTTGAGCCACAGGTAACATAGACATCCAAACTGTTTTAGTTTATTGTAATTTGGGTTGTTGTTGAATAGAAGTTGATATGGTGTTTTGTTGTGTAAGGTGGGAGTGGGAAGGCGGTTAATAAGATACATTGCAGTTGCAAAAGCATATGGCCAGAATTTGGTTGGCATGTTAGCATGAGTGAGAAAAGCGAGACATGTTTCAACGACATGACGATGACATCTTTCGGCAAAACCATTGTATTCCGAGGTGTGAGGTGGTGAGGTAAGATGAGATATTTCACTGTCTAGTAGGGCTGGGTTTAATTTTCTATATTCACCCCCATTATCTGAATAAAAACGTTTAATCGGTTTTTGAAAATATTTTTCAACAATTACTTTGAATCGGTTAAATGTTGAGAATGTGTCAGATTTGTTTTTGATTGGGTATAACCAGAAATAGTGAGTAAAATGGTCCACAAAAATAACATAGTATTTGTAGGAGTCGTGAGATAAAATAGGTGAAGTCCAAACATCGGAAAAAATTAGGTCGAGTGGGGCAGCGGATGTGAGCGTGTTGTTATGAAAAGGTAATTTATGGCTTTTATTGATCAAGGATGAATTACAGTGTAAATAAGCGGAAATGCGAAAATTTAAAACAGAATTTAAATGCTTGAGAATCAAATTTGATGGGTGACCCAGTCGAGCATGACATAAGCTACTGGGATTCGTGCTGGTTGTTGTGTAGGCGTGAGGGCGAGTGGTTGGTGGTAGTCATTGGTAGACGCCATCCTTGAAATGTCCTAGAAGCATAATCTTACCCGAGGTTTGATCCTTAAAACAAAAAGACAAGGGTGAGAAACATGCTATTGCATTATTATCAGTGCAAAATTGGGAAACGGATAAAAGTTTACGAGCAATGGTGGGTACTACAAGGACATTATTGATGCGTGTCTATTTTATGATGTTTTTCATCTATTTTTACACGCATTTGGTCGCTCATTTACTATGTTTTAGCCCTTTTTTCCCAACAATTGTGCACTTTCGTATTTTTATGCTCTTTTGCAGATTTATGCGGAAAAGGGACGATTTTGCACCAAATTTATGCCCTCGGGATTTTTTATGACTAAGGACAAGAAGGAACGAAGCCTAGCGCACATTTCAAGGCCTGAAGATAGCTTTAACAAGCAAAGAATCGATCCACGACATTGCAGCCTCTTTCAAATGGCTATATCTCGAGTTCTAGAGCTGATAATGGAGTGATTCTAGTTGGAGGTGAAAGCTTATCCTCTTAGCTTTCCAACGCCGCAAGAATCGCTTGATTACGATAAGTAACGAAGAAATGGCAGCTGTTTTAAGATCGACGCGCGCTGCAGCCCCGACAACTGGGTCGACCGACCTACTATTTGGGTCGACCGACCACAGCACAGACCCAGAAGTTTCCGCGAAGCCCATTAAAGTGTTTAGGTCATTGGGAAACTCTTTATTTCCATCTATTTAAGCCGAATTTCGTGATTAGGGTTATTAATTCAGCTTTACCTATCAAATCTCACATCTAATTTTAGTTTTAATCTTTCCATAATCATCAAACACTTTTCTTTAGTTTCATATTTTGTTCTTCATCAATCTTTCAACATTAGTCAATAAAGCTTGTTCTTTTCCGCCTTAATCATTATTTCCGGTAATTTCTCTCTTAATTTATGTTTTATTATTATTAGTTTATAATTATTGCATACGGTTAAGTTAGAATCACAAGCCTTTATTTCTATTGCATGTTTAGATTGATGTTCTTTATAATTTCCATGTTTATTACTATTTTCATTATCGTTTCAATCTTCATGAGTAGCTAAATTTCATATGTTAGGATGTAGGGGATGAATATGCATAGGTAACGTAAATTCCGAGACCGACCTGTAGCAGAGCCGTGGTCGGCCGACTCAATTAATGGGTCGGTCGACCAAGGCGGTGGTCGGCCGACTGGAATAGCCGGTCGGTCGACCCACTCGCGTATAAATTCTGTTTCGTCTTTCTTTGTTGACTATAATACCCTACAATGAGACTGAAAGGAGACTTGTAGGATGTTAGTAATGACCTACCCAAGATTGAGAGATACGGGAAGGGCATTGGTTTACACCTTAAGACGGCTAGGTTACTCAAGACTGAAAGGTATGTGACCTAGAGTTTTGGAATCACCCTTATTGTTGACACCCAATAATTGTGAGACCTAGGAACTAATAGCATAGGCCGAAAGGAGCTATTAGGTACCATAGACCGAAAGGATACGTTACACCCCTTACGCGACTGCAATACATGTTGACCTTAGGATTTATATTATCTTAGCTATTTATTACCCAAACATCCTAACATCTCTTTTAATATAGTTTTAATCTCATCTTTATTTTCTTGTTTTATTTTTATCTTTGCTTTAGACTTAATAATCAACCCAATTAAAACTCCCAAAAAATTGTTACCTTAACATTAACACCAAACAATAAACATTCCCCACCTCCTTGTGGTTCGACCCTGACTTTCACTATCTATTGTTAAAGTTAGGAATTATAAATTTATCTTTGGTACCCTCAACGACGGGCATCAAATTTTGGCGCCGTTGCCGGGGAGGTGACGCCAGTGTTTATTGTTTTTTGTTTATGTTTTCCCTTTTTTCTTTCGCTGTCATGACCATCGCCCCTTTCCCACAACTCGAGCATGAACCTTTGTATTTCTATTGTGATAGATTAATCTCTTTCCTTTCTCAATTTGACTATCCTATTAGTATTGGGGAGGTTTGTCGTATCTTATATGATGGAGTTACTGTTAAAACCTTGATCGAGATTGAGAGAAATTGCGGATGGGAATTTTTAGACCTACCCTGTGAGAAGCAATGGGAGCTTCTCAAACACCTAATCTGAGCCGGTGCAGATACGGAGGGGTATGAGGGCATTGATATTAGTAACCCGGATATTCCTGTTGAGTGTGATCCTATCACACCCATTACTGAAGAGTCGCTCATTCTTAAGGATGAGAATGATAGGTTATTTGATTCCCTCTGCCTCCCCGTTGATGATACTGACTTGGATTTAGATACAGCTGATGAGTTAGAAATTTACCCCCCTACTGACCAACCTATTTCTGTAGGTGTTAGTGATGAACATGTTCCTAACATGTTTGAACCCTCGGTTGATGAACCTTGTTTTTTGCAGGATTCTTCTATTGACATTTCTGATGTTTTTAATAATATTAGTGAATGTTATGTACAAGGATCCTTTACAAAGGATCCTTCGGTGGCTTTGATGTGTTTTGAGGCATGTGCAGGTGAATCTCTTGCTCAGGAGGCTGATTTGGATGCTCCAGAAATTGCGACACTAGTGGTAGAGTCTATAGGCGGTAGGAAGAGAGATGTTCTCGATCGAGTAGTACCACTTACTCGATCAAATGATGTAGAGAACGAGGTCACTCAAGCAAGTGATCATTTGGCTAAAGAAAAGAGCCCTAAGAAGAAGAAACCCAGGAAGGTGTCGACCCACGACTTGGGAGTCGACAACTCCGGGAGATGGATGGCTAAAGCTGTGGATGATGACCCACCCATCTACATGGTGGAGAGAAACTCATCTACCCAAATCACCATAGCTGAAGGAGTAGCCTGTAGTCAGAGCCTTTGGTCAAAGAAACGCCGAATCCTTCGCGGATGACTTCTTCTTTTTGCTCGTTTCTGTTTTTCTTAAGACATTTTTTTTTTGTTTTGCTAAGACTTTCTAGCTTGCTTTCTTTAAGTTTTTAGGACAACTTTTTTGTGTTTGCATAGTTAAGACTTTTTGGACTTGTTTCTGGGATCTCGCGCATTTGTCGGGCGCATATTTATTGCTTTTTCAGGTTTTACGAAGAAACGAAGACCGCTGTGCAGCAGAGGGGTCGACCGACCTATCATATGGGTCGGTCGACCTAGTCCCTGTAAATGCTGGAATTCCTGTAGTCTGCAGGAAGGTCGGTCGACCTAAAATATAGGTCGGTCGACCTACCCGTCCGTCACAGCCTGTTCGTTTCTTCCTCGGGAATCGTGCAGCCGTCTTGGGTACTTGAGTGGCACTGCTAGCCACCAAAACCGCCCAGCGTGCGCTGGTTTGGGGAGGTTTTTCTCATACATCTATTAACCCAGTGATTTCTTTCCAGTTTTTCCTTAGTTTTTATTCTCTTTGCATCTTTCCTTTAATTTTCTGAAACCTTTATTTAGGCTAATGCACAATGGGGACATTGTGCGGGTTGGTTTGGGGAATGGTTTCGTGTCACATGCATTGCATTCTGTCACACGTTTATTGCATTTCCGTATTGCATTGTTCTTTTCTTTATTTTCCTTGCATATACAAGAAAAATACAAAAAAATGAAAAAATTCAAAAAAATTCCAAAAAAATGCACGTTTATTTTAGCATATAGGTCGAGTCGGAACGAAAGTATTTCAAGGATGATTTAGCTATCTTACATGTTTATGCCTTTACCTTGCCTTGTCAACTTGTTTTAGTATGAGAGTCTTTCGCATATCTACGAGTTTTTGTCAACTTGCATATCTTGAGACTTGACTTATACCTTGGCAACCAACTATACATTCTAAGTTTTAGAGCCTTATTCCTGGTTTCATTCTTAAACCAGTTGTCTAGGATGTGAGTAGTACTCCCCTTGGAACATGTTACATCAATATGCATAAACATGAATATGAATTGTTATATACTAGTTTTACTATCTCGTTTTGTGAGTCTTGATACGTGCATTTGGGATCCTTTTTCTCGTATTTACCCATAAGCTTCACATAGCCAAAATTGCCTTTTTATTCCCCCAAAACTACATCCCATACTCAGCCTACCCTTCCAAGCTAGTATTTGTGGTCTTTGGATTATTTTTTGAGGCATCTTGGTTTGTATGCTATCTTGAACAAAAAGAGAAAAGAAAGAAAGCAAGAAAGAAAAAAAAAAAAAAAAAAGAACAGAAAAATTCAGAAAAAGAAAGAAAGAAAAGAAAAACGAAAAAAAATCAAAACGTACAGGAAAGAAGTCGACCGACCACCTTCTTGGGTCGGCCGACCACCTGACAGCATCAGAATGAAAAAAAATCGTTCCAAAATCCCTTTCTTTTATATGTTATCACTCCCGTACCTCATTCAAAATATTTGGGAGTCCTTTCTTATATTCAATGTGAGAGTTGTGCCACAAAAAGAGCACTTTCTTAATTTTAAGAGTTGTGAAATATGTTGATGGAAACCGGTTCTACTAGCTTGGCTACTAACCCCACAAATCCAAAAACATCTTAACCACTTTTACCTTTTACCTCACATATCTTTCATTACCTCAATTGCATGTATCTGGGTCACTTAATAAGATTGTTATACAAAGTTGTAGAATTCTTGTTCATGTTAGATTGCAGGCATGTTTCCATGGATCGTAGTTAGGTGAGTGTCATGACAAATATACTTCTTTCTATCTTTTACATATACTCACCCTTTGCTTCATGAGTGTCTCGAGCGTACCGCGAGAGTCCATAGTATAAAGTCTCTATAGTCTCTAGTGTTGCAAGTTTGACGACACCATAACTCGTTTGCATGATTTATATACTTTCTCATTTTGTACTTGGCATTGGTTTAGGCTGGCATGTAAATTTCACTCTGAGATTGAAATCGTTCCATTAGTTAGGATCGAGTCTACTTCTTGCTTGAGGGCAAGCAAGGGTTTGGTTTGGGGAATTTGATGCGTGTCTATTTTATGATGTTTTTCATCTATTTTTACACGCATTTGGTCGCTCATTTACTATGTTTTAGCCCTTTTTTCCCAACAATTGTGCACTTTCGTATTTTTATGCTCTTTTGCAGATTTATGCGGAAAAGGGACGATTTTGCACCAAATTTATGCCCTCGGGAGTTTTTATGACTAAGGACAAGAAGGAACGAAGCCTAGCGCACATTTCAAGGCCTGAAGATAGCTTTAACAAGCAAAGAACCGATCCACGACATTGCAGCCTGTTTCAAATGGCTATATCTCGAGTTCTAGAGCTGATAATGGAGTGATTCTAGTTGGAGGTGAAAGCTTATCCTCTTAGCTTTCCAACGCCGCAAGAATCGCTTGATTACGATAAGTAACGAAGAAATGGCAGCTGTTTTAAGATCGACGCGCGCTGCAGCCCCGACAACTGGGTCGACCGACCTACTATTTGGGTCGACCGACCACAGCACAGACCCAGAAGTTTCCGCGAAGCCCATTAAAGTGTTTAGGTCATTGGGAAACTCTTTATTTCCATCTATTTAAGCCGAATTTCGTGATTAGGGTTATTAATTCTGCTTTACCTATCAAATCTCACATCTAGTTTTAGTTTTAATCTTTCCATAATCATCAAACACTTTTCTTTAGTTTCATATTTTGTTCTTCATCAATCTTTCAACATTAGTCAATAAAGCTTGTTCTTTTCCGCCTTAATCATTATTTCCGGTAATTTCTCTCTTAATTTATGTTTTATTATTATTAGTTTATAATTATTGCATACGGTTAAGTTAGAATCACAAGCCTTTATTTCTATTGCATGTTTAGATTGATGTTCTTTATAATTTCCATGTTTATTACTATTTTCATTATCGTTTCAATCTTCATGAGTAGCTAAATTTCATATGTTAGGATGTAGGGGATGAATATGCATAGGTAACGTAAATTCCGAGACCGACCTGTAGCAGAGCCGTGGTCGGCCGACTCAATTAATGGGTCGGTCGACCAAGGCGGTGGTCGGCCGACTGGAATAGCCGGTCGGTCAACCCACTCGCGTATGAATTCTGTTTCGTCTTTCTTTGTTGACTATAATACCCTACAATGAGACTGAAAGGAGACTTGTAGGATGTTAGTAATGACCTACCCAAGATTGAGAGATACGGGAAGGGCATTGGTTTACACCTTAAGACGGCTAGGTTACTCAGGCCCTGTTCTTTTCGGCTGAAACGAGCTGAATTGAATAAATTGGAGTAGAGCTTAATTGAACTAAATTGAGTGAAACTGAGGTGAAGTGAATTTAGTTGAATTAAAAGTTATTTTTGTGAAGAGATTAATTGAAAATAATTGATTGAACGTAAATAAAACTTAACGGAATACAACCAAACAAAATTGAAAGGAGCTGAAATTAAGCCAGAAAGAACAGGGCCTCAAGACTGAAAGGTATGTGACCTAGAGTTTAGGAATCACCCTTATTGTTGACACCCAATAATTGTGAGACCTAGGAACTAATAGCATAGGCCGAAAGGAGCTATTAGGTACCATAGACCGAAAGGATATGTTACACCCCTTACGCGACTGCAATACATGTTGACCTTAGGATTTATATTACCTTAGCTATTTATTACCCAAACATCCTAGCATCTCTTTTAATATAGTTTTAATCTCATCTTTATTTTCTTGTTTTATTTTTATCTTTGCTTTAGACTTAGTAATCAACCCAATTAAAACTCCCAAAAAATTGTTACCTTAACATTAACACCAAACAATAAACATTCCCCACCTCCTTGTGGTTCGACCCTGACTTTCACTATCTATTGTTAAAGTTAGGAATTATAAATTTATCTTTTGTACCCTCAACGACGGGCATCAATTATTAAAACAGAGAAGACCAGAATTAGAGGGAATAGTGAAAGAACTGTGGAGAGCGGATCCGTCACCGATTATGAGATCGTCTGGGCCTTCGTACGGGTTGTGTAGGGCTATATTTTCAAGATCGTTGATGACATGATTGGATGCTTCGCTGTCAATAAGGAACGCAGAGGACGAGTTTGATGGGGTGGTGGCAGTATGGGCGTAGGGTTGGTTACGAGTTGGTGGAGATGGGAAGCTAACATTGGGATAGTATTTCTTAAATATGGGACAATCACTAATCACATGGCCTTGTTGACAACAGTACTGGCAGCGGCCCTTGAAGGGGCGAGGGCCATTGGTTGTGGTCTGGGACTGGTTTTGAGAGGCAACAGAGTGGTGTGGGTGATGCGAGTTGTTGTTGTAGTTGTTGTTGGACTGGTTATAGCGGGTTTGGTTGGATGTGTAGCCGCGGTGAGCAGCGTGTGCAGAAAGTTTAAATGTGGTGGTGTCGGTTGTTTCACGATTGACAATTAATTCGTGTTGAATTAATCGTTGATGAAAAGCTTCGAATGATATCGGTGTGTCACGTGCCCGAATGGCATCTATGACATTTTTATACTTATCAGCGGGTAGGCCATTGATTATTTGAGCCGTGATGTCCTCGGCATCCATTGGTTTTCCAACATGGGCTTGTTGGGGGTACATGACTTGATTGTAAGCATGTATTCGGTAATGGTATTGTTTCCAAGGGTGAGGGGTGACGGAGGCGATCCTTGATTTGAAGGATATGCCCACGCGATGGATTAGCGTAGGTCGAAGCAAGGATTTGCCATGCTTCATGAGCGGTGTTGGCATCTAATATGATGGTAGAGATGGACTCGTGCGTGAAGAGTTTCGACAAGGGCAGCTAAGATGAGATTGTCTTGTTTGAACCGTGTGGCATATGCAGGGTTTGGTTCAGGTGTGGGATTCGGTGTGGAGTCAGTGGGAGGAGGGGTTACGGTTTGTGGTGGTGGTGGGTTCGTCCCATCGAGATATGAGAAAAGACCATATCCTCGAAGAAGACGAGTGAGTTGATACTGCCATGAACGGTATGTGGATGGGGTTAGTTTAATATAGTTGGGGAAAGGTTATGGAGATTAGTGGTTTTGTCGGTTCGTCGGTGTTGGGAATGCAATTGTTGTTGTTGTTGTTGGTCATGGTGATGGCATGAAATAGAACGAGAATAAAGAGGATTAATGGGGATCGTGATACCATGTAAGGTTTAGGTTATATTTTGAATACTTAAGATAAATTGTATTGATGTATATACAAGCTATTTATACGAAATACATGAGTGTGAACATATAAACAAACAAGGTAAGAATAATATACTATCCCTAAATATGTGGAGAGAATTATGGACACAATAATACTCTTTTGACTGGTTGCTAGCTATTTTCGGCAAAGGAATCATAATTCAAAGATTATGATTTTGGTTGGTCAACAAAACCATCATAACTAGACTTAAACCCGTGAAAATTGCACAGGTATGTTTTTTAAATCTTGTTATTACAAAAAGTATATAAATAATTAAAAGAATTTGTTATATTAAAAATAAATGTAGTATTTTTGCACTAAAAATAAAAATAAGGGATATTCTAGATGGTACCCCTCAATTTGGCAAAGATCAATAATTTTCCCGTCAACATTTTTGTAACCTATATATATATATATATATATATATATATATATATATATATATATATATATATATATATATATATATATATATATATATATATATATATATATATAGAGAGAGAGAGAGAGAGATTGCATCGTGTGAGGTTTATGATCTTAAATGAGAATTGAGGTCTCTTGTAGATCCAAATAAGAACCATTGGATCAACAAGAAGAACCATGAGATGATGCCACGTGGATAATGTACAATTTCAGCAAAAAAACCAAACACTACTCCAGTGGGGGTCGAACCCGCGACCACAGGTTCCAAATACCAAAAATCTAATGGTTCCATGCATTAAATACAATTTCTAGTTAGATTTAATCAAAAAAAAAAATGCCACCAGTAGGAGTCGAACGCAATACCTCCAGTTAGGTAGACTAATGCCTTAACCATTGTGCTACAACAACCTCATTGATAATAATCATATTTTACTTTATTTATACAGTTTTATACGAGGTCTTTGTTTTGAATTAACTTAACAAGTATACTTGTTTCGCATAAATTTCTTATTTATTCTTCTAGCCCCTTCTTTGGTTACCTTGTTAATGTGTTCTTCTCGAAAAAAAAATTTCGTAATTTTTTTTCTCGAAATGTTTTTTTTGGAATTTTTTTCTTCTCGAAATGTTTTTTGCTTAAATTTTTTTTTCTTTTTTTTTATCGAATTTTTTTATTTCATTTTTTTCGTAATATTGTTTTGAAGAATTCATGATATTGTATTGAGTAACCATTTCTCATCCCGTTTTAGCATATCCGGTCCCCAAAAAGGGGTTCACTCTTTCCCTCTTGGGTGTCTTTTGATTTTTTTCCCTATTTGAACGAATATAGGAAGGGAAGGGTTTAGGGTTGGATTAGGCCCTTTTCACACCTTTAAATACGTAGATACACATGGCTAAATGCGTAGATACACACCTTAAAATGTGTAGATACACATGGCTAAATGCGTAGGTACACACCTCTAAATGCATAGATACACATCGCTAAATGCGTAGATATACATGTCTAAATACGTAGATACACATGGCTAAATGCGTAGATACACATCTCTTAATGCGTAGATACACATGTCTAAATGCGTGGATACACATGTTTAAATACGTAGATACGCATGACTAAATGCATAGATACACATCTCTTAATGCGTTGATACACATGTCTAAATGCATAGATACACATGTCTAAATGCATAGATACACATCTCTAAATGCGTATATACACACCTTTAAGTGCGTAGATACACATGACAAAATGCGTAGATACACATGTCTAAATGCGTAGATACACATGTTTGAATGCGTAGATACACATGTCTAAATGCGTAGATACACATCTCTAAATGCATAGATACACATCTCTAAATGCGTAGATACACATGTCTAAATACGTAGATACACATGTCTTAATGCGTAGATACACATCTCTTAATGTGTAGATACACATGTCTAAATGAGTGGATACACATGTCTAAATGCGTAGATACACATCTCTAAATGCGTAGATACACACCTTTAAGTGCGTAGATACACATGTCTAAATGCGTAGATACACGTGTTTGAATGCGTAGATACACATGTCTAAATGCGTACATACACACCTCTAAATGCGTAGATACACATCTCTAAATGCATAGATACGCATGGCTAAATGCGTAGATACACATGTCTAAATGCGTAGATACACATGTCTAAATGCGTAGATACACATTTTTAAAAGCATAGATACACATGGCTAAATACATAGATACACATGGCTAAATGCGTAGATACACACCTTTAAATACGTAGATACACATGACTAAATGCGTAGATACACATGACTAAATGCGTAGATACACATGTCTAGTAGATACACACCTTTAAATACGTATATACACATGGCTAAATGCGTAAATACACATCTCTTAATGCGTAGATATACAACTTTAAATGCGTAGATACACATGGCTAAATGTCTAGATACACATGGCTAAATGTGTTGATACACATGGCTAAATGTGTAGATACATATGTCTAAATGCGTAGATACACCTTTAAATGCGTAGATACACATCTCAAAAAAAAAATTTCTCGAATTTTTTTCATTACAATAACACAAGTTATTCAATACAATATCACGGTTTCTCTAAAACAATATTACGAAAAGAAAAATGAAAAACAAAATCTTAAGAAAAAAAAATTTCGAGAAAAAAATTTCGAAAAAAAAATCTCGAAAACAAATTTGGAGAAAAAATAATTTCGGAAAAAATGTTTCGAGAAAAAAAAATTTGACAAAAAATAATTTCGGAAAAAAATTCCAAAACAAAAATTCGGAGAAAAGATTTTCGAAAAAAAATTTCGAAAAAACAATTTGAATCCCTAGGCAATTATTGTCTTCGAAAATATTTCCGTCTTAAATATTACACAATATCATATTAATCAACAAAGATGTTGTGGTCTATTGGTTTTGAAGTTGGCCTTTGAAATCTGAGGTCTGGTGTTCGAATCCCAACGGCAACAGGTTTTGATTTTTGTTTAGTAGAACAGCTTTGCGTGATAAATAGTAAAGAATACAATACTAATCAGCAATGACTTTGTGGTCTGTTGGTTAAGTTATTGGCTTTGGAACAGGAGGTTGTGGGTTCGACCCTTTAAAATGGCAATTTTGATTTTTGCTTAAATCTACATGTAGACCTCAATCCTCATTTAAGAGGTAGACCTCACTGGATCCTCGCTCTATATATATATATATATAAATATTAGGATCGAGATGGATATTGAGCCTAATAGAGTCCTTATGTCATGTGATAGTAAATGTCAAGTTTGGTTATGCGCCTAAGTAATCATTTAACGCCCAAAATTGAGTTTAATTGACGGTAAACAAAGTTTAGGGGTACACGTAGTGATAATGACAACAATTAGGGGTACCTTATATGTTTTAAAAAGTGTAGGGGTACCAGGTAGAAAGACAAAAAATTGAGGGATACCATGTAGAATATCCCTAAAAATAAAAATAAATGTAGTTTTTACTTGGTCTTATTATAAGCAAAATTGATTGTAATATTACACATTTGAATTTCGTTTGCAATACAAAATGTTTTGTTTGTATCGTCGAGTATTTTGTTTGCAACAACAAATACAAAGTATCATTTGCAATTCGCGTAAATGATTCATTAATGTCATTTGGTTGAATAGTTATAGTACGATATATACTTCTATTAGCTAAATTTGGGTTTTTACGCTGCCTTTTTTACTCAAATGATACACATAAATCCTAAAGGATTATTTAATTGGAATACTCCAAACTATATGCAATCTTCTCAAAATAATATAACCTTAAATTTAACTCGCATTATACTCAACTATTACGCCCGATTTCTTTTGATAGAATTACGATTTTTTAACCCACAGTACCATGTTAAAAGGTCTCACTTTTGTCACTTTCCTAATTTGTATTCATCTTCTTCCTCCAAACCTGTAACTTTTCCTCTCATCTCTCCCACAATTCCTCCCTTCTCATCTTCATTAATAAAGTACAACTAGCCTTAATAATTATTAATTAATCTAATCAATTACCTAAAGGTAGGGTTGTACAATGGGCCGGGCCGGGCCGGGTTGAAGAAAGTCAGCCCTGGCACGGCCCTAAAATAATATAGGGCTGGGCTGGGCCAAGCCATGAAAAGTCAGCCCTGGCCCAGCCTTATGGGGCTACTAGTTGTGTTTGTGGGTTGTATTTGGGTTAGTAGTGTTAGTTTTATTAGTGGGCTAGGCCGGGCTGGACTGGGTTGCATTTCACATAGGGCTGCGGATAGGTGACACCCGTCGTTGAGGGGTGCCAAAGATAAGATTTATAAAACCTCAGCTTAAACTAGATAGAGTAAGTCAATGGTTGAACCACAAGGAGACAAGGTTAATTATGTTTGCGAATTTAAAGTCTATTACAAGTAACCAAAAAGGGGGGTTGATTTAAGATTCGTACTAACAACTAAAAGAGCAAAATAAACAAGAGAATTAAAATAAGGTAAAAAGGAGATTAGGAATTTTGGTTCCCCATGGTTAAAACAAGGCAATGATAGGTAAAATAACCAAATAACACAATCCCAAAGAACAAAGAATAAACCTTTAGGTCAATATTCTACCCAATCCTTACGGTCTTAGGGTTCCTAGAAAAGCACTAAACTTTCGTTCATAGGGCAATCCCAAAGTTGTTGTTAAACTAATCCTAATAATCTTTCAATCTTAAGGATTAGTTCACCAACAACAATGGGGGATTGGTAATTCAATCATTAAACTATCAAAATCAAATCTTTACCATGGTTCACCTAATTATTAATCACAAGAATTAGCTATGCATGATTTTAACTATGAAATTAACAATAACAAGAACTAAGAACATCAAGGGAATCAACATAATTAAAGATGACAATAAAAGGGAAAACATGTATTGAGAAATAATAATAAGATGAACAACAAGATTAATTGAAAGGGAAAGATTAATTGTAGCAAACTTACAAACTTAATTGGAATTCAAGAACAAAGATTGAAACTTGGAAAGTATTCTCTAAAACTATGGAGTTTTCTCTAAACTAGGCTGCTTGACCTAATTTTCGTGCTTAGGTCTCCTTAAATAGGTTCTAATTACAAGATTAGGAGCAAAGCCCGTAATAAAAATCGCGGAAACACAGTCGCCTGGTCGGTCGACCTACTTTTTGGGTCGGTCGATCTCTTAATGACCTAATAACTTGATTGGGCTTTGCGGAAACTTCTGGGTCTGTGCTGAGGTCGGTCACCGTACTTTGTGGGTCGGTCAACCTAATGTCGGGACTGCAGCGCGCGTCGATCTTAAAAAAGCTGCCATTTCTTTGTTACTTATCGTAATCAAGCGATTCTTGCGGCGTTGGAAAGCTAAGAGGATAAGCTTTCACCTCCAACTGGAATCACTCCATTATCAGCTCTAGAACTCGAGATATAGCCATTTGAAACAGGCTGCAATATCGTGGATCGATTCTTTGTTTGTTAAAGCTATCTCCAGGCCTTGAAATGTGCGCTAGGCTTCGTTCCTTCTTGTCCTCAGTCATAAAAAATCCCGAGGGCATAAATTTGGTATAAAATCGTCCCTTTTCCGCATAGATCTTCAAAAGAGCATAAAAATACGAAAGTAGACAATTGTTGGGAAATAAATGCTAAAACATAGTAAATGAGCGACAAAATGCGTGTGAAAATAGATGTAAAACATCATAAAATAGGCACGCATCAATAGGGATGGGCTGACAAAATATGGCCCTGACCCAGGCTCTATTCGCTATCGGGCTGGGCTGGCCCAGTCGTAGCCCTGTGTGGGCTAGCAAAATTGGCCTACGTAACAGGGTCGTGCCGGGCCGGGCCTACTGGCCCGCTACGTTGTCCAGCTCTACCTAAATGTACCACTAAAATCAATAATGAAATCAAGTTTTCAAATCTCACAAACCATATCCCTGTCAGTAACCCTCATCAAAACCTCTAACCAACTACCATGTCGCCCCTCACAACCACACCGTCTTCCATTAACTCTCGCCTCTACTCTATCTCCTTGACCAATCTAGCCCATGTTTTCAACAACCATAACCAAGCCCATAATTCCAACGGTAATCACCATATGACCCATCAACAACTCCTCAATTAAACCCCTGAATATGGTGGGCTGGTTGGCATAAATTCCAGCTCTTACCACTTCACCACCGCAACAAGTGGTTCGAGGTGAAGTTGGTCGGCAGTAGAAATCACAGTTGAGAGTTCGATATTTATAGATGTTAACTGTTATAATAATAAGGTCTCGTAGCGTAAGCGAAAGTTAATGTATCATTTCGAATAGTGATATTGGTGGTGGCCGGTGAGCCCTAGTGGCTACTGGCTAGAGTGTACAGTTGGGAAGTTAATGGTTGTAGAGGGCTGGAAACAATGGAATGTTTAGTAAGAAAATGAAATAAAGAGGACGATGACGATTGTTGAGATTAATTGAGTTTTAGAGAATGGTTTACTTGTTAATAATGATAAAGGAGAAGAAGGTGATACTGAATAGTTTTTTAAGAGATGACCGGATAAATAGATAGCAGGTCACCCTATTCTATTACAAGAAAAGGAGTTAATAGTTGAGTAAATTCCGAAATAAAATGAAGTTTGTAGTATTTTGAGAAGATACGTCATAGTTTGGAGTATTCTTATTAAATAACTCAATTCTAAATTATACATCCCATTTGAAAACAATTATTCAGATTAGAAAAATAACGCATAGTTCGCCAAATTACGGGGTCTGATTAGTTGTAGCTGTTGGAACTGGTGTCCTCCACATGTAGTGTGATAACGTCATTGCACATACACTTGTACGGACAAGTGGGAGATTGTTGGGGCTGGTGTCCTTTACAGTTAGTACAATGACTTATTAAATCTCTTAAAGGATCACAAGGGCATACTTTAGTATTATTATCAGTTGATCCACGCTTATCAATAACGGTGGGCTTGCTAGATAAGTTCGACGTTATTGTCATACGGATGGCGGTGATCAACTGGTCCCTATAAGTCACACCTATAGGACACGTTTGAGAGATGTGAAGGTATGAAAATACAGTCACATTTATGCCGAATACGACTAAACAGTTAGTCAGAGGTATTGACTATAAAATTAGTCAATGAGATGTTGAGATAATTATTTAATACGGATTAAATAATTTTAGCTAATACGAATTACATGATTAATTCGTAAATTAAATATAAACGTTTATATTTGATTAAATGTTGAATTCGTGTATTAATATAAGCAGTTATATTAATTAAGCTAATTATACAATATCGTCATTTTCTTATCAGACCATTATTAATGTATCAACTGCACATTGTGACGAAGTAATACATTAGTATCTGATAACATGTATACGATTTATAATTAAAACCCGCGGATTACATTTTAGCAATTCGGGTCGAATCACGCATTAGAATAAGGTGAGAGTGGAAAGCCCACCCTCACCCTATGATATTTTCGGCCGAATAGAGTTACAAAAGGAGAGTAATTCTCCTTTTTTCGACTACTGGAATTCATATTCGAAAAACCTAGGGTTTTTGAGAGCATCTTTCTCCCAATAACCTAGATCTCACATCAAAACTCACAATAGCTCTCCCCATATTGCAAGGCAATCGGAGAGTATTTCTAGCACACGCGACATCGTCTCATATGGATCTTGGGTGCAAGTTATAGGAGGGAATCTCTGTTGATTCCTGTTCTTAGGCCTTTTTCGCTAAGACCTAAGGTTGTTCATTTATTCTTTTTCCGTTTCATGTTTTTCATTTTGTGATGATATTCACTTGTAAAATTTCGTTATAGTCCTATAATTTTAGGGTGAATATAACGAAATTCCCCACAAGTGGTATCAGAGCGAGGCCACGAAACTTTTACAATTGTGATTTTCATGAAATGTTTTAAATCGGAATTTTTAATCCGTTTGATGCTCTTGGCCGTGTGCCTTTTATGAGAAATCGATCTTGTTTTTCGATTTTGATTTGCATATTGTTAATTAATCGATATTTTTAGCAATATGTGAATCATTTGTTGTTATTTATTGTTGATTTACACGCATTAAATCGACAATAAATATGAGTTTTCATTTTAAAACTGCAACCCGTCGTTCGATCCAGCCTTGCTGTTACTCGATCGAGTGACATTGTTACTCGATCGAGTACGCTTTGGCTCGATCGAGCATTTTGGATTCTACGAACGAGCGAATTATTACTCGTTCGTAGTCTGCCTCGACAACCCGTCACTCGATCGAGCCTTGATGTACTTGATCGAGTGGCACTGTTACTCGATCGAGTACGCTTTGGCTTGATCGAGTATTTTTCTGGAAATTTTTCATTTTCTGAAAATTTTGGTTTTCTGGCAGATTGTTTTGACTCGATCGAGTACCGCTGTTACTCGATCGAGCAAACACGTCTCTGCCAGTGTTGTTTTTAATCCGTCACGGTTACTCGATCGAGTCACTAGGGTACTCGATCGAGCAACCACTGTTGGGGAATAAAGCATGTATTCGCCCCAAACTTGCAGGATTGTAATGAAACATACAATTGTGATTATAGTCATAAGTTAATTAAAAGCATGAAAAGGAAATCAACCTTTGGTCCTTTGTGCTTATGGCCTAAGAACAGGAATTAAAGTAAATTCCCTCCTATAACTTGCACCCAAGACTTGATTGAGATGATGCCGCGTGTGCTAGAAAATACTCTCCAATTGCCTTGCAATATGGGGAGAGCCTTTTGAGGTTTTAGATGTGAGATCTGAGTTTTGGGAAAAAGATGTTCTCAAAACCCTAATTATTCTTGAGATCTGTTTTTAATCAGTAAAACAATCAGTAGTCGTCCCACAAAAGGAGAAGTTCTCTCCTTTTGTAATACTTGGCCGGCCGAGATTGGTCTTGGGTAGGAGTGGGCTTTCCACTCTTACCTTATTCCAATGCATGATTCGACCCATTTTGCTAAAATATAATTTGCGGGTATTTATTATAAATCGCACACATGTTATCAGATATTAATACAGTCGATATATTAATAATGGTCTAATAAAATACGATATTGTATAATTACCCAAATTAATATAACTGTTTATATTAATACGCGAAATTAATATTTAATTAAATATAACTGCTTATATTTAATTTACGAATTAAACATGTAATCCGTATTAGCTAAAATTATTTAATCCGTATTAAATAATAATAATCTCAACATCTTATTGACTAATTTAATAGTCAATACCTCTGACTAACTGCTTAGTCATATCCGGCATAAATGTGACTGTATTTTCATACCTTCACATCTCTCAAACGTGTCCTATAGGTGTGACGTATAGGGACCAGTTGATCACCGCCATCCGTATGACAATAACGTCAAACTTATCTAGCAAGCCAACCGTTATTGATAAACGTGGATCAACTGATAATAATACAAAAGTATGCCCTTGTGATCCTTTAAGAGATTTAGTAAGTCATTGTACTAACTGTCAAGGACACCAGCCCCAGCAATCTCCCACTTGTCCGTACAAGGGTATGTGCAATGACGTTATCACACTACATGTGGAGGACACAAGTCTCCAACAAACTCCCACTTGTCCGTACAAGTGTAGGTGCGATAACCGAATCTCATATCCTTTTAAAATTTCTCCCACTCAATGTAAGACAATTTGCAAATCCGCATTCGCAAATGTCGTATCTCACAAGTGATCTGTATCAAGAGTGGTTTCCCCGACTAGAGAGTAACTTAACTGATAAAACGAATCTGTATTCGAGCATGGCCATGCATTTCAGTTACTACTCCTCGAGTGGCCCTGAGAAAAGATAAAATCCTGATAAGGGTTTGGATATTTCTCTCAACTCGAATCCTGCCGATATCGCGCAGCATGAAATAACCCAGAAAAAATCCTCTTGGCCCCTGTTACGGTGACCGTGGGAAAGAAACCAAAGTTACCCAAAATCTGCCTTAATCTCAAGAGACAGTTGAAAGTCAAAAGACTCGACTCTAAGGAACACTATGGAGGTCCTATCCACGACCCGGCACCCAATGTTATAAAACATTTAGGACTCCATAACGTTGTCACGGGGTGTCCTACGAGATATCCGTATAACTCGCCTTTGTGATTGGTCAGTCATCCACGTGACTTATGGCTCGTTGAACCCACCATCAACCAACGTCACAAAATGATTACCTGAGTTATCAGCTCAAGTGGGTAATCAAGGACCAAAACGATGTAATGTTAATCAGTTCACTTTGTGGTGTTCAAAATTGGCGTACAATTCCACATGAGAAACAAAACATTATATATCATAACAATAAGGTTGAATAGAGTACACGAGAAAATGAATTATTACATGAATTCATAAAAGAGTACTACAACTTAGGAACGCATCCAATTCCCATGGAATGAATGTGCCCTTCATGCTTATCACGTGGTAATGCTTTTGTGAGAGGATCAGCTATGTTGTCATCCGTAGCGATCTTATCAATGAAAATCTGCTTTTGCTCCACGTAATCTCTGATTAGATGAGCTTTCCGTTGTACATGCCTAGCCTTGTTGCTAGACTTATGCTCCTTAGCTTGGAAGATGGCACCTTTATTATCACAATAAACGGTGATTGGGTCATTCGAACTAGGCACTACTGATAGTCCTTGTAAGAATTGACGCATCCATATTGCTTCCTTAGCTGCTTCTGAGGCGGCATAGTACTCGGACTCAGTCGTAGAATCTGCTGTAACACTTTGTTTAGAACTTTTCCAGCTGACAGCAGCGCCATTAAGAGTAAAAACGAATCCAGACTGAGATTTCGAGTCATCTCGATCCGTTTGGAAGCTAGCATATGCGTAACCCGTGGCGCAGAGCGTCGAGTCGCCTCCGTAAGTCAATCCCCAATCTTTAGTCCTCCGTAGGTACTTAAGAATGTTTTTCACGGCCATCCAGTGTTGTTCACCTGGATGAGCTTGGAATCGACTTGTCATACTCAATGCATATGCAACGCCAGGACGTGTGCATATCATGGCATACATGATCGATCCTATTGCCGAAGCATAAGGAATCCGACTCATGCGCTCTTTCTCTTCTAATGACTTAGCTTCTTGAGTCTTGCTCAAGTGAAGCCCAGGAGTCATAGGAAGGAACCCTTTCTTGGAGTTCGTCATGCTGAATCTCTCTAGAATCTTATCTATATAAGACTCCTGACTAAGAGACAACATCCGTCGTGATCTATCCCTGTAGATACGGATGCCCAAAATTCTTTGTGCCTCTCCCAGATCTTTCATCTGGAAGTGGTTTTTCAACCATGCTTTAACCGAAGATAAGAGAGGTATGTCATGCATTCCCAATCAAGAGTATGTCATCGACATACAGTACTAGGAATACAATCTTGCTCCCACTCGACTTGATATAGAGACATGCTTCCTCGACTGATCGAATGAACCCATTCTCTTTTATCACTTGGTCGAAGCGATGATTCCAACTCCGCGATGCTTGCTTAAGTCCATAGATGGAACGCTTAAGCTTGCAAACTTTCTTAGGATGTGCTGGATCGATAAAACCCTCGGGTTGTACCATGTACAACTCTTCCTCCAAATAACCGTTTAAGAAGGCGGTTTTAACGTCCATTTGCCATATTTCATAGTCATGAAATGCGGCGATCGCTAAGATAATCCGAATGGAACGTAGCATGACTACGGGTGCAAAGATCTCATCGTAGTGCAAGCCTGGCACTTGGGTGAAACCTTTAGCAACTAGTCTTGCCTTGTGGATGTCTTGTTGTCCTTCCACGGCATGCTTTATCTTGTAAAGCCATTTGCATTGAAGGGGACGTACCTTTGCAGGTAGGTCCATAAGATCCCACACGTTGTTCTCATACATGGAGTCCATCTCGGATTGCATGGCTTCTAGCCATAGCTTTGAGTCAGAACTGGTCATGGCACCTTTATAGGTTGTGGGTTTGTTACCCTCTAGGAGTAAGACGTCATCTGTATCATGTTCCTCGACCATACCAATGTATCTGTCCGGAGGAATAGAGACTCTTCCTGACCTCCTAGGTTCCTCAGGGATATCTACCGCAGCCTCGGTTGAAGGAACTGTTTCCTCTAATGGTTGCTCGGTAGTTGGTTCTTGAACCTCCGATAACTCGAAGGTTCTATTACTCGACTTGTTCTCGAGAAATTCTTTCTCTAAGAACGTCGCACTAGCCGCAACAAAAACACGTTGTTCGGTAGGCGAGTAGAAGTAATGACCAAAAGTTCCCTTTGGATAGCCTATAAAGTATGTCTTGACTGATCGCGGGCCGAGCTTATCCTCGTGTCTCCACTTGACATAAGCCTCGCAGCCCCAAACCCGAATAAAGGACAAGTTAGGGACCGTTCCCTTCCATAATTCGTATGGAGTCTTGTCAACAGCTTTAGACGGACTTCGGTTAAGTATTAGAGCGGCCGACAAAAGAGCATAGCCCCATAATGAATCAGGCACAACGGTGTGACTCATCATGGATCGAACCATATCAAGTAAAGTTCGATTTCTCCGTTCGGACACGCCATTTAATTGTGGTGTTCCAGGTGGAGTCAACTGTAGCACGATGCCACAGTCTTTAAGGTGTTGATCAAACTCGTGTGAAAGATACTCACCACCACGATCCGAACGTAGTGCTTTAATCTTTCTACCCAGCTGGTTCTGTACCCGATTCTGGTATTCTTTGAACTTGTCAAAGGATTCACTTTTGTGCTTCATTAAGTAGACATAGCCATATCTACTCAAATCATCCGTGAAAGTGATGAAATACCTATAGCCCTCTCGTGCGTTGATCGACATAGGCCCACATACATCCGTATGTATGAGTCCTAATAGGTCGGCAGCGCGCATTCCAACACCTTTGAAGGAAATACGAGTCATCTTGCCGATGAGACATGATTCACACGTGCCATATGATTCGAAATCAAAGGGCGATATAGCTCCATTCTGTATGAGCTGTTTTACGCGTTTCTCATTTATGTGTCCCATACGACAATGCCATAGGTAAGTTTGATCTTTGTCACCTACCTTTAATCTCTTGTTATTCACATGTAATATCTCGGTAGTTTGATCTAAAACATAAATTCCATTCATGGAAACTGCCTTGCCATATATCATATTGTGTAAGGAGAAAATACAGCTATTATTCTCTATTACAAATGAAAAGCCGAGTTTGTCAAGTGCAGAAACTGAAATAATGTTTTTGGACAAACTAGGAACATAATAACAGTTATATAAAAATAACTCGAATCCACTTGGAAGCTGGATTACGTATGTTCCCTTCGAGACTGCAGCCACACGTGCTCCATTCCCGACACGCAGGTCCACCTCACCCTTGATTAGGGGTTCTTGGTTTCGGAGGCCCTGCACATGATTACATAGATAAGAACCACAACCAGTATCAAGTACCCAAGTTCCGCAACTTGCATGGTTAATCTCAATCATGTGAATAAAAGAAGAAGAAGACATACCAACAGGAGTAACACGGCCTGCTTTAATGTCCTCGCGATACACGGGGCATGAGCGCCTCCAATGCCCAGTCTTGTGGCAGTGGTGGCATTCCATGCTAGTATCCTTGCTCTTAGTCTTGCCCTGTGAGTTGCTCGACTCACCTGGCCCACTCTTAGTAAATCCTGGTTTCTTGAACCTGGGCTTACCTACTGCTAGGTCGCCCTGAGCTTTAGCCTTCCCTTTACCCTTTCCCTTACTGGAGATCATGAGAACATCCTGCTTCATGCTCCCACTTAATTTCAGATCCTTCTCAGTCTGTACGAGAAGGGAATGGAGCTCATGAGAAGTCTTGTTCATGTCATTCATGTAATAGTTGGCCCTAAAGAGGGCGAACCCATCATGAAGTGGATGAAGCATTCGATCAACGATTATGTTCTCACTGATCTTGCAGTTTAGGGTCTCCAGTTTCTCAATATTCTCAATCATGTGAAGAATATGTGGGCTAACAGCTTGGCCCTTCTGGAGTTTCGCCTCAAAGAAGCGACAGGTATGCTCATAAGAAACGATTCTCGGAGCCTTTGAGAATTCGTTAGTGAGCGTGGTGAAAATCTTGTTTGCACCATGGGTTATGAAGCGTCTTTGCAAATTGGATTCCATTGCATAGATGAGTACGTTCTTTATCGCACCCGCTTCCATGACGAAGTCGCTATGAGCGCGAACTTCGTTAGCTCTAGCTCCAGTTCCTGGGTGTGGCGGAATGGGCTCAGTTAAGTACTTGAGCTTTCCGTCAGCAATGGCAGCATTCCGTAGTGCTGCCTCCCAGTCAGAGAAGTTTGACCCATCATTCCTCAGTCTTGTGGACTGATTCATGGAGTCCATGAAGGCTTTTAGCCAGGATTCACGTGCTAGCTTGGCACTTGGCATTGGGTCTTCACCAGCCATTTAGTTATACAGCAGTTTAATTGAACGTGTTCTAGACTGAAAAGAAGATAAAACAAAACCATATAAGCAACTCATTGTTGTGATTTAAGTCTATATTAAATTGAATTTAAACTCGTAGACTCATGCATTTATATAATTGATCTCCCTCAAGAATTATATAAACGATCCCAAGACTCAATTCCGTATATTGATAAGCCCACAGTTTGGCTAATTCCAATCGTTGGAACTCTTGGTCGATAGATTTCCGTATATCCTATCTATTAGTCCATCTCAGTCACTAGATATTATCGAGTGACCATGATGTTGAGATAAAATAAATCATCTGTTCCCACTTACCCGACGTAGAAGGGGTCATATTATGCCTACCGACGAAGAAGGGATTCAAAGGAGGCTGATTTATAAAGACTAGTCTCAATTTTTTGGTATACGAGGAAGACCCCATCAACTTTTATTTATTCATATTAAGTGAACTAATATCTAGCATATGCGTGAATGAATTAAATAAAGTGATGGCTTTGCAATTGACATGTGACATCTGTATTGTCACAGAAAACTAACGCGTAACCTCTACATGAGTCAGTTTTCAGGCATGATATAGGTGGTTTGGTTTTAGGCGGAATATGATGCAAGCTATTATCGATGAAAGCATAAAATGAAAGCAATAAACGTAAATAAAAAGTCCTAGTGTGGCCTATCCTACCAAAAGAAACATAAAACAACTTGGAATCCACCGTTGGACCCTAGAAGCTTGTCTTGATGTTCCATCTTGGTCCTTGCAGCGGGGGTGAGCATCCGGTCTCCGTCTTTGGTCTTCACAAAATTACTAATTTAAATTACAAATATAACCCTATTTACATTCTAATTTAAATACAAAAGTAATTACATGGCAAAAACCCAAAATGGAGATTCAAGATCTCAAAATTACAAGCAAGATTGTGTCCCATCATTACGGTGACACAATCTTCTAAGGCTACACTAAGTTACAACCGTTTGAAAAAATTAAATATGTTATTGAAAGCATTCACAAGGCATTCAACAAGACGATAAATAAAATGCATCAACTAAAACAAAATTCATTCATGACATAATACTGTTATTATGATTAACAAATTTTTACCAAACCACCTTTTAGGATTAAAATTATGTGATTATACCGTTTTAACCACTTTAATTTTAATAAGTTTATAATCCTATTATTTTAAACCGTTTTAAAATAATATGTATCAAACGAGGGTGAACCGTTTCACGAAATTAATAATATACTATTTCCGTATATAGTATATTACTAAAGGCCATGTGAAAATAAA
Source organism: Silene conica (assembly GCA_029255685.2). Classification (NCBI taxonomy): domain Eukaryota; kingdom Viridiplantae; phylum Streptophyta; class Magnoliopsida; order Caryophyllales; family Caryophyllaceae; genus Silene; species Silene conica. The sequence goes on from CM055317.2 coordinate 57,583,203, forward strand.
ACATGTTATTTTCGAATATAAAAAAAAACGAGTCTGTTACAGGGGTGGTCCACCGACCCAATAAACAGGTCTACCGACCACCTGGCGAAAAAAAAAAAAAAAATTTTTTTAAAGCAGAATGGTCGACCGACCCGAAAAACATGTCGACCGACCACAAAACACGAAACCGAGTTTCTGAACACGATTTCTCACAAAAGATAAACTGTCGAAACAGAAAAACACGCAGGAGGCGGTCGACCGACCGCAACGGGGGGTCGATCGACCGACTTAGCGGCAGAAGACGATTTTTCAGGTTTTAAAACTTACGAAAAACACAAAGGTAAAATTTTCATGGCCTGGCTCTGTTACCACTTGTTGGGGAATAAAGCATGTATTCGCCCCAAACTTGCAGGATTATAATGAAACATACAATTGTGATTATAGTCATAAGTTAATTAAAAGCATGAAAAAGAAATCAACCTTTGGTCCTTTGTGCTTATGGCCTAAGAACAGGAATTAAAGTAAATTCCCTCCTATAACTTGCACCCAAGACTTGATTGAGATGATGCCGCGTGTGCTAGAAAATACTCTCCAATTGCCTTGCAATATGGGGAGAGCCTTTTGAGGTTTTAGATGTGAGATCTGAGTTTTGGGAAAAAGATGTTTTCAAAACCCTAATTATTCTTGAGATCTGTTTTTAATCAGTAAAACAATCAGTAGTCGTCCCACAAAAGGAGAAGTTCTCTCCTTTTGTAATACTTGGCCGGCCGAGATTGGTCTTGGGTAGGAGTGGGCTTTCCACTCTTACCTTATTCCAATGCATGATTCGACCCATTTTGCTAAAATATAATTTGCGGGTATTTATTATAAATCGCACACATGTTATCAGATATTAATACAGTCGATATATTAATAATGGTCTGATAAAATACGATATTGTATAATTACCCAAATTAATATAACTGTTTATATTAATGCGCGAAATTAATATTTAATTAAATATAACTGCTTATATTTAATTTACGAATTAAACATGTAATCCGTATTAGCTAAAATTATTTAATCCGTATTAAATAATAATAATCTCAACATCTTATTCACTAATTTAATAGTCAATACCTCTGACTAACTGCTTAGTCATATCCGGCATAAATGTGACTGTATTTTCATACCTTCACATCTCTCAAACGTGTCCTATAGGTGTGACGTATAGGGACCAGTTGATCACCGCCATCCGTATGACAATAACGTCAAACTTATCTAGCAAGCCAACCGTTATTGATAAACGTGGATCAACTGATAATAATACAAAAGTATGCCCTTGTGATCCTTTAAGAGATTTAGTAAGTCATTGTACTAACTGTCAAGGACACCAGCCCCAGCAATCTCCCACTTGTCCGTACAAGGGTAGGTGCAATGACGTTATCACACTACATGTGGAGGACACAAGTCTCCAACAACCCTGTTTGGCAGGATCTCGAAAATAAAAATAAAAAAATTGTTTTCTTTTGGCCAATGGTAATATACTATATACGGATATAGTGTATTAACATTTGTGAAACGGTTCACACTCGATAGATACATATTGTTTTAAAGCGGTTTAAAATGATGGATTATAAGATTATTAAGATTAATGTGAATAAAACAGTTTAATCACATAATTTTAATCCCGTAAGGTGGTTTGGTAAAATTTATTAAACATAATTACGGAATCATGTCACGAATGAATTTGTTTTAGTTGATGCATTTTATTTATCGTATGTTGAATGCCATTGAATGTCTTTATAACGTATTTAATTTTTGCAAACGGTTGTAACTTAGTGTGGCCTTAGTAGATTGTGTTTCCGAAATGATGGAACATAGTCTTGGTTGTAATTTTGAGATCTCGCATCTCCGTTTTGTTTTTCCCTTGTAATTACTTTTGTATTTAAATTAGAATGTAAAATAGGTTTATATTTGTAAAATAAATTTGTAATTTTGAGAAGACCAAAGACGGAGATCGGATGCTCACTCCCACTGCAAGACCAAGATGGAACATCAAGACAAGCTTCTCGGGTCCAACGGTGGATTCCAAAGTTGGTTTTATGTTTATTTTGGTAGGATAGGCCACACTAGGACTTTTATTTACGTTTCTTGCTTTCTTTTTGCTTTCATCGGTTATAGTTTGCATCATATTCCGCCTAAAACCAAACCACCTATAACATGCCTGAAAACTGACTCATGTAGAGGTTACGCGTTAGTTTTCGATGACATACAGATGTCACTTGTCTTTATTTAAGCCATCACTTAATTTGATTCATTCACGCAAATGCTAGATTTTAGTTCACTTAAAATGAATACAAACAAGTTGATGGGATCTTCCTCGTATAACCAAAAATTGAGATTAGTCTTTATAAATCAGACTCCCATGAATCCCTTCTGTAACATCCCGCATTTTCGTAAATTATATTTTAAAGGTTTTAATTATTTTGACGGGATAAAATAATATTTTAATATTTAATGTTAATTTATTTTAAAAAAAATTCATAAGATCCGTCTTAAGAACCTTAAGTCCTTAAGACGAATACAAACTTGGCAACTTAGACTCATATCCTAAAACCCGTTCATGTTATCCAAGTCCGTTTCCATCTAAATGGAAAGGACGACTTATAAACCCTTAAACCCTTGAATCTGTCGACATTTCTTATCATCAAAACAATAACACAGTAAACTTCATTTCTCAAAATCCTCCTTAAATCTCCATCTTCTTCTCCATTTTTCTTCATCATCCATTCACCGAATCAAGGTAATAAATACATTTTCGGAATCCTCATGAAATTTGCAAGTCATCCGTCACTTCCGTTTCTCGTTTTCTTCAACTCGAAATTTGGGCTGTTTTGGGTATAATCCGAGTTTTAGGCTCTAAATCCGTTTTTCATGTTGTAGGGAAAGGCTTAGAGGATCCCAAGGAGGTTTGTGGTGAAATTGAAGAGAAGATAGGAGCTTAATCGCGTAAAAGGTGACGATAATGAGAAACTCGGCCTTATTGTGAATATTAGCAATTTATAAGTTTAAGATGTTTAAGTTTCTGATTTTTCTTATGGTTCATGTTCATTGAGTTAGAAATCATGCTAGGAATACATGTGTATGTTGTTTATGTGCTTAGAAGATGTTTCACATGCCTAGTATTTCATTTTCAGAAATTTATGTTTTGCGACGGATACAAATGATAAGCTTATTAAGGATTGTTTGTGGGTGTAATTGCTGGTAGTTAGTAGGTTTGGTGATTATATTTGATGGGTAGAAACTTGTTGTTGCAAACCTTGAAGCTTTATATCGATTTAATGAAGTTTGGTTATTGTTGGAAAATGCGTTTTGCGTGCTCAGACCCTCTGAGCCGGTCGACCGACCGGCCGCCGGTCGACCGGTTGGGAGTGCGTGTAGGTGTTTTTGGCAAAGTTGGGAGTGCCTAGTGTAGGACTTGAGGTGCCCAGCCGGTAGACCGGCCGCCTGCCAACCGGCTGGGAGCCTCTTTGGTAAGTGTTGCGTAAAAAGTGAATAAAGGGGATTTGGCTCCCTAACCGGTAGGCCGGCTGCCTGCCGACCGGCTGGGAGCCCATTTTGGGTTGTTTGCGTTTTAAGAAAGGGAAAGGCTAGGAGGAGTGTCGAGCCGGTAGGCCGGCTGCCTGCCGACCGGCTGGGGACACCTGATGAATGTTTTTACGTTGAATTCGTAATTAGTCCGTAACTCTTAAACGGTTTATCGGTTTTGATTGAAACTCGTTCTTCATACCTTTGATATGTGTTTGAGGTCCCCGGAGGATGGGTGTAACACCCACATTTACCTAGGAGCCTGAACTAGGACTTCCAGGGTAAATAGGACCGTTACCATCCTGGTTAGACCAGGGTAGTAGATAATCATAGTGAAAGATAAACAGTACTTTAAACATAAATTGTTAACTGAAAGCTGGTACAAGACGAGTCTTAAAACAAAAGTCTAGAGTCCATACAACAGATAACAAACTCACTAAAACATATAAAGCTAAGTGATCTAAAACTAAGTCGGTCCATGCCATGTCTCTCCTTCCATGCCCAGCTTCTAATCCTGTTGTCCCTGACCTGAAAGATCTACTCCCCATTCCGGATCATTGTAGGTGAATACGAATACACTGTCAACCTCACGGTTGAGTAGGATAACACAGTAATAAATAAAGCAAACAAGTAATAAAAGCAATTGATCATGCCATGCTCAAGTTCCATCTCATTCTCATTCTCAATACTCATATCCTTGCACCAAGCCATACCGAACCTCCCGGCAGACTATAGTCGGCCGTCGCCGAACACCAGCATAACAGCTGAGGTCACCAGGTCTAGCTCTGCAGAGCTAGCCTGGGCCCAATAATATCTCATCACCACCTCAATCTTTAACTGTACTCATGCCATGCCTATGAATGCAATAATAAGAAAACACTGTACATACATCTCATAAATAATCGTACTTGCATCCATAGCATCCAATTCACAGGCAAACATAACACAATACAAAGTAGTTCCAGTGTAACCTACCTGAGATAGCAAAACTGGACAAGCAATCACCGTCTAATAATATTCCTCCTCGAACTCCGATCCTATAAATATTATTCGTATCAAATTCTACCCATAAACAATGCTACTAAAATCACTTAATCATGTTCCTAATTGATCCATATAACACATTATGAATATATCTATATATACGCATGCCTTTTACATACAATTATCATTAACCAAATATACTTACTATTTATATGACTTACTAAAAATAGCAAGCTACTAATTAATCAAATATCACGATATTTGTTATCAATAATAATAAATATAGTTACACTATCAAAATATTTAATTACCTTCACGAATAATTATATTACCTTAACACCCACATACCATATCAATAATTCAATACAATTAGTGCCATAAACAACAATACCATAAACACCTAATATTAATATTTATAACTATTTCAACAATAAAGTATTCCCATGAAAATGTTTTAACTTATAAAAATTAACATTGATGATCATGGTGATGATGATGCTAACTCATACGACTAACAAACTGAAACCAAAAGCTTCGACCAAAACCGTGACTCCTTTACACAGCCACCCCATGAACCTCCCTGTACCGCGCATCAACAGCCCCTCGCACACCCACCATGACTACCACTTACACCCCTGGCACCACCAGACTCGCCACTGAGTCCTGGTGGTTCCAATGGTGAGGGTGGCAGTCCAGACGCCGAGACCAACACCCCTTAAACGCTGTAGCAAAGCCGACCACTCGACAACAACCACTAACCCACTCCAGAACCGTGACTGATTTCCCCAAACAAACACCACAAGTGACACCCCTGACAACCCCTGACTTCTACTCCGGCACCACCAGGCTCACCACCGTGCCACGGTGGTTCCATGAGGAGAGTCAATGACTGTCGACTGACCACTACCACCACCTACAACCGTCACAAACACCCTGTGTACATACTGCTTCCCTGATTACGTTATCTGTGACCCAAAACAAAACCTACTACAAAATTCGACTCAGCAACCCAAAGCCACCGCGACAAAGACCACACTAACCCCACAACTACAACCTTCATAACCATCCAATATACATACGAGATCATAAACAATTATTCAAAGAAAACTGGGTAAAGACACGATTTGTTCAGCATATTAAACTGGAATTAAAGGCACGACTCTGACAACGTGTAAAAGAACACCATCATCGACGGACACCATAAGACGACGACGACCCAAACACAACCCTCTCCTCATTACTATACATCATAGATTAAAGTTAAGCGTAAAACAGGTACTTTGAACGTATACATAACCATGAAAACGCATAAAAAGTGTGATAGAAAACAAGGAAGACGAGTGGAGAGGTGATCTTACCTACTTGCCCTAGCAATCGAGCCACCCTAGACACCCTTAAACACCGTGTAAAACTCCCTGTGGTACACTTTGAGGTGGCGACAGAAGAGGGGTGGAGAGATTATGTTAGTATGAGTGTTAGGGTTAGGGTTTATGGATTTGCAAATATATGACGGTAGGGAGGGTGATAAAGAGGGTTGAGTTATAAGATCTGAAAACGTGTGATGGGCTAGGGTTTGGGCACGCAATTCTAGGTCCAAAGACTCAGCTACCCATGTATGCTTCAGCCCATCACGCACTCCAATACCCACATAACATAAATCAACTACGGGTTCGTTAAATATTCACTTATACGATTCTAAAAACAACGCGTAAAACACCTCGTCCACAAATATTATATCGCTTTTAGTATAAATCATCGACATAGAAATCTACTAAAGTTAGCATAAATAAATAAAACGAAATAAAAATACGAGGTCTCCCCATTCCTGGTTTTCCGCACCTTCCTGTCGAGAATCTCCTTGGGTCTCTCCTCATAGGTCAACTGTTCATCGACCTCGATGACCTCATGATCAAGAATATGTGAAGGATCACTGATATATCTTCTCAGCTGAGATACATGAAACACGTTATGCACTCTGGCTAAAGCTGGAGGTAAAGCTAATCGATAAGCTACCTCACCGACTCGCTCCAAAATCTCGAATGGCCCAATGAACTTTTGACTCAACTTGCTCTTTTTGCCGAACCTCATCACTCCTCTCATGGGTGATACTTTCAGTAACACTTTTTCTCCAGCCTCAAAGGTGATGTCACTCCGTTTTAGATCTGCGTAACTCTTTTGCCTATCTTGGGCAGCTCTCATCTTCTGACGAATCACCTGGACCTGTGCTATCATCTCTTGAATCATCTCAGGTCCCAAAGTCACTGTATCAGCTCGATCATCCCAGCAAACCGGACTCCTACACTTCCTCCCATACAATGCCTCAAAAGGAGCCATCCCAATGCTAGCATGATAGCTGTTGTTATAGGAAAACTCTATCAGGTCAAGTCTATCTTCCCAAGACCCCCCGAATTCTAGCACACAAGCCCTCAGCATGTCCTCCAGTGTCTGGATAGTCCTCTCAGTCTGACCATCTGTCGCTGGATGAAATGCAGTACTCATCTTCAAGGTAGTTCCCATCAATGTTTGCAACTCTTGCCAAAACTTAGAGATGAACCTGGAATCACGATCAGAAACAATGTCCTTAGGCACACCATGAAGTTTCACCACATGCTTTACATAAGCCTTGGCCAATTCAGCCTTACTCCAAGTCTCCTTCATTGGTATAAAATGGGCCGACTTAGTCAGCCTGTCAACTATTACCCAAATCATGTCATTCCCTCGCGAAGTTCTAGGTAAGCGTACGATGAAATCCATTGATATGCTTTCCCATTTCCACTCAGGTACATCAAGTGGTTGTAACTTCCCTTGCGGCCTCTTATGTTCTCCCTTCGCTCTTTGACATACCAAACATCGAGAGACAAACTCAGCCACTTCCTGCTTCATTTTTGGCCACCAAAATGCTTTCTTCAGGTCCTTGTACAACTTATCCCCTCCAGGATGAACGGAATAAGGCGTAGAATGAGCTTCGACCAATATCTTTCTCTTCAATTCTTCATCATCTGGTACACACCATCTCCCATCAAACCTCACACTATCATCACTGTAAATTTTGAACTTAGAATAGGGCTCGGTATCACTAGCTTTGCTCACTGCCTCACGCCACTTCTGAATCCTAGGATCACTTTTCTGTCTTTCTCGAATCTCAGCATATAACTCAGGCTCGATCGTCAAATCCCCCATGGTCTCACCTTTCCTTATCACTGCGATTCCCATCTGTCCCAACTCACGATACATACTCAATCTGGACATAGCTGTGTATAGAGCGTGAACAGACTTCCTACTCAATGCATCAGCCACGACATTAGCCTTTCCCTCCTTGTACAAAATCTCTATATCATAGTCTCCAATAAGCTCTATCCACCTCCTCTGACGCATATTCAGCTCTCTCTGAGTATAGATATATTTCAAACTCTTGTGATCAGAATACACCTTAAATGTAGCTCCATAAAGATAATGTCGCCACAACTTAAGTGCAAAAACTACCGCTCCAAGCTCCAGGTCATGCGTCGGATAATTCTCCTCATAAGGCTTCAGCTGCCTAGAAGCATAAGCAATTACTCTCCCGTTCTGCATCAGCACACATCCCAATCCCTTCTTAGAAGCATCCGTATACACTTCAAAATTCTCACTTCCCTCTGGCAACGCAAGGATAGGAGCTGTGGTGAGACGCTCCTTCAGTTCTATAAAGGCCTTCTCACAGCTCTCATCCCAGACGAATCTGTTTTCTTTCCGCATCAACGAAGTCATCGGTTTGGCTATCTTTGAAAAATCTTTCACGAACCTCCTGTAATAACCAGCCAATCCCAAGAAACTACGAATGTCCGCCACATTCCTTGGTCGTTCCCATTTCGAAACGGCCTCAATTTTGCTAGGGTCAACAGACACACCCTCCTTAGACACCACATGCCCCAGAAAGGCAACCTTCTCGAGCCAAAACTCGCACTTACTTAGCTTGGCATATAATTGATGGTCCCTCAAAGTTTGTAACACCAAGCTCAAATGTTTAGCGTGCTCTTCTCTGTTCTTTGAATACACCAAGATGTCGTCGATAAACACCACCACAAACTGGTCCAGATAAGGACTAAACACTCTGTTCATTAAGTCCATGAAGACAGCAGGTGCGTTAGTCAAACCAAATGGCATCACTACGAATTCATAATGCCCATACCTCGATCTGAACGCAGTCTTGTGAATATCTGCATCTTTGATTCTCAGCTGATGATACCCTGACCTCAAATCGATCTTGGAAAACACACCAGCCCCACTCAACTGGTCAAATAAATCATCGATGCGAGGTAAAGGATATCGATTCTTGATCGTCACATTGTTAAGCTCCCTATAGTCCACGCACAGCCTCATTGTTCCGTCCTTCTTCTTTACAAACAACACTGGTGCTCCCCACGGGGACACACTTGGTCTTACGTATCCCTTTCTTGTTAACTCATCGAGCTGCTTTCTCAACTCCTCCAATTCCTTAGATCCCATGCGATAAGGTGCTTTAGAAATTGGCTCAGCCCCAGGTTTCAAATCAACGGCAAAATCTAAGTCCCTCTTTGGCGGTAACCCAGGAATTTCTTCTGGAAACACGTCTTCAAAATCTCTTACAATCTCGATCTCACTGGCTTAGGGTTTCTCCGCAGTCAAATCTCTCACATGACACAACAACATCTCATCACCTCTTTTCAGGCACGACTTCAAGGTATTAAAGGTGATCAGCTTCAGTTTAGGTTTCACGGAGTATCCCTTGTAGGACACTCTCACCCCATTTGGTCCTCTTAGGGAAATTTTCCCTTGCTAACAGTCAATGTAGGCTTTATACTTTTTCAGCCAATCCATCCCCAGTATCACCTCAAAGCCACCCAGAGGAAACTCTATTAAGTTCGACTCAAAACGTACGACTCCTACTTGGATCATTACATTGGTATAAACCCTATTACAAGCTATGGACTCCCCAGATGGTATAGTTACAGAATCGGTGATACTATCATATACATTCAAGCCTATAGCCCTAGCATGCTCCGCAGAGATAAACGAATGCGATGCACCAGAATCAAATAAAACAAAAGTAAGGGTGGAATGCACAAGAAATGTACCCGTAACAACATGAGCATCCTCCTCTGTAGCCTCCTTGCCCATCATAAACAGGATCCCACTTTTCTTGGTTGCACTCTGGTTGACAGATGCAGCTCCACTCTGATGGCTAGCTTCGGCTAGGTTCTTCTGAAAATTGCCATTCCCACTACCTTGGTTTCCCTGGTAGCGGTTCTGGTTATTGAATTTATTGTTATTCCGCTGGTAGTTGCTACCTCCAGATCTGTTATTCCCATAACCCGCATTTGGTGTTCGAAATCCACTGCCTTGATTACTCCTTTGATAACTGTTTCCCGCACTCTGAGTTCCCGACCAACAGTTTGCCTTCTTGTGCCCAATCTTCCCACACTTGAAACATGTAGGATTAGCACTGCCCGTCCCTGACATAGATCGGTTTCCACTTCTATTGCCTCCTGGTGCACTATTAGAGAAAAAGGATCGGTACTGGTTGTTTGGTTTCTTGCTCCCCGAGCCCTCAGTCGCAGACTCGGACTTTCTCTTTTTGCCCTTTGTCTTCTCCTCCTCCTTAATCATATCAGCGAGCCTTTCTGCCTGTCCAGCCCTCTCATATATATCTTCCACCGTTGTGGGCTTAGTCGCCAGCATGCTTCTCTTGATGTTGAGAGTCAGCCCTTTCTCAAACCTGGCTGCTAACATCTCCTGAGTGTAGCCTAAGTCAGCTACATTTTCTGCCAACTGCAAGAACTTACTGTGATATTCCTCCACAGTCATCCCTTCGGCCATTTGGAATGAATCGAACTCTGCTCGCAGCTTCCCTTTTACATGCTCCGGCATAAACTTAGAGGATAAAATCCCCTTGAACTCCTCCCAGCGGACATATTCTGAACCGATCTCTTCTGCAGCTGCCTTGATTTCTTCTTTATTGTTATTCCACCATAACCTAGCTGTACCCTTCAGATAGAATACAGCTTGGTCCACCTTCATCGATTCTGGTACAGACAGCAGTTCAAAGATACTCTCGAACTCTCGGCACCACTCCGCAAGTAGACTCGGTGCTCCTTCCCCATCGTACTTGGTGGGGTTATGCCTAGAAATGTTATTACTCATCTTAATCGCATCAGACTGAGTGTTTGCCCCAATCCTAGCTAGGAGAGCAGCGTTGATAGCTAGCAGGCGATCCAATTCCTCTTGTGATACATTAGCAGTGTTGGGTTCTCTTCTGGGAGGCATTTTGCTACACAAGTGACAAAATTTTATGAGCATCCTAGGTCATCTCCTATTCTGACTTGGTCTTCCTAACATACATACTTAGCATGTAACTTTCCATACGATTAAATCCTTATTAAAGGTCTACCTAAAGGCTTAGGGATCACATAACCACATGCATATATTCATACAAAGCTCACTCATAGACAAGTATTAGGATATAAACTCATGTTCTCAATGGTTGAAAATAACAACATATACATGCCAATCATCATGTAACATCACTTTCATGCCTTACAGTATACATATATACTCATCCATTTTTCACATCATAACTTACCTCATTCCCTTGGCGCTGAAATGTTAGTACAACATATATATATACGTTTCTACCTTGGGTCTTTCTTAATGCTACCCACACTCTTCATCTCTCAAGGTTACCAGGTTAGACTGAAAGGGCCAGTGGTTTGGTTTGAGGGGGCCCCTAACTCATCCCAACCCTATGGGGCTCCTAACAGTTACTAGCCTGGGGTTCATTTTATTTAGACACTCCTATGTTCTTTATTTTCATTTTAGTTTAGGCCTGAGGATCGTTCGCTCTGATACCACTTTGTAACACCCCCATTTACCTAGGAGCCTGAACTAGGACTTCCTGGGTAAATAGGACCGTTACCATCCTGGTTAGACCAGGGTAGTAGATAATCATAGTGAAAGATAAACAGTACTTTAAACATAAATTGTTAACTGAAAGCTGGTAGAAGACGAGTCTTAAAACAAAAGTCTAGAGTCCATACAACTGATAACAAACTCACTAAAACATATAAAGCTAAGTGATCTAAAACTAAGTCGGTCCATGCCATGTCTCTCCTTCCATGCACAGCTTCTAATCCTGTTGTCCCTGACCTGAAAGATCTACTCCCCATTCCGGATCATTGTAGGTGAATACGAATACACTGTCAACCTCGCGGTTGAGTAGGATAACACAGTAATAAATAAAGAAAACAAGTAATAAAAGCAATTGATCATGCCATGCTCAAGTTCCATCTCATTCTCATTCTCAATACTCATACCCTTGCACCAAGCCATACCGAACCTCCCGGCAGACTATAGTCGGCCGTTGCCGAACACCAGCATAACAGCTGAGGTCACCAGGTCTAGCCCAGCAGAGCTAGCCTGGGCCCAATAATATCTCATCACCACCTCAATCTGTAACTGTACTCATGCCATGCTTATGAATGCAATAATAAGAAAACACTGTACATACATCTCATAAATAATCGTACTTGCATCCATAGCATCCAATTCACAGGCAAACATAACACAATACAAAGTAGTTCCAGTGTAACCTACCTGAGATAGCAAAACTGGACAAGCAATCACCGTCTAATAATATTCCTCCTCGAACTCCGATCCTATAAATATTATTCGTATCAAATTCTACCCATAAACAATGCTACTAAAATCACTTAATCATGTTCCTAATTGATCCATATAACACATTATGAATATATCTATATATACGCATGCCTTTTACATACAATTATCATTAACCAAATATACTTACTATTTATATGACTTACTAAAAATAGCAAGCTACTAATTAATCAAATATCACGATATTTGTTATCAATAATAATAAATATAGTTACACTATCAAATTATTTAATTACCTTCACGAATAATTATAATACCTTAACACCCACATACCATATCAATAATTCAATACAATTAGTGCCATAAACAACAATACCATAAACACCTAATATTAATATTTATAACTATTTCAACAATAAAGTATTCCCATGAAAATGTTTTAACTTATAAAAATTAACATTGATGATCATGGTGATGATGATGCTAACTCATACGACTAACAAACTGAAACCAAAAGCTTCGACCAAAACCGTGACTCCTTTACACAGCCACCCCATGAACCTCCCTGTACCGCGCATCAACAGCCCCTCGCACACCCACCATGACTACCACTTACACCCCTGGCACCACCAGACTCACCACTGAGTCCTGGTGGTTCCAATGGTGAGGGTGGCAGACCAGACGCCGAGACCAGCACCCCTTAAACGCTGTAGCAAAGCCGAGCACTCGACAACAACCACTAACCCACTCCAGAACCGTGACTGATTTCCCCAAACAAACACCACAAGTGACACCCCTGGCAACCCCTGACTTCTACTCCGGCACCACCAGGCTCCCCACCGAGCCACGGTGGTTCCATGAGGAGAGTCAGTGACTGTCGACTGACCACTACCACTACCTACAACCGTCACAAACACCCTGTGTACATACTGCTTCCCTGATTACGTTATCTGTGACCCAAAACGAAACCTACTACAAAATTCGACTCAGCAACCCGAAGCCACCGCGACAAAGACCACACTAACCCCACAACTACAACCTTCATAACCATCCAATATACATACGAGATCATAAACAATTATTCAAAGAAAACTGGGTAGAGACACGGTCTGTTCAGCATATTAAACTGGAATTAAAGGCACGACTCTGACAACGTGTAAAAGAACACCATCATCGACGGACACCCTAAGACGACGACGACCCAAACAGAACCCTCTCCTCATTACTATACATCATAGATTAAACTTAAGCGTAAAACAGGTACTTTGAACGTATACATAATCATGAAAATGCATAAAAAGTGTGACAGAAAACAAGGAAGACGAGTGGAGAGGTGATCTTACCTACTTGCCCTAGCAATCGAGCCACCCTAGACACCCTTAAACACCGTGTAAAACTCCCTGTGGTACACTTTGAGGTGGCGGCAGAAGAGGGGTGGAGAGATTATGTGAGTATGAGTGTTAGGGTTAGGGTTTATGGAGTTGCAAATATATGACGGTAGGGAGGGTGATAAAGAGGGTTGAGTTATAAGATCTGAAAACGTGTGATGGGCTAGGGTTTAGGCACGCAATCCTAGGTCCAAAGACTCAGCTACCTGTGTATGCTTCAGCCCATCACGCACTCCAATACCCACATAACATGAATCAAGTACGGGTTCGTTAAATATTCACTTATACGATTCTAAAAACAACGCTTAAAACACCTCGTCCACAAATATTATATCGCTTTTAGTATAAATCATCGACATCGAAATCTACTAAAGTTAGCATAAATAAATAAAACGAAATAAAAATACGAGGTATTACAATGGGCGACACTATATTGGGTTCGGGAATGGAGTGAGGATAGAGACCCCCCGGTCGGGTAACCGAAAGGGAAACCGGCTCTCCCTCATCTTAGTTCCCGGGATCAATTAAGTGTTGTTTAGTGGTTTAAGAAGTTAGAGCTATAGGTTAGTTTCTATCTTTAGTTGTTAATGGTTGAGTTGTATGTCGCGTGATGGGATATGTGTTAAGTTCACCTCTGGACCCATTACGTATTTTTGTATGGCGCGTGATGGGATATGTGTTAAGTTCACCTCTGGACCCATTACGTGTTTTGCTTGTGGCGTGTCAGGATATGTGTTAAGCTCACCTTTGGACCTGACACGTGATCGGTTGTCGTACACGGGATATGTGTTAAGTTCACCTCTGGACCCGGTGTGCGATAACTGTGTATTGGGATATGTGTTAAGTTCACCTCTGGAACCAATACTTGTTTGTAGCATTGGGATATGTGTTAAGTTCACCTCTGGACCCTTTGCTTGTGGATGCATAGGGATATGTGTTAAGTTCACCTCTGGACCCTATACTTGAATTGTATGTATAGGGATATGTGTTAAGTTCACCTCTGGACCCTTTACTTGAATTGTGGATGCTTAGGGATATGTGTTAAGTTCACCTCTGGACCGTTTACTTGAATTGCATGTTGGGATATGTGTTAAGTTCACCTCTGGACCCGACATTGTTTGGTAGTGGGATATGTGTTAAGTTCACCTCTGGACCCATTGCTAGTGTTTATTGATATCTTGGTCTATGCCTTAAGTTGGCCTCTGGGTCCTTGATTGTGAAAGTGTGTTAGTATTCAGGTTATGTCTTAAGTTGACCGTTGAACCTTTTTACTTAATGTTTTATATCTACTTACCTTGAGATTGGTACAGTGTCAGATATGCATGATGAAGTTGATGATTATATTACCTTGGTTATAGTCTGTTCACCCAAGGCATTGGGTGACTCTTTATTCAGTTTCGTAAATGGTTTGGATTGAAAGACCCCCCGACCGGGTAACCGGTAGGGAAACGGCTCTCGTTCCAAATAGTTTCCGAAGTTGGTTGAGAGCCGTGCATTAGTGATTGCATGATAGTTGATGATCAGTTATTGGGATATTGCTATACTTCACATGTTTATATATGTTGGAGTATTATGTTTGTATTGCTTGTTACGTGTCGTTACAAAAGGTGGCTAAGAGAACTCTAGTCAGCCCACTGATTGTGGCGTACATGTTTTCATGTATGTAGGTACATGCAGGTTGGACGGGGTTCACTTGAGAGCTAGCCAGTGATGATCCTTTCATCATATGACTTACACTTCACCGATTAGCTAGACTCTTAGTTTTGATACAGTTCATGTTTTGGTGCCTGTAGGGATGTTCCATCCCAGGCTTTGTATATATTTGGTTTTCGTACTTAGAACTATTATACTTATCTATTTTGTTTATATCAGTTTCAGTTTTCGTTTCAGTTTAATTCACCTCGCATGATGTTTATGTTTAAAAAGTTTTAAATTCCGCTGCATTTTTAGTACTTTGTGTGTTTTATATTTCCGCTTTCGCGAGGGGTTTTACACCTTCTTCGTCGGTAGGCATACTATGACCCTTTCTACGTCGGGTAAGTGGGAACAGATGATTTATTTTATCTCAACATCGTGGTCACTAGATTTACTCTTTTGCCTTGCAACACTTTTTAAATGTATGTAACTCGTAATTGCATCAGGTTTATAATCTATTGCAACACTTTTTCTATGTTGCAATGAATTATATACTAACAATTTGTCGTCGTTACAGCCATTGAGGTATGCCATAAACGATATTACATGTAAATTAATTTAAAGTATATCAAACATTTTCTTAAAATTAAAATTCAAATCATTATCAATTCTCAAAGAGAGACATGATCGTAATTGTAATATTACAATTAACAAATAATATTCGTTCCAAAATGGTTTATAATATTTTTATAAACCCAAAACAAACTAATTAAGGGACTATATTCTATCATCATCAACTAACTAAGCATCGATTTGAAGTCTTAGTTGTTAAAGAACAAGTCTCTTCAACAACTAGCTCAATCGTTTTCTGACCAAAATTTCCGCTAATGTTAGAGCTTTGTCAGACAATGTTGTAAGGTCTTTCTGTCCATTCTAGTCTGGTTGTCCTGCTCAAAACTCTCAAGCCAACGCTGCAACTCGGGTTTGATGATGATTTTCTCCATCTGGGAGGAAAGGGGAAAAGATGCCAAACTAATGATCTTAGCATAAGAAAAAAGTTTCAGATGTCAATAGAGTTAATAACACAATGACAGAAATCAAAACTGCACCTTTTTGGGGTCTGCCATGATGATCTATATCTCCTCTGTGGGACTATGGCTAAAACTATTGAGCACATTTTCAATGAATGCGCCTATAGCTGTAGAATCAAAGCTCTTCTTGCAGAATGGGCTGGCAGATTTCCTTCTGCTACTGAATTACTGGCAGAGAACAAAAATACTCTGATGTGGAAGTGTAAGGCCCTAATTCTGAATACCTTCATCTATATTGTCTGGTACAATATGAATCATGCTCGTCTGAACCTGTGCCTTATTAAACCTGCTACCGTGGCTGGGAAAATAAGAGAGACAATCACAGGGAGAATTAGAAGTAGTTGTGTGATCAACACGCCTGAATACCTTCATCTATACTCAGCTACCTGATCAACACGCCTGCATCTGGTTGGACAACATTCTGCATAGACAGTAGTTACGTGGACTCTGGCTTATTTGTTATTGAGTTTCTGGTTATATCTTGTTTTGAGTTGCTGTCCTTTGGACAATTCCTCCTTGTATATATGACTTTGGGTTTCTTTTGATATATATGACTGTGGGTTTCTGGTTGGACAACATTCTGCATAGACACACTCACATTTTACCAAAAAAAACCACAATGACAGGAAAAAGAAGCGGGTGCATAAATAAGGCCTATTTACTTACACTGAATGGCAGGGGATGAGATATCAAAGAGTCGTGTCTTTACTTTACTTGGTAAATGGGGTGATACGTACCTATATTCTGACCACGGATAAAGCCAATGGTTGCTGTTGACTGGATCGTAGGAGATGGTTTGCGCGCTTCATCAATGGAGAGCACTTCACTTCTTAGAATTCCTCTTACTTAGTAGATAATATATACCGGTCATGAAACTACTTCACTTGTGTGTTCTGCCCTTCTTGGTTCCCTGACTTCTTAGAAGAGAAGAGGAATGAACACTGCAAGGTACCAATCGAACAACAGAACCATGCATTAGGATTCACCCTGTATCTGGAATGAGAGACGCCGCAAAAAATGGAACAAAACGGTAGTTTAGATCCGAATGACCGATCTGACTCGTAGTTAATTTACCCCTACCTCAGCTCAATGACCTGTTTGCTGGTCTAGCAACAAACCAGAACTCACCAGATTGGCGACAGAATCCCTACTAAAGGGTAGAAAATGGGACTGCAATAAAGGAAATAGAAAAACAGTTTCGTACCAATCCGATAAGATTTAAATTCGACTACTGTCACGACCAACAAGGATGGTAGTAACCCAGTTAATAGCTACATAGAAACGGTTCCTCCAGCTGACGACCCGAGTAAGATATGCAGACCGCCAGATAAACCAGCTTGGTAAACCTTTCAGTGACAACCCTTTAGCATCCTGAACAAGTTTAACAGTACTTCATAAGTGTAACAGCCAGCGGCTCGCATAGGAAATTATATAAATAGGACTCACCTTGCTTTGCCTAAGGTCTACAAGTGCCTTGTAACTACCAATAGTCGCCATTGACTCAAGATGTCGGTAAACAAAAGATTCACCAATGTCGACATCTTTGGAAGAGTTAGCGTGTCCTCCGCCTGTTTTACCAATGCGATTCAGAAGCCTGGCTACGTACTTCCCTTGACGCTCTGCTACCTGCTTCAGCATAGTACGATAAGTGATTCCTACATTTTAGACTACTTTTAAACAGAGGTCACCGATTGGTACCTTGCAGTGTTCATTCCTCTTACTTAATAGATTTACTAGATGCCATAGCAAGTGGGTTTAGAAAAAAGGGATCTCATATACTCTTTTCATCTTATGAGCTTTCTTCATATTATACTCAAGAGCAGTACCTGAAAAGAAAGAAACCTTACTTGTACTTGTTAGAGAAATGTCATTACAGTTAATTATAAGGCAAAATGTTGGAACTTCCTCCATTGACTAGTAGTACAGTCATACGCGTTAAAAACTATATTATATGATTTAAGTTCGCTTGTTCATATATCTATTAACTAAAAAAGGGGGAAGCTAAGGTTTGATCCGAAGCTCCAGTTGCCTTGGGTTGAAAAGAAACCAGAACCCACCCTTTCAATATCAAGAAGCAATTCTCCAAAAGTTGATGCAACCCAAACTGAGGAACTATTGAATTGCTCAAATTATCAAGCATTTTACTGCTGATTCCAAGCCTTTTGCATACCTGTCATATAAGTATAACTTATAAGGGTGTAAGACTACTGATTCAATTTCAAACACAAATATAAATGTCCATTTTCCACTAATGTTAGAGCACATGCAGGAATCCATTGGTCTCATCCCAATATCAACAAATATATCCAGTACATTTTTTTTGCAAGAATGCAAGAGGTTCTTATAATATAAAAATGGAAAGATGAATACAGACCCCACTAATCCGAAAAGGCAATCGGAAAAAAAACTGAAATCAGAAAAAAAGACTAAGAAGACCTCTAATATGCTAAACCAGCAAACCAGAGAGTACAACTAGACATAACAGACGGCACAATGCTAAAAAAAAACAACAGATCGGACTCTACTGCAGAACAGTACACCAGACAGAAGCGTAGAACAGACTCAGAAACTGGAATCCTACAAACCTATAGAGTATAGCAGACCAACAAAACACTTATAGACCCCCCCCCCCCCCCCCCCCATACAGACATAAAGACCAGCAGAACAGACGCTATACAACTGAACACAACAAACAAAGAGACCAGACTCCTAAGACAGACAGCTGACAGATCCTAGCAGACTGATAACCAACTGAATAATTAAGAAATGCACTAACAGACTCCACAGCAATAAGTAGTGGAGTATACCTGCAACAACAGAACCAAGAAAAGCGGCCAGCAGCCGTGATTCGGCATGTAACAGCAACTAACGAACATCAGCAATAAGTAATAACAAACATCAACAGTTCAGTAGAGCAACAACATCAGTTCAACAGCTAGAATAACATAGCAGCACCAGTTTTGCAGTAGTACTAAAGTATACCTAAGTAGTGCAGTAACAGACTCCACAGCAATAAGTAGTGGAGTATACCTGCAACAACAGAACCAATAAAAGCGGCCAGCAGCCGTGATGCGGCATGTAGAAGCAACTAACGAACATCAGCTGTAATACCTCGCATTTTTGGTTTCTTTTATTTTAATCGTTCGTTTTATAAGCGTGCTTGTACTCGTTTTATACGAGGTGTTTTGGTCTTAGATGGGACGCGAAAAGGGAACTTAGCCACCTAAAGATAATAATAGTAATGTGTAGTTGTTGGGGCTCGAACCCAGGGTTCATAGCAGCACGTCCATGGGCCTCGATTGGCGTGCTAAGTAGCAGCCCATGGACGAAAATTAGAAACTCAGCACTATAACCCTTCCTGCCGCCTTATTTAAGGTGATTTTTCACCCTAAACCCTTAATCAAAACTTAGATCTAAAACCTCACAAACGTAGCCGCCACATCAGGGAGGAAGAAGGAGCCAGTCACGGTGGTTGTACACTAGCGTAGGGTGGTTCGAATTTGTCTGAGACCTGGTATGTTAACCATAGTGATGTTAATTCGTTTTTGTGTTCATAGTTCTGTCGCATGATTCTTTTTGTACACACGACTAACCTTGGTTGTTTTTGCTTAGTGTCACTCTGGGACACGCATTTTAATTATATGGGTTTTGTTGGGATGTCGTTGGTGGTCAAAAGGGCGTCGTGTATGGTGGTAAAGTCGGGGCAGGGAAACACGGTTCTGTCTTAATTCGTTTTTCATAAGTATTGTTGTGTTTTATCAAGTGCTTTGTTTTGAGGCGTGTCTATTTAATTATGGGTCGTGGATCAGGGTGTCAGGTGTGTGGATGGGTGGTACGTTTGGTGCTAACCACGGTGGCTAAGGGTGGTTGGTTACGGTGGTCTGGGCAGGTTCGTTAGGGGTTGTCAGAAGGTGTGAAATGTTACTGGGTGTCGGGGGTTGTTTGGGTTGGTATCACCACCGACTAGGGGGAGGTCTATGTGGTGGTACCAAGGTGGTTGTGGGCAGCTGCTGTCGGTGGTGTTGACGGTGGTGAGGTTCGCCTGAGTCAGTCGTGTCAGTGGCGGGTACAGGCGGTTTCGTGGGATCTGTTGAAGGGTTGCTGAGCAGAGGGTGGTGAACCAGGCCTGGTAACAGCTCTGGTTCACCTCGCCGGAAGTAGTCGACCAGGGTGGTGGTGGTCAGTGGTGAAGGGGACAGTGTGGGGGTCAGGTCTGGTGGTTGGCGGTGGTGTCTGGTTGGTCACGCGGCTTGGACGTGGGTGGTGAAAGCCGCGGGTTGGGGTTTTCTTGGGCTGTCGGGTTGTGTTTCTTCCTTTTCATTTTTATTTACTTCTTTTTTTATTTTATTTAGTATATTCCATAAATATTTTATTTATTATGGATATTAAAGGAAATAATATTTTGTTATAAATGTATTGACATTTATTATAGGAAAGTGTTTGATATGGTTTAATGAGTATTTTGAATAATTTGAATTTTAAAACCCAAAGGATCTATTTTTGGAAGTTACTATTTTAGGTAACCTTGTTTGTTGGGAATCTTTCTATATATAGGAAGTTACTATAAATGGAATGTGTATACGTGTTACGAGAGTAGGAAGTTTATTAATTAAAGTAATACTTATTTAGGTGGAAGTTTTCGTGTGGAGCACTTTTGAGAACGGTTGTGCATTGTGCCATTTTCTTCTGCAGTTACGAGGTAGGGAACTAACTGTGCATTTGTTTATGTTGTGAAGCATGATCATTAACTATGGTGAATTATATGTGCATATCTTGTTGATTGAATAACGTTGTGATCTTATATATTGGCTATATATTCCTATGATGCGGGAATTGATACAAAAGGGTCTGTGATTGGTGCGGAGATAAAAGGGTCTGTGAATGGTGTGGAGATAAAGGGTCTGTGATTGGTGCGGAGATAAAAAGGGTCTGTGATTCGGAGAGGAGAAGTTTGATTTTCTATTTATAGTAATGTGGTTTGTTTACAGTATTTCTCTACTCAACCTCGTGGTTGACCCTTTGTATTCGTGATCACCTGTGATGAACCAATTATTGGGGAGCAGACCGACAGGTATAAAGACTATGGGAGCTTAGGGAAGGGAGAAGCATGGACCCGGACCTGCCTAGAGTCTAGCTCACTTGATAGTAGTTGATGAGTTTGTACTTTTATTTGTATCGGAACAGTTTTATAATTGGTTATGTAAGAACATGTTTTGAGTTTAAATTTAATTTAAAGCACTGTTTATCTTCCTTTGTATCTACTGCCTCGGGAAACCGAGATGGTAACACCTGTATTTATCTGAGGAGTCCTAGTTCAGGCCCTTAAATAAATGGGGGTGTTACATCAGCAATAAGTAATAACAAACATCAACAGTTCAGCAGAGCAACAACATCAGTTCAACAGCTAGAATAACATAGCAGCACCAATTTTGCAGTAGTATTGGAGTATACCTAAGTAATGCAGTAACAGGCTCCATAGCAATAATTAGTAGACTATACCTGCACCAGAACCAAGAAAACTCCACAGTAGTAAACACCACTGACAGAATGTTGGTCTGCACATACTGTTGCTATATAACTCAGCATATAAGATCAAACTTTTTCTTCAAATTAAAATTCAAATCATTATCAATACCCAAAAAGAGACATAATCGTAATCGTGATAGTACAACTACCAAATAATATTCGTTCCAAACTAGTTCATAAAGTTTTCATAAACAAAAAAAAACTAATATGAGGAACTATGATCTATTTAAGATAACTGAAACAAAGTTTTCACGAGGACTATATATAGGAAGACTGCAGGTGTAATACTACGTATTTTATTGTTAACATTTATTAATTATGTTGACGAGTCGAAAGTATTTAAACGTGGTATTCGATAATTAATAATTGTTTTGGTATTTTATTTAAGTACTTTATATTTTATATGTTATTAGTGGCATGTCGAGTGCGAGTATCGGTTTTAATATATCATGTTTACGTTAGACTTGGGCCTCGAATTGTGTGCCAACCAAAGGAGCCCATCTCGTTAAGAATACACAAATCAACACAAACCCTCAACACTCACTCTACCGTCAACATTATCACAACACCAAAACCCTAAACCTAATTCCTTCGATTCACAGCAACTACCACACAACTATTGCCGCCGCATCAGGGAGTAAGGGGGAGGTTCACACGGTGGGGTTAGGGTGGTTTAAGGTGGTTCGAATGCACAGTGAATTAGGTATGTTCACATGGCTTTGATAAATCGCAGTTTTTCTTCCTGTCTTTGGTTCCAATTTCTAATCGTGTATGATGGTAGATAATCTGATTCCACTACTACAATTAAGCACTTGGGCCACGACTAAATTCGTGGCGCAAGTACTAATTTCTCGTGGCTAAAGCTCTTTGTCACGGAAATACCTCCCGTGGCCCAAGTGGTCGTGGCTAACAGATAGCCACGGGAAAAAGAAGAACGTGGCTAAAATTTTATTTTTAGCCACAGATTCTCACGTGACTAATAATTCCCGTGACCAAAATTATTCCCGTGACAAAGAAACAAAATATAAAATAAATAAACAAAATGTAATATATTATTTTTTAATTATAATGAAAATATTTTCACATATGGAATCTTTTTTTTTTTGGTCTAAACCGGGGTATAATCCCATAGCCCGCGCGGGCTGTCTCACGAAGAGGTAAACGGCCTGCCAAAGAGTTGGCCTATTCCCATGGGTAGGAATCGAACCCCTGACCTCAGGGTTAAGGGATGAGGTGATCAACCACCACACTACCAATCACATTTAGTTACATATGGAATTTTCTCAAGCTTTAATCCTTGCTTGGTTAGTTATCTCAACTCGTTACTTACAATCACAAGTCATTCACTTCTGCGAATCGTATATCCTCCCCAGGAGGTCACTCATCCCAAGACTACTCTCACCTGAGCACGCTTAACTGTCGAGTTCTTATGATGAGCTACCGAAAATGAAACTTAAGCTTGTTGATATAGTTAACACTTTGAAACCTTTTTATATTATATTCCTTTTTTTCTAAATTACCTTCACTATTATTTTTGCGAAAAAATATTAAATGATTTACATATTTTTGCGAAAAAAATATTATGTTTCTCAAATTACTCGAGTTTTCAATGTTGACCTCCTGACTAATGATGCTCGGGTCATTTTTTGCCCGAGTCAACAAAACCATTTTCTCCAAACTTTAATCACATTTTTCTTATATTTTTTTTCCCTAATACATTTTTTTTTATTTTTTTTCATTTGTCGGCATTTTTTATTTTATTTTTCTTTTATCCATTTTTTCATATATTTTTTCACACAAATATTATTAGTAAGATCGTCGTATTTGTAACGAAAAAAAGTTTAATCACATTTTACTAAATAATGATCACTTTTGAATAATGATTACATATGGGTATCACTGACCGAGTTTTATTACTAAAATAAATGAGCAAGACATTATTAACTCGAAAATAATTAGTTTTTGCCAAAAAACACAGAAAATATCGTATAAATTTTTGTTTTCTCTAAATTGATTTCTTTTCATTATTCTTGATATTTCTTTTTGTCAACAAAATTTCACATTATTTACACACGTAAATGTATTATTTAAATTTCCATTTGACTTTTCGGTGTGATACGCTCATTTTCAATAATAAGTGTTAATAAGTTAATTATTTAATTGGACATACTTTCTCTTTAAATGTGATGTTGTGTCTAAATAATGTTATTCAATATTATAAATTTAACAAAAAAAGAATTATAAATATATTTGCCATGGGTGTGACATTGTTCGTGGCTAATAGCAAAAATGATTATTAGCCACGACTGTAACCTAAATTGTGGCGCAATTGACTTTTTGCCACGGGAAAATTTTTCCCATGGCATAATTTTTTTCTAAAATAGTGAATAAATTTTTTCCCGTGGCTAAACAAAATTTAGCCACGAATTATAAATTCCCGTGGCATAAATCGTGGCGCAAGTGTCAATTTGTTGTACTGTTTTTTGTCGGGCTCGTTGCGAAAGTAATTAATAAATTGAGTAACTTGGTAAGTAGCTTTGAAATTACAAAATTGTCATTACAGAATTAAACGTATACTTAAAGTAAAGCAGCATTCAACGAAAATAAAGCAAAATAAATTGTTAAACAACAATCATTTATTCATATAATCATATTCATTTTCAAGTCAGTAGTGTTAATAAGAATAATCATGATAAATTGCACAAATTCTCACTTGTGACAGACTAAATCCAATAAGAAGAATAATCATAATAAGATCATTTACGTCAATAGTGAAGAACATTAAGTACGAATATTGTTCACATCTCGCAATAATACGGCGCAATCATCTTGATGTCACAGTACACACCATGTTACACTAATAATTTTGTACTATTATTTATTATCATATCAAAAATATTAGTCACGGTAAAAATCCAGTGCGTAGCTAAGAGCAATAATTAGTCACGGGTAATTTACTTGCGATAGTAAATCACAATTAGCCACGGTAAGAATTCAGTGTGTGGCTAAGAGCAATATAGTCACGGATAATTTAGCTGTGACAATAAATCATAATTAGCCACGTTAAGAATTCAATGTGGCTAAGCACACTAATTAGTCACGGTTAACTTACATGTGACAATAAATCATAATTAGCCATGACTTTGTGGCTAAAAATAATTATTAGCCACGTTCGTGACTTAATGCGTGACTAAACACATTTGTTAGCCACGGTCATGGCTTAATTCGTGACTAAATACAATTATTTGTCACAGATATATTTTCCCGTGACATAAATTTTTTTATCAATTAATTTTGAAGGAATGAGACTTTTTTTTCCCGTGACTAAGCAAATTTAGGTCACGAATTATGAATTCCCGTGACATAAATCGTGGCGCAAGTGCCATTTTGTTGTAGTGTTCTTTGGGTAATATTTATCTATGATGTTAGTATATATGTTTTGGACCCTTGTGATGTCGTCGTGACCACCGTGGACCGTCGTCTAGGTTGAGATTACCGCCGTGTCAGAGCCCTATGAAACACGCATAAGAACAGAGTCATGAACGGTGGGGTTTTCACACTATTTCGAATGATTTCTCGTTGGTACTTTGGATGGATGTTGGGAGATGCAGGTAGGTGGTAGTCAGGGTGTCAGAGGGGTTGTTCTCACAGTGGGTCGTAGGGTTCATAGCGGTTTTTATAGTGGGTTTCGTTTTGGGTGTCTGATTCGTGTCAGAATAGAGGAAGCAGAGTGTCGTGGGTGCTGGGTTTAAAGAGGCTGTTGTTGGTGGCTGTTGTGGTGTCGGCAGCCACTACTTTTATCCTTGGAACCACCACGGCTCAAAGACGAGCCTGGTGATGTCTTAAGCGAAGGTAGTGGCCGCGTTTGGTGTCTAGTGTGGTGTTTGTGAGGGTGGTTGGTCTTGGTGGGAGGGGCTGTGTTTCGCATTCGGGTTTTTCGCGTTGGTAGCTGTCCGTGCTATTCTTGGGTTACCTTCTAATTGTTATTGTGTAGGCATTGTTTCTTTATGATTTACTAGTACTCATATTATTATCATTAGTATATTTATGGTGGTTGTTAATTGTATGGTTTAATAATAATATTATTATTATTCTTATTATTATTATTATTATTAAATATTGTTATTATTATTATATGTCACTCTTTATATTTGTGTTATATTTGGTTAGATTATTAGTTTGGTTGTTGTTACGTGTTAATGAATATATATGAGTCGGGAAATTAGCGAGTCAAGGGAGTTTCTATTTTGGGAAGTTTCCAATTATGGAAACTTTCCAATTATGGAAGGTTTCTATTTATAGTAAGTGTGGTTTGTTTTGGGGTTCGGGAAGTTTTATTGATTCGTTACAAATACGTGTTTAGGTAGCAGTTTCCGCGTGGAACATTTCTAGCGAGCTTTGGACTTATCTACAATTCTACTATTCGAGGTAGGGGAATACCGTATGCCTGTTGATGAGTTATTTGATTATTAAACGTTGTTAACAATGTTCATCTTATTATATTGAATGAATGTGATATATTGCTTTATTTGATTGAATAATTCTGTGACACGATACGATGTGACGAATAATGGGTCTTGTGATATGAAGCGGAGTATATTGGGTCTTGTGACTGGTGTGGAGTATATTGGGTCTTGTGACTGGTGTGGAGTATATTGGGTCTTGTGATTGGTGTGGAGGTAATGGGTCTTGTGATCGGTGCGGAGTTTATTTGGTGTTGGATAGGTGCGGAGTTAAGGGATCATTGATCCCAATATATATATTATAAGTTTGTTTATTTATTTTTCCTCTACTCAACCTCGTGGTTGACCCTGTGTATTCGTGATCACCTATGATGAACCAACTTATTGGGGAGCAGATTGACAGGTGGCTTAGACTTGGGAAGCTGTGGGAAGAAAGAGCTTGGATTTGGACCGGACTAGAGTCTAGATCATATCAGTCGTTTGTCATGAGTTGTATTTTTTTTTCTTTCACAAGACAGTTTGAGTTGGTTGTATAAACTTACTTATGAGTTAACATTTATAATTAAAGTACTTTTTATCTTTCCTTTGTATCTACTGCCTCGGGAAACCGAGATGGTAACACTCTTATTTATCTGGGGAGTCCTAGTTCAGGCCCTTAAATAAATGGGGGTGTTACAAAGTGGTATTAGAGCAAACGATCCTCATGCCTAAACCAAATGAATAATAATGAATGTAGGAAGAGTCAAATAAAATGAACCCCGAGATGAAACTGATAGGAGCCCCAAAAAGGAACGGGATGAGTTAGGGGCCCCCTCACACCAGACCTGGGCCCTTTCGGTTCTGTCTCGGGAACCCAAAGAGAGAAATTGAATAGTGGGGTAAATTCTATAGTGACCTAGTCATCTTGTACTAACGTTCTTGCAGGAGAAGAATGAGGTAAGTAATATTTGAGTTATGATTAATGATGTCAGATGGAAAGATGTGTGTAATATGAAATGTGGATCAATCTGGATGATGGAATTGAAATTTTAAGAGTTTAAGAGGTGTAATTGTGAACAATGGTTAGAGTAGCGTGATCATAATATGATGGTGTTTGGAATGTTCTTATAGTATATGGTTAGTAAATGACTATCGTAGCTACGCAATATATATTGGTTGGAATTTAGATATGAATAATCAGATTCAGATGTTATAGTAATCCATGTCTAGTGATATGCGGAATGAGTTCCCTAAGCCATGAATGTATATAGTTATGTGCTGCATATATCGTACTTAAGATTTCATGCCTTTTATACGCATTTAAAATTTGTTATAGAGATAGTAATCAATAAGTGACTTTGTGGTAACTCCTAGTTTATATTTCCATATTTGAATAGGTTGTGGGTATGTGATGGTAGAAACTAATTTATTTATATACACAAGTATAACTATCGAGTATTTAGTTGAGACTACTTTCACTTTCGAGATCTTTACCGTGTTCTAGATGATAATTATTGTTGAAATGAGGAATGCATGTTGTTATGGTACAAAGTGATGTCTATGCTTCATTTGTATGCCAACATATTTTGGAAAATAATGGTTATATTTAAATACGATAGTGTGGTGATTTTAAGGAATACAAATTTTTGATAAATTTTCGGAATGTTACCTTGCTTGCGAGGACTGCCATTTAAAATGTGTTCTCTCTATGTGTATGAAAATTTTATGTATGATAAACTGTATGAAAACCTAACAAGTCGTTATTTAGTTTTCAATTGTGAAAGTTGCCCAAATTTCTGTTGAATGATTGTAAAGTTCCTGTCCAGACCAATTGAGTTGTGTTATAAATAATTCTTTTGAGATATGCCTTCGATTCTTTTCCCTATGGTCAGCTAATTCTTCATATTTTCTAAAAACTTTAGTGGGCCGCAAGATAGCTAAGCGGTTACTTAGTTATGATTGTTGTAAGATGCTGTGTAATGTGTAATTAGTGGAATTGCGAGTTATGTAAGTTTCAGATGACGATTTAATCAAATACGAATTATGTGATGTGCCCACGTGATGTTCTGATATGTGAATTATGCATATGATATGAATATGAACCTTACTATATGATAACGTAACCTTGTTTATTTCGTCAAGTTTAATATTGAATCGTTTCAATTATGCCAACGCTCTCACTGTCTAGTGTTATGATCTCAAAATAATGATGTGTTGTCCGTATTGACTGTCAAAATCGTTTTTATCAAGAAGAGGCTTGCCAAGTGGCAGAATGAAATTTAACTGGTAAACTTACTAACATGATATAGTAGTCTAAGGGTTATACGCAATTGTGTTTATTTGAACAATGTGAATCTTGTTGATGTTCTTTTGGATATTGATGGTTCACCTCTGTCCAGTTTCCTGTGCTTATAATCTTTGTAACTTTCCAAGTATATTGTTCTCCATATAGTGAATAGCATATGGTTATACTTAGAATCTGATTGCGACATGTCGAATTATAAATTGTTTGACATATGATTTATGGAAGTACTACTCTTGTCAATTCGTTTATTTATTTATTTATTTATTTATTTATTTAGTTATTTATTTATGATCGATAAAACTTTCATAATTCATGAACTACAAGAACAATCTTTAGTAAATAAGAGTCAGAATGTCTCCGTGTGTTCTCGTTTCAAAGTACAACTTGTAAAAATTGTCTTTCGACTCGTGTTTATAAATTTTCACCAATTTACCACTTCAATGTTTCAAAATTTTCAATAGTTCAAAATTTTCAAAATGTTTTCAAAGTGGAGATTATCCCTGACAACTTCTGATGTTATAGTGATTGTTGCAACGTGACAAATACGGTAGTTACGTGATGATGGAATCCTGCCCGCATGTTTAATTGTTACGCAATATATAAAAACCTCTCGTTGTGCAAGTCAATTACGTTAACAATTTCATGATATATGATGTAATGAGAGGGGATGGAGATGTACCTAAGTGATTTTGTCAACTTATTGATACCTAGGAATGTAAACGTCTTGTGAGGTATGATTTGTGTGTATCTTGTGAGATATGTCAATGCTCCATGTTTAATTACGTTAATAAATTTTGTCATATGTCTTTTCTATAATATGTTTACGAACGTGAAATGTTTTAATTTGCCAATTATGAACTATGAGTCTCTTGATTGCTTACATTGTGGTAAATATATTGATTTTGTGTTAAAATTTCAATGGTGTGCAAGCGTTAGCTACTTTGATTCTGTTTTGCTGCGTAACACGATTTCTATCGATCCTGGTACTCATGTTATTGCTCGAGGTTATATGATTAGTTTGAGTTATGTATAATGATACTGTATTAGATTGGCTCGGTGTAGTCTACAAGATCTTGTTTTATGAGCTGTGGAATTATAAGTATACATACAAGCATGTTAATGAAATTGGTAAAGGTACGTATAATGACATGTTAAATAGCTGATGAGATTGAGTCTGAGGGGATAGAGTTGCTCGTGAGTTAACAAATACCCTGGTTGTTTTGTATTGAGAGTGAGTAACCTAGCGTTTTGTTCTCTAAGTGTTGATCAGATCCTTTAATGGAATAACTAACAATATTGATATTGGAATTGAGATGAGAATCGTTACTGGCGTTAAGTTATGAGTTATTAGGCCGTTGTGCCATATGGTGTTAAGGTCCAGTGTGACCTTGATTATTGAGTTATATTCGGAATTTGAGATCGATATTGAGATGGAAGTTTCAATTGCGGTTTTACTTCGCCAGTTCACTCAACCCTTGTCTTTGGTCTTAGATGCGACGATGAATGCGATACTTGGTCACTTGGAGTTAGATTTTATGAGATAAAGTAATGAGTGAGATGGAGTATTGTGTTAGAATGTTTATGGGGTTACGGGGACGTAACCATGTTTTAAGGAGGATATGATTGTAAAATCTTAATGATTTATGATATGGCTAGTTGTTATGACATGACTAACTGATATGTCGTGACTATTTGAATATACTTGATAACCCTGTTGCGTATGTTATGCACTATATCGTGATTGTTGAAGTATCATATGTTGCAGTGTGTGTTAAACTTTGGGGACAAAGTTTTCTTAAGGGGGATAGAATGTAACATCTCGCGTTTCTTAAGCGTCACTTGTGATTGTTCATGCTTGCTAAGTGTTTCTTTACCGTTATGGGGTGGTGAACTTCGGGACGAAGTTCATTCTAAGGAGGGAAGACTGTAATACTTCGTATTATTTATTATATTAGCGTGTTGATATTTCCTGGGCATTTATATTCGAGGCATTCATGTTTTGTTAATGTTTTGGTTAGTGTTTTGTTAATGTCTGTGTTCCAAGTTCGCGTGAGTGGGATTGGTTATCACCTGACTGTGGTTGAACTTCGGGACGAAGTTCATTTTAAGGGGGGGAAGACTGTAATACTACGTATTTTATTGTTAACATTTATTAATTATGTTGACGAGTCGAAAGTATTTAAACGTGGTATTCGATAATTAATAATTGTTTTGGTATTTTATTTAAGTACTTTATATTTTATATGTTATTAGTGGCATGTCGAGTGCGAGTATCGGTTTTAATATATCATGTTTACGTTAGACTTGGGCCTCGAATTGTGTGCCAACCAAAGGAGCCCATCTCGTTAAGAATACACAAATCAACACAAACCCTCAACACTCACTCTACCGTCAACATTATCACAACACCAAAACCCTAAACCTAATTCCTTCGATTCACAGCAACTACCACACAACTATTGCCGCCGCATCAGGGAGTAAGGGGGAGGTTCACACGGTGGGGTTAGGGTGGTTTAAGGTGGTTCGAATGCACAGTGAATTAGGTACGTTCACATGGCTTTGATAAATCGCAGTTTTTCTTCCTGTCTTTGGTTCCAATTTCTAATCGTGTATGATGGTAGATAATCTGATTCTTTGGGTAATATTTATCTATGATGTTAGTATATATGTTTTGGACCCTTGTGATGTCGTCGTGACCACCGTGGACCGTCGTCTAGGTTGAGATTACCGCCGTGTCAGAGCCCTATGAAACACGCATAAGAACAGAGTCATGAACGGTGGGGTTTTCACACTATTTCGAATGATTTCTCGTTGGTACTTTGGATGGATGTTGGGAGATGCAGGTAGGTGGTAGTCAGGGTGTCAGAGGGGTTGTTCTCACAGTGGGTCGTAGGGTTCATAGCGGTTTTTATAGTGGGTTTCGTTTTGGGTGTCTGATTCGTGTCAGAATAGAGGAAGCAGAGTGTCGTGGGTGCTGGGTTTAAAGAGGCTGTTGTTGGTGGCTGTTGTGGTGTCGGCAGCCACTACTTTTATCCTTGGAACCACCACGGCTCAAAGACGAGCCTGGTGATGTCTTAAGCGAAGGTAGTGGCCGCGTTTGGTGTCTAGTGTGGTGTTTGTGAGGGTGGTTGGTCTTGGTGGGAGGGGCTGTGTTTCGCATTCGGGTTTTTCGCGTTGGTAGCTGTCCGTGCTATTCTTGGGTTACCTTCTAATTGTTATTGTGTAGGCATTATTTCTTTATGATTTACTAGTACTCATATTATTATCATTAGTATATTTATGGTGGTTGTTAATTGTATGGTTTAATAATAATATTATTATTATTCTTATTATTATTATTATTATTAAATATTGTTATTATTATTATATGTCACTCTTTATATTTGTGTTATATTTGGTTAGATTATTAGTTTGGTTGTTGTTACGTGTTAATGAATATATATGAGTCGGGAAATTAGCGAGTCAAGGGAGTTTCTATTTTGGGAAGTTTCCAATTATGGAAACTTTCCAATTATGGAAGGTTTCTATTTATAGTAAGTGTGGTTTGTTTTGGGGTTCGGGAAGTTTTATTGATTCGTTACAAATACGTGTTTAGGTAGCAGTTTCCGCGTGGAACATTTCTAGCGAGCTTTGGACTTATCTACAATTCTACTATTCGAGGTAGGGGAATACCGTATGCCTGTTGATGAGTTATTTGATTATTAAACGTTGTTAACAATGTTCATCTTATTATATTGAATGAATGTGATATATTGCTTTATTTGATTGAATAATTCTGTGACACGATACGATGTGACGAATAATGGGTCTTGTGATATGGAGCGGAGTATATTGGGTCTTGTGACTGGTGTGGAGTATATTGGGTCTTGTGACTGGTGTGGAGTATATTGGGTCTTGTGATTGGTGTGGAGGTAATGGGTCTTGTGATCGGTGCGGAGTTTATTTGGTGTTGGATAGGTGCGGAGTTAAGGGATGATTGATCCCAATATATATATTATAAGTTTGTTTATTTATTTTTCCTCTACTCAACCTCGTGGTTGACCCTGTGTATTCGTGATCACCTGTGATGAACCAACTTATTGGGGAGCAGATTGACAGGTGGCTTAGACTTGGGAAGCTGTGGGAAGAAAGAGCTTGGATTTGGACCGGACTAGAGTCTAGATCATATCAGTCGTTTGTCATGAGTTGTATTTTTTTTCTTTCACAAGACAGTTTGAGTTGGTTGTATAAACTTATTTATGAGTTAACATTTATAATTAAAGTACTGTTTATCTTTCCTTTGTATCTACTGCCTCGGGAAACCGAGATGGTAACACTCTTATTTATCTGGGGAGTCCTAGTTCAGGCCCTTAAATAAATGGGGGTGTTACAGCAGGTGTTCCTAGAATGACGTGGCACAGTTAGTCGCAACATCTGATCTGATCTGCAATGCTCTGCAGAATGACATTCAAACTCAGTATTAATACAAGTTCGTTTGAGGCAACCAGAGAGGATTAAGCCATCAAGTATACAGTAGACCCCAACTTTGTTGATAATCTCACATGAAGCAAAACCTACAACAAAAGAAGAAGTTACTTAACATACCTCTAAAGTAAGTATTGTCTAACAATGTCTTGAGGCAACTTTTCCAGAAACTTTTGCAGAATTTGTTGCGTCATAGTTTCCCTCTCGTTATCAAGTTCTCTTTGCTTATTTTCTAACTCTTCTTTCTTCTTTAAATGGTCTTCCTCCAATTCTTTACGTATATGTTGTAGATTAGTAATTTCAGGGATCATATCTTTCCGCACATCTTCTAGCAACCTAGATTTCAGTGACTCCATTACTTCTCCAGGAACCAAAAAACATGACGTCGTACCAGCCATCATTTTTAATTTTTTATTTGAGACACCCCTACCGTATAGCTGACAACGTCCATTATAATCCTTACCCATGACACCTACAAATGCGTCCGAAGGACCACTTCCATCATCTGGACATGCATA
This sequence comes from Silene conica, assembly GCA_029255685.2. Classification (NCBI taxonomy): domain Eukaryota; kingdom Viridiplantae; phylum Streptophyta; class Magnoliopsida; order Caryophyllales; family Caryophyllaceae; genus Silene; species Silene conica. The sequence continues at coordinate 57,616,737 of CM055317.2, forward strand.
GTTTTTCATATCTTCCTACATTATTATACTGAATGTTATACATTATTGTTTGAAGATACATCAATATATACAGCAGGCTAGTGTCAATAAACTTACTATCTTTTTTGCAGTATCCTCGTATGATTCTTTATACTTCTTTCCCTCATTTCTTTTACGAGTACGCTCAAACAACTCTGCAAGAGAAGGTGGTTCCTTGTCCGGATGTTCATTTCTCTGTGCAAGTTATATAAGTGATATATTATGTGACACTTAACAGTTTTGTAAATGAAACTTAGTAGTTTTATAAAAGTAAGATTACCATCTCCTCACGTATTATGGCAAAACTCTTTGGGCCAGCAGTATGCATATTTCTGACGGACAAACGACAGTCTCTTTTACGTGAGCAGCGCACCTACACATTTTTTAATTTAAGTACAAACAATAGGGAATTTATGAAAAGGTGACTAGAAATTTTTTCATACCTTTTCAGATTTCTTTTTCAAAGTGGAGAGCAATTTAAGAAAGTCCTGATCAGGAATTGTTTTGGATCTGTTTTGCCACCTAGTTTTGTCATCAGTATAAGCATAGTAATGTTTTTTCTTGAATCGACATTTATGAATCCTCCATGCATCACTGATGGTCCTAATCGCCCAATCTTTTCCTTCATCAGGTACTATATATTTCATCTTCATCAGGTACATATACATAAGTTAGAACTACAAATCAATACTAAATATTAGAGGTACATAATTTAGAACTACAAATCAGTAGTAAATACATAAGGATACATACCATTACATATTCCCACATTTTATCTTTGTGTGACACCTTTTTCCATGAGCTAAATATTATAGGTGCATATTTATAGTCTCGGCCAATTGTACCTAAAAAACGAGAAAATCCGGAGACCTTATTTTCTGTACGAGTGATTGGACCAATAGGCTACCCAAATTCATTCAGAAAGATCGGTTTACGTTCATTCAAAGGGCGCGTGTGTACATGATGTAACTGGGTTGGTCCTCTTACATTCTCTTGCAGAATAGTTGTGTTAAGAATGTTATTTATAAGAGCATTATTTAACCATGAAGAAAATTAAATAATTATTAACAACATACCTTCAATTTCCAAGTCTCGGGAATCCAAATCCACTTGTTCAGTTTCATCTTCATCTTCACTGCCCTCTTGTTCATTATGGGATACTTATTCAGAAAAGTCAAACAAAGTTTTATCATTGAAATCAAATGATTTGTCTCCATCAGAATCAGTTTGGATATCCTCATCATTTGATGCAAGTTCAGGTTCATCATGCTGATAGTCGACAACTTCTTTCCCTTTGGTCAACTATTTTTCCTGCATAATTAAGTCGACCATGGTCATCTTATTTCCCTTATATTTCTGCTTCTCCCTGAAACTGCCTCCCTGACTACCATTCTTTTCAACTTCCAACTCTTTATCAAATTGTGACCCTTGTGACATATTGATAGGCATATCCTGAGCAGTCAACTCGGGTCTTTGTTTGGCTGAGTTGGAGTGTCTGTTTATCGATCTTGGTGGAATGTAGCGAACTTGACGCCGTCCACCAGACTGGAAACTCTACAAGTGAGTACACAATAAAATTAACAAGTAGTAGAATTACGCTAGCTTGTTAACATACATAATTTAAAAAAAGATGTATACATCACCTTTTTTTGAATATCAGAGGTTACTTGATCACTTCCACTAGCCGTATTAGGAAAATATTCCATGTCTTTTTCATGGGCAGTAGTTGAATTTGGTTTTCCTTTTCTTTTACCGCACTTACTAATTTCTGCCGAATTTGTGAACGACTTTGCAATATTCTGAATTCCCAGCTGTTGAAGCCTTTCAGAATTTCTAGCAATCCTTGCCATTCGAAGTTGCTCATACCCATTTGTGTTTTCTACCTTTCTCATCTGCACCCTAGAACATCAAATTAGTTACGTAAAAGCAGCATATAGACTTTATGCAAAAAAACTTATTATTATAAAATGACCTTATAATATTCAACACAGAACTTTACTTCATAAGTAGACAATAATGTATTAAAAACCTAAACCAAATGTTATAAATATAGAAGTTAATACAACAAAACAATGATCAATTGACATCATGCATCATTCCTCACTCCTCATCATGCTCTTCATGAAGCCTGCATCCAGTCCCACAATGTATCATCACAATCAGAATTCTCACTAAGTAAATCAAAAGAACTATTAGTGTCTTCCAGAACAGTATTTGCATCAACAAGAGAAGGTTCTATATCATCTCTAGCTAATATAATATCCTCATCATTAACCATTTCCAGTGATGACTGCAATGGGAGACTGCCTGACTTGTCGCTTTGTGGTTCTACAGTTTCTATTTCATAGTCATATATATCTCTTGGAACATAGGGCATGACATAATGTAGGCCATCTATTATAGGATCTGCCACATAGAATACTTGTTGAACCTGAGACGGCATGACAAATGGATCATCTACAGAACAAAAGTTGTTCACATTAACACACGACAACCCATATTCATCCTTTTCCACTTGGTACCACTCACAGAGAAATAAAACAACACTAAATTTCGACCAATAATTTAGCTCAATTATTTCTAAAATGGCACCATAGTAGGTTACATCCCCTTCTTTAGAATTTTGGTCCTTGGAGCTAGCAAAACTAGAAGTTATGGCCGATAATATTACCCCACTATTTTGTGTCTTACATCGGGCATCCCGCGATTTTGTATAAAAGTCGTAATCATTTACATAATACCCCTTGTACCTCCTGGCTGAAAGACTAGGACCTTTCGCAAGCCAATATATATGGTCAGGTACATTTTGCGTCATAGCTTTTTCGTTTAACCAATTAGCAAATTCATAAGTATGGTTCCGCGCACGTTTCCATTTACTCTTATCTCGCTGTGCGTTCACAAAGATTTCATGTTCTCTGCAAGATTAAAATACACGAAATGAACAAGTATAAGGATCATCTTACAATAAATTGCTTCAAAAAAAGATTGCTTATTAAATAACATGATAATATAACTTACTTTATATATTGATCAACATCTTTACTGTCTGAGTTGAACAGGGCATATCGATGTGCTATTTCAGCTAATTTGGCATCCAAAGAGAACAATTTTCCTTTGTTTTGTTTTTCCCTCCTAAAGGATGTCCTACACTAGCAAACATGGTGTTCTCAGTACCCTTAACTGTCATTGTCATGTCATTTGTGCCCATATTTCCCACCTTAATTTCATCGTTGATATACCTAGAGCAGAAATTCATACACTCTTCAATCAAAAAACCCTCAGCAATGGATCCTTCCGGACGACCTCAATTCCGAACATATGATTTCAGTTTACACAAATATATTTCAATGAAGAACATCCCTCTCCCATGCACCGGACCCCCAAGCCTAATTTCTTCTACAAGATGAATAGGCAAATGGACCATTATGTCAAAGAAGCTTGGTAAAAAAATCTTTTCAAGTTCACACAGTATTTGAGCAATTTTTGTTTCTAAGTAATCAAGGTCCGTATGACTCAAAACCTTACTACACAACTTTCGAAAGAAATTCCCAAGTCTAATTAGAGGGAATGCCACGTGTTTAGGGATGGCTCTTCTAACAGCAACTTGCGGCAAGTAGTGTAACATGATATGAGCATCATGACTCTTATACCCAGAAATCTTCTTTTGCACAGTATTAACACAGCGTGATATATTAGAGCCAAAACCATAGCGCAGCTTTGTTGTTTTTAAGGCTCGACAAAAAATTTCTTTTTCGTTTTTAGACATAGAATAACATGCTGGTTGAAAAATGACATGTCTTTTATCATGTGAAAGTTTAGGTTGTAGGTCTTCCTTAATTACAAGAACAAGAAGGTCAAACCTAGCATTCGCATGATCCTTGGTCTTTCCAGAAATATCCAATAAAGTACCTAACACATTGTCACACAAATGTTTTTCAATATGCATCACGTCAAGATTGTGACGGCATGCATTGTGTCTCCAATATGGCAATTCAAAAAAAATTGACTTCTTCTTCCATGGGCAATCAGAATTTTTCTTTTGCTTTTGCTTTTTTCCGAAAGAATTCACAAAGTCGGATACCTCCTCAAAGGCATCACACCCAGATAAGCGTATCGGGGGAAGTCTCTCTTCAACCACACCATTAAAAGACTTCTTATTTCTCCGCAATGGGTCTTCTACACTTAGAAATTTACGGTGACCCATATAACACATTTTTCTACTGTGTTTCATATATATCGAATCGGTTCCATGATTACAGTTTGGACATGCCAACTTGCCCTTTGTTTTCCATCCTGACAACAATGAATATCCGGAAAAATCACTTATGGTCCAAGTCAAAAACGCACGTAAAGTAAATGTTTCATTCTTCATTATATCATACGTCTCAAGCCCATTGTCCCATAGATCCTTTAACTCCTCAATTAAGGGTTGTAAGTAAATATCAAGATTATTTCCTGGACCCTCAGGACCTGGAATTAGCAGTGATAACATAAAATACTCGGGTTTCATAAACATCCAGGGCGGTAAATTGTAATTGATCAATACAACCGGCCAAGTACTGTGACTAACATTCATCGTCCGAAAAGGGTTGAATCCATCAGATGCTAATCCTAACCTTGCATTCCTGGGTTCTCGGGCAAACAGCGGGTATAATGAATCAAAGTCCTGCCAAGCTTTCCCGTCTGCTGGGTGTCGTAGATGTCCATCTTTTAAACGGTGTTCAACATGCCATGTCATATACTTGGCAGTTTCAGCGCACATATAAATTCTTTGTAGCCTTGGTTTTAGTGGAAAATGCCATAAAACCTTTGCAGGTATACGACGACATTTTCTTGACGATTCACCAGCCTCATTCCCTTCATATTGTTTCCACTTTGAGGCATGGCAAACGTGACACTCGTTGGCATGCTCATATTCTTTCCAAAACAACATACAATCATTTTTTTTGGTAAAAGGTAAGTATATATATTAAAGAAAAAAGATCAAAAGATCATGTACAAAATCCTAGTCCACTTTTAAAGTATCAAGTACTTTGCTATAGTATCTATTATCCTTCTCACTAAGTTTCCCTTTGGATATACTATTGAAAAACATTTTCATGTCCTGACAGATCTGTTTGCATACGACCTTAGGCATCTGAATTATCCCCTCATTTCTGCTTTTATTCCTTTGAAACCATATGTAATACACTGCTGCATTGATAATACCATTTATCATGGCCCTCTTTAGTTTGGTTCCTCTGACATTCAATCTCCAATCAATCGGAATATTGTCTGGTATGTTGCAGTGCATCCTGGTAGCTAGATTGTCCAGAATTTGCTTGCTGTAGGGACACTGACAGAAAAGGTGGGTCAAGTCCTCTGTAGATTGCTGACAGAGCCAGTAGAGATCATTCTCAGCTAAGTTCAGTTGATACAGTTTTGCTTTCGTGTTCATGGCCTGATGCTGATATATATCCACACCACCATCCTATGCTTGGGCACTGACCATTTGTGCCATAACAGCCTATGCCATTCTACCTGAGGCTTTGTTTGCCTGCACCATTGATAACCTTTGGCTGTTGTGTAGCCAGGGTTATCTTCACATTCCCCATTAATATAGCCATCTTTGAAGTATTCTTTAATATGGCAAATTGTCTTCCAACTCCAGCTTATTTCTTGCGGGCATTGATAAGTAATCCAGTCCGTCCCTTTCAAATACACAGATTGTACCCATTGCACCCACAGTTTGGTTGGGTGTTTCAGAACCCACCATGCTAACTTCCCAAGGGCTGCTTTGTTCCAGGAACTACTTTGAACCAGATTGAGGCCCCCTTCTCTATACGGTGTACAGACTTTATCCCAAGCAACATACAATCATTAGGACATGCATATATCTTCTTATAATCAAGTCCTAGGTCTCGTACAAACTTCTTAGCCTCATTGAAGTTAGTAGGCAAGTTTGCATCCGGGACCATGTCCTTCAACAGTTTTAATAGAGCATCCAACGCTATATTACTAATTCCATGTTCTGTCTTATACTGAAAAAGTCGAATGATGAAAGAAATCTTTGAATATTTCTTACAACCTGGATATAACTCTTGCTTACCTTCTTTTACTAACCTATAAAATTTTTCCGCCTCTTTATTGGGACCATTACGTGCATTAGGAAATCCTTCAAAGGTCGTACGGAATGTATCATGTAACAACTCATTAGTATCATACTGAAAATTAGGCCCTTCATCCTCTGTTTAAGAATCGGTAGATATTTGATCTTCTCCATGAAAGACCCACACATCATATTTTTCAACAAAACCAAGTGCTTGAGATGATCAAACACTTCATGTCGTCGTAACCAGTAATGATTTTTACACCGTTTGCACGGACATCTTATTTGACCCCCTAGATTTCCTTTCGAAAAAGACGCATCTAAAAATTCAATGACTCCATTTTCGTAGTCAGATAATCGTCTAGGTAAATACATCCAACTTATTTCTTTCCTCATGACTCGAAGTCTGGAATGAATTAAAATGCTAAGAAATATTTCTCACAAAAAACAAACGAATAAATTATGGTAAATTCACATAGAAGCAGATATCAGTATTGGTATTATTATTCAAAGTTAGAAATAAAAGAAACCAACTCAAACTGATTAAAAATTGTAACATCTACTCGAACAAATTAATACTTTGTATCATCTGCTCGAACTACTCGAACAAATTAAGACTTTGTACCATCTACTCGAACAACTTCACAAAAAACAAACATATACTAGAACAAATTCACAATGAATTAACAATAATATAAATGGAAAAACATATACTCGAACAAATTCACAATTAACAAACATATACTCGAACAAATTCACAATGAACTAACAATAATATAAATGGAAAAACATATACTCAAACAAAATTACAGTAACACTAAAAAATACAGTAATTAATCTCAATTACTTAATTAATAACAAGAACAAATTGATCAAACAAATTAAATCAACAATTAATTTTATATAATTAAAAGCAATAAAAAACATCAATTACCTTTCAATACAAGCAGTATGAGGAACTCAAGACCAAATTTGATGCGAATATGAAAAATTCAATTTGATGGCTGCAGATGACGATGAGGGACGAGGGTTTTGGTATGGGTTTTTTGCTACCAATCCTACCACCGCTAAAATTATTTCAGAAATTTGGGAAGCCCGCGCGCACCACCTTAATGAATTCACAGGAATTAGAGTTTTAGTTTCTACCCACCGCTTACTGGAAGTAATCTTTTTGATTAATTAAATTTAATTTCTAGTATTATTTTAATAAGTCTCTTTCACATATAGTTTCGAGAACGAGTAAAGCGGTTTTACATTATATTAACACAATATAATGTTTTAAAACGGATATGTGACTTGCACCCGAATAATGACCCATTTGAAAAGTACGGTTTTCAGAACGGTACGGTATATGTCAAAAATTTAAAATTGCGCTAAAAATACATTATCACATTTCACAAGTACGGTTTTGCGCCTAACACCAACATTAAATAAACTTAATTAATTAATAAAGATTTCGTATTTTCGATGGCAACATTTGGGTAGAAATGTTGCATTATATAATATTAAGTGCAACACTTATGGAAGAATGTTGCAAAAAATGGGTATAGGCAACGTTTTTAAGCAAAGTGTTGCATAAATTCTCTATCAATCCTAAATTGCAACATAAAACAAAAGTGTTGCACATAAAATGTTGCAATAGGCTCAATTTGTAGTAGTGGCACTATTGTTGAGGACATAAATCCCAACACATGATTCTTGAGATAAGACTCACTCAAGACCCTTAATAATCTACTCAACTCTTGACAAAGTCTTAAGTAGAGTCTTGGAAATCCAAGACTCAACTTAAGATTCTAGAAAAGTCTAGACCCTACCGTTTTATAAATGACAACCAATAAATGGCTAACATAAGTTAAAGTATTATAATTTTTCTTTTTATCTAAAATTCGATAAAAAAAAGTGTAGTGGAAAAGTAGAGTTTGAGGTGAGTCTGAGGGATAATGTATAAAGTCTGAGTTGAATCTGAAGTGGGTCTGGACAATAGAATAATAATAAGGGGTCGTTTGGTTCAACCAGTTGGAATGGTATCGAATGGAGTTTGATACTATGGGGTATGGGGTTCTAAATCCATACTTTCATAATCTTGTTTGGTTCACCATACACTATAGAAGAGGGGAATTGAGTTTGAATCCAATGGGGGAGGGTGGTATTGGATTCTAAGGGGTTGGGGTTGGGGTGGAGTTAGAATCCATTGGGTATCTAACTCCATTCCAAAATCACCTGACCAAACACTAGAATGTCCTCAATCCATTCCATTCCATTCCATTCCAAAGTAGCCAACCAAACACCCCCTAAAAGTTAGTGAAAAGCTGATGTGACAGAGTTTTAAAACTTTGATAAGTCTCACTGATAATGTTATCCTTAGATACACTCACATACATTTATTTAATAAGTATACATCTCTTTGTGGATCCATTTGAACTACTAGCTCCATCGAACTACAATGGTTACACAAGTAGGTGAGTTTTTTTTATTTGAGCGCTTTTGCTTGACCATTGGAGATGTTTTTACAAAAGTAAAATCATACCTTATTTATAACTACATAATATACAAATTCGTTTTCAAAGTAATGCTCAAAAATAAAATAATTGTCGTTTTGGGTTGGAATTGAAAGTATTTGTCGAAATGGTGTCCACGTAGGCTCGATTTTTCGGAACCTGCTCGGCTTAAACACGCCATAAGAAATGGCGTTTCTATGGCCCTAAACACGCCATTAGGTATGGCGGGTTTAAACCTAGTAGAATTTTTAATAAGAAACAGGAACTTTGCAGAAACTTGGAAACTGAAGACACGCCATAGGGGATGGCGTGTTTCCCCTTAGACACGCCATGGGGTATGGCGGGTTTAAACAGACCTTTTTTTTAATAAGTTTGCACGACTCTTCCTTCATTCTCTTCATCCTTCACTCTCTCAACCCTCACTCCCTCAACCCTCACAAGCACGACATTTAAGCTTCATCTCAATCCCTCACAAGCACATCTCAATCCACCTTAAAGTTTTCAACCCTCACTCACTCAACTCTCTTCCGGTGAAAAGTCCGGCGAAGTTACCTTTTTCAAGGTATTTTTCTCTTCATATTTTCTTTAATTAGTAATTTTTATGTTAGATTTCAGTTTTTATGTTTTCATTTTGGTTAATTAAGGTGTTTTTGTGCTTGATTTAGCTTTTAATATTGTTAATTTGTGGTTAATTTGTTATGTATTTGAAAACCCCCAAAATTTGAAACCCTAGGTTATTGAATTTGGTGTAAAAGTTGTTAAATTGTGTCTAGTTCATTGTTTTGGTGATTATTAAGTTGTAGTTTGTTTATAAATTGTTGATTTATACTAAGTAAGTTTCTTTTTTTTGTATAGAATGGATATTTTTGATTTTCCACTTATTTGTTATTGGGATGGAGAAATATTGGAGTAAAATGGTTGTGTTAGCTATAGAAGAGGGAATCAATGCTATGTTTTAGCTAGTACAAAAATGACATATCTTGAATTAGTTAAAGAGATATACAAAGGAATGGAAATTCAAACTTTTAGTAGTCAATTAAGGGTGAAGATGAAATTTCCAAGTTCCGGTTGTTTCAAAGTTGTACCTCTTAACAATGACGGGGCCTTAAAAGCATTATGGGCAAATGTTCGTCATTCAAATGCTCCTTCAATGGACATATTTGTTGAAATTTATACTTCTCAAATTGTCAATCCTACCCCAAGTATGCCTATTAGGCTAGATGATGTTGGTCAATTTGTTTCTATTGAAGCTAATGACATAAATGATGGGGAATTTGAGGGTAATTTAGAAGGTGATGAGATTGATGAGGAGTTAGTAAGACTTGAGGAAAATTTGATGGAAAATGAAGAAGATGGTGATGATGACCTTGTCTTCGATAGTGCCCCCATTGTTGAGTTTAATAAACTCCATTCATTAGATGAGAAAGAGTTGAATAGTTGGAAAACTTGGGAGAATATGGTTCGACATGAACAAGGGAAAGAGTTCGCGGTAGGACAAGTGTTTCCAAATAAGTCTTCAATAAGCGATGAGGTGACCTTATATAGCGTTAAAGCAAACCAATTTTTCAAAGTTGCGCAATCAAAACCTAATACTATAACCTTTAAGTGTGGGCGGACACCTAACCCTTGCAATTGGCGCTTAAGGGCAACACAAAAGGAATTTCATTCTAAAGCTTTACCATTGTCACATACAAAGGTCCTCATGAAGAGTCGTGTGTTTGTGACATGGTTCCTCGTGATCATTTAAATTTGAAACGTGGTTTCATTAGTCATGAGATTCGTAATCTTGTTGAGGGAGATTGGGGATATAAGATGCACTCTGTTGTGACTCACATTTTAGATAAATTTGGTTACACAATCTCTTATACCAAAGCTTGGAATGCAAAACAACGAGCAATTGAGGAAATATTTGGAGATTGGGATAAATCATATGAGATGTTACCTCGTTTCATGCAAGGTTTAAAAGAATCTAATCCTAGTACAATTGTCCAATTTTCATCTACAACAACAACAAACCCAAATGTGGAAATATTCAAGCGAGTTTTTTGGGCATTTAAACCATGCATAGAAGGCTTTGTACATTGTCAGCCAGTCTTAACCATTGATGGGACACACTTATATGGAAATTTCAAAGGCACGATTTTGACAGCCATGTCAATTGACCCAATTAACCAAATTTTTCCTTTTGCTTTTGCTATCGTTGAATCTGAAAATACTGATACTTGGCCTTGGTTTATGGCTTGCATAAGAGCCTCTATGACCAAAATAAGTGGATTGTGTGTCATATCATATAGGCATGCCGGGATAATGAAAGCAATGAGTGAAATTGGTAGTGGTTGGGATGAGCCTTATGCTTATCATAGAATATGCATTCGGCATTTGGCTTCAAATGTTAATACAAGATTTAGAAATAAGCAAGTGAAGGAAATGTTTGGGTCAACGGCAATGCAATATCAAAATAAGAAGTTTGACATAGGTTTTAATCGCCTAGGTGAGTTGAATAGAGAGGCACAACAATATGTTGTCGATGTTGGAATAGAAAAGTGGTCAATTAGTCATGATGGTGGACATAGGTATGGCATATTGACTACTAATTTGGCTGAGGTATTTAATAATGTGCTAAAAGGAGCACGTTTTCTTCCAATAACCGCTCTTGTCAAGTGTGTCTTCTTCAGAGTTAATGCATACTTTGTTGAGCGACGTGAGATGGCAAGGAAACGATTGTTGAGGGGCCTTCATTATAGTAAAAAAAATGATTACATTGTTGGAGGAAAATTGCAAAAAGGGAGCATATCATAAGGTGGTTGCTTTTGATCATATTAGAGAGGTATACCAAGTGACAACTCGTAGAGGTTCACGAAACGGGGCATATGGAAACCATTTACACACTGTTGATTTATCAAAGAGAACTTGTACTTGTAACAACTTCCAAATCTACAAATATCCGTGTTCTCATGTGTATGCCGTTTGTAAAAAAAGGGCTTAAATGCTAGTCAATATGTGGACATCAACTACTCTACGGGAGAACAATTGGCTTCACACGCTTTTAAATTTCAACATTTGAAAGATGAGGCTTATTGGGGTCCTTACAATAGGCCTACAATAGTGTGCGATGAGCTCAAAAGACGTGGAAAAGGTAGACGAAAGAGTAAGCGATTTCCCAATGAAATGGATGAAAAATCTAAGAACACGGTTTCATGTAGCTTGTGTCGTGGTGTAGGCCACAATAAAAAAAAACTTGCACATTGAGAGTGAGGTATTCATTGCTTATAGTTGCTTTTTGTGGAATTTTGTGTGTCTTCTTTTTTTCACGTTTTTTCTTATTTTGCTAATTTGTTCATTATCTCATTTATGCAGGAATCATGGATCAACGTCAACACCGTCTACTAGCAGGCCCGGTGAACCCGGAACTTCTCACACGGCAAGAACTCCACAGGAGCAAGGCAATCTTGGAAGGGGAGGACATGGGTACCCTATGATGTAGGTCGCACATCGTTTCGCACAAGGGGTTTCAAGTAAGCCCTCAAGTAGTTGATTTTATTAGGGAGTCACAATGTTTTTTCATTCATAGGATTGTTGGTTTGAAGTTTGATGTGGATTTAATATATGCTTTGGTTAAGAGGTGGAGACCGGAGACACATACTTTTCACTTGACCGTGGGGGAGGCTACTATATTACCTTACAAGACGTCCTAGTCTTGTTAGGGTTAAGGATTAAAGGAAATGTTGTTAATGGACCGACGACATATAATTGGGGAGGAATGGTAATTGAACTTCTAGGTAAAACACCGGGTGTTAATGATCTCAAGGGTGCTTCATTAAGGATTGGTTGGTTGTTAAATAATTTTAGCAGTCTCCCGGTAGATGCTAATGAAGAAGTTCTTGTTGGGAAATGTGTCCTCAACAATAGTGCGATCACATAATTAAATCTCATAACGAGAATGCGCAAGGGATGATATGATTTTATATTAGTCAACTGACCAACATTAATCGGTAATGATTGGCTAGCTAGAGTTTGACATTACTGTCGTATGACGGTGATGGTCAGTTGATCCCTTTAGGTCACACCTTTAGGACAATTCCCTTAATTGATAAAATGATCAAATGTATATTGATACGATTTGATCATATTCCTTAAACTCGTATATCGAGAAATTAGAGGTTAAATCTTATTGTAAGATTTATGTTTAAAATTGAAATGTGTCAATTGTTAAACAATAAACGGTATTTTATAATATCGTAATTAGAATGAATTGGGCTATAATTAATACAAAGGTTGTAAATCGTATTGACGATTAAATTGTCATTTTATATTTGTAATTTCGAATTACATGTCAATTAATAAATACGATTTATTTAAATATACAATATTTATATGATAAATATTTATATTATTATTATTGTATTATCTAGTGACATATAAGATGTCACATTTCTTACAAATTGAACAATTGACATATTGTAAAATGAAGTCCATTTTAAGTGTAAAATGGACGGCTAGTGGAGGTGGTTGTGTGCATGGTTAATGTGTTAAACACACCTTAATCATTATGTTTAAGGGTATATCTTGGAAACACAATCTAGGCCACCCTAAGTTGCATGGGTTAGAGAACTTGTCTCCCCTTTGTAGCTCCCCATACCCGGCCTCCCACTAACCTAAGCAACACCATTTAAAATGTTGTTGCATGCTCACAACTCATTCTAATGCATGCATAATTTTCTAAGTGTAGAAAAATCAAATAAAATCTCTCAACCTAGCCGAAAATTCTCTAAGCAAGGAGAGATTATATTAACCTCTAAATTGATATTATAAGATAATATAGACATACTAATTGTAGTATTCAAATAATATTCTAATTAGAGAGATTAGAATAAGTTTAAGGAGAAACCGGTTTTGTGCTAGCTTGTTCAAGATCTCGGTTGGTTAAGGGTTGTCTTGGTGCATCGAAAGGAGGTATTCTATTTTGGGTACTAGGAGGATCATCCTTTCCATTCACTTGGACCGTGTGTAAGGGTTCAATATCTCCTTATTTCCGCATTTTAAGCATGCATAAGATCACTTATAATATGTTAATTAAAGAGTTAATTAAAAGATTATGTTAGTATGACAAAAGATTAGTTTATGAGTAACTAATAAAACCTAACAATTGGTATCAGAGCAATAGGTTGTTTGCATGCTTTCCGTTTACGTTTTTACGGAGTTATAGAGATAACAAAATAAAATTGAAATTTTCGTTTAATATATGATATGCATGAAATTAATTTAGCATGAATACCTACTGTTTTCTAAAATGTTTTAGAATATTTGGAATATATTTTGCATGAATATTGATCATTGGTATATTAAATCTCGGTTTTAATATGTTTTAATGGTTAAAAAAGGTTTATTTTTGGGAAAAATAGTTAAAATTAGCTTCTGGCCGAGATTTTTCAGTATGTTATCACATGTATATCCTATGTTATGAATATGATTTTTCGTAAATTATGGACTTATAAAACGTGTGATATGAATTTTAAGTGTTAAAATGCAATAAGATGAATAAAAATGGGTTAAAATAGTTATATTATGAATTTGACTATAAAGGTTTATGAGGATGTCACATGCAATATTTAAGTTTTATGTTGACTTTTCCAGAAATTTATCTCAAATATTGCAATATTATAGATTTTTAATGTAAAAATCGGGTAATTAGTGACATAATTTCGACTTTAATAGTTTAAGTTGGAATTTGGCCATAAAATTTTAACACGATGTCATATATATTATTTCCAGCATGTATAAAATTTTTCGAGAATTTTATCTTATTTTATGCTTGAGAAATAATTTTAAAGGTTTAAATCGTACGATATATGACGTAAATCGTTAAAATTTGCAAATGTTGTTAAAATGGCCGAAATATGTAACCCATATTAGTCATATATGATATGTTCATCATGAAAATATTCTTGGGAGCCAAAAGTTTCAGATTTGTTTTAATTTTTAATTTGTTAAAAGTAGCATTTAAAATTAAAATAATAAGAGTCTTTATTAAAGTTTCGGCTCTTGGGCAGTGTACCATTTAATTTTCTGTCCATTTTGTTTTATTAAAATGTTTTGGAAGGTATAAAAATATTATTAGTATTTAATTTGCATTTATGAAGTTAATTATTGAATTTTCCGACTTAAAATGCTCGTTTTACGTGTTATTTACGAAATAATGTTAAAACCGTATAAATACTAATATTTTAAGATTCTGAAAATTTTAAGAACATTCTGGAATTTTCAAAATTTGAATTTTGAATTTTCGAAATTTTTATGACTCTTTTGGATTTTTATATTATTTTTCCCGTAAAACCGAGTAATACCGATCAATATTGAAATATATTAAGTTAAGTCATGTTCAAAGTCTGAGTAAGACTAAATTTTGAATCCTATGCGAGTTAGGATGATTAACTTAAGGATGAAAACCGTTTCATATAATGCATAGTGTTGTTAACCGTTAAAACACGCGATTCCATAAACCAAGGTTTACGATAACTATTTAAATAAGTGTTTTAAATAGGACGATTTGGCTTAGGGTTTGCATGTTAATTCATATTTACATAAGCATTGCATATTTTATTATGAATGTCATGATTTATTTACGTAATTTTGGGAAATATGTAATTTACTTAGTATGGCCTTAGTTTTTAAATCGGTTTTTCCCGTAATGTAAGGGGTTACCGATTGGGTTGTAATTTTGTGATCTCGTATCACCCAATTGTAATTTATTTCTAATTTATAATGGATAAAGTAGACTAGAAAAGTTGTAATATTTGTAAAATCCGGAGTTCCTTGAAGACGGTGCCATTCGGAAAGGAGTTCCGACAAGACGGTGTTTACCTCGAAGTGCGTGCCGCGTGAAGTTCAAGGGACCAAAGGAGTTGGTTTCCGAATTTGTACTTTGTTATTTCTTTTCTAGGAAAGGCCATACTAGGGTTTATTTTATGCTTTTATTTTTGCTTTTATATGTTTGCATGCATAGCCAAATCGTCATACATCGTATCATGCATTTTTCGATTTAATCGACCTAGTCATTTATTTTATCGATAATTCACCGACTTAGTTCACTTAAACGGAGATAGATAATAATTTGACTAGATCTCTTACATATAAATATTGAGACTTAGCCTTACCAAAAAGTACGGACCCATGAATCCCTTCTTCACAAGAACGTAGGCTCGGCTACACCGGGGTACTAAAATTGTCACGTTGGGTAAGTGGGGTAATAAGATTACACCTTAAAATTTGGTTGATCTCAACGAAAGTATTCGTAACCGTAGTTGCAATAAGTTCGGGCTAAAGATAATTTTAAGAAAATTGTCGACCGAGAGTTCTAAGAGTAGAACCGATTAAAGAGTTAATCCACCAAATTATACCGATACGGGTTGAATCGGCTACACCGTGCCCGGATTAGTATGGGTTTGGGTCTCGGGATTGTTTACTTAATTGGGTAAGAGATCATTAAGTAAATATACTTAACATGTTTAAGTTTCTTAAAATTCAAATTATGAATTTAAAATGATGTTGTTTATCCTTTTATTTTTGTAGTTTAATTTTCGACATCATCTATGGCAACCAACGCTCCACCTCTCACTAACGTATCATGGCTTCGATCCTTTATGGATCGTTGCAAACTCGATAAGCATGGTTCAAACTTTAAGGATTGGGATGCGGAATTACTTTTGGCCGCTCAAGGTGACGATAAGAGTCGTTACCTATCCGAAGCCGCTCCTCCCGCTCCAACCGCTCGTTCCGCGGTCGGAACTCGTGAGGCCTATGAAGCCTACATGAAAGAGTCCTCCGCTCTTAAAAATGTGCTCATCTTCTCCATGGAGCCGGATCTTCAAAGGAGTATGATTAAGGTGACCACATCATATGAGATATACACCAAGCTTGCGACCATGTTTTCGCAAACTCCAAGGGTGATTCAATATGAGGCGGCTTCCGCCTTCTTTGACATTACATTCAAGGAAGGGCAAAAGATAAGCCCTCATGTGCTCAAACTCGTTGAGCTCGCGGAGACTCTAAAAGTTCAAGATGTTGATGTTCCCGACTCTCTTATCATTGACCGAGTTCTTCACTCGCTCAATAAGGTTAAGGCGTATGCTCAATTCCGGGTGAATTTCAATATGCGAAACCAAGAGACCACGTTGGACGAGTTGCATAAGATGCTAGTCCAAGCCGAAAGGGACATGGGACTTCATGAAAGTTCCACCAAGGATGTTTTGAACATCGAAAAGAAAGGGAAAACGAGCTTCAAGAGGAATGCCTCTAAAGGCAAGGGCAAGAAAACGTTCAAGCCCAAGGCGACCAAAGAAAAGACCTTTTCGTAAGGCGCTTCCACCTCGTCTTCAAAAGAGCAAGACAAGTGCCATTATTGCACGAGGATCGGTCATTGGAAGCGAAATTGCCCCAAATACTTAAGTGATCTCAAAAATGGGAAGGCAACCGCCGTAGGTAATAATTCTCGTTTATGATTCATGTCATTTATCAACTTATGTATAGTGATACAAATGTGTTGATGTTTACCCTTTTTAAATGTTTTAAAGGGGCGCCTCCTAATAAAGATAAGGGCAAGGAGAAGGAAGCTTGAAGTTCCTTACTTGGATGGCTATGGTAGCATCCAAATTGATCGAAGACTTGAAGAGCTAGCCTCTAATTTTCATATCGTCTTCTTTCATATTTTGCATTTATTTATGGAACAATTTATTTTCTTGTAAGACAAGGATTAAAATCCTAAAACAATGGTTGTAATTTTGGATATTGGTGACTTGGTTTTCAACCCGAGTCACTGCTTTTGTTCTTAATCAATGTTTTGATTTATCACATAAATTGCATGCCTTGTTAAAACATGAATAATAGTGATCTAATCACGCAATAAATATTGATACGATCAAGTATAATATAATCAAAGAGTTGATTAAAACGGAGAACTACACCCCATGAGATACTTTCAATCAAAATGAGACTATATTAGTTCATTATAAGATTTTCATTTTAAGTGAAAATGAGAATGTATTCATCACACCTATAAAACTTCAAACATTCATATGCATTGGTTAATCGAAATAGCTATCCTTATATGAATAAATGTTATTATTAGAAGGATAGAGTGGGAGAAAATATTTCGCTCGCAAACCAATGATGAAAATAAAGGATCTTAGAGAAGATTCCTACATGGGTGTCTTAAGAAGAACCCTAAATGAATTGAAGAAACTACGAGAGGACACTGAAGAAACTACGGGAGAACACTCGAAGAAAGGTTCTTTGTGTTCATTGTTTCAAAGAGAGGAGACATGAAACCCCGTATGAATTCGGAAGGAATATCGGCTCCTTGAGATAATGATTTTTTAAAGATTATAAGATAATTGAGGAGAAATCATCTATCTATACGGGAGGAAAGACCGGTTCCTTAATAAATGATTTTTCTAAGTTTATAAGATAAAAGAGAAGAAATCATCTCAATTCTCTCAATGTAGTTATAAGGAAATCATCATGTCATATTCGTCTCGAGGAAATGAGGACATGATAAGAGGGTGATGATTGATTGAATGGAAAATAGATCACTATAGGGATAGTGATGGAAATAATGATTCAAGATATAAATAAAAGATTTACATGCAAGAAATGAAAGGTTCGTTTAAGATATCGAGAGATATTGATTTTAGTGAGAGCGATTTTCATTAAAAGAATTAAGCCTACCATTTAGAGAGAATGGGTGATTCTTTAAGGTGTAAAGAATAAGAGGTTTTCAATTCTAGATGATCAAATACCTTAAATCATAAGATGATGGAGCTTTACGGGAAGGTTTATTATATGGATAATAAAAGGTCGCCCGCTAGAAGTTAGAATGGTTGGATACTTAATCATAACGATGAATGAAACCATTATCAAATAGCCAAGATGAGTGAAAATTATTAAGAATGATGAAATCATAAATAAACTACAATATAGATTTCAGTACATAAGTGACTGTAGAGAGTGATTTTTAATCCCTCCAGTATATCGATACGTCACAAGTTATAAGATAACAGTGGGAGCTTTCCTCCGAAAAGGAAACTCAAAATCTAGAAAGAGTTCTAGATATGTACTCAAATAGAATCATATTATACGAGATAATATGAGAATGAAGGAGACAAAAAATTTGTAAGTTTTGCAATCATGAATAAAGGGTTATTCGCAAAACACTAATACAAATAGATGATTGTGCATCAAGTGCAATGTAATAGTATTGACTATTGTTGCATGACAACATCATTTGAGTTATGATTAACTCAAAGAGAAAGATACTTTGTCAGAATCCAAATGGGTTGTAAGAGACAATATTGAACCCCATAAGTGAACTGGATTGACTTAGTATGGCCCCTAGCCGCTTACATGAGGTGACATCTCAAAACGACTAGAGTGTGAGGCGATTGATGGCAAGTTCAAGTGCCATAGAGTCATATGTGATGACTAGTCGATCACATAAGCAGACTGTAAGAGACACTCTGTCGGGCAATGTGACCGCTTATAGAGTTCTGGAAATTTTATAATAGCCGGGTCGTGGCGAGAGCTGCTATAGTATTCTTGTGAGTCAATTCTTAGACTAAAGACTACTCTCCCAAGATGGTACAGTTTAGGTGTAATAACCCGAACTTTTAGATAATATTTTGTGTAGTACGAGTTTTGTTTTTATAAATATTGTGTCGATAGTACTTATCGTGTTTTAAGTTTTGATAGATGTTTCATTTAAATAGTTAATAAGTGTAGTCGGTGGGGTTCGATCTTGTGGCTAACGGACACATGAGACTTGGGTAGAGGTTGGGCCTCGCTTTGTGTGAACTATACAGCCCACGTTGCTGAAACCCTAAGAAAACAAAAAGAAAAACACTCAGCCTCTATGCCATCTTATATTAGGCTGCTACTCTACTTCTACCCTAATCTACACACAACCACCACCCCAAGATCTTAGCCGCCATACCAGAGAAGAGGAAGGACGCTCGGAACAGTAGGTCAGACCACCCTAGGCAACCTCGTTTTGGCCGTGAAATAGGTAAGTCACAGCCCCTGTTCTACCGTGTTTTCCTGTGTCTCTGGTTTTGTTCTTATTCGAAGGGTGTGGGGACGTGGTTGTCTGGCGTGGTTGGCACGATGGTCTTCTTTGTAGTCAAGGTCGTGTCGTGGGGGTGGTGTTGGTAGGATAAGGTGGTGGTGGTGTCATCGATGGAGGGGGGTTTGGAGGTCTGTTCATCGCAATGTAAATAGGAGGCAGGGAGTTTTGGTTGTTCAGGTCAGGGAGTCGGTTTGGGGGTGGTATTACTGGCGACTCGGGGGAGGTCTAAACAGTAGTACCACCGTGGATCTACAGTGTGTTTGTCGTAGATGGTTTTGGTAGTAGTCGTGGTTAGTTTTGGCGGCGGCAGCAGCGGTCGTTATGGGTCTGTTCTGGGTGGTCTGAGTCGTGAAATGGTCTGGTCTGAGTCGTGAAGTGGTCTGGTCTGAGTTCAGAGGTCGTGGTAGGTGATGTCGGCGGGTGTCGTGGGGTGTGGCTGTGTTCTGGTGGTAGTGGGTTGTAGTGGGTGCAGGTAGGCAACGGTCAGGGGTGGTCGAAGGGAGGCACACGGTGGTGGAAGGGTGGTTCGAATCGCGTGAGGAGTGTTGTGGGTGTCTCGGCTGTTTTGTGTTGTTTTGGTTATTTTGTTCTATTATTATTATTATTATTATTATTATTACTATTATTTTTATCATTAGTATTATATATGTTATTTTTAGTAGGTTGTATCTTTTTACGTTTTCGGGTCGTGTTAGTTAGATATACGAGTCGGGAAGTATTTAGATTATGAGGACGCCTATTTTTGGAAAGTTGCTAAACTGGGAAAGTTTCTATTTATGGAAACTTTCCATTTATAGGGGGGTTGCCATTTATAGTAACTATGATTCGTTAAGGGGTTCGTATAAGTTATTAATTGGTTACATATATCTGTTTAGGGAGCGAATTTCGAGTGGAACATTTCTAAGCATACCTCGGATTGTGTCTACGTCCCTGCTATTTCAGGTAGGGGAAAATACTGGTTTACAATAATGTGTAATCTGTTCTTATGTGTTAATAAGCATGTTTATGTTATAATCTCATGTGAAGGTTATATTGTGCTATTTATATCTTTTGAGACATTGTTACGATGTGAATATATACATATATATTGGGTCTTGTGATATGGTGTTGGATCGGTGCGGAGTATATATGGTGTTGGATCGGTGCGGAGTATATATGGTGTTGGATCGGTGCGGAGTATATATGGTGTTGGATCGGTGCGGAGTATATATGGTGTTGGATCGGTGCGGAGTATATATATGGCGTTGGATCGGTGCGGAGTTTACTATATTGTTATAATTATTGTTTTCCCTACTCAACCTCGTGGTTGACCCTGTGTATTCGTGATCACCTGTGATGAACCAATTATTGGGGAGCAGATTGACAGGTGCTGAGACTAAGGGGGAGCTATGGGAGGAAGAGCTTGGATCCGGACCAGATTAGATGTCTAGATCACCTTAGTCAGTTTAATACGAGTTGTACTTTATTTATGTTGTTAAGACCTTTGGATATGTAAGAACATGTTCGAGTTTAAAGTTAATTTAAAGTACTGTTTATCTTCCTTTGTGTCTACTGCCTCGGGAAACCGAGATGGTAACACCCTTATTTATCTGAGGAGTCCTAGTTCAGGCCCTTGAATAAATGGGGGTGTTACAAAGTGGTATCAGAGAGAACGATCCTCAGGCCTAAACTAATTAAACCAATGAATGTAGGAGAGTCTAAGTAAAATGAACCCCGGGATAGGACTGTTAGGAGCACACTAAAGGGGAAGTATGAGTCTGGGGCCCCCTCACACCGAACCATTGGCCCTATCAGTTTTACCCGGGAACCCAGAGTGAAAATACGAGAGAAAAAGGGTAGATTAGGAAAAGATGGAAGTAATGGTATATTATGATAAAGTATCTATGCAAACTTGAGTATATGAAACTAATTGGAATAGCCGGGAGGGGCATGAGCATAAAGGGGATTTTAGTTGTTGAATAAAGGGGTGTGAACTTATGTGGTTATTTGAAGTATCTTGAAACATGTCAGTAAATGCTTACATTTCCTTTCTCATCATGTCTAGTGATATGCGGTTATGTGATCCCGAGCCATGTTATAGCTTTATAATACTCAATCTGATAGTTGATCCTAGACTTTATCGTTTAGGGATTTTAGCCCTAATCCTAATGGGTACCCACATAAGTCGGGACTCATTTCTTTTCTGTTGTATTATAGTATGCCTCCGCGAAGAGACAACCTCGCTAACATCACACAAGAGGAGTTAGACCAACTACGAGCTGAGAATGCGGCTCTAAAAGCTAAACAGATGGACTCCGCTAAGATGAGCACGATAATCGCGAGGCACCATCCTACCCAATTCACTGGGGAGGGGAACCTCATTTGCTTGGAGCCTGGTGCAGAGAATTTAGTAACTTGTTCGAACTGGTGAATTGTCCCGAAGAACTGAGGGTTGACCAGGCAGCCCACTATCTGAGGGGACTGGCTGGAGACTGGTGGACCGCGAATAAGGGAGAGATCCGGGAAGCAGCTACAGAGGATGGAACCGCATTTGTTCCTTGGGACGCATTCAAGGGGGTCTTGAACGAGGTGTTTCTACCAGAATTCCAAAAGAGCAAGCTGAGAGAGGAGTTCGACTCATTCAAGATGTCGGAGGAAATGACCGTAGAGGCTTATTACAGGAAATTCATCCAGTTGGTGCACTATGTGGGAGACATGGGGTTTGATGATGCCATGCTGGCAATGAAGTTTGAGAGGGGGTTTTCAATCGCCATCAAGAAGAGACTGATTGCAGCTCCGCCCACCACAGTCCGTGACATTTACTTAAGGGCTGGGGCGGCGGAGAGGCTTTCAGAGATGATCAAGGAGGACAAAAAGTCCAAGTCTGAAAAGAGGAAGGCTGAATCAGTAGCTGAGGGTTCAGGATCGAAAAAGCAGAGCTCTAACAAGTTCAGTGGGTACTTCGGGAGTAGTGCCTCTGGTGGTGGGAGAAACCAGAGTGGGGGCAATCACATGAGTGGGGTTTCTGGCAGTGGTTCGGCAGGAATTGTGTGTTTTGGCTGTGGAAAGAGGGGACATAAGCAGGCGGTGTGTCGTTCGTCTGGAGGAAATCAGTCTGGGGGCTATCGTACGCCTACATCCGGATACCAAGGATCCCGTACTCAGTCCTATGGTAGCAGTGGCTATCGCACACCCACGACAAACTATGGTGGGGGTGCGAAATCTGGAGGGAGCAGCAATTATCAGAGGAACTATAACAATTACTAGAGCCGCTCGTACCAGAATCAGTTCAATGGAAGTGGAAGCAACCAAAAGACGGGAGCGGGAGGAAATCAGCAGGCTGGGACATCTTCTGCCAGCCAGAGTGGAGTCAAGTCCAGTGGCAAGCTCTTTGCCATGGGAAAGCAGGCAGCTCAGGAGGATGCGCACGTGGTAACCGGTACTTTTCTTGTGAACTCTAAGCCTACTTTCGTACTTTTCGATTCCGGTGCCACCCATTCGTTTGTGTCTAGAGATCATGTTAGAGTTTTGGGACTTGAGAGATTCGACTGGGTCGCGGATTCAGTGACCATACCATCAGGTGAGTCGATAGTTTGTAATAGAGTATATGGTAGTGTACCCATCAAAATCGGGGAAGCAATTTTCTATTGTGACCTCATAGAGTTTCCTCTGGGGGCTTTGAGGTGATTCTGGGGATGGACTGGCTAGGGAAGTATCGAGCTTTCATCGACTGTCATCAAAAGAAGATTTCCTTGAAGGGACCCAAGGGGGTGAGGGTGTCCTACAAGGGGTATAGAGTCAAACCAAAAATCAAATTTATATCTGTCAATACCCTTAAGTCTGGCTTGAGGAAAGGAGAGAGCCTAATCTTATGCCAAATGTGGGATTGTGAGGCTGAGACCCCCAAGACTAGTGAGATACCTGTAGTACGGGAGTTTGAGGGAGTTTTTCGTGACGACGTTCCGGGGTTACCGCCAAGGAGGGAAGTGGAATTCTCCATCGACCTAAAACCAGGGGCGGGACCAATATCTAAATCACCGTACAGTATGGGACCGAAAGAGATGGAGGAGTTGAAGAAGCAGTTGGATGAACTAGCTGAGAAAGGGTTCATCCGACCCAGTGTGTCGCCCTGGGGAGCACCCGTTTTGTTTGTGAAGAAGAAGGATGGTAGTTTGAGGCTATGTGTTGACTACCGAGAGCTGAACAATGTGACCATCAAGAACCGTTATCCGTTGCCGAGAATTGACGACTTGTTCGATCAGTTGAGTGGGGCTGGGGTTTTCTCCAAGATTGATTTGAGATCCGGGTATCATCAGTTAAGAATAAAGGATGAAGATATTCCGAAGACCGCTTTCCGAACGAGGTATGGCCACTATGAATTTGTGGTTATGCCCTTTGGATTGACTAATGCCCCAGCTGTGTTCATGGATTTGATGAATCGAGTCTTCAGTCCGTATCTAGACAAGTTCGTGGTGGTATTCATAGATGATATTCTAGTATATTCTAAGAATGCAGAAGAGCACGAGGATCATTTGAGAAAGGTACTTCAGACTTTGGAGGAGCATAAGCTCAACGCTAAGTTGAGTAAGTGTGAGTTCTGGTTAGAGAAGGTGGCGTTTCTGGGGCATGTCATTTCCAAAGAAGGGGTATCTGTCGACCCTAGTAAAAGAGAAGCTGTGACTAAGTGGCAAAGCCCGAAGAATGTGAGCGAGATCCGAAGTTTCCTGGGGTTGGCAGGTTATTACCGGAGATTCGTCAAAGACTTTTCGAAGATAGCCAAGCCGTTGACGTCGTTAATGAGGAAGGAGAACCGTTTCGTCTGGGATGGGAGTTGTGAGAGGGCATTCTTGACTCTTAAGGAACGCCTGACAACAGCTCCTATCCTGGCCTTGCCAGTTGGAAGTGATAATTTCGAAGTATACACCGACGCTTCAAAGCATGGGTTGGGTTGTGTGCTAATGCAGAATGGGAGAGTGATCGCGTATGCTTCTCGCCAGTTGAAGACCTACGAAGAGAATTATCCGACTCATGATTTGGAATTGGGCGCTGTGGTCTTTGCACTGAAATTGTGGCGTCATTACCTTTATGGAGCCACATTTAAGGTGTTTTCTGATCATAAGAGCCTGAAATATATCTACACCCAGAAAGAGTTGAACATGAGGCAGAGGAGGTGGATAGAGTTGATTGGAGATTATGATATGCAGATTGTCTACCACGAAGGCAAGGCAAATGTGGTAGCTGACGCCCTAAGTAGGAAATCTGTCCATGCTTTGGGTTGTGCCAGGTCGAGAGTGAGATTGCTTGGTGAACTAAGAGAGATGGGAATATTTATGATCCGGAAAGGGGATACTCTTAGTGACTTGACAGTAGAGCCTGAATTGTATGGTGAGATTCGGGAGTTGCAAGGTAATGATGCGAGAATCCAGAAGTGGCGCAGGATGGTGGAGAGTGAGGATGGAGAGTCTGCATCCAAGTTCGGTATTCATACTGATGGGAGTTTGAGGTTCAGTGGGCGATGGTGTGTTCCGGATGTGGAGGAGCTAAAGAAGAAGATCCTGACTGAAGCTCATGCTACTCCATACTCCGTTCACCCAGGGGGTGATAAGCTGTATAAAGATCTTAAGAAGACGTTCTGGTGGCCTAACATGAAGAAGGAAGTCGCAGAGTTTGTGTCCAGGTGCTTGACATGTCAGAGAGTGAAAGGGGAGCATAAAAGACCTCAAGGGAAGGTTCAACCTTTGGATGTGCCAGAGTGGAAATGGGAGAACATTTCGATGGATTTTATCGTGGGGTTGCCTCGGACTCAGAGGGGCAACAACATGATTTGGGTGATTGTGGATCGTTTGACTAAGTCTGCTCACTTTATTCCGATGAAAGACACCTGGAGTAAAACCGAGTTGGCTAAGTCATACGTGCAGAATGTGGTCAAATTGCATGGTGTACCCAAGGACATTGTTTCCGATCGAGACTCGAGGTTCATCTCTAGATTTTGGCAGGAGTTACAGGCAGCTTTGGGTACCCAATTAAAGATGAGTACTGCTTTTCATCCGGCTACTGACGGTCAGACTGAGAGGACGATTCAGACTCTTGAGGACATGTTGAGGGCGTGCGTACTTGAGTTCGGGGGATCTTGGGAGGACCGACTGGGGTTGATAGATTTTTCATATAACAACAGCTATCATGCCAGTATTGGGATGGCTCCTTTTGAGGCGTTGTATGGGAGGAAGTGTCGGAGCCTTGTGTGTTGGGATGATCGGGCTGATGTGGTGACTTTAGGGCCAGATATGATTCAGGAGATGGTGGAGCAGGTTCAGATTATTCGACAGAGGATGAGGGCCGCTCAGGATCGACAGAAGAGCTATGCGGATCTGAAGAGGAGCGATATTTCATTTGAGGCCGGAGAGAAGGTACTACTGAAGGTTTCTCCGATGAAGGGTGTAATGAGATTCGGCAAGCGTGGCAAACTGAGTCAGAAATTTATTGGACCATTTGAGATTTTGGACAGAGTTGGAGAGGTGGCATATCGCCTAGCTTTGCCTCCAACCCTCTCCAAGGTCCATAATGTGTTCCATGTGTCCCAGTTGAGGAAATACGTGAGTGATCCATCACATGTGCTTCAGCATGAGGTGATTGAGGTAGATGAGCAGTTGGCATACATTGAGACTCCGAAGGAAATTCTGGACAGGAAGGTACGAAAGACTCGCAATGGCGAGACGTCCTTGGTGAAGGTCTTGTGGACCAACCATAATCAGGAGGAGGCTACGTGGGAGCCTGAGGCATCTATGAGGGAGCGTTATCCACATCTGTTTGATTGAGGTAAGTTACGCGGACGTAACTTTTCTTTAAGGGGGGTGGAATGTAACATTCTGTGATGTTTGCTTTTCAAGTTCGTTTGGGTTGGTTGTTTTGTCACCTCAGTGTAGAAGAACTTCGGGACGAAGTTCATTTTAAGGGGGGAAGACTGTAATAACCCGAACTTTTAGATAATATTTTGTGTAGTACGAGTTTTGTTTTTATAAATATTGTGTCGATAGTACTTATCGTGTTTTAAGTTTTGATAGATGTTTCATTTAAATAGTTAATAAGTGTAGTCGGTGGGGTTCGATCTTGTGGCTAACGGACACATGAGACTTGGGTAGAGGTTGGGCCTCGCTTTGTGTGAACTATACAGCCCACGTTGCTGAAACCCTAAGAAAACAAAAAGAAAAACACTCAGCCTCTATGCCATCTTATATTAGGCTGCTACTCTACTTCTACCCTAATCTACACACAACCACCACCCCAAGATCTTAGCCGCCATACCAGAGAAGAGGAAGGACGCTCGGAACAGTAGGTCAGACCACCCTAGGCAACCTCGTTTTGGCCGTGAAATAGGTAAGTCACAGCCCCTGTTCTACCGTGTTTTCCTGTGTCTCTGGTTTTGTTCTTATTCAAAGGGTGTGGGGACGTGGTTGTCTGGCGTGGTTGGCACGATGGTCTTCTTTGTAGTCAAGGTCGTGTCGTGGGGGTGGTGTTGGTAGGATAAGGTGGTGGTGGTGTCATCGATGGAGGGGGGTTTGGAGGTCTGTTCATCGCAATGTAAATAGGAGGCAGGGAGTTTTGGTTGTTCAGGTCAGGGAGTCGGTTTGGGGGTGGTATTACTGGCGACTCGGGGGAGGTCTAAACAGTAGTACCACCGTGGATCTACAGTGTGTTTGTCGTAGATGGTTTTGGTAGTAGTCGTGGTTAGTTTTGGCGGCGGTAGCAGCGGTCGTTATGGGTCTGTTCTGGGTGGTCTGAGTCGTGAAATGGTCTGGTCTGAGTCGTGAAGTGGTCTGGTCTGAGTTCAGAGGTCGTGGTAGGTGATGTCGGCGGGTGTCGTGGGGTGTGGCTGTGTTCTGGTGGTAGTGGGTTGTAGTGGGTGCAGGTAGGCAACGGTCAGGGGTGGTCGAAGGGAGGCACACGGTGGTGGAAGGGTGGTTCGAATCGCGTGAGGAGTGTTGTGGGTGTCTCGGCTGTTTTGTGTTGTTTTGGTTATTTTGTTCTATTATTATTATTATTATTATTATTACTATTATTTTTATCATTAGTATTATATATGTTATTTTTAGTAGGTTGTATCTTTTTACGTTTTCGGGTCGTGTTAGTTAGATATACGAGTCGGGAAGTATTTAGATTATGTGGACGCCTATTTTTGGAAAGTTGCTAAACTGGGAAAGTTTCTATTTATGGAAACTTTCCATTTATAGGGGGGTTGCCATTTATAGTAACTATGATTCGTTAAGGGGTTCGTATAAGTTATTAATTGGTTACATATATCTGTTTAGGGAGCGAATTTCGAGTGGAACATTTCTAAGCATACCTCGGATTGTGTCTACGTCCCTGCTATTTCAGGTAGGGGAAAATACTGGTTTACAATAATGTGTAATCTGTTCTTATGTGTTAATAAGCATGTTTATGTTATAATCTCATGTGAACGTTATATTGTGCTATTTATATCTTTTGAGACATTGTTACGATGTGAATATATACATATATATTGGGTCTTGTGATATGGTGTTGGATCGGTGCGGAGTATATATGGTGTTGGATCGGTGCGGAGTATATATGGTGTTGGATCGGTGCGGAGTATATATGGTGTTGGATCGGTGCGGAGTATATATGGTGTTGGATCGGTGCGGAGTATATATATGGCGTTGGATCGGTGCGGAGTTTACTATATTGTTATAATTATTGTTTTCCCTACTCAACCTCGTGGTTGACCCTGTGTATTCGTGATCACCTGTGATGAACCAATTATTGGGGAGCAGACTGACAGGTGTTGAGACTAAGGGGGAGCTATGGGAGGAAGAGCTTGGATCCGGACCAGATTAGATGTCTAGATCACCTTAGTCAGTTTAATACGAGTTGTACTTTATTTATGTTGTTAAGACCTTTGTATATGTAAGAACATGTTCGAGTTTAAAGTTAATTTAAAGTACTGTTTATGTTCCTTTGTGTCTACTGCCTCGGGAAACCGAGATGGTAACACCCTTATTTATCGGAGGAGTCCTAGTTCAGGCCCTTGAATAAATGGGGGTGTTACATTAGGCATAACCTTGATCCATTCTCTACGACTTTTCGTAACTGGAGTCAAATGGGATTGTTTTGGGTTTTGACTAACTGTGACTGGTTGAAGGAAGTAGTGCGATAGAAATTGTCCACCCCTTGTCAGGGTTGTTCAAATCTCAGGGCCACTCGAGGAGAAGTCAACTGGAAATGCGTGGCCACGCTCGGAAGGTATCTATGGTAGATAATTCCGGTCAAACAGTTATTCTCCAGATCGAGGAAACCACTCATGATATGATCGAATGCAAGTACGACCTCAGAGAGACATCTTGCATTGAGTGGGAGATTGTAATAGGACAAGAGAATTGGTGACGCACACTTGTCGAGGACAAGTGGGAGATTGTTGGGAAATGTGTCCTCAACAATAGTGCGATCACATAATTAAATCTCATAACGAGAATGCGCAAGGGATGACACGATTTTATATTAGTCAACTGACCAACATTAATCGGTAATGATTGGCTAGCTAGAGTTTGACATTACTGTCGTATGACGGTGATGGTCAGTTGATCCCTTTAGGTCACACCTTTAGGACAATTCCCTTAATTGATAAAATGATCAAATGTATATTGATACGATTTGATCATATTCCTTAAACTCGTATATCGAGAAATTAGAGGTTAAATCTTATTGTAAGATTTATGTTTAAAATTGAAATGTGTCAATTGTTAAACAATAAACGGTATTTTATAATATCGTAATTAGAATGAATTGGGCTATAATTAATACAAAGGTTGTAAATCGTATTGACGATTAAATTGTCATTTTATATTTGTAATTTCGAATTACATGTCAATTAATAAATACGATTTATTTAAATATACAATATTTATATGATAAATATTTATATTATTATTATTGTATTATCTAGTGACATATAAGATGTCACATTTCTTACAAATTGAACAATTGACATATTGTAAAATGAAGTCCATTTTAAGTGTAAAATGGACGGCTAGTGGAGGTGGTTGTGTGCATGGTTAATGTGTTAAACACACCTTAATAATTATGTTTAAGGGTATATCTTGGAAACACAATCTAGGCCACCCTAAGTTGCATGGGTTAGAGAACTTGTCTCCCCTTTGTAGCTCCCCATACCCGGCCTCCCACTAACCTAAGCAACACCATTTAAAATGTTGTTGCATGCTCACAACTCATTCTAATGCTTGCATAATTTTCTAAGTGTAGAAAAATCAAATAAAATCTCTCAACCTAGCCGAAAATTCTCTAAGCAAAGAGAGATTATATTAACCTCTAAATTGATATTATAAGATAATATATACATACTAATTGTAGTATTCAAATAATATTCTAATTAGAAAGATTAGAATAAGTTTAAGGAGAAACCGGTTTTGTGCTAGCTTGTTCAAGATCTCGGTTGGTTAAGGGTTGTCTTGGTGCATCCAAAGGAGGTATTCTATTTTGGGTACTAGGAGGATCATCCTTGCCATTCACTTAGACCGTGTGTAAGGGTTCAATATCTCCTTATTTCCGCATTTTAAGCATGCATAAGATCATTTATAATATGTTAATTAAAGAGTTAATTAAAAGATTATGTTAGTATGACTAAAGATTAGTTTATGAGTAACTAATAAAACCTAACAGTTCTACATCAATATGTTAGACCTTATGCTTATCTTGATGGCGACTATCATGTTTCCCAACAAGTGTGGTAATGATATCCAACTTGTTTATTTGCCATTGTTGAGGGATTTGACCATGTTAGACACTTACTCTTGGGGTAGTGTCGTTCTAGCTACATTATATCGTAATTTATGTAGATCGAGTGGCATCAAATCCAGAGACATTGGAGGTCCCCTAATTCTTTTGCAATTGTGGGCATGGGAGCGGATTCCAATTGGTTGACCTATAGTCATAGGTCCAAAAGAGACACCCACTCATCAAGGACCAAATTCGTTAGGCACTCAACATTTACTAAGGATTGACTCATTCGGTCGAAGGTGGCTAAGTGTGAACCGGAAGAAAGCATAAAACATATCACTACTTGGGTATAGGGATGCTTTCGATGCTATTGATGCGTGTCTATTTTATGATGTTTTACATCTATTTTTATACGCATTTCAGAACTCATTCACGAGTTTTTAGCCATTATTTCCATATTTCATCTACTTTCGTATGTTTATGCTATTTTGCAGATTTATGCGGAAACGAGACGATTTCGGGCCAAGTTTACCCTCGAGATTTTCGCATGACTAAAGGAACATAGGAGTGAAGAAGTAACGAAGTCCGAGGCACGTTTATTTTAGCATATAGGTCGAGTCGGAACGAGAGTATTTCAATGATGACTTTGCATTTTCATATGTTTATGCCTGAGCCTTGCTTATCAACATGTTTTTAGCATAGAATCACATGCATATCCACGAGTTTTTGTCAAACTAATGTTAATCTTGAAACTTGACTTGTACATTTGGCAAACTACTATACATTATGAGTTTTGGAGCTTTATTTCTGGTTTCATTCATCACCAGTTATCTAGGATGTGAGTAGTACTCCCCTTGAGACATCAAAATGCATAAACATGAACGTAGTCTTCTATACACCTGTATGCTATCTTATTTTGTGATTTGTGACACGCGCATTTGAGGTCCATTTCTCTTATCTTACCCATAAGCCTTACATTGCCAAATTTGCCTTTTTGTCCCTAAAACTACATCTCATACTTAGCCTATCTTACCAAGCTAGTATTTGTGATCGCGGGAACTTTTTGAGTCATCTTTGGTTGTTGTATGTTCATATGAGAAAAGAAAAATAAAGAAAGAAAGAATGAAAGAAAAAAAAGGAAATAGAAAAGAAAAAACAGAAAAAAGAAAGAAAAAGAAAGAAAATCGAAAACGATACACTGCAAGTCAGTCGACCGACCGCATCCCTTGGTCGGTCGACTAACTCTCAGAAACAGGAACTTGCAGTTTTTTTAGAAAATGTCTTTCTTTTATATTTATTACTCCCGTACTTCATTCAAAACAATTGAGAGTCTGTTCCTTTAAAATATTGTGAGATTTGTGCTACAAAATAGCATTGTGTTTAAGTTCTTTGGGTTGAAGGTTGTGAAATTCATTGTTTGGATCCCGGTTTTGCTAGCTTGGCTATCTAACTCCACTCATCCAAAAACATCTTACATTTTCTCACCCATTACCTCACACATCTTTCTTTACCTCAGCGTGTGTCAAAGTCACTTGATTGGTATGTATATGCACGGTTGTAGAGTTTATTTTCATGTTAGATTGCAGGCATGTTTTCATGGGTCGAAGTTAGGTGAGTGTCTCTACAAATTACTTCTTTCTATCTTTTACATACACTCATCCTGTGCCTATTGTGTGATTTGAGCGACCCGCGAGAGTCCATTGTGACAAATTCCTTATAGTTGATAGATTAGCAAGTTTGACAACTTCATAATTCGTTTGCATGATTCAATTACTATCTCATTGTTGACTTTGCATTAAATTGGTTTAGGCTTACATATGCATTTCGCTCTGAGATTGAAATCGTTCCATTACTTTAAGATCGAGTCTAATTCTTGCTTGAGGGCAAGCAAGGTTTGGTTTGGGGAATTTGATGCGTGTCTATTTTATGATGTTTTAAATCTATTTTTAGACGCATTTCAGAGCTCATTCACGAGTTTTTAGCCATTATTTCCATATTTAGTCTACTTTCGTATGTTTATGCTATTTTGCAGATTTATGCGGAAACGAGACGATTTCGAGCCAAGTTTACCCTCGAGATTTTCGCATGACTAAAGGAACATAGGAGTGAAGAAGTAACGAAGTCCGAGGCGCGTTTGAAAGATCAAAGGACCAATTTATGAAGATTTCGAAGATGATACCACAGCTGTTTCGGTCGACCAACCGAGCCCACTGGTCGGTCGACCAACACACCTGACAACTCAATTTCAGAAGTTCAAATTCAAAATCAAAAACCTTCATGGGCCCGATAACTTGTAACACCCCCATTTATTTAAGAGCCTTTAGCAAGACATTCTCAAATAAATAGGACTGTTACCATCTCGGAATGTCCGAGGTAGTGAATAACAAAGTAAAAACAAACCAAAGTACTTTATATAAAATACGATAAAATTTAAACTTTAGATATTACAACTACTACGCAAGAATAAAAGTACAACTGATGATAACATCTAAGTATGTGATCTAATTCTAAGTAGGTCCACGCCATGTCTCACTCCTTGCCCAAGCTCCTAGTCCATCTGTCTCTGACCTGTAGAATCTACTCCCCATTCCGGATCATCGTAGGCGTACACGAATACACTGTCAACCTCGCGGTTGAGTAGGGTAACACAATAATAAATAATGCAACAAAGATGATATGCAAATGTCATGATATGCTCGAGCTCAATCTCATTCTCAATCTCAAACTCATACTCATACTCATACTCGTGCACCAAGCCATACCGAACCTCCCGGCAGACTATAATCGGTCGTCA
Source organism: Silene conica (assembly GCA_029255685.2). NCBI lineage: Eukaryota > Viridiplantae > Streptophyta > Magnoliopsida > Caryophyllales > Caryophyllaceae > Silene > Silene conica. Next base: position 57,649,979 of record CM055317.2, read on the forward strand.
CCGAACACCAGCTCAATAGCTGATAAGACACCAGGCCTGGTCTGCAGAACCACCCTGGGCTTTATATCAGAACAATATGTGATCCACAATATCTCAGTAACCAATGCATATGCATGCTCATGAATGCCACAATATAAATATCTAATCATGCCATCAAATACTGAAATACTCATGCCATTGCATATAATCCACAGTCAATCCAACCAATATCATTCTTATATAATTCATGCTTGCATCCATCACATATGAGGCAACATCCTTTCATAACACACCACAGAGTAAACACCCATTCATATTAGTTCATAAAGTATAGAGTCAGTGTATCCTACCTGGATAGCAATATAGTCCAATCATGCAGCTAACATCCAATCAGTAGCATCACTCCATCACATACTCAACACCTAATACAATAATATATTTAATTACTAACTAATACAATTACGCCACCAACATAATATATCAATCATTCCAATTAATTATCTAAATAATATATTACGCATAACGAGACTGTATTAAACCTTACTACTTCAATTAACTTAAACAACTCAATCTTATTACTTTTATAACCAATTCCATTTGAATAAACGACTATAGAAATATTCCCGAACTATCGATAACCGTCACATTCTTGCATAATATAATTACTTAATAATTTTAATAACTAGTAACATGAACAATATAACTAACGATACTAATTATAATATTACTAATATTAGTAACAACAATAACATTAATAACAATACCATGTAATAACAATAATATACTAACAAAGTAATATAATATAATGATAATAATAATAATATTAACATACATACAAAAACATGTTAACACTACAATACTAATCATACTAATATAATAAGATAATAATAATAATATAATAATGATAATAATAATAATAATATAATTGTAATAATAATACTTAATGGTATATAGAATCACGCAACAAACACGACAACATCAACAAACGCGACAACAGTAACAGCGAAACCCGAACAGACCCGACACCAACTTCGTAACACCACCGACACTAGCCTGGTCCCTCACCACCGTCACCTCTGCCACCAACCTAAACTACGTACTTCATACTACAACCTCCACCCATACGTCACCACCAAAGACCACCACCGCAACCAACACGAAAGCTTAAATTAGCCTGCGCACCCACAAACAAAACTATTTCCCAGAAAACCGCCTGTTCATTACTGGCATAACCCGTGCCCCAAACGAAACCCGCCAAAAGGTCGACAAACACCACTAAGAACTGCCGTGACAACCACCACAGTAAACCCCTGACTACCACCAATGGACTCACCTTGACACCCATATACAAAACAAGCAAAAACTCCATCGAATGACTACACAAACATCATATGGTCACACTCTGTTCTTAAAACGACTACCTACGGTTTCTGACACCTTGATAACAACCACGAATCGACAATCACAGACGGTCATAGATGACATAATTAGGGTCTAAACACCAACTACTAACGTCATGGATAAAATATATGCAAAGAACGACAAACACACAGTTATATACGATCTAGAATTTGCGAATGAAAACCGCAGTGCAACCTACGAAACAGCGCAGTGGTGAGCTTACCTTAATTATGGTGTAAACGACCGACTCCAGGGCCCTTAGACCACCGTGTAATTCTTTCCCGACGTTCTCAGGTATGGCGGCAGCAGGTTTGTGAGGTTGTAAGAGTGTAGATTAGGTCCAAATAGGGTTAGATGTAGGCTTATATAGGGCGGCAGCATCAAAGTTTGTGTTGTTTTGTGTTTTTTGCGTTTTCATGAATGTCGGTAGGAGTAATGGGCTGACTTGGTTTCCACGTTGAATAAGGCCCAAAGCAAGTGTTAAAACCCGACTCAATATTATAACAACTCCTCAACCCGACATTATACTCGTACATGTAAAATATAAACACGTATTTGATAAAATAAAAAGAATATAAAACACGTATTCATTAATTAATTTATATTTGATAAATTAATTAACGACTAAACGTTCAGTACTTATCAACACGTCAAATATAGATTAAAATAAAACATACTAAATACGGAGTATTACAGTCTTCCCCCCTTAAAATGAACTTCGTCCCGAAGTTCACCATCTCAAGGTCCACAAAACTGGTCATTAAAGCATGTTGCGAACTCGAAAAGTGACACCATGTTATATTAAAACTAATAAGGTACGTTAAAACACGAATTGTCACATTCTACCCTCGTTAAGAAAACTTTGTCCCCAAAGTTTAACGCATAATTAAATAAAAAGGTAATTCACGAATGACAATATAATGCATAATAGAAGTAAACATGATTATCAAGTATATTCAAACAAGCACGACATATCAATTAGCCATATCAAAGATCATTAAGATTTTACAATCCTATCCTCCTTAAGACATGGTTACGCCCTCGTAACCCCATTACAAAATTTTACATCCAAAGCTCAAGAAGGTTACTGAACCACAATCACAATTCATCTGATAAGCTAATTACTCTATACTGGCAACTAGCATTCGACTTTTCAAGCAACAACACATACTTGTCAATTGCATACTACACAGTAAAACAAAACCAAGAAAATTAACACTTATATACCCTTGGGAACGTTAACACAACATAACACACTTACACTAATGTAGTCAATCCGCGAACTCATAGTTCATACTTGACAAATTAAAAAAATTCATGTTCATAAACAAAGTATGGAGACAAAATCTGTCTTACGCAGATAAGAGGAAAGGCATTAGACAAAATTTTAATTAATGTACTTAAACACGAGGCATTGCCATATTTCATGAGACAGACACACAAATCATGGACTAGTAAGACAACGTTGTTGTATAAATAAGTTAAAATTACATAGGTATATTTCCCATGTACTCACGTTACATCATTTATCATAAAACAAGTAATAAAGAATTTGCAAAATAAGAGGTTCATGTCATGTGGAACAATTTCATATCCAGGCAAAATTTCATCAACATGTAGCTACAGACTCTATCAGGCTGCAAAACAATTACCATAATTATCAAACATCAGTTTTATCATGGATTATCACTTTCAAAACATTTTGAAACTTTCAAAACAATGAAGTTGTAATTAATGACAATTTATAAACACGAATCAACTGATGCTTTTACAAGTTACAAATCGAAAATGAGGTATTCCCATAAGTCACGAGTCAACCAAATTACTAAATCAATACATTGTGATCAGATTTAAACATACATAACAATATGTAGTTCACCTTGTGGCATAACAATATTGTCAGTATAAATAAAACTAACTTTATATAAAACTCACCAATAATTAAGGTTATATTATTATATAACATGTCTATTATTCATGCTACTAATGTCATATCAGAAAATTACATGGTTATATCACATAATTCATATTTGATTAAACTTTTATATTGAAAACTTACATAACTTACAATTTCAACAATCATACATCACGCTGCAACATCCAAAAATCACAATTAAATAACCGCTTAGCTATCTTGCAAACTATTATAGTTTTCAGAAAATATAAGGGATTAAATAATCATGGGAAAAATGAATCAATTCCAAAGCTTAAGAGAGTTATTTATAACAAATTTTACAACTCAGTTGGTCTGAACAAAACTTTTCAGCAAATAAACAGAAAATTGAGCAACTTGTAAAAATCACTATTAATTAACGACTCATTAAGATTTTACGTGGCTTATCACTTTGAAACATGAATGAATATTCTAAACAGTGGAGTTGGAATTATGCATAAACAATAAATACGGTTTAAATGGTGTCATTTGCAAAACATGGGTCAAAACAGAACTGTGCAGTAACAATTTGACCACTGACGACTAAGATATGTATTTCACTCAAACTATAATTCGTATTAACATGAAACCAAAAGTACTGGAAAGCTAAATCAGAAGGTTATCACACACAAAATTTCCACATTCATATAAAGAACACATTTTAAATGGCAGCCTGTACAAACAAGGTAAAATCCAGGAATTTATTAAAATTTTTGGTTCTTTTAAAATTACTACACATTATCACACAATCATACTTTCTCCAAAATATGTTGACATATCATTGAAGCATTGAAATCACATTGCACCATATTAACATGTAATTGCCATCTAAATCAAAACGGTAAAGATTACGAAGTCGCAAATAGAATCAACTAAATAACTCAATCATCATGCATGTATAGGCAATGCAGTAGTTTTTATCCTCGTAACAATCACAATTTATTTAAGTACGTAAATATATCCTAGAAGTCACTACGGTGCCACTTATCAGCAACTCATTACACATATCATTTTACTATATCTCTACCTACGGGTTCAGGGATCATATAGCCGCATGCATATCACCAGACATGGATTAATATAACATACAAATTTGATCATTGTACATAATTGCGATAGTCATTTAATAACCAGATATTATATAGACATTTCGAATCACCAAAATCATATGATCATATCACTCCAATTCATTGTTAAATAAATATACAACCATTCTCTGCAAATTTCAATTCAATAATTCAGATCAACCAGCATTTCAAGATCAGTCGTATTCTTCTAATGCACATCATCATACAAGTCAAGCTTATATTTCAAAGTCACGTTCCAATTTTCATGTTCTCAATACTTAGAAGTCATATATATCAACCAACATTCAATATCATTATCATGCTTCACAATACAGGTCATCAACCATATTTCACATCATAACTTACCTCATTCCTTTTCTGCGGAAACGTTAGTACAATATATATATATATATATATATATATATATATAGGGTCCTGTCCTTTACTCTATACTACCCACGCTCTACATCTCTCATGGGTGACCAGGCTAGACTGAAAGGGACAGTGGCTTGGTTTGAGGGGGCCCCTAACTCATTCCAAATCCTGGGGCTCCTAACAGTTACTAGCCTGGGGTTCATTTTATTTGACTCTTCCTACGTTCATTACTATTCATTTGGTTTAGGCCTGAGGATCGTTCGCTCTGATACCACTTTGTAACACCCCCATTTATTTAAGAGCCTTTAGCAAGACATTCTCAAATAAATAGGACTGTTACCATCTCGGAATGTCTGAGGTAGTGAATAACAAAGTAAAAACAAACCAAAGTACTTTATATAAAATACGATAAAATTTAAACTTTAGATATTACAACTACTACGCAAGAATAAAAGTACAACTGATGATAACATCTAAGTATGTGATCTAATTCTATGTAGGTCCACGCCATGTCTCACTCCTTGCCCAAGCTCCTAGTCCATCTGTCTTTGACCTGTAGAATCTACTCCCCATTCCGGATCATCGTAGGCGTACACGAATACACTGTCAACCTCGCGGTTGATTAGGGTAACACAATAATAAATAATGCAACAAAGATGATATGCAAATGTCATGATATGCTCGAGCTCAATCTCATTCTCAATCTCAAACTCATACTCATACTCATACCCGTGCACCAAGCCATACCGAACCTCCCGGCAGACTATAATCGGTCGTCACCGAACACCAGCTCAATAGCTGATAAGACACCAGGCCCGGTCTGCAGAACCACCCTGGGCTTTATATCAGAACAATATCTGATCCACAATATCTCAGTAACCAATGCATATGCATGCTCATGAATGCCACAATATAAATATCTAATCATGCCATCAAATACTGAAATACTCATGCCATTGCATATAATCCACAGTCAATCCAACCAATATCATTCTTATATAATTCATGCTTGCATCCATCACATATAAGGCAACATCCTTTCATAACACACCACAGAGTAAACACCCATTCATATTAGTTCATAAAGTATAGAGTCAGTGTATCCTACCTGGATAGCAATATAGTCCAATCATGCAGCTAACATCCAATCAGTAGCATCACTCCATCACATACTCAACACCTAATACAATAATATATTTAATTACTAACTAATACAATTACGCCACCAACATAATATATCAATCATTCCAATTAATTATCTAAATAATATATTACGCATAACGAGACTGTATTAAACCTTACTACTTCAATTAACTTAAACAACTCAATCTTATTACTTTTATAACCAATTCCATTTGAATAAACGACTATAGAAATATTCCCGAACTATCGATAACCGTCACATTCTTGCATAATATAATTACTTAATAATTTTAATAACTAGTAACATGAACAATATTACTAACGATACTAATTATAATATTACTAATATTAGTAACAACAATAACAATAATAACAATACCATGTAATAACAATAATATACTAACAAAGTAATATAATATAATGATAATAATAATAATATTAACATACATACAAAAACATGTTAACACTACAATACTAATCATACTAATATAATAAGATAATAATAATAATATAATAATGATAATAATAATAATAATAATAATATAATTGTAATAATAATACTTAATGGTATATAGAATCACGCAACAAACACGACAACATCAACAAACGCGACAACAGTAACAGCGAAACCCGAACAGACCCGACACCAACTTCGTAACACCACCGACACTAGCCTGGTCCCTCACCACCGTCACCTCCGCCACCAACCTAAACTACGTACTTCATACTACAACCTCCACCCATACGTCACCACCAAAGACCACCACCGCAACCAACACGAAAGCTTAAATTAGCCTGCGCACCCACAAACAAAACTATTTCCCAGAAAACCGCCTGTTCATTACTGGCATAACCCGTGCCCCAAACGAAACCCGCCAAAAGGTCGACAAACACCACTAAGAACTGCCGTGGCAACCACCACAGTAAACCCCTGACTACCACCAATGGACTCACCTTGACACCCATATACAAAACAAGCAAAAACTCCATCGAATGACTACACAAACATCATATGGTCACACTCTGTTCTTAAAACGACTACCTACGGTTTCTGACACCTTGATAACAACCACGAATCGACAATCACAGACGGTCATAGATGACATAATTAGGGTCTAAACACCAACTACTAACGTCATGGATAAAATATATGCAAAGAACGACAAACACACAGTTATATACGATCTAGAATTTGCGAATGAAAACCGCAGTGCAACCTACGAAACAGCGCAGTGGTGAGCTTACCTTAATTATGGTGTAAACGACCGACTCCAGGGCCCTTAGACCACCGTGTAATTCTTTCCCGACGTTCTCAGGTATGGCGGCAGCAGGTTTGTGAGGTTGTAAGAGTGTAGATTAGGTCCAAATAGGGTTAGATGTAGGCTTATATAGGGCGGCAGCATCAAAGTTTGTGTTGTTTTGTGTTTTTTTGCGTTTTCATGAATGTCGGTAGGAGTAATGGGCTGACTTGGTTTCCACGTTGAATAAGGCCCAAAGCAAGTGTTAAAACCCGACTCAATATTATAACAACTCCTCAACCCGACATTATACTCGTACATGTAAAATATAAACACGTATTTGATAAAATAAAAAGAATATAAAACACGTATTCATTAATTAATTTATATTTGATAAATTAATTAACGACTAAACGTTCAGTACTTATCAACACGTCAAATATAGATTAAAATAAAACATACTAAATACGGAGTATTACATAACTGGTCGACCGACCAGCATCACTGGTCGGTCGACCAAGGCGCGGATTTCAGAAAATTCGGAAAGAAGATTAAGCCCATAATCGTGAGATTAGGTCAAGGGGGAGTCTTAAGAAGTTTATTATTTAAGCCTAATCAATCCCTGTACTATTGAGGGGAGTTTCTAATCATGCAACCCTAATTTAGTTTAGAGAGAAATTTTCATTAGTAGTTTACAATAAAAGCTTCTGATTAGTTTAGTTTTAATTTACTTCCACGCAAGGTTTCAATACAATCCCAATCTTTCAGTTCTTATTCCATTGTCTGCGGTAATTCTCGTTTCTATTAAGTTTATTTTACAGTTTTCATTATTGTTATACCGGTTAGATAGAATCCCTAAACCTTGTTTGTTAATCACATGTTTACTGTTTTAATCACCATGTTTATTGTTATTATCGTTGTAATTGTCGTATTTACTGTTACCATGCTTAGCTAAACTTCATATGTTAGGATGTAGGCTAGTAATAGCGTAGATGGCGTAGTTTAGGGCAACCCGTAGCAGACCTCGGTCGACCGACTGGCTTCTCTGGTCGGTCGACTGAGGTAGTTAGTCGATCGACCGGAATAGCTGGTCGGTCGACCGACTCCGTGTATGATCAGGCTTGTTTTCTTCCGTTAATTGCATTATCTTACAATGAGACTGAAGGGAGACTTGTAGGATGCTTAATAATGACCAACCCGGGAATCGAAAGATAAGGGAAGGGAATTAGTTAACGTTTAAGACAGCTAGGTTACTAAGGCCGGAGGGTATGTGACCTAGACATTAGGAATCACCTATATTGTTGACACCTGATATTTGTGAGACCTAGGGACTAATAACATAAGCCGAAAGGAGCTATTAGATAATAACATAGACCGAAAGGATTCGTTATACCCCTTACACGACTACAATACACGTTGACCTAGACCGTCTGCCATCGTAGCTATAACGACCCAATCATCCTAACATCTCTTTTATCATAGTTCTTTCACATCTTTATTTCAGTCTTGTTCTTATTTTTATTAGACTTAGTGACAACCCAAAACAAAAATCTCAAAACCCCCAAAGGTTACCTTAAGACATAGACGTAAAACGACTAACACTCCCAACCTCCTTGTGGTTCGACCCTGACTTTCGCTATCTATAGTTAAAGTTTAGGAATTATAAACTTTATCTTTGACACCCTCAACGACGGGTATCAACTATGCGCCATGATCAATTTATATGGCAACCTTATACCCAAGTTTTATCTTTTCTACCCGACTTTTGTCATGATGACTCGGATGATTGGGTTGTCATAGCTCCTATGATATGCTTTGATATTGTTGAGTGGCATTTCCCTAATCGGGTAGCTCGCCAATTTGGGTGGAAACAAGATATTCCACAACCATGTGACACGGAGCCTAATCTACACAAAGTAAATAAAAAAGGTGCCCATACCCGAAATTGGATGGATAAACATGCTCCATACATAGCAATGTAGGCTATGAGAGGGCTATTTAGGTTCCATGGTATTGAGGATTTTAATGAAATGCACTACAACGACCCTTAAATGCTTTGGTACCGTGATCGCACTCTTCGATTCATTAGCCCTACCTCGCTACAACCGACTTATCAAGCACCATTTGGCATCACCCAATATCTTGTAAGTATACTATATAAACTTGTCTATTGATACTTAACTGATTTATTATAAATTATCACTTCTAACACTCACTCTTTTTTGTTGTAGGCTCATGGTTTTGCGGATGTCCATATGACATGCAATAGGGAGCTTCAACAAATGCCTCTCGAAGCACCCCCTCATTTCCGTTCCATGGTTTCTGATATCCGTGACTGCTCCTCTCAAACACTTCAACAAGTCGGCTTTTCACATCTTCTCCAACTATACGAGCAACCAACCGAAGCACCAAACCAAGAAGCAACCCAAGAAACAACGGGGAATGAGTCCCTCGACTCAGTGATATTGGAGGACGATGTGCCATTAGTAAACAATTCTAGGCACGGTCGACGCTCTAGATCTTCCATGGATGCCATCACTGAACATGGTACTCCCGAGCCATCAAAGGGAAAGCGGATTTGGTCTCGTTTAAGAGGAAAGAAGAAGTGAAATGCTACAATCTATGTAATAGCTACATTGGTGTACTATTGTTAGATTTTCTATACTCCTTGTGCGAAACAATTAAATGTGCTTTAGATTTGATTTCAAATGACAATGGTTTGACATTTTAATTTTCTGTGTGCATTGTTAAATTTTGTTTGACAATGGTTTAAATAGCTAGATTGGTGTGTATTGTTAGTTTTTGTTCTTCGTTTAATCACTTTTCGAGTAACATCACAAAAAATTATATATAAAAAAAATACTGAAGAAACACGCCACAAGCAATGGCGTGTCTTCCCCCTTAAACCCGCCATCCCAAAAGGCGTGTTTCAGCCTTACATTTTCAAAACCTCCTGTAACATTTTCAAACCGTAAAAAAAAATACTGAAGAAACACGCCACAAGCAATGACGTGTCTTCCCCTTTAAACCCGCCATCCCAAAAGGCGTGTTTCAGCCTTACATTTTCAAAACCTCCTATAACATTTTCAAGTTTCTAGCAAGTTGAAACACGCCACCACTTGTGGCGTGTTATGTAGCAGAAACACGCCACCACAAAAGGCGTGTCTTTTTTGTTACCCCAACTCCAACGTTCTGTAACTTTTTCCCAAATAACTACTCTGCTTAGACACGCCACTAGTGATGGCATGTCTTTGGTAAGTAACCCGCCACTGGCAATGGCGTGTTTAGGCTCGTTTTCCCGATCCTACGTGGACACCATTTTGACAAATACTTTCAGAACCAACCCAAAACGACAATTTCTTTAATTTTCAGCATTATTTCAAAAAATCGTTCATAATATACTCCCTCTTATTTATTTCATTTGAGGTTCCCTTTTCCTTTTGACACAAAAAATAAGGGAATCAATTTGGACCCCAATATTCACATGACTCCACAACAAATTGATTTTAGATCACAAAAAATTGTCCAAGAAAGGAAAAAACGAACAATAATGAAATTGGATGAAATGGAACATTTTATAAGATAGGAGGGAGTATATTTTATTAAATATTTATAACGTGTTCCGACTTCCGTGTCCTACACTTTAAGGAATGTGATATCATGTGTTCGTTCTGTTTTGGTGCTACCTATGTCGCCACGTGCATTTTAGAGAGATTTTGAAAATCACGCCGATATCGAAGATAAATTTAAATTTAATAATAGGTTAAATATTTGAATAACAAAAATTTCAATGTTCATAATATAATGTATCAGGAAAGAAAGTGTGGAAATCAATGTTCTTATTATGCTTATACGGAGTATTATTTTAGTTTCTGTGAGATTCTTTTATTTTTATTTTCTTTTTCCAAAACCGTATTAGAAATCATATACTCAATTTAGTTTTGCCCAACCCAAATCCGATCAAGTTTTCAAAACAACATAATTTATTAGGTAAATTACAAATAACCACCTCATATTTGTATATTTTTACAAATAATCACTATGTAATTATGCTTTTACAAATAATACGCAAACTTTTACGTATACCTCTCATTCACCACTGTATATTTGAATTGGTACTCAGTTTTCATATTTTCTGAGCTGTTAATAAAAAAAACTATGTAAAATACCCATATTACCCTTCCTTACGTTGACTAACTTTACCTAAGCATAAAATATACTCCCTCCGTCCCGATCAATTGTTATCTATTACTTTTAACACAAAGATTAAGAAAAGATGTATGAATGAATTTGGACCACACAAATCACATAGCCCCACATGCAATGAAATGTTATCCACAAAAGATTGCCAAAAATGAAAATAGATAACAATTCAATGATACACCCAAAAATGGAAATAGATAACTATTGACCGGGACGGAGGGAGTACTTCGTATCACTTTTCCCCAATTTACCCATGTATTCAAACCCGGAATCCCAAAAACCTCTCAAATCAATTACTCCAATTACTCGTTACTAACATCTCGCTTATCAACACTCTCTCCAAGCCCTCTCTCCAAGTCTAACTCGCTAACAAAGCGGGCTTAGACAATGTGGATTCTGAGTCGTTTGGTTGACTTAGTGAGAGTGTAGAGGAGCATAGTATAGTTCTGGGCGAACTAAGGGAGATTAGGAAGTACGTGATTGACAATTTGATGGAAGATAGGAATGGGAGAAGAGGGAGATTTAGGTTATGTTCTTTTGTACTGAAACGAGATTGAATTGAATTTATAGGATCTAAATTTATCTGAACTGAATTTATAGGAGCTGAACTGAACTTATAGGATCTAAATTGAACTTATAGGATCTGAACTGGACTTATAGGTTCCGAACTGAATTTATATGATCCGAACTTAATTAACTTAATTTAATTTAACTTAGCTATTATTACTATTATTATAATAATAATTATTATTATTATTATTATTATTATCCAAGAGATAACATTAATAAAAAAAAGTCTAAAACACAAGGTAATATAAAATATTTTTCCATTTTATATACATTAGTATGTTCATAGTTCATACATTATACTACGACTACATTACGATAAAAAAAACAATTCACAAATTACAATTTTTTAAAATCATTTATTCTCATATTATAATAATCCTCATCAACTTCATGTTCACTATCAGTAGCATCGTCGACAACGAACCCATGACCTCGCCAAATGTTTGATTATGTTGTTTCGTAACTTTTGCATAACCTTCTTCCGCTTTTTATCATATTACTCGAATTATGGTGAGCATGTGGTAAGAAATTAAGAACTGTGTTATTAATGAGGTAGAAAATTCAAGTAAAATTATTAATAAGTTTTTTTATTTAAAAATAACGTGTATCGAATAATTAAAGCAAAATATTTCGTATCGGTCGTTAAAAATAATACTTCGTAGATAGGTTTTCTGAATTAAGTTTATATGAACTGAACTGAACTTATAGGATCTAAACTGAACTTACAAGATCTGAAGTGAACTTATATGATCTGATTTGAACTGAACTTTTAGGAACTGGACTGAAGTTATAGGATCTGATCTGAACTGGACTTATAAGATCTAAAGTGAACTTAAATTAAGCGACTTTAAATCCAAAAGAACAAGTCCATAGCAGGAGTTTGGTAAAGTTAGTGAAGGTAAGGTTGCGGGTAATATGGGTGTTCCGCATAAATTTGTCATTAACGAGTCGGAAAATATGAAAAACGAATATCGGTTTAAATATACAATGGTAATTGGGGAGTATACGTAAAAGTATTGGGGTTAATTGGAAAAACAGAAATACATAGATATTTATTTGTAAAAATATGCAAATACATGGTTATTTGTAATTTACCCTAATTTATAGGGTAAAAAGCTACATCATTGTACAACATATGAAGAAATGACGCTAATAGAGTAATACTGATGTAAAACTTAATAAGAATTAAGCTTTTGTTATGATGAATAAAATTGCAGCGGAAATAAAACAATGTTTTTGTATTTTTTTTTAGGAATAGAACGAAAATAAAAGAAATATGACGTGAATAAGATCTCCTCTCTCGCAAGAAACTCGATGTTACACACGAATGGTAATCCACACCTCGCAAGGATAGAATCACACTAAACTTATCTCAACCTCGCAAGGAAGAAATAATAGAACTTAGAACTCGCTAGTAATAAGCACACAACAAGAAAACTTGTATTAATCTCTCAAATTTGGATGCATAAAAACTGAATACATAAGTCCCTATTTATAGTAGAATAGGGGACACAAGACTCCCTAAAAACTTGTGATCCTTTCCATAAGTGGATAAGGAAAACTTTCCTAAAATCAACTATTACCTTAAAACTACTTACCTTATTCTTAAAATTGAAATTAGGAAATAAACAATAACGAAATAAATAAAACTACCTTATTCTTACTAGCTAACTTATGGAAACTAAAAATAAGGTAACTATAATATCTTACAAATAAATTGTCCCTTAGTCTTAATTCATTTTTTGCTTGTCACTTTCCTCCATCGTTCCAACCACCTTCGTTCCTCCACGTGACCATACTCACTATACTCGAGCTTATTTTAAAAGGTTCAGAAATGTGATTTACATTTCGAGAAATTAAGACTTCATTTTCAGTTGATTCTAATGCTCCCGCATCATTCTCTCCCTCTTTTTTTTGAAAATTTGACCTCAAATTGTCATCTGCAAGGTATGGTGATAGATCTCCAACATTGAATGTAGCACTCACTCCTCCATATTCGCTCGGCAAATCTATCTTGTATGCACTTGACCCATAGCATTCTAACACCTTGAATGGACCATCAGCTCTTGGCATCAACTTACTCTTCCTCTTTGATGGAAATCTCTCCTTCCGCAAGTGTAACCAAACAAGATCGCCAACTTTGAAAACAGGTTGTTTTCGATTCTTGTTTGCCTTCTCTTTGTATTTAGCATTAGCCTTCTCGATTTGGGCTCGAACTTGTTCACAAACTCGCAAAAATGCAGCTTGTCTTTCCTTAGCTTCGAAACTCAAAACATCTTTCTTTGGTATAGGGACCAAATCAATAGGAAGGTACGGATTTACTCCATACACAATCTCAAATGGTGCTCTTCCCGTTGTCATTGATGGAGTTCTATTATAAGCAAACTCGGCATGAGCTAACTTGATATCCCAATCCTTCGTGCTTTTGCTCACTAGACCTCGTAATAGACTCCCAAGGGTCCGATTTGTTACTTCGGTCTGTCCATCTGTTTGTGGATGATGCGATGTGCTAAACAATAACTTTGTTCCAACCAATCTCCATAATGTCTTCCAGAAGTAACTCAAAAACTTCACATCTCGATCTGAAACAATGGTAAGAGGAATACCATGTAGTCTCACAATCTCCTTATAATAAAGTTCAGCAACTTTTGTAGCATCATCAGTCTTATGACATGGAATGAAATGTGCCATCTTCGAGAATCGATCTACTACAACCATAATCGAATCCATCCCACGTGGAGTTCTAGGTAATCCAAGGATAAAGTCCATACTAACCTCGCTCCATGGCTGTGTAGGAACTGGTAAAGGTGTGTATAACCCTTTTGTGAATGAACTTTTCGCCTTTTGACAAACCACACACCTAGCCACAATGTTTTGCACATCGTGGATCATCTTTGGCCAATAAAAATGCTCACTTACAATGTCATAAGTCTTGTTGACTCCAAAGTGTCCAGCAATAGCCCCTCCATGCGCTTCTCGAACTAACAGCTCCTGAATCGATCCTTTGGGTATACACAATCTATTCCCCTTGAACAAGTAACCATCTTGCACCGTGAATAGCCCCGTAGGCTCCATAAGTTCTTTGGAAAAACCAGGATCATCCTTGTACAGTTCCTTGATATGCTCAAACCCAAGCATCCTTGCATCAAGTTCAATTAGTAGCACATGTCTTCTTGAAAGAGCATCGGCTACTACATTCGAGCTTCCTGTTTTATACTTTGATGAAAAAGTAAAGGATTGTAAAAATTCTACCCATTTAGCATGTCTAGGATTCAATTTTTGCTGTCCGTGAATGTGCTTCAATGCTTCATGATCAGAATGTAACACAAACGGTTTAGGACGCAAATAATGACTCCAATGGTCCAACGCTCTCACAATGGCATAGAACTCTTTGTCATATGTTGAGTAGTTCAATCTTGCACCACCCAATTTCTCACTAAAGTAAGCAATAGGCTGCTTCTCTTGTACTAACACAGCACCAATACCAACACCGCTTGCATCACACTCAACTTCGAACAGTTTCTCAAAGTTTGGAAGTGCCAAAACAGGTCCGGAACATAGCTTACTTTTCACTTCTTCAAACGCCTTTTGTGCACTTGTTGTCCATACAAATTCCCCTTTCTTTGTCAACTCCGTGATAGGAGCCATGATAGAGCTGAAGTTTTGGATGAATCGCCTATAGAATGAAGCTAGGCCATGAAAACTTCGTACCTCCGTAGTAGATTTAGGAATAGGCCATGCTTGTATAGCTTCTACCTTCGATGGATCCATGCTTACTCCGTCTTTCCCAACAATGTAACCAAGGAATATCACACTGGAAACCATGAATGTACACTTCTCTAGTTTTGCAAACAACTTTTGCTCTCTCAACATCTCGAACACCTCTCGAAGGTGTCGCTTGTGCTCCTCTTCACTTTTGCTATAGATCAGAATGTCATCGAGGTAAACAACCACGAATTTATTAAGGAATGGTCTCAACACCTCATTCATGAGCCTCATAAACGAACTAGGCGCATTGCACAGACCAAATGGCATCACAAGCCATTCGTGTAACCCTTGCTTCGTCTTAAAAGCGGTATTCCATTCATCACCTTCACGAATCCTCATTTGATGGTAACCACTTCTTAAATCAAGCTTTGAGAACACACATGAGCCAGAAAGTTCATCTAGCATATCGTCGAGTCTAGGCATAGGAAAACGATATTTGATAGTGATGTTGTTCACGGCTCTACTATCGATACACATCCGCCAAGTCCCTTCCTTCTTCGGTACCAACAATGCTGGTACAGCACATGGGCTCAAACTCTCTTGCACATATCCTCGATCAATTAACTCATGCACTTGCCTTTGTAACTCCTTTGCTTCATTGGGATTGCACCGATAAGCGGGCTTATTAGGTAGTGATGCTCCTGGAACCAAATCAATCTGATGTTCGATACCTCGCTTTGGTGGTAGTCCATTTGGTAACTCATCAGGAAACACGTCACAAAACTCGTCTAATAGCTCTTGTACGACTCCAGTGTTGCTTTCTTCTGTTGCTACATCGCGCACCATCAGCACATAGGTCGGATCTCCACGAGCCAACGCTTCCTCGACTTCACTAGCTTCCAAAAATAAGCTCCCTTTAGCACTCGGTTTCTTCTTCTTACTCGGTGACAAAGGCTTAAGGTGATACTTTGCTTTCCCTTTGGTCACAATGTAAACATTACTCCTTCCTTCATGTTCAACTTTTCGATCAAACTGCCATGGTCGTCCTAAAAGGATGTGGCAAGCATTCATGGGAATCACATCACACCATACTTCATCTTCATAAGGTCCCAACTTAAAAGAAACTAAGGCTTGTTTCTTAACTTGAATCCCATTGTTCCCATCAAGCCAATGCAACTTGTACGGTTTAGGATGATTTTGTGTTGCCAATTTCAGATTCTCTACCATCTCCTTCGACGCAACATTAGTACACGATCCACTATCAATAATAAGATTGCAGAGTTGATTATTCACCTTACAACGAGTGTGAAAGATTTGTTCTCGTTGTCCATCTCCATCTTTAGTAGCCTCGGTGTGTAGATTACGAATCACCAATACCTCCCTATCTTCATCACTGTATGGCTCGACCTCATGGACCTCCTCCCCTTCTTCGTCACTCGCCACCTCTGTCTCCTTCTCACATTCTGGCAGCACGAAGTTTGGAATCATATCTACCAACTCTTGAATTGTTAGAGCACGCTTTTGTGGACATTCATTAGCAATATGTCCATAGCCTTGGCATTTGAAACAACGTCTCATCGAACTCCCGTTGGTCTCCATGGTATTGCTCTTAACCTTGTCCCTAACTTCTTCCTTTTGGGTCTCCTTGGGCTTGCCTTGTGGTTTAGAATAAGAGCTTGAGTTAGAATTTGAGCTTGTTCCTCTGGAATAAGTATAAGGTTTCTTTCCTTTATCGTGCTTCTCAAACTTTAGAGCCAATCGACACACATCATTGAATCCCCCATAGTTCTGAATTTCAACTCTCGTGGCAAGTGAAGGAATCAAACCTCCAATAAACCGCGCCACTCTAAGCTCTTCCTTCTCATCAAGATCACAAAGAATCGTCATTCTTTCAAATTCTTTGATATACTCGGTCACGGAACCCTCTTGAGTTAGAGATTGTAACCTCAAATAATTCTCTTGTTCATAATCTCGAGGTAAGAATCGTTTCGTTAGTTGTTTCTTCAACTTCTCCCACGAATCAATCTTAGATTTTCCAGCCTTCTTTCTCTGTTTCTTCAAGTTTTCATACCATAAAGAGGCATACTTAGTAAGTTTAAGAATAGCTATCTTGAATTGCTTCTTATCATCGTAGTCCTTGTATTCAAAAACTCGCTCCGTCTGTCGAATCCAGTCTAAGAACTTCTCTGGATCCATATCACCATTAAACTCTGGAATGTCAAGCTTCAATCCACGATTGTCTTCGTCTTTGTTGTTAGCTCTGTCCTTTGAACGTGGTCCTTCCACCTCTGACTCGGACGCGCTATCTTCTTGACGTTTCTCATTGATCTTCAATGATTGAGTAATATTCTTAAGAATATAAGATATCTTAGCCATCTCTCCTTTCAAGTAGTCGTGTCCTTCTTGCCAAGTTTGAGGTGTGTTGGCGCCACTATTTTCGACTTCATCTCCAATAGCCATGACTTCCCAAGATTGATTTATTAGACAATAAATCAGAAACTAGCTCTGGTAACCAAATTGATGTAAAACTTAATAAGAATTAAGCTTTTGTTATGATGAATAAAATTGCAGCGGAAATAAAACAATGTTTTTGTATTTTTTTTTAGGAATAGAACGAAAATAAAAGAAATATGACGTGAATAAGATCTCCTCTCTCGCAAGAAACTCAATGTTACACACGAATGGTAATCCATACCTCGCAAGGATAGAATCACACTAAACTTATCTCAACCTCGCAAGGAAGAAATAATAGAACTTAGAACTCGCAAGTAATAAGCACACAACAAGAAAACTTGTATTAATCTCTCAAATTTGGATGCATAAAAACTGAATACATAAGTCCCTATTTATAGTAGAATAGGGGACACAAGACTCCCTAAAAACTTGTGATCCTTTCCATAAGTGGATAAGGAAAACTTTCCTAAAATCAACTATTACCTTAAAACTACTTACCTTATTCTTAAAATTGAAATTAGGAAATAAACAATAAGGAAATAAATAAAACTATCTTATTCTTACTAGCTAACTTATGGAAACTAAAAATAAGGTAACTATAATATCTTACAAATAAATTGTCCCTTAGTCTTAATTCATTTCTTGCTTGTCACTTTCCTCCATCGTTCCAACCACCTTCGTTCCTCCACGTGACCATACTCACTATACTCGAGCTTATTTTAAAAGGTTCAGAAATGTGATTTACATTTCGAGAAATTAAGACTTCATTTTCAGTTGATTCTAATGCTCCCGCATCATTCTCTCCCTCCTATTTTGGGTTTTCTTCCCATTTGCATGGGCACAATTTAAGGAAAATGTAAAATAATGAAGAAAGAGTTTGGTGAAATTTGGAATAGCAGAGAGATATGGATAATTAGGAGTTAAATAATGAATTGTGACATTAATAAAATAAATAAAATAGGATTAAAAAAGTTGGGTGGGGTATGGTGATAGGAGAAAATGATGAATAAAATATAATTAAAAGTTTTCAAAATAAGAAAGCGAAAGAAAACATAAATAATCTGTTTAAGAACATAGGGAAGAAAACAAAGAATAAAAGAAAGTACTAGACAAGAATAGTCCGTACAGAAAATGAAGAAAGGGTTAAAAGATATGGTGAGCCTTTTGTGGGTCCTTTGGTTAACAATAGAGAGGATTAAAAAGCAAACATTGATGGAGAAGGTTCAACTCAACGGATAACGAAGGTGGAGGAAAATGTAGAGAAGAAGAGAAGTAAATGGGGGGGGGGTGTGTGTGTGTGAAGTGTGATTATTTGGATACAATTTTTTCCTAAATTTTGAGTATTGTGGAAAGATTTTAATTAGACTTGAATGGGGGAAATTGATCCCTCCAAATTTATCCTCTATTTCACTCTACCCTCATTTGTTATCCAAACAAGTAATTTTAAATGACCTACTCTCTCTCCCTTTCTTTTTCCTCTAAATCTCTCAATCCGAATACACTCTTAATGTACATCGATGTAGATTTAAGTAGTTTAGGAAGCCAGAATTCCATTATAGTCCAAGCATTCTAATTTCTAGTTCATTCATTGAAACCCTGTTTCCGTTTCCGTTTTGGTTGCATAATCTCTTCAATCTTTTTTTAACTACCTAAACTCATTCATCCCACATTCCACTAACCCACTCTATGTAATAAATATATCACTTCTTTCTATGGTCCTTTCAAGCGTTGAGGGCCGGGGAAAATTCAAAACAGTGTGTGATTCCCTTTTCATATCCCCCCACGGCCCACACCCATAAACAATCCAGGTTGTTTGATGTAAAAACATATCCACAAAATAACATGAGAGAGTCAAGAGATGATAAAATATTAAAATTATACCGAAAAAACTGTGAACAAGAAAGGAAGGAAGGCTTCAACACATTACTAGTGACTGCACTTTACAAAAGAATGTTAAAAACTCAAATCTGGCATGTACTGAAAAATTGAAATCCACTCTGTTACCAAACTACTTCATGTTCCAATCCACCAACCCATGACCCATGACCCATGTAGAGGAGATAACAAAGTTGAAGAGTATATTACAAATAAGTCATCCCCACCAATTAATTTCAAGTATTTGAAAACAGAATGATTGCTTACTTACAACACAAAGAATACTCTCACTCAAGCACTGTAATTAAAGGGAGGCAATGGTGAGCCAAAAAACCTGTGCACCGGAATCAACACAAATGCCCAAACATAACCTCCCACCTTCAATCAAAGCTTTACATCATACACCAACCACCACCACTGATTACCTGAAAATTAAACTGCTCTCTTTCAGTATCACAGACACCAACTCAAATTCAGCCAAGCCAATTCATAATCACTAACCCATTTCTCCTCCGATACGGAATTACTAGGTCATAACCACTTTGCATCTACCCACTTCCTCATACCTGCATACAAAAATCCATCAATCACTAAAACACCAAACCCCTAGATTCGATATTTTGTCAACATATTAAAACGACAAGAAAATACGTAAAATTAAATTACCATAAACTGGACCTCGCTCAGTCAGTACCTCTTCAAATAAAGGAAACCTATGCTTTTTTGCTCGACAAAATCTGGAATATACGTAATCCCCTGCTGAAAGCTTCGTTAAATAAGATTCTTGTCTGCATTGATTGGAAACCAGGCAGCCAAGATAGGAGTGCAACAATAGACATAACAATCACACCAAACAAGATGTCATAAAGGCGAGCCATGGCCGTTACAATCTTCCACAGAACAGTATTTTCCAGAAAGCGTCGAAGCACCAGAGCAATGGATATGAGACCCCAACCAGTAGGCAGGAACGCCAAAAGACTTGTAAACAAGTCAATGAACGTCAAATGAGTGAACTTGAGCAAGGCCACAATCACCAATATTACTAACAGAATAACAAGGAACTGAACCAGGCGGTAGTAAATATGTTCTCTAGCAGAATATTTGTGCCGTGCATATGATACGACAACAAAAATCCCAACAGCAACAAGAATGTAGATCCACGACAACAAGTACACAGCAATACTCCTGCTTCCATTGGCAATACCCAGCTGATAAACAATCCCAAACTGGAAAAAGAAGTAACGAAGATCCAAAATCACCTCCAGCAGCTTTCCCCATAAACCAGTTGTCCTTAAATGATCTTGTTCTTCCTTCCACCATGCCTCCCAGCTCTGCTCAGATTTCACAAAAACCCCACCACTATACCAGATCCAGTTCATGAATTCACTGAAGTCATCCACAGTTTTCAACCAATCAAAACCTGAAGGATTGAAGACAAAGGGGGCCATCACGAATGATATCACCAGGAACCAACTTGAAATGGTCAGAGCTATATACACAAATGTGCCTTTTGCCACAGGGCTGAATCCAGCATATACAGTTAATATTAGCCCAAGCTCAATTGCTTTCACAAAATGGCTGCGAGCATACAGTCTGTAGTTTTCTGCAAAACTCTTGTGCTGCACAACAAAACCACGGCCTGTGGCACGATATTTTGCACCTCCATGTAATATGGTACGACCGAAGTAGTGAGTTTTAGTGCCCAAAGAGAACGTGAAGAAGATGGATGCAAGTTGAAGCTGCATGGTAATAAAATCCCAGATGGCATTGAGAAACCCGAGTTCGAGAGAATTCTCCACAATCATTGGAAGAGCAGTGAATAGACCCAGTTGGATGATAAATTGCTGATTTAAGATTGCTCCAAGAGCGGCATTACTGTTGCTAGCATTTGCCTCAACAGAACCCTCAATTCCACTCAGCGCCAAATAAAGCCGGCCCCACAGAAATGCATAAACAGTCAGAACTACCACCATTGTGTTGAAATAGAACCCGACAGTGGTATAGAAGAATGACAGCATCCTGAAGAAGTCCAATCTATGACCCAATCGGTACACGTCTCTGCTCAGCACCTGCTCGCCATTTCCACTGGCTACTTTAGCCTCAAACATTGATATCTGATTCAGGCCAACATCCCTTCCCTTGCCAACCTGGATGTACTCGTGATGTGTGACATTACCACCCCGTAGAGTGCAGTTGAATCCTGCAAATATATCTTCACTGATGTTAATGACTCTAGATGCTTTACTAATTCCTCCACGAGTCAAGAACCAAAACCTATCAAACACATCTGGGTGACCATAATGCATACGAACTTTCAAAGGGTTGGCAAGAACACGTTGCCCCAGCGTTACAAAGCTCATTTCCTGGGCTGACATAAACCGGGCAATTGAAGAGACACCACTGGTGAATATGTGCTCACGAACCCCAAGGATAGTAGGCTTCCGAATGCCATGCTGATACTTGAACTCCTCTAGCAGGTTTCGCACCTTAAGAGTTTCCTCAAAGTAATTATCTTGGTTCATATCAATAGTCTGAACAGCATCACCACGAGTAAAAATAATGGCATGGTTCTGATTTTCCGGCTTGCCTTCTCCAAGTTTAATAGGGCCTGGTAACTTAACTCGGTAGATCTCCACTTCCTGCTCCAACTGCTGATCGTACTTCACGAGAACAGAATAGTAATCTTTCTCCACCCTTCCTGTAGAAACTTCATCTACATAAGCAACCCGAAGGGCTTCATTGTTCTTCAACAACTGCAGTATCTCCTCAGCCTGGGGCTTCTTTTCGTCTTTCTGAGCACCATATATCTGGCATGCAATTACATAGGTGTACTTCATCAATGCAGTCCCATACTCGTGGCCTTTATACAATTGACTGATAGAACTACTGGCTCGACTCAGGCTACTGCCACTCCTCATCGATTGCTGCTTTTCAGAGCCAAAGCCGTCCAAGCCACTGCTCTGTCTCACTGCACCGAGCTCTTGTGCCCCCTCCTTAATATCCACCTCAGATGCGGAATCAAGGAAAGCCAGCATCTTCAGGGCACGATAATAATACATCATTCCCCTAACAGTTCGAGAAAGTGTTTGGCCTCTGTATGATGCCCAAAGCCTAAGCTCTCTCAGGTTATTGCTCCAAAGTTCTTTCTCATTTGCTACACCTTCCCGACGCATACGCTGCATGAAGTTCTCCCACTCATCATTGTATATAGTCTGCAGGTAATATAGAGTAGAAACCCCATCCTCGTTCTCCTTTTGAAGCTGCTCTTTGCTGTACATAACTTCTTCGCTGTAGTAAGGAGTCAAAACACTAAAAGCCAGCATCTTCTCCACCTGAGGGGCATGGGGCATGTTCATGAAGAGAGAGTTGCTAAAGAAAGCAATCCTGCGCCTGGCTTCAAGATTCCTCGGGACATTGTGCATAGAGTCCTTCGATATAAGAATGGTGTGCAGCCTTCGGACCTGCCTGTAGAAAACCTCATCATCATCTTTAGGGAGTTGAATGGCATTCTGAAAGAGTAAGCTCTTTCCAGTATCAGATCGAGGGGCCAATCCATCTTCCATCAGCTGTTGCATAGTTCTTTTCTCTACATAGAAATCCCGTTTAACAGTTTCGTACAGAGCCTGCACCGCAGAGACCACCTTATTGAGATCTGTCTTCTTAGGATCGATAAATAGCTTTAGCAGACTATCCAGTTTCTCATGGATCTTCTTAAGAGCAGACAAATCAAACGTCTTTGTGAATTTTTCAATCTCAATAGCATGGTCAATTTCCTGAAACAATACCATGATGATGGAGTGTTCTTCAGTACCCCGTTTGACAATAGCAAGCAGGAAATGCTTGATGCAATCATATGCTTCTATGACAGCACAACGCCGGTACTCATTCTTACATATCTTGTACCAAAGCCACTTATCAGGTGCATCCACCAGCTCTTTTGCCTGACCAAGAGCCAGAAGCAGCTCGTTACAGACGAGTATACACGGCCAACGAATAACCCTGACATTCCAATCATTCTGAGGCAGCTCCAGGAGCTCGACCTCTCTATCATTGATGATGTCCTCCTCCCTGAATATACTGATCACCTCATTCCACACCCATGCAAACTTATAAGCTTCCACCTGATTTGATTCAAGTTTCTTGTACGGCCGGCCAAGCCCATACCTGAGCTTCAAGCGATGAATAGCATCCTTAAATCTGCTTTTAATCCCACTCGAGTTAAGCAGCTGTTCCTCAGGCATGAGATTAAACTGAATAGCACTTGCAAAGAACTGGAACCTCAGCCTCAACTGCTCCATGTTCCGGATCTCGCCCAGATGATCTAACAGCCCAACTGCTGCACCAACGAAAGACGAGTAGATAGAATACCAAATCTGCAAGTCCATCAGGTAAATGAGGATGACCGGAAGCCATAACAGCCCAACTGCGAACCGATTGCTGCCACCAAAGAACTCAAACCACTCATATTTTATATCCGTAACATTCACCAGGGTCCTTGTCGGTTTAATCATGGGTCTGATCTGCAGGAAGTAGCTAAATACAAACTTTGTAGAGAGCACAAGGATCCAGAAAAGGGTATACTTGATATTATCTGCAAGTCCTTCCCTCAAACCACGACCTACGAAAATCCTGGTCTGGAACCACCAGGTGAACATGTAAAAGATCCTCCAGTTGGTCTCCTCAATGAAATTTCTCACCCACGGGATGATAAACAACAGAACCGCAAGTGCCTCGGGAAGTATAAAAACAGCAGCAGCGAGCAGGAAATTGATTACCTGCTTATTAGCAGCATCCGACCACATTCCATCACGATTCTTCTGTGTCCAAATCTTACCATACATAATCCCAAAAATGACAGCCCATACAATGGAGGCAAGGAATTTCAGCAGCATTCTAACCCCAACCATTAGAGTCTCCCTGGACATCAAACTATACTGCATTCCGAAATCCAGAAGAGACTGTAGAAAGCGCATGACACTCCACGTCAAAAACATGGTCAAGCACTTAACCTGAACATCCCTATGACTCAAGGACTTCCACGGGAAACCCCTGTTACGAACCTCCTGCTCCCAGGCAAGAATAATGGCAACCTGAAGAAACAAGACCAACATAACCCACAAGCGATCAAAACTGCGAAACAAATTCCAAAAGGAACGTTGCTCAACAAAGCCAGTCTTGCCAACGTGCCTCTTCCTCCCATCCACCACGAAAAAGGTACTCCCAACATCAATAGGCCACTTCAATTTATCAAAACACCTCCTACTCCAAAAATACTCATTAATATCATCATAATTACGCCATTTACTATGCGGATTAGTCCCATTATTACTATTCCGAACCTCCTTATCAATGGTATCGTAAATAGGCTTAACAACCCCATTAAGAAAAGCATTCTCGCCGGTGACATAGGGCACATACGGCCTACCCGTATTCTGATCAACATAATCCTCCAAAATCTTATTCAACTCAAGACCCATATGATGAAAAATATAACACAAACACTCAGGGGCAAACCTAAGGTTAGCAGCCTCACCCCAAATAAGCAAATAAAGAGCAACATAAAGCAACTCACGGCGAAGATCATTGTCATGACGGCGATTCTCAGATAGCCAGACGGCGGAGCGGCGTCCAAGATATCCACACCAGAGAGTATAGTTTTGAAGCAATTTACGGCGAAAGCGGCGTAAAACAGCGTGGTCAAGAGTGTCGATGTTATCAGGAGGAGGGGTGAGACGCATCTGGGCATTGGAGAGATGAAGGACGAGATGTTCGCGTTGGTTGCGAATGTTGTCGGGTTGGAAGCCGAAGAAGTAACCGAGCCAGTCAAGGAGGTCATAGTGAGGTGACCATTGGATGTAAGGTGGCTTGCGGAGGTCGCCGGTGGTTCGAAGGGCGGCTTGTGCGGCTCGGACCTCGGGATAGTGGGATGAAGGGTGGTCAACTAGAAGGTCGTGGATTGGGATGATGTTGTACGGCTGAACCGCCGTACGCCGTCGTGACATCAGTGATAATTAAGAGGGGCTTAGGGTTTTCGGATTACAGATCTCATAAAACTAAAGGATGATTCTTTCTTTCTTTCTAATCGGTATGGTATCGGTATGGTATGGTAAGATCTGTGGGCGTTCGATTTGTATTAATCTGAGTCAATGAGACTGATTCTATAAGGACGGGCTGAATTTGAATCGTGGTTTCAGCACTTGTTTTCAGGATTATTATTAATCTTTTTGACTTTTAGCCTTTTCTTGGCTACTCACTCCACCAATTATAATACGGAGTATAATTATAATAATCTCTAGTCAATGTTTTCCAAACTCCTATCCTTACTCATTAAGTATTAGGTATACTCTATAATTCTATACACAAAAACTTGTATAAGACCGTCGCACGTGCGACCAGTTGAATAGTGACCATATTGTGATAAGTAGTGACCACTTTTGAGTAAATAGTGACCACCTTTTTAAGAAAAAAATGACCTATTTTTCAAAAGTGGTCACTTTTTATCAAAAAGTGGTCACATTTTACCACAAAATGGTCACATTTTGTAAAAAAAGCACGGGTGAGACGGTCGTATAGGAGAATTACTGAATTCTATATCATCATTTTTTTTCTCATGTCTCCTATCTCTTAATTTTTTGAGAATTGCTCCTAAAATCTATACGATATACTTAAAAATTCACTAAAATATCTAATTAATGTGACATCATAAAAATATTTATGATATGGCGAATATAAATTGTGGTGCGCCAATAATTTATTTCATGTGCCTTATTAGCGACTATATCTCTATCTTCAAATAATATAAAAAGACAAATTTAAGCATTCTACATGGTAAATCCTATTACTATACAACTCTTAGGTGGCATCACTAGAAAAAATTTAGCACACTAAAACCGATTAGTAAAATTTGTCTCTTGAATACTCCCAACATCAATTATAGTATAGTGCATTCAATTGAATTGAAAAATATGAAGTAATGAGTAACTTGCAAATTAAGTTTTTATTCATTGCGGCCTCTCTCTTCTCGAAAGTTGTTTCTCTCATTTTCGAGAGCCTTAATTTACAAATAACAAAATACTTTTTAAAATTAAAATCTCAATTATTCTTAAAACAATTTTTTATCTTCTTTGTCTACTTTGCTGTGTCAAATCAATATCAAAATCGAAATTATTACTTCACAAGGAGCATATGATTGGGATTGCTTTTGGAAAGGATAAAATATTCAGGAAATTTTTATTTGGGGAAATGATTACTCTACTACCTCTGGATTGGAGTGTGTTTGACATGCACGGGATTTAATTGAATGTATTGTGGTAGAAGATAGCGTTTGCAGAGCATGCGTGTTGGTTATATCACCTATTGGGGATTAGGGTTAGGGTTAGAGTAATAATAGTTTTTTAAGACTGGTAGGGGAAGAGATTTTTAGGGTTAGCCAGGAATACGAAACACTATTTAAGGAGTTATTATGAGGGGGTTTAAACCACCTCATTTTCATCCAAGGTCTGAAACAACTTGAAGTAAAAAGGATAATTTGAATAATATGTCAGAGTTTGTAGTGATACTAAGTATTGGGAAGAGATGGAATTTGAAGAACAATTTGGTCGATATGGATTGGGAGTTGTGGGAGAAGGGTCTGAGGATCAGAGGAGGGGTCATCGACATGAACAGGTGCATCAACCTTATGAGGGCGCTGTTGGAGCTAGTGTCCTCAACAGTTAGTGCGACAACACATATAAATCTCTTAAAGGAACACAGGGTATACTTTGCATTTTTGTAACACCCCGATTTATTAAGGAGCCTTTAGCAAGACATCCTCAGTAAATAGGGCTGTTACCATCTCGGAATATCCGAGGTAGTGAATAACAAAGTAAATCAAACCAAAGTAACTTATATAAAAACTGATTAAATTTAAACTTTGATGTTACAAATACTACACAGCGGAAACTAAATAAAGTACAACTGATAACTTCGAAGTATGTGATCTAAATCTAAGTCGGTCCATCCAAGTGCTCACGCCATCCCTTGCTCCCACAGCAACATCTTTCCTGTCAAAACTGCTTCCCATCACGAATCATCACAGGTGTCATATGAATACACGGGGTCAACCACGAGGTTGAGTAGGTAAAACTGATAAAACATAAACACAACAGAACTGCACATTCTTCCATCTCCATATCATTCAATCCACCATCTCACCTCCATCACACCACGCCTTCCAACACACCGCACCTCCATCACACCACACCTCCCATCACACCACACCTCACACGGCCATATCAAAAGTCCCATATCACAAGACCCATTTCACAAGCCCCGTTCTCCACGATACACAATAATAATCAATCAATCACAAACAACCAAGATTAATATCTTTATCAGATAAAGAGTTACCTCATGTCATAATACAACCACAGACATAAATATTCTCCTACCTCAATTGCAGAAGGACAACCGAACAGCCGCTAGAATTATTCCACCTCGAACTCGGATCCTATAAATAGTACTTAATATCAAGTTCTATCCGAACAACCAAACATTACTAAAATTACTTGACCATGCTCATAGCTATATAATAATCACACATTTATAGGCATGCTCATTCATATATCAATTATCATTAACCAATATAACCTTACTAATTATAGACTTACTATTTATAGATATACTAACTATAGCAGGAAATCAAATCGCCCACTATTAATAAATCTATAACAATAACAATACAAATAATTAGTAGTCATCACAAAATTAATTAATAATATTAATACCCATAATTTACAAATTGCATGATTAAAAGTAATAACAACATACATTACATATGACCATTCAATTATAACTCATAACCATAATAATATACAACTAACACTAACCATATTGGTGTTAAACAATACTTATTAATAATATTAATAATAATGTAAATAACATACTGATTGTGATGGTTAAGAAGTAATAACAATATTAATAATAATTAAGCTAATAACAAGAAGGTTAACAAAGATACTAAGCTTACCCAAAACACGTATGACACAATTAAACCAAACAGCCCCTTCCTCGGCAGACCTGAAACGTACCAACCACCCCAAACAACACCTGCCCCAACTCCACCGTCAACCCCTAACCCCGCCAGTGGCACCACCAGGCTCGCCACTGAGCCACGGTGGTTCCAGGGGAAGGTCCATAGGCCGTCGACACCACAACAGCCCCCTAAACGCTTGTCTTAAAACCCAGTACCCGCAATACCCTGTTTCCCTGTTCCCCTGATTACGTTATAATCTACCCCAACAAAGTCCTCTATGTCGACCACCCTGAGCCACCATAAACCACCGCGACCACCACCCTACAAACTCCTGACTGCGGCCAACCAAATACCCCAAACATCCGTAACAGACGTAGCCAACAACTAACTCAAAAACAATTTAAAACATTCACGCTCAAAACCAAACTCTGAAAAACGCGATTATAAAACACTTCTGACCCACGATTAACCACCACATCTGACGGTCAACGGCGGTCAAGGGTGACTTCCTGGTGGTCCAAATTCGACTACTATGCACCAAAGATTAAACACATACGAAGAATAGACCCAACAACCACATATATGCGATGAACGGATTAATTCGAAACGACTGAAAACTATAAAAAAACGAAAGGAGCATGGTGAGTGTACCTCCTTGCCCTTGCCAACGACCACCCTTAGAGCCCCCTAAACCACCGTGTAGACCCTTCTCCTCAAACTTCGATGTGGCGGCAGTGTTTGTGAGTGAATGTCTGATTGTCGATTAGGGTTTAGGTGGTCTAGGGTTGTGTGTTTTATCAGGCGGCATAAGAGGGAGTATGGTGTTGTGTTTGCATAAGTGAATGTCGAGATGGGCTATGTTGCATTGGCACGCAAATCGAGGCCCATCCTCAAATTAAAACACGACCTATAAATCGAGGCCCATCCTCAAATTAAAACACGACCTATTCCCTAAAACTCGATCCCGACATTACGTTAATAACATATAAAATATGAAACACGTTTAAATATAACCATCAACACATCAACATCATCATTAAATATTTAAAATAAAATACAATAAAATACGGAGTATTACAGTCTTCCCTCCTTAAAATGAACTTCGTCCCGAAGTTCACCAACCCATGATCAACAACCTGGTCGCTAAGCACGTAACGAATACCAAATGTGACACCACATCACGTCAAAACTAATAAAGGTACTTTAAAACACGAAATGTCACATTCTACCCTCGTTAAAAAAAACATTGTCCCCAAAGTTGAACGTAAAACTAAACTATAGAATACTTTCACGAAACACACCAAATGCATAACATAAGTAATCAGGATTATTACATATATTCAAACAATCAGCACATACCAATTAGCCATGTTATAACAACTAGCCATATCATAAAATCATTAAGATTTTACAATCTTATCCTCCTTAAAACATGGTTACGTCCCCGTAACCTCATAAAAAAAATCAGCTCATTACTCTGTCTTACTCATTACCCCATTTCATAAATTCTTACTCCATGTAACCAAGTATCCTATTCTCGTCGTCGAAACTAAGACCAAAGACAAGGGGTGAGTGAACTGGCACTTAACTAAAAAAAAAACTTCCAAACAATACTTCGATCTCAAAACCAACTACTATAACTCAAGAACCTTGGTCACTCTGGGCCGTAAATATAACTCGGCACGCATGCCCCATAACTCAATGCTAGTAGTCAATCTCAATTCAATATCGTTATTGTCAAAGGTTCAAAGAACCGTGCTCAACACTTAGAGTAAAGCTCTAAGCTACTCACCCGCAAGTTGAGGTCAAAGAGAACGATAAAATGCAATACCAAATATCCACAATCCAATATACCAATCCCCCGTAACCCGCATACTCCAATTCAATCATAAGCAAGCAACATAAAGATTCTCAAATAGCAACACCTCGTGTTCATTCGTACCACAACCCAACTAATATCAAAACAATTTTCCATCTGCAATTAGCCAAATGCTCACATTCCCGCATGAACATAAATGAGATTAGCATCGGTATACCACACTACAGTCATTTATAAAATCAATTGCTTGTGTACTTTAAATCTATATCTTCTATCTGTTACTCTGTATCCTCTATGTGGCACAACCAAACTCTCAAAATAAAAGCACGATCGGTGACTCATAACATATGAATACTTTTATATATTCAATAAAATTCGCAATACCAACTCCTTCATAATTACCGACATAGAAGTAGTCACCAAAACATGTCAGCTTGAATAAATATTGAAACACATAGACTCCGACAATTGATTAGCACATATACACATATATCACGAACAAGAATAAGAATAATAAGATCGGTAGAATCATGTTACGCAGCAAACAGAATCAGAATAGCTAACACTGATATACCCTTGAAATTTTAACACAAAGTTAACGTATTTATACCGATATAGACAATCAGCAAACTCGTAGTTCATAATTGACCAAATAAAACATTTCATGTTCATAATCTTATTATAGAATCAAATCATGTTTTATAAAATACATTGAGCAAAATTAGTTAACGTAATTAAACATGGAGCATTGACATATTTCACAAGATATACAAAAATCATAGAGTAACAAGACCGTTTAACATTCCTAGATACCAGTAGGTTAAAATCACTTAGGTACATGCCTCATCCACTCACATTACATCATTATTTTGAGGTCATATCACTAGAAAGTAAGAGCGCAGCGTCAGTATAATTGAAATTATTTTATATAGAATAAGCAAGATTACGTTATTATTTAGTAAGGTGCATATTCATATCATATGCCTACTATTTATGTTACTAGCCATAACAAGATATCACAGGGTCACATCACATAATTCACATTTGATTAAACTTTTATATGAAACTTACATAACTAGCTCACAATTTCACCAATTAAACCTTATGCCACAACTTACAAAAATCATAATTAAATAACAGCTTAGCTAACGTGCGAGCGATTATAGTTCTTAGAAAAAAAAATATATAAAGAACTAGCTAATCATAGGGAAAAGAATCGAATGCATATCTCAAGGAAATTATTTAATACAATTTTTTTACAACTCAATCGATCTGAACAAGGACTGTACAACAATTCAACAGAAAATTAGGCAACTTGCAAAAATAACAATTAAATAACGACTCGTTAAGATTTTACATGGCGTATCATTTTGAAAACATGAACGAACATTCCGAACAGTAGAGTTGAAATTATGCTTAAACAATAACCAAATTTTAAATGATTTCTTTTACAAAAGATGGGTCAAAACGGGACTAAGCAGTAACAATCTGACGACTGTCAACTAAGAGATTTATTTTTCTCAAAATATAACACCTATTAACATAAGACCAAAAACATTGTGAACCCAACTCAGGAGGTTTTCATGCATAAAATTTTCATACTCGAATATGGAACACATTTACATTGACAGCCCGTACCAACAAGGCAACACTCTGGAAGTTTATTTAAAATTTTGGTTCAGTTACAATTTCACATTTCTACATCGAAATTCAACCATTCCTCTTCCGTAACATGTTGACATACATTTGAAGCATAGACATCACGTAGTACCAGATTAACATTCATTCCTCATTTCAACAATAATTATCATCTAGAACACGGTAAAGATTTCGAACCTGAAGGTAGGCTCAACTATATAACTCGATAGCTATACGCGTGTATATAAATAAATTAATTTCTACCATCACATAATCACAACTTATCCAAGTACGAAAATATAACCTAGGAGTTACTACGATGACACCTATTGATTACTAACTTCATAACAAACTTTAAATGCGTAGAACAGGCATAAAATCTTAAGTACGATATATACAACACATAACTATATACATTCATTGCTTAGGGAAACACATTCCGCATATCACTAGACATGGATTACTATAATGTATAATTATAAGATCAACTGAATTACTCATCCTTACAAGAGGTTAAACATCAAAGTCATATACTAACGATAGTCATTTAAATAACAGATAATCATATGAACATTTCAAAATACTGAAATCATATGGTCACACCACTCTTAACTATTGCTCAACTAATACACATCCAACCTCTTGGAATAGAAATTAAATCATCCAACTCGATCCACATTTCAATACTAAGCATAATCTTCCAATAACATCATTACCTTAACTCACATATTACTTACCTCATTCTTCTCCTGCAAAATGTTAGTACAGTACAAATAGGTCACTATATAGTCTACCCCACTCCTCAATTAATCTCTTTGGGTTCCCGAGACAGATCCGAAAAGGCCCATGGTTCGGTGTGAGGGGCCCCCTAACTCATCCCATTCCTTTTTGGGGCTCCTATCAGTTTCATCTCGGGGTTAATTTTATTTGACTCTTGCTACGTTCATTATTATTCATTTGGCTAAGGCCTGAGGGTCGTTTTGCTCTGATACCACTTTGTAACACCCCGATTTATTAAGGAGCCTTTAGCAAGACATCCTCAGTAAATAGGGCTGTTACCATCTCGGAATATCCGAGGTAGTGAATAACAAAGTAAATCAAACCAAAGTAACTTATATAAAAACTGATTAAATTTAAACTTTGATGTTACAAATACTACACAGCGGAAACTAAAGTACAACTGATAACTTCGAAGAATGTGATCTAAATCTAAGTCGGTCCATCCAAGTGCTCACGCCATCCCTTGCTCCCACAACAACATGTTTTCTGTCAAAACTGCTCCCCATCACGGATCATCACAGGTGTCACACGAATACACGGGGTCAACCACGAGGTTGAGTAGGTAAAACTGATAAAACATAAACACAACAGAACTGCACATTCCTCCATCTCCATATCATTCAATCCACCATATCACCTCCATCACACCACGCCTTCCAACACACCGCACCTCCATCACACCACACCTCCCATCACACCACACCTAATGTGACATTTCGTGTTTTAAAGTACCTTTATTAGTTTTGACGTGATGTGGTGTCACATTTGGTATTCGTTACGTGCTTAGCGACCAGGTTGTTGATCATGGGTTGGTGAACTTCGGGACGAAGTTCATTTTAAGGAGGGAAGACTGTAATACTCCATATTTTATTGTATTTTATACTAAATATTTAATGATGATGTTGATGTGTTGATGGTTATATTTAAACGTGTTTCATATTTTATATGTTATTAACGTAATGTCGGGATCGAATTTTTGGGGAATAGGTCGTGTTTTAATTTGAGGATGGGCCTCGATCTATAGGTCGTGTTTTAATTTGAGGATGGGCCTCGATTTGCGTGCCAATGCAACATAGCCCATCTCGACATTCACTTATGCAAACACAACACCATACTCCCTCTTATGCCGCCTGATAAAACACACAACCCTAGACCACCTAAACCCTAATCGACAATCAGACATTCACTCACAAACACTGCCGCCACATCGAAGTTTGAGGAAAAGGGTCTACACGGTGGTTTAGGGGGCTCTAAGGGTGGTCGTTGGCAAGGGCAAGGAGGTATACTCACCATGCTCCTTTCGTTTTTTTATAGTTTTCAGTCGTTTCGAATTAATCCGTTTATCGCATATATGTGGTTGTTGGGTCTATTCTTCGTATGTGTTTAATCTTTGGTGCATAGTAGTCGAATTTGGACCACCAGGAAGTCACCCTTGACCGCCGTTGACCGTCAGATGTGGTGGTTAATCGTGGGTCAGAAGTGTTTTATAATCGCGTTTTTCAGAGTTCGGTTTTGAGCGTGAATGTTTTAAATTGTTTTTGAGTTAGTTGTTGGCTACGTCTGTTACGGATGTTTGGGGTATTTGGTTGGCCGCAGTCAGGAGTTTGTAGGGTGGTGGTCGCGGTGGTTTATGGTGGCTCAGGGTGGTCGACATAGAGGACTTTGTTGGAGTAGATTATAACGTATTCAAGGGAACAGGGAAACAGGTATTGCGGGTACTGGGTTTTAAGACAAGCGTTTAGGGGGCTGTTGTGGTGTCGACGGCCTATGGCCCTTCCCCTGGAACCACCGTGGCTCAGTGGCGAGCCTGGTGGTGCCTCTGGCGGGGTTAGGGGTTGACGGTGGAGTTGGGGCAGGTGTTGTTTGGGGTGGTTGGTACATTTCAGGTCTGCCGAGGAAGGGGCTGTTTGGTTTAATTGTGTCATACGTGTTTTGGGTAAGCTTAGTATCTTTGTTAACCTTCTTGTTATTAGCTTAATTATTATTAATATTGTTATTACTTCTTAACCATCACAATTAGTATGTTATTTACATTATTATTAATATTATTAATAAGTATTGTTTAACACCAATATGGTTAGTGTTAGTTGTATATTATTATGGTTATGAGTTATAATTGAATGGTCATATGTAATGTATGTTGTTATTACTTTTAATCATGCAATTTGTAAATTATGGGTATTAATATTATTAATTAATTTTGTGATGACTACTAATTATTTGTATTGTTATTGTTATAGATTTATTAATAGTGGGCGATTTGATTTCCTGCTATAGTTAGTATATCTATAAATAGTAAGTCTATAATTAGTAAGGTTATATTGGTTAATGATAATTGATATATGAATGAGCATGTCTATAAATGTGTGATTATTATATAGCTATGAGCATGGTCAAGTAATTTTAGTAATGTTTGGTTGTTCGGATAGAACTTGATATTAAGTACTATTTATAGGATCCGAGTTCGAGGTGGAATAATTCTAGCGGCTGTTCGGTTGTCCTTCTGCAATTGAGGTAGGAGAATATTTATGTCTGTGGTTGTATTATGACATGAGGTAACTCTTTATCTGATAAAGATATTAATCTTGGTTGTTTGTGATTGATTGATTATTATTGTGTATCGTGGAGAACGGGGCTTGTGAAATGGGTCTTGTGATATGGGACTTTTGATATGGCCGTGTGAGGTGTGGTGTGATGGGAGGTGTGGTGTGATGGAGGTGCGGTGTGTTGGAAGGCGTGGTGTGATGGAGGTGAGATGGTGGATTGAATGATATGGAGATGGAAGAATGTGCAGTTCTGTTGTGTTTATGTTTTATCAGTTTTACCTACTCAACCTCGTGGTTGACCCTGTGTATTCATGTGACACCTGTGATGATTCGTGATGGGAAGCAGTTTTGACAGGAAAGATGTTGCTGTGGGAGCAAGGGATGGCGTGAGCACTTGGATGGACCGACTTAGATTTAGATCACATACTTCGAAGTTATCAGTTGTACTTTATTTAGTTTCCGCTGTGTAGTATTTGTAACATCAAAGTTTAAATTTAATCAGTTTTTATATAAGTTACTTTGGTTTGATTTACTTTGTTATTCACTACCTCGGATATTCCGAGATGGTAACAGCCCTATTTACTGAGGATGTCTTGCTAAAGGCTCCTTAATAAATCGGGGTGTTACAATTTTAGCCAGTTAATTCACGTTTATCAATAACGATTGGCTTGCTAAAAAGTTTGACGTTATTGTCATACAGATGACGGTAATCAACTGGTCCCTAAGAGTCACACCTAAAGGATGGAATCTAAGAGATATGATTAGATGAAAATGTAATCATATTGATACCCTATACGACTAAATAGTTAGTCAATGCAATGATGATATAATTATTTAATACTGATTAAATAATCTTAGCTAAGACGAATTAAAATGTTAATTCGTAATTAAATGTAAAATGTTATATTTACTTAGTGTTTAATGAAATTATTTAATATAGATTAAATAATTCAGTTAAATATAAACGGTTATATTTAATTGTTAAAATATAAATATACGATATTTATAAAGATAAACATTACACATAAGAGAGCAGTGTAACCGATTTTATACAGATAAAATCCGGTCCACTGAAGAATTTTGGCCAGTTGGAGGTTATTGAAATTATCTAGTGATAGTTTAGGTAGACTCAAATACAGATTTGAGAAAACCTATCTAAACTAGGAAAGGTGGTTAAGGATTAAAGAATAAGAGTTATTCTAAGATCGTAACACCTCGTCCTATAAATATGTAACAACCTGACCCACCACGGTCGTAACACACCCCCAATAAGATGGGAGGTAAGTCTTTGGCCCATTATTTGTCCTCACTTAAGCCCAAAAGCACAAGGTCTTGTTACTAAGTGGTGGGTGGAAGCTATTATAAACATATCACAAGCCTCACATTCTACCGGTGTGGGACAACTTTCCTCTCATATTCTTGGGGTGTTACAAACTCCCCCACTTAAAGAACACAACGTCCTCGTTGTGCCTCAAACTTGACCACAACCAGGGCCAGAATCCTCCCCCGCTAGGTGTGTGACCCGGATAATCTCGACCAAAGGCTCACCACACGGTCGCAGGGTCGCTCTGATACCATTTGTAACAACCCGACCCACCACGGTCATAACGTGTTGGGGCTGGTGTTCTTGACAGTTAGTACAATGACTTATTAAATCTCTTTAAGGATCACAAGGGCATATTTCAGTATTATTATCAGTTGATCCACGTTTATCAATAACGGTTGACTTGCTAGATAAGTTTGACGTTATTGTCATACGGATGGCGGTGATCAACTGGTCCCTATACGTCACACCTATATGACACGTTTAAGAGATGTGAAGGTATGAAAATACAGTCACATTTATGTCGGATACGACTAAACAGTTAGTCAGAGGTATTGACTATTAAATTAGTCAATGAGATGTTGAGATTATTATTTAATACGGATTAAATAATTTTAGCTAATACGGATTACATGATTAATTCGTAAATTAAATATAAGCGGTTATATTTAATCAAATATTAATTTGGGTAATTATACAATATCGTAATTTTATCAGACCATTATTAATGTATCGACTGCATTGATATCTGATAACACGTGTGCGATTTATAATTAAAACCCGCAAATTATATTTTAGCAAAACGGGTCGAATCACACATTAGAATAAGGTAAGAGTGGAAAGCCCACTCTTACCCTAATGGGTCGGCCGGCCGTGTAATGCATAAGGAGAAGACTTCTCCTTATGTTAGGTTACACATTCTACTGATTGTTTTACTGACAAACAAATCTCAAGAAAAATTAGGGTTTTGAGAGCATTCTTCTCCCAAAACTCAGATCTCACATCAAAACTCACAAAAGCTCTCCCCATATTGCAAGGCAATTGGAGAGCCTTTATAGCACACGCGGCATCGTCTTAAACAAAGTCTTGGGTGCAAGTTATAGGAGGGAATTTACTTTAATTCCTGTTCTTAGGCCTATTTGCGCAAGAACTCAAGGTTGTAATTCTTTTCATGTTTTTATTAACTTATGACTATAATCACAATTGTATATTTCGTTATAATCCTTCATGTTTAGGGCGAATACATGTCTTATTCCCCACAAGTGGTATCACAGACAAGGCCACGAAATTTTTACTTTTGTGTTTTTCATAAGTTTTAATTAAAAATTTTGAAAATCGCGTTCTGTCGCCAAGTCGGTCGATCGACCCACTGTTGTGGTCGGTCGACCGACTCCAGCGTGTCTTTTCTGTTTCGGCAGTTTTCTTTTTGTGAGTAATCGATCTTGTTTTCGATTATTGTTTACATATTGTTAATTAATCGATATTTTTAGCAATATGTGAATTTTGCTGTTGTTTAATTTTGATTTACACGTTTTAAATCAAAGTTTAAAAGGTAGAAACTTGTTTTGATTTTAAAGTGCAACGATTTGCGTTTTCAGAAACTCGTTTTTCCAGTTTGGTGGTCGGTCGACCTTGTTGATAGGTCGGTCAACCTTGGTGCTGTTACAGGAAGTTTTTTATGACTGGCAGATGGTCGGTCGACCCCGAGGTGAGGTCGGTCGACCACGTCTCTGTAACAGGCGTTCTATTTTTCCGAAAATAACTTGTTTTATTTTCCCTTGGCCTTTAATAATATACTGTATACGGAAATAGTATATTATTTTTGTGAAACGGTTCACTCTCGCATGATACATATTATTTTAAAACGGTTTAAGATAATGGATTATAAATTTATTAAGATTAATGTGGTTAAAATGGTATAATCACATAATTTTAATCTCGTGAGGTGGTTTGGTAAAATTTGTTAAACATAATAACGGTATTATGTCATGAATGAATTTTGTTTTTAGTTGATGCATTTTATTTATCGTCTTGTTGAATGCCTTTGAATGCTTTCTATAACGTATTTAATTTTTGCAAACGGTTGTAACTTAGTGTGGCCTTAGAAGATTGTGTTACCGTAGTGATGGAACACGATCTTGTTTGTAATTTTGAGATCTTGTATCTCCGTTTTGGGTTTTTGCCATGTAATTACTTTTGTATTTAAATTAGAATGTAAATAGGTTTATATTTGTAATTTAAATTAATAATTTTGTGAAGAACAAAGACGGAGACCGGATGCTCACTCCCGCTGCAAAGACCAAGATGAAACATCAAGACAAGCTTCTAGGGTCCAACGGTGGATTCCAAGTTGTTTTATGTTTATTTTGGTAGGATAGGCCACACTAGGACTTTTATTTACATTTATTGCATTTATTTTATGCTTTCATCGATAATAGCTTGCATCATATTCCGCCTAAAACCAAACCACCTATAACATGCCTGAAAACTGACTCATGTAGAGGCTACGCGTTAGTTTTCTGTGACAATACAGATGTCACATGTCACATGCAAAGCCATCACTTTATTTCATTCATTCATGTATATGCTAGATTTTAGTTCACTTAAAATGGATAAATATAAGTTGATGGGGTCTTCCTCGTATAACCAAAAATTGAGACTAGTCTTTATAAATCAGACTCCCATGAATCCCTTCTTCGTCGGTAGGCATAATATGACCTCTTCTACGTCGGGGAAGTGGGAATAGATGATTTATTTTATCTCAACATCGTGGTCACTAGATACTATCTAGCAACTATGATGGACTAATAGATAGGATTTACGGAAATCTATCGACCAAGAGTTCCAACGGTGGAATTAGCCAAGCTGTGGGCTTATCAATATACGGAAATTGAGTCTTGGGATCGTTTATATAATTCTTGAGGGAGATCAATTATATAAATGCATGAGTCTACGAGTTTAAAGACAATTTAAAGTAGACTTAAATCACAACGATGAGTTGCTTATATGGTTTTGTTTTTATCTTCTTTTCAGTGTAGAACACGATCAATTTAAACTGCTGTATAACAAATGGCTGGTGAAGACCCAATGCCAAGTGCCAAGCTAGCACGTGAATCCTGGCTAGAAGCCTTCATGGACTCCATGAATCAGTCTACTAGACTGAGAAATGATGGGTCAAACTTCTCTGACTGGGAGGCAGCACTACGGAATGCTGCCATTGCTGACGGAAAGCTTAAGTTTTTAATTGAGCCAATTCCGGCACACCCAGGAACTGGAGCTAGAGCTAACGATGTTCGCGCTCATAGCGACTTCGTCATGGAAGCGGGTGCGATAAAGAACGTACTCATCTATGCAATGGAATCCAATTTGCAAGGACGCTTCATCTCCTATGGTGCAAACAAGATTTTCACCACGCTCACTAACGAATTCTCGAAAGCTCCGAGAATCGTTTCTTATGAGCATACCTGTCGCTTCTTTGAGGCGAAACTCCAGAAGGCCCTAAACTGCAAGATCAGTGAGAACATAATCGTTGATCGAATGCTTCATTCGCTTCATGATGGGTTCGCCCTCTTCAGGGCCAACTATTACATGAACGACATGAAGAAGACTCCCCATGAGCTCCACTCCCTTCTCGTACAGATCGAGAAGGATCTGAAATTAAGTGGGAGCGTGAAGCAAGATGTTCTCATGATCTCCAGTAAGGGTAAGGGTAAGGGGAAAGCTAAAGCTCAGGGCGACCTAGCGGTAGATAAGCCCAAGTTCAAGAAGTCAGGATTCGCTAAGAGTGGGCCAGGTGAGTCGAGCAACTTACAGGGCAAGACAAAGAGTAAGGATACAAGCATGGAATGCCACCATTGCCACAAGACTGGGCATTGGAGGCGTACATGCCCCGTGTATCGTGAGGACATTAAAGCAGGCCGCGTTATTCCTGTTGGTATGTCTTCTTCTTCTTTTATTCACGTGATTGAGATTAACCATGTAAGTTACGGAACTTGGGTACTAGATACTGGTTGTGGTTCTCATCTATGTAATCATGTGCAGGGCCTCCGAAACCAAGAACCCCTCATCAAGGGTGAGGTTGACCTGCGTGTCGGGAATGGAGCACGAATTGCTCCAGTCTCGAGGGGAACATACGTAATCCAGCTTCCAAGTGGATTCGAGTTATCTTTGTATAACTGTTATTATGTTCCTAGTTTATCCAAAAACATTATTTCAGTTTCTACACTTGACAAACTTGGTTTTTCATTTGTAATAGAGAATAATAGCTGTATTTTCTCGTTACACAATATGATTTATGGCAAGGCAGTTTCTATGAATGGAATTTATGTTTTAGATTAAACCACCGAAATATTACATGTGAATAACAAGAGATTAAAGGTTGGTGACAAAGATCAAACTTATCTATGGCATTGCCGTATGGGAAATATAAATGAGAAACGCGTAAAACAGCTCATACAGAATGGAGCTATTTCGGCCTTTGATTTCGAATCATATGGCACGTGTGAATCATGTCTCATCGGTAAGATGACTCGTATTTCCTTCAAAGGTGTTGGAATGCGCGCTGCCGACCTATTAGGACTCATACATACGGATGTATGTGGCCCTATGTCGATCAACGCACGAGAAGGCTATAGGTATTTCATCACTTTCACGGATGATTTGAGTAGATATGGCTATGTCTACTTAATGAAACATAAAAGTGAATCCTTTGACAAGTTCAAAGAATACCAGAATCGGGTACAGAACCAACTGGGCAGAAAGATTAAAGCACTTCGATCTGATCGTGGTGGCGAGTATCTTTCACACGAGTTTGATCAACACCTTAAAGATTGTGGCATCGTTCTACAGTTGACTCCACGTGGAACACCACAGTTAAATGGTGTGTCCGAACGGAGAAATCGAACTTTACTTGATATGGTTCGATCTATGATGAGTCACACCGTTGTGCATGATTCATTGTAGGGCTATGCTCTTTTGTCAGCCGCTCTAATACTTAACCGAAGTCCGTCTAAAGATGTTGACAAGACTCCATATGAATTATGGAAGGGAACGGTCCCTAACTTGTCCTTTATTCGGGTTTGGGGCTGCGAGGCTTATTTCAAGTGGAGACACGAGGATAAGCTCGGCCCGCGATCGGTCAAGACATACTTTATAGGTTATCCAAAGGGAACTTTTGGTCATTACTTCTACTCGCCAACCGAACAACGTGTTTTTGTTGCGGCTAGTGCGACGTTCTTAGAGAAAAAATTCTCGAGAACAAGTCGAGTAATAGAACCTTCGATCTATCAGAGATTCAAGAACCAACTACCGAGCAACCATTGGAGGAAAGAATTCCTTCAATCGAGGCTGCGGTAGATATTCCTGAGGAACCTAGGAGGTCAGGAAGAGTCTCTATTCCTCCGGACAGATACATAGGTATGGTCGAGGAACATGACATAGATGACGTCTTACTCCTAGAGGGTAATGAACCCTCAACCTATAAAGGTGCCATGACTAGTTCTGACTCAAAGCTATGGCTAGAAGCCATGCAATCCGAGATGGACTCCATGTATGAGAACAACGTGTGGGATCTTGTGGACCTACCTGCAAAGGTATGTCCCCTTCAATGCAAATGTCTTTACAAGATAAAGCATGCCGTGGAAGGACAACAAGATATCCACAAGGCAAGACTGGTTGCTAAAGGTTTCACCCAAGTGCCAGGCTTGCACTACGATGAAATCTTTGCACCCGTAGTCATGCTGCGTTCCATTCGGATTATCTTAGCGATCGCCGCATTTCATGACTATGAAATCTGGCAAATGGACGTTAAAACCGCCTTTGGAGGAAGAGTTGTACATGGTACAGCCCGAGGGTTTTATTGATCCGGAACATCCTAAGAAGGTTTGCAAGCTTAAGCGTTCCATTTATGGACTTAAGCAAGCATCGCGGAGTTGGAATCATCGCTTCGACCAAGTGATAAAAGAAAATGGGTTTATTCGATCAGTCGAGGAACCATGTCTCTATATTAAGTCGAGTGGGAGCAAGATTGTCTTCCTAGTACTGTATGTCGATGACATACTCTTGATTGGGAATGACATACCTCTCCTTTCTTCGGTTAAAGGATGGTTGAAAAACCATTTCCAGATGAAAGATCTGGGAGAGGCACAAAGAATTTTGGGCATCCGTATCTACAGGGATAGATCACGACGGATGTTGTCTCTCAGTCAGGAGTCTTATATAGAGAAGATTCTGGAGAGATTCAGCATGTAACAACCCGGATTTTAAAACAAAGGAAAACATAATATAAAAGAATATCAGAGTGTAACTCAATGATAACTGGGTTAAGGTGGCGGAAACACCTTACCCAAATCCGGATCGATACTGAAATCGAAAACCAAACTAATACATTATTCAAGGGTTCTTAAAACTTAAACAAAAGGTCCTAAACAATTTATTAAGCTCGCTTCGCACATTCCCCAAGCAAGCATCAACCAAACAGCATCAACCTGAACAACCTGAGAAGGGGGGGTCGACAATCAGTCGGGAGTAACTAGATGCTCTCCCAGTCATGTTTACAACAATTGAATGTAACCAACAATCAATAACAATTGAAATGCAAAACAAGTAAACATGTGAGATCATCTATACTCACGGAAGTCCAATCAAACTTACCGTTATCTGAAGACATATTACGACGATCATGTGAGGTTACGACACAACATGACATGAAAGCAAACTTCCCATACCATGATATTCTCGACACCAGACGAATGAAACCAAACGAACCTAGACCATATGCGACCACTAGACCATGAACATTGACAACCCGAAATAGCACACGATCTAAAGCACACAAGGCACAAAGCTAGCATCAAAGCATAGCGAATAGAGCGAACGCCGCTAGAGCATTTAACTGATGACTCTAGCTGATAGGGCATTTAACTGATGACTCTGTCGGGTGTGAAGTATTTAACTGATACTCCATGGTACTATGTATAGCGTATCACCACTGCCTATATGCCTAAGACCTGGCCAGACCTCTCGATGCATTAACTGTACATCGAACGACACTCGGGACCCAGAACGTTTAACTGACGAATCTGGCCACCCCCGAACATAGACCAAATAAACCGCCGAAGGGCAGCACTAATTCATTCCGATAGTATTTAACTGATACTACCGTCATCTATTCGACTAGCCAACAAACAAATGTACAGTTTAACTGACTGCACACCATAGAACAGTTTAACTGACTGTCCAACTCATGCGTGAATAACATCACGACTCGACATAGTAGAACAGTTTAACTGACTGTCCAACTCAAATGCATAGAAGTATCCAACGACATATGCAAACACAATATTATTTACAATAACGGAACACAACTCAACATGTGAATCAAGTATAAACAACCAAAGTTATAGTAACTTTAACTATAACATAAGTAATGGATGTGAGGTTATACTAACCTCGATTATAACTTCCATATATGGCTTGAGGTGATAGTAACCTTAGCCAAACCTTGACACGAATCTAAAGTTATACTAGCACTAACCATAACCTTGAGTCATACCTCAGGTTTATATTAGTCTCAGCTATAACTTTAACTCGTAGTTCAAAGTTACATTACCTTCAGCTATAACTTTGAGTCGTACTCAAGGTTGTACTAGTTCAGCTATAACCTCGAATCATATTTTCAAGGTTACACATACTTCAACTATAACCTTGAGCAACGCTCTTGGCCATTAGCCTTGTCGCCATCTAGGGTTTCTCGCGAACCCTAGTTGCACA
Source organism: Silene conica (assembly GCA_029255685.2). Taxonomy (NCBI): domain Eukaryota; kingdom Viridiplantae; phylum Streptophyta; class Magnoliopsida; order Caryophyllales; family Caryophyllaceae; genus Silene; species Silene conica. The sequence goes on from CM055317.2 coordinate 57,694,815, forward strand.
CGACACCCATAACGACTTATTAACATATTATAGTCCACAATTACGATAATAAGACATACATAAATACATGAAGCACAATTAATCCATGACAATAAATAATCAAACATGTACCAATCGTACAAACAATCATTAAATCATATTAATTACATCAATTGACATAAACACAATTAAAAGAGAAACACCTAGTTACCTTTTTAGCAAATAAATCTAGAGCTCGTCGTCAACAACGTAGACGTCTTCTCCAGGTGAAATCTCCACGCCTTTAGTAATATCACACGTGCCAAAAGAGAGAACGAATCTAATAAATATACTAATTATATAAAACTATTAAAATAGAAACGCTTAAAACATGAGACTTACGACGAGGAAAGATAGATCCAAAGAGTAGGATCGATCTACACTTGGAAAGCACGAAGAGAAAAAGGAAGAAGAAGTGGCGGCACGAAACCCTAGGCGAAGGGCGTGACACGCGGCACAAGAGGAGAGAAAAAAAGGAGAGAATTAGGTTTAGGGTTTTTGAGAAGATGTGGAAAAGAAAACAAGGGTTTGGTTTCCCCTCTTATATATATAGAGAAGCTCATGGGTTTAATCCAAATTTAGGCCCAAAACTCCACCCAACACTCTATTCTCACATGAGACTTGAGAGTCAAGTGGGCCTCCACCGAATTTCGAGCCCAACGAGCCAAATTAACAAGAAAAGAATATTTTTCCCGAAATAAAATATGAAATATGGGAAAAAGGAATTAAATAAATATATTACGGAAATTAGGGGTGTTACAATCCAACCCCCTAAAAAGAAGTTTCGTCCTCGAAACTGGATAAGAGAACTACCTTACTCGAAAAGATGCGGATGCTTCTCTCTCATCGATGCTTCGGTTTCCCAAGTCTCCTGCTCGAACTTTTGACTCCTCCACAAAACGCGGACCAAAGGTACAACCTTATTCCTTAACCTCTTCTCATGACGTTCCAAAATACGAACAGGTCGTTCCTCGTAAGTCAGGTTAGGCTCAACTTCAATCACATCAGCTTGTAAGACATGAGAAGGATCACTGCGATAACGACGCAACTGCGACACATGGAAAACATCATGAACCTTTGACAATTTCGGAGGTAAAGCCAACCTATAGGCTACCTCACCAACTCTCTCGAGCACCTCATAAGGGCCAATGTACTTAGGACTAAGCTTTCCTTTAATCCCAAATCTCTTGACACCTTTCATTGGCGAAACCTTATGGAAAACCTTATCACCAACCTCGAACTCGATCGGCCTACGCCGCAGATCTGCATAAGTCTTTTGTCGATCCTGGGCGGCCTTAAGCTTCTCACGGATCAATCTCACCTGCTCAATCGACTCCTGAAACAACTCGGGTCCAAGAACGACTGCCTCACTAGCGTCATCCCAACACAAAGGACTACGACACTTTCTTCCATAAAGTGCCTCAAACGGAGCCATCTGAATACTAGCTTGGTAAATGTTGTTATAAGAGAACTCCACCAAAGGTAAACTCTTTTCCCAACTAACCTGAAACTCTAAAGCACAAGCTCGCAACATGTCCTCGAGCGTCTGAATGGTACGCTCAGTTTGACCATCAGTTGCAGCATGGAAAGCTGTACTCATCTTAAGCTCACTGCCCAAAGCTAACTGCAACTTCTTCCAAAACTGGGAACAGAACCTCGGATCACGATCGGAGATGATGTCCTTAGGAACCCCATGAAGACGAATAATCTCACGCTGATAAGCATTAGCTAGCTCATCGAGACTCCATGTCTCCTTCATCGGAATGAAATGCGCGACCTTAGTCAAACGATCGACCACGACCCAGATTGCATTCATTCCTCTTGGTGACCTCGGCAAACCCATGACAAAGTCCATCGATATAGAATCCCATTTCCATGTAGGAATCTGTAAAGGTTGCCGCAAACCACCAGGTCTCTGATGCTCAAACTTAACCTTCTGGAAAACAAGACAGCGACTCACAAACTCGGCGATATCCTTCCTCATATTCGGCCACCAAAAATGTAGTTTCAGATCCTTGTACATCTTATCGCTACCTGGGTGAACCGAATAGGGAGAACTATGAGCCTCCTTGAGAATCTTACCCTTTAAGATCTCACAACTAGGTAGACACCAACGACCATGGAATCGCAGACCATCATCAGGTCCAACGTCGAAGCCCTCGGTGCGACCTTCGCCTATGGCGACTCGAACTCCTTCAAGGAACTCGTCTTCTCTTTGTTTAACTCGAATCTCACTAAGAATCTCGGGTTCAGCAACCATTGCACTTAAATCTAAGCTACCAGGAAGAACTACCTCAAGGCTCATCTTCTGGAACTCTCGACTTAAGTCATCAGGTAACACCAAAACCGAACTCATAGCGTGACACACCTTACGACTTAAGGCATCAGCAACCACGTTTGCCTTACCCTCATGATACTGCAGCTCGATCTTATAATCATTAAGCAACTCTAACCAACGTCTCTGCCTCATGTTAAGATCTCTCTGAGGGAAGATATACTTCAAGCTCTTATGATCCGTATAAATGTTGCAAGAGACTCCATAAAGGTAGTGTCGCCACAACTTAAGAGCAAACACCACTGCTGCTAACTCAAGATCATGAGTCGGATAGTTCACCTCGTGAACTTTCAACTGACGGGAAGCATAAGCCACAACTTTACCCTTCTGCATCAAGACACAACCCAAACCAGACTTCGATGCATCACAATAGACATCGAACTCGACGCCCTCTTCTGGTAAAGTCAACACAGGAGCGGTAGTCAGCCTCTTCTTTAACTCCTGGAAAGCAGATTCGCAAGCCTCAGTCCAAATGAATTTTGATTCATTCTTCATTAACTGAGTCATCGGCCTCGCGATCTTGGAGAAGTCATGCACAAAACGACGATAGTACCCAGCAAGACCAAGGAAACTCCGATTCTCGTTCACATTCTTTAGACTCTCCCAATCGCTTACAGCTCGAATCTTCGATGGATCAACCATGACTCCATCACCAGATATCACATGACCCAAGAAAGTTACTTCCTTTAACCAAAACTCGCACTTCGAGAACTTGGCATACCACTTCTGCTTACGCAGTCTCTCTAAAATAACACGAAGGTGGACCTCGTGTTCAACTTCATCCTTCGAATAAATCAATATGTCGTCTATGAACACCACGACACATTTATCCAAATACTCGCTGAAAGAGCGATTCATTTGATCCATAAAAACTGCAGGTGCATTAGTCAACCCGAACGGCATAACAACGAACTCATAATGTCCATATCTCGAACGAAAGGCTGTCTTAGGAATGTCCTCTTTCTTAACCGGAATCTGATGGTAACCAGACCTCAGATCGATCTTAGAGAACACACTAGCACCACGCAATTGATCAAACAAATCCTCAATCCTCGGTAAAGGATACTTATTCTTGATGGTAACCTTATTCAGCTCACGATAGTCGATGCACAACCGCATACTACCATCCTTCTTCTTGACGAACAAAACTGGAGCACCCCACGGCGAAGCACTTGGTCGAATAAAACCTTTTTCGATCATCTCCTCAAGTTGCTTCTTAAGTTCCTGTAACTCTGCTGGAGCCATACGATAAGGAGCTTTCGAAATGGGACCAGTGCCAGGCAACAATTCAATCGAGAACTCTACATCTCGCTCAGGAGGAATACCAGGTAAATCCTCAGGAAAGACATCAGGAAAATCCTTAACCACAGGGATATCTTCCAACTTTAACTCTGCTGACACATCACGAACACTGCACAGATAGATCTGATGACCCTTTCTACCCATGCTAACCATCTTCAGAGCAGAAACCCACTTAACAGTAGGTGTAACCCTAACACCCTAATAAGAAACCCTCGAACCCATAGGACGCTTGAGCACGATCTTCTGATCACGACACTGAAACCTAGCATCATAACGAGCTAACCAATCCATGCCCAGTATCACATCAAACTCTCCTAGTTTGAATTGAACAAGATTAGCCGGAAGGATCGCCCCTGCAATACTGACAGGTACGTCCTTGAACAGAACGGAGCAAGAAACAATCTCACCCGTAGGAAGGGATATGGAGGTATCAACGGATGATGAAGAAGTGAGTCCAGCTCGGATGGAAAAAGATTCAGATACGAAAGACATCGACGCACCCGTATCAAAAAGTACGAAAGCAGATAAAGAGTGAACCAGAAAAGTACCCGTAACAACATCTGGATTAGCATCTGCCTCTGCACGACTCATAACGAACACTCGACCAGTCCTTGGAGCTTCAGTCTTAGGAGCATCGAACTTTGGCTTCTGGGGACAGTCGATAGCCTTATGTCCCGGAGCTTTACCTGTGAAACATGTGAGCGGATCACCAGTGGCACAGTATGATGCCCGTCGTTGAGGGTAACAAAGATAAAATTTATAATTCCTAACTTTAACAATAGATAGTGAAAGTCAGGGTCGAACCACAAGGAGGTGGGGAATGTTTATTGTTTGAATGTTAATGTTTTAGGGTAACAAATTGGGGGTTTGATTTGTTGATTTCTAAGTCTAAAGAAAAGATAAAAATAAAACAAGAAAATAAATATGAGATTAAAATATATAAAAAGGGATGCTAGGATGTTTGGGTAATAAATAGCTAAGGTAAAATAAATCCTAAGGTCAACATGTATTGCAGTCGCGTAAGGGGGTGTAACATATCTTTTTAAGTCTATGCTACCTAATAGCTCCTTTCGGTCTATGCTATTAGTTCCTAGGTCTCACAATTATTGGGTGTCAACAATAAAGGTGATTCCTAAATCCCAGGTCACATACCTTTCAGCCTTGAGTAACCTATCCGTCTTAAGGTGTAAACCAATGCCCTTCCCGTATCTTTCAATCTTGGGTAGGTCATTACTAACATCCTACAAGTCTCCTTATGGTCTCATTGCAGGATATTATAATTGACAAGAAAAGACGAAATAAGAATACATATGCGGGTGGTCGACCGACCGGCTACTCCAGTCGGCCGACCACGGCCTCGGTCGACCGACCAGCTATTCCAGTCGGCCGACCGTGGTCCTGCTACAAGTCGGTCTTTCGAATTTTATCTACCTACGCATATTTATCCCCTACATCCTAACATATGAAATTTAGCTACTCATAGTTACTGGAACAATAATAAAATTTGGAATAAACATGGTGAACATGGTAAATAATCTAAACATGCGAGATTCAATAAAGCTTGAGATTCTAACTTAACAATTGTAATAAAAATAAGAACTATAATAAAAAGCTAGATTAAAAGAGTAATTACCACAATAGGATTAAGGCAGAAAAGGAACGAACTTTATTGATGAATGTTGAAAGATTGAAGAACAAACTAAAAGTGTTGAGAATTATTGAAAGATTGTAATTGAACTAAAGACTAAATAAAACTCTCTAAATAAGACTTGATGATAGATAGTAAAAGATCATCCCTAACCCTAATCATAAGATTAGTTTATGTAGGTAGAAAAACTAAGAGTTTCCTAAAAGCTCTAATTCTACTTTATTTCCGAAAAAGAATCGTTTGGGCTTCCGCTGTGGTCGGTCGACCTACTATTCGGGTCGGTCGACCGCTTCCTTCTGGGCTTCTTCTATTTTTGGCCTTCCTTGAGATTTTGGGCTTTATTAGAGTTCAGACCTGGTCGGCCGACCTGTTTAGCTGGTCGGTCGACCGCCTCCGTACGGAAATCTTCGGATTTCTTCTTGTTTTGACTTCGGGCTCTTGACTTTGACTCCAGTTGACTTTCCATTTATTCCTTAATTAAGCAAAAGACTCGAGGATATGGATTTGGTGCTAAATCGCCCCTTTTCCGCATAAATCTGCAAAAGTGCATAAAAATACGAAAGTACACGATTTGTGGGAAATAAAGGCGAAAACATAGTAAATGAGCGATCAAATACGTGTAAAAATAGATGTAAAACATCATAAAATAGACACGTATCAAATTCCCCAAACCAAACCCTTGCTTGCCCTCAAGCAAGAAATAGACTCGATCTTAACTAATAGAACGATTTCAATCTCAGAGCGAAATTTACATGTTAGCCTATACCAACGCCAAGTACAAAATGAGAAAGTATTTAAATCATGCAAACGAGTTATAGGGTCGTCAAACTTGCAAAAATAGAAACTATAGAGACTTATATCATGGACTCTCGCGGTACGCTCGAGACACTCATGAAGCAAAGGGTGAGTATATGTAAAAGATAGGAAGAAGTAAATTTGTAATGACGCTCACCTAACTGCGACCCATGAAAACATGCCTGCAATCTAACATGAACAAGAATTCTACAACTTTGTATAACAATCTTATTAAGTGACCTAGATACATGCAATTGAGGCAATGGAAGATATGTGAGGTAAAAGGTAAAAAGTGGTTAAGATGTTTTTGGATTTGTGGGGTTAGTAGCCAAGCTAGTAAAACCGGTTTCCAACAACAAACTTCACAACTCTTGAAATTAAGAAAGTGCTCTTTTTGTGGCACAACTCTCACATTATATAAGAAAGGACTCCCAAATATTTTGAATGAGGTACGGGAGTGATAACACATAAAAGAAAGGGATTTTGGAACGAAATTTGCATTCTGATGCTATCAGGTGGTCGACCGACTTCAGGGTATGGTCGATCGACTGACCTCCTGTACTTTTTGATTCTTTTTTTTTTTCGTTTTTCTTTTCTTTCTTTCCTTTTCTGAATTTTTCTGTTCTTTTTCTTTCTTTCTTTCTTTCTTTATTTTTCTTTGCTTAAGATAGCTTACAAACCAAGATACCTCAAGAGTCAAACCAAAGACCACAAATATTAGCTTGGAAAGGTAGGCTAAGTATGGGATGTAGTTTTGGGGAATAAAAAGGCCATTTTGGCTATGTGAAGCTTATGGGTAAATAAGAGAAAAGGGATCCCAAATGCACGTATCAAGACTCACAAAACGAGAAAGTAAAACAAGTATATAGCAATTCAAGTTCATGTTTATGCATATTGATGTAACATGTTCCAAGGGGAGTACTACTCACATCCTAGACAACTGGTTTAAGAATGAAACCAGGAAATAAGCTCTAAGCCTTAGAATGTATAGTAGGTTGCCAAGGTATAAGTCAAGTCTCAAGATATGCAAGTTAACAAAAACTCGTAGATATGCAAAAGACTCTCATACTAAAACAAGTTGACAAGGCAAGGTAGAGGCATAAACATGAAAGATAGCTAAATCATCCTTGAAATACTTTCGTTCCGACTCGACCTGTATGCTAAAATAAACGTGCATTTTTTGGATTTTTTGAATTTTTTAATTTTTTTTGGATTTTTGTATATATAAAGAAAAATAAAGAAAAGAACGATGCAAGACAGAAATGTAGTAAACGTGTGACAAAATGCAATGCATGTAACACGAAACCATTCCCAAACCAACCCGCACAATGTCCCCATTGTGCATTAGCCTAAGTAAAAGGTTTCAGAAAATTAAAAGAAAGATGCAAAGAAATTAAAAACTAAAGAAAAACTGGAAAGAACTTACTGGGTTATGAAGTGCATGAGAAAAACCTCCCCAAACCAGCGTAAGCTGGGAGGTTTTGGTGGCCAGCAGTGCCACTCAAGTAACCAAGTCAATTTCGCGATTTCCAAGGAAGAGAAACGAAAGACCGCAGCAGACAGTAGGTCGACCGACCGATGATACAGGTCGACCGACCTCCTGTAAATCACAGAAAATTTAGCGATACAACGACTCTGGTCGACCGACTGATGTTTCTGGTCGGTCGACCCTCTGTGTCCTGGAGGTCTTCGTTTCTTAGTAAATCCTGAAAAAGCAAGAAAATATGCGCGCCCAACAACGCGCGAGATGCCCGGAACGATTCTTAAAGTTTTAACTACTCAAACGTAAAGGAAAGGATCTAAAATTACGAGCAAACTAAATTAAAAAGTTTCACACAACATAAAATAAATTGTCTTAAAAACTGCAACTAAAACAACTATCCGCTAAAGATGCGGAAGATATCCGACCACGGCTTCTGACGACATGCCGTAGTCTCCACGGTTTTTGCTTTAGTAGCAAAACACATCTTCTTTCCGCCGTCGCAAAGCATATGCGACGGTCTCTCCTCCTGAGCTTGCCTCCTCTTCTTCTTCTCCTCCCGATCCACGACGTCTGGATCCTCATCTTCTTCATAACTTAGGCATCCCATTCCTCCTCTCTGGATGATGACTTCCTTCACCTTGGGTTTCCCCAAACCAGTTCCTGCAATGGTCATAATAGAAGTGTCCTCCCTACTGCTCCCAATCTGGGGCGGAGGTGTAAAAACAGATACAGGAACAGGTAATAAAGTGGGAGAAGTAGTGATGACCTCATACTTCTTCTCAGAAGTGATAGCATTACATGTGATGGGGGTCATAGCATCCTTCTTCCTATAAGATAGGCCATAGATAATAGAATGCTTGCCTACTTTAAAGGTCAGAGTCCCAGTGCCTACATCTATAATGGCACCTGCGGTGTGAAGGAAAGGTCTTCCTAGAATTATAGGTATATGGGCATCCTCTGGGATGTCCAAAACTACAAAGTCGACTGGGAAGAAGAACCTGTCAATCCGCACAGGGATGTTTTCTAACACCCCTATAGGTTCCATAGATGTGCGATCTGCCATCTGGACTGTCATACTGGTCACTGCAAATTCGGTCATTCCTAGTTTTAAGGCAACGCTTAGGGGCATGACACTTATACTAGCACCTAAGTCGCATAAAGCCTTCTTGACTGGGAAGGTTCCTATATTACAGGGGACAGAAAAACTACCAGGGTCCTCTAGTTTATGAGGGGCAATGACATGTGTTAAAAAACTGGATGACTCTTCAGTGAGGGCCACCGACTCAACCTTTTCTAAAGACCTTTTCCTTGACAAAAGCTGTCTCATGAATTTAAGATAGGAAGGAACTTGTTGAACTAATTCTAAAAATGGGACTTGAACATTTAATGAACGAATCACATCTTTAAATTTGTCAAAAGATACCTGATCCTTTGAAGGCACGAGTCTTTCTGGGAAAGGAGCAGCTGATGATTCAGTATTTGCAGCCCTTTTTAAAAACCTGGGGGTCTTGTCACCTCGGAAAAGAAAATCCCGCAAGTTGTTCGGCAAATCTGGACGAAAGGGAACTTCGGGTTCTGCTTCAGTGGTCGGTCGACCAGAATCTTCGGTCGGTCGACCAGTCTCCTGTTCAGGCAAAATTTTTGGGTCCTGATCTGTGGTCGGTCGACCAGAAACTTCGGTCGGTCGACCGCCTTCGCTGCTACTCGCCTGTTTTTCCTTCTCAGCCCCCACTTTGGCTCCACTTCTTAAGGTTACGACGTTTAGAGTCTCTTTTTTCTGGTCCGGTTTGGTCGGAAGTTGACCCGGAGCCCTAGTATCATTCTTGCTCGCAATTTGAGCAATCTGGGACTCTAACATCTTCATTCCTGCCTCTCTAGCCTGTGACGCCTTCTGTACCAACCCAATAATATTTTGGATAAGAGCATCTGTGTTGGGTGGTGGATTAGAAGGTGGTTGGGGGTTGAAAGGTGGTCTTTGGAAATTTTGTTTATGTGGGGGTACGTAGGTGGAATTTTGCTGAGGTTGCATGTGCTGTGGGTTTTGAACATTCTGGCTTGTCCACCTTAAGTTGGGATGGACATTATTATTATTTGGGTCATAGAAATTGTTCCCACGGTAATGCTGAAAAGCGGCACATGTTTCATTAGATGAAGTACAGAATTTTGACACATGCCCTTCTCCACCGCACCTCTCACAAGCAAAGGGTTCGTCCTGAACGGCGTTCACTTGGTAAATTCCTCCCTTGCTTCCACTCCCTAGATCGAGCTTTCCTGCAGCCTCAAATTTTTCTAACTTAGCTGTCAAGGCCTTAATTGCTGACAGGTTGTACTCATTTTTTCTCTGATTTCCTCTGGAAGTACCATGCTCAGCACGGTGTACAGCAACATCTTCTATTAACTTGAGACCCTTAGTCTCTCCTGAATTGTCTTGGAATCTCCCATTAGCTGCAGCATCTAGATAGGCCCTGTTGTCATCGTAGAGGCCATTGTAGAACTGGTTGCAAAGAAACCATTGTTCGAATCCGTGATGTGGTATGGATCGAACAAGTCTCTTGAACCTATCCCACGCCTCGCTAAAATCTTCATTGGGACCTTGCTTGAAATTAGTGATCTGTGCTCTTAAAGCATTAGTCTTTGACGCGGAATAGTATTTCCTGTAGAATGCTAAGGCTAAGGTGTTCCAATCTGTGACTCCCGCAGCAGTGCGGTCAAGATCTCTGTACCACTCTCTCGCAGAGTCCCTAAGGGAGAAGATGAACATGGTTTGTTTAATCTGGTCCTGCGTCACTCCTTCTGGGGGTGCTATAGAGCATATGTAGTGTGTGAAGATTTCAATATGCTTAGCAGCATCCTCATTGGCCGAGCCTCCAAATTGGTTTCTTTCAACCATAGTTATGTAGGCAGGCTTGGCCTCGAATGGCTTCCCAGTACCTGCAGGTAAAGTGAACCCTTTGTATAGGTCCTTTGCCTGAGGCATGGAGTGACTGGCAATAGTAGCTTCCTCTGTCATGTTCTCTTCTTCTTTAGGAACAACTGGAAAGTAGGTAAAAGGTGGTGATTTTGGTGAAAGTGGGTTGATGGGTGAATTTGGTTGTGAAGGTGGTGTTTTTGGTGAAGATGGTAATGATGGTTGTTCGAATAAGTCTTCTTGAAATAAGGAAGATGGTGAGCCTCCTTCCTGATTTGCTAGAAGTTGCTTCCTTCTTTCTCTAAGAGTCCTCTCAATTTCGAGGTCAAGTGGTAGGAGTTCTCCTTGAACTGACCTGCGCATAAGATGGAAACTACAAGAAAAAGGTGAGAAGGTTTAAGGAACAAAAAGTTCCTTAAACAAAGAGAAACAAAAACAAAAAACAATAAACACTGGCGTCACCTCCCCGGCAACGGCGCCAAAATTTGATGCCCGTCGTTGAGGGTACCAAAGATAAAATTTATAATTCCTAACTTTAACAATAGATAGTGAAAGTCAGGGTCGAACCACAAGGAGGTGGGGAATGTTTATTGTTTGAATGTTAATGTTTTAGGGTAACAAATTGGGGGTTTGATTTGTTGATTTCTAAGTCTAAAGCAAAGATAAAAATAAAACAAGAAAATAAAGATGAGATTAAAATATATAAAAAGGGATGCTAGGATGTTTGGGTAATAAATAGCTAAGGTAAAATAAATCCTAAGGTCAACATGTATTGCAGTCGCGTAAGGGGGTGTAACATATCTTTTTAAGTCTATGCTACCTAATAGCTCCTTTCGGTCTATGCTATTAGTTCCTAGGTCTCACAATTATTGGGTGTCAACAATAAAGGTGATTCCTAAATCCCAGGTCACATACCTTTCAGCCTTGAGTAACCTATCCGTCTTAAGGTGTAAACCAATGCCCTTCCCGTATCTTTCAATCTTGGGTAGGTCATTACTAACATCCTACAAGTCTCCTTATGGTCTCATTGCAGGATATTATAATTGACAAGAAAAGACGAAATAAGAATACATACGCGGGTGGTCGACCGACCGGCTACTCCAGTCGGCCGACCACGGCCTCGGTCGACCGACCAGCTATTCCAGTCGGCCGACCGTGGTCCTGCTACAAGTCGGTCTTTCGAATTTTATCTACCTACGCATATTTATCCCCTACATCCTAACATATGAAATTTAGCTACTCATAGTTACTGGAACAATAATAAAATTTGGAATAAACATGGTGAACATGGTAAATAATCTAAACATGCGAGATTCAATAAAGCTTGAGATTCTAACTTAACAATTGTAATAAAAATAAGAACTATAATAAAAAGCTAGATTAAAAGAGTAATTACCACAATAGGATTAAGGCAGAAAAGGAACGAACTTTATTGATGAATGTTGAAAGATTGAAGAACAAACTAAAAGTGTTGAGAATTATTGAAAGATTGTAATTGAACTAAAGACTAAATAAAACTCTCTAAATAAGACTTGATGATAGATAGTAAAAGATCATCCCTAACCCTAATCATAAGATTAGTTTATATAGGTAGAAAAACTAAGAGTTTCCTAAAAGCTCTAATTCTACTTTATTTCCGAAAAAGAATCGTTTGGGCTTCCGCTGTGGTCGGTCGACCTACTATTCGGGTCGGTCGACCGCTTCCTTCTGGGCTTCTTCTATTTTTGGCCTTCCTTGAGATTTTGGGCTTTATTAGAGTTCAGACCTGGTCGGCCGACCTGTTTAGCTGGTCGGTCGACCGCCTCCGTACGGAAATCTTCGGATTTCTTCTTGTTTTGACTTCGGGCTCTTGACTTTGACTCCAGTTGACTTTCCATTTATTCCTTAATTAAGCAAAAGACTCGAGGATATGGATTTGGTGCTAAATCGCCCCTTTTCCGCATAAATCTGCAAAAGTGCATAAAAATACGAAAGTACACGATTTGTGGGAAATAAAGGCTAAAACATAGTAAATGAGCGACCAAATACGTGTAAAAATAGATGTAAAACATCATAAAATAGACACGTATCACAGTACTTACCCGGGTGGTAAGCCTTTCCACATTTGAAGCAAGTTAAATCCCTCTTAGCTTGACCTTGATCACGCGGGACATACGAACGAGCCTCGAACTTCTGCTTCTTCTGGGGAGCATTAGAAGCATTAAAAGGTCTCTTCACAAACTTGTTCTTTGCATTCTCTTCAGCCTCGGTAGCAAGGACAGAATCATAAATGCTAAGAGCACGATCATAGGCCTGCTGGAAAGAAGTCGAAGGAATACCAGACATAGCAGTCCGGACTTTAGGAGTCAGATTCTTCTCATAACGGCGAGTCCTTGACGCCTCATCCATAGCAACAGAAGTGACGAATCGTGACAGCTTCACGAACTTGTTGGTGTACTCCTCCACAGTCATGGAGCCCTGCTGCAAACGAAGGAATTCCTGCTCCTTTTGCCAGCGCATCTCTTCTGGATAAAACCTCTTCTTTAGAGCCTCGGAGAAAACAGCCCAACCATACCCTGGTTGTGCTTCTAGACCAGCTCTAGCAAGAGCCCACCAGTTGTCGGCCTCATCCTTCAGATAGTAGGTGGCGATGTTCACCATCTGATCCTCAGGACACTCAGTAGCAAGGAACAACTTCTCGATCTCTCGAATCCAAGCCTCCAAAGCAGTCAGATCATTCGCACCATCATAAGTAGGGGGACGGTGACGAGCAAAGCGATCGAAAACAGACTGATGCGGACGGTTGTTGTTGTTGTTATTGTTGTTGAGGTGAGTAGTGAAACCTTCGGCCATGGATGCCAAAGCAGCCTCAAGCCTCCTAATGCGATCAGCATCAGCCTCACCATTTCCGTTGCGCACCATCTGCAAGAACGAATGGTCGTTAAGAGTGGTAACCTAAATACCACTGCAAACAACTACTCATACACTCTACAAACATAAGCAAACCAACGATTCCTATTGGTTTCTACCCCATTTACTCTCACTCATTAACTAGGTCATTTACTTTAGTCATCATCTAAGCGAGAGTTGGGAGCGTGTTCGCTCTGATACCAACTGTAACAACCCGGATTTTAAAACAAAGGAAAACATAATATAAAATAATATCAGAGTGTAAATCAATGATAACTGGGTTAAGGTGGCGGAAACACCTTACCCAAATCCGGATCGATACTCAAATCGAAAACCAAACTAATACATTATTCAAGGGTTCTTAAAACTTAAACAAAAGGTCCTAAACAATTTATTAAGCTCGCTTCGCACATTCCCCAAGCAAGCATCAACCAAACAGCATCAACCTGAACAACCTGAGAAGGGGGGGTCGACAATCAGTCGGGAGTAACTAGATGCTCTCCCAGTCATGTTTACAACAATTGAATGTAACCAACAATCAATAACAATTGAAATGCAAAACAAGTAAACATGTGAGATCATCTATACTCACGGAAGTCCAATCAAACTTACCGTTATCTGAAGACATATTACGACGATCATGTGAGGTTACGACACAACATGACATGAAAGCAAACTTCCCATACCATGATATTCTCGACACCAGACGAATGAAACCAAACGAACCTAGACCATATGCGACCACTAGACCATGAACATTGACAACCCGAAATAGCACACGATCTAAAGCACACAAGGCACAAAGCTAGCATCAAAGCATAGCGAATAGAGCGAACGCCGCTAGAGCATTTAACTGATGACTCTAGCTGACAGAGCATTTAACTGATGACTCTGTCGGGTGTGAAGTATTTAACTGATACTCCACGGTACTATGTATAGCGTATCACCACTGCCTATATGCCTAAGACCTGGCCAGACCTCTCGATGCATTAACTGTACATCGAACGACACTCGGGACCCAGAACGTTTAACTGACGAATCTGGCCACCCCCGTGTTGGGGCTGGTGTCCTTGACAGTTAGTACAATGACTTACTAAATCTCTTAAAGGATCACAAGGGCATACTTTTGTATTATTATCAGTTGATCCACGTTTATCAATAACGGTTGGCTTGCTAGATAAGTTTGACGTTATTGTCATACGGATGGCGGTGATCAACTGGTCCCTATACGTCACACCTATAGGACACGTTTGAGAGATGTGAAGGTATGAAAATACAGTCACATTTATGCCGAATAAGACTAAACAGTTAGTCAGAGGTATTGACTATTAAATTAGTCAATGAGATGTTGAGATTATTATTTAATACGGATTAAATAATTTTAGCTAATGCGGATTACATGATTAATTCGTAAAATTAAATACAAGCAGTTATATTTATTTAAATATTGAATTTGTGTATTAATATAAACAGTTATATTAATTCGGCCAATTATACTATATCGTATTTTATCAGACCATTATTAATATATCGACTGTATTAATATCTGATAACATGTGTGCGATTTATAATAAATACCCGCAAATTATATTTTAGCAAAATGGGTCGAATCATGCATTGGAATAAGGTAAGAGTGGAAAGCCCACTCCTACCCAAGACCAATCTCGGTCGACCGCCTACTGCGTGTTTTTCTGTTTCGACAGTTTATCTTTTGTGAGAAATCGTATTCAGAAACTCGGTTTCGTGTTTTGTGGTCGGTCGACCTGTTTTTCGGGTCGGTCGACCATTCTGCTATAAAAAAAAAAAAAAAAAAAAAAAATTTTTTTTTTTTTTCGCCAGGTGGTCGGTAGACCTGTTTATTGGGTCGGTAGACCACCCCTGTAACAGACTCATTTTTTTTTTTTTTTCCCGAAAATAACATGTTTTATTTTCACATGGCCTTTAGTAATATACTATATACGGAAATAGTATATTATTAATTTTGTGAAACGGTTCACCCTCGTTTGATACATATTATTTTAAAACGGTTTAAAATAATAGGATTATAAACTTATTAAAACTAAAGTGGTTAAAACGGTATAATCACATAATTTTAATCCTAAAAGGTGGTTTGGTAAAAATTTGTTAATCATAATAACAGTATTATGTCATGAATGAATTTTGTTTTAGTTGATGCATTTTTTTATCGTCTTGTTGAATGCCTTGTGAATGCTTTCTATAACGTATTTAATTTTTGCAAACGGTTGTAACTTAGTGTGGCCTTAGAAGATTGTGTCACCGTAATGATGGGACACAATCTTGCTTGTAATTTTGAGATCTTGAATCTCCGTTTTGGGTTTTTGCCATGTAATTACTTTTGTATTTGAATTAGAATGTATCTAGGACTACTTTTGTAATTTAAATTAGTAATTTTGTGAAGACCGAAGACAGAGACCGGATGCTCACTCCCACTGCGAGGACCAAGATGGAACATCAAGACAAGCTTCTAGGGTCCAACAGTGGATTCCAAGTTGTTTTATGTTTATTTTGGTAGGATAGGCCACACTAGGACTTTTATTTACGTTTATCGCATTTATTTTATGCTTTCGTCGATAATAGCTTGCATCATATTCCGCCTAAAACCAAACCACCTATTACATGCCTGAAAACTGACTCATGTAGAGGTTACGCGTTAGTTTTCTGTGACAATACAGATGTCACATGTCAATTGCAAAGCCATCACTTTATTTCATTCATTCACGAATATGCTAGATTTTAGTTCACTTAATATGAATAAATATAAGTCGATGGGGTCTTCCTCGTATAACCAAAAATTGAGAATAGTCTTTATAAATCAGCCTCCCATGAATCCCTTCTTCGTCGGTAGGCATAATATGACCCCTTCTACGTCGGGTAAGTGGGAACAGATGATTTATTTTATCTCAACATCATGGTCACTCGATAATATCCAGTGACTGAGATGGACTAATAGATAGGATTTACGGAAATCTATCGACCAAGAGTTCCAACGGTGGAATTAGCCAAACTGTGGGCTTATCAATATACGGAAATTGAGTCTTGGGATCATTTATATAATTCTTGAGGGAGATCAATTATATAAATGCATGAGTCTACGAGTTTAAATTCAATTTAATATAGACTTAAATCACAACAATGAGTTGCTTAAATGGTTTTGTTTTATCTTCTTTTCAGTCTAGAACACGTTCAATTAAACTGCTGTATAACTAAATGGCTGGTGAAGACCCAATGCCAAGTGCCAAGCTAGCACGTGAATCCTGGCTAAAAGCCTTCATGGACTCCATGAATCAGTCTACAAGACTGAGGAATGATGGGTCAAACTTCTCTGACTGGGAGGCAGCACTACGGAATGCTGCCATTGCTGACGGAAAGCTCAAGTACTTAACTGAGCCCATTCCGCCAAACCCAGGAACTGGAGCTAGAGCTAACGAAGTTCGCGCTCATAGCGACTTCGTCATGGAAGCGGGTGCGATAAAGAACGTACTCATCTATGCAATGGAATCAAATTTGCAAAGACGCTTCATAACCCATGGTGCAAACAAGAATTTCACCACGCTCACTAACGAATTCTCAAAGGCTCCGAGAATCGTTTCTTATGAGCATACCTGTCGCTTCTTTGAGGCGAAACTCCAGAAGGGCCAAGCTGTTAGCCCACATATTCTTCACATGATTGAGAATATCGAGAAACTGGAGGCCCTAAACTGCAAGATCAGTGAGAACATAATCGTTGATCGAATGCTTCATTCACTTCATGATGGGTTCGCCCTCTTTAGGGCCAACTATTACATGAATGACATGAAGAAGACTCCTCATGAGCTCCACTCCCTTCTCGTACAGACCGAGAAGGATCTGAAATTAAGTGGGAGCGTGAAGCAAGATGTTCTCATGATCTCCAGTAAGGGTAAGGGTAAGGGTAAAGCTAAAGCTCAGGGCGACCTAACAGTAGGCAAGCCCAAGTTTAAGAAGTCAGGATTTACTAAGAGTGGGCCAGGTGAGTCAAGCAACTCACAGGGCAAAACAAAGAGCAAGGTTACTAGCATGGAATGTCACCATTGCCACAAGACTGGGCATTGGAGGCACTCATGCCCCGTGTATCGTGAGGACATTAAGGCAGGCCGCGTTACTCCTGTTGGTATGTCTTCTTCTTCTTTTATTCACATGATTGAGATTAACCATGCTAGTTACGGAACTTGGGTACTAGATACTGGTTGTGGTTCTCATCTATGTAATCATGTGCAGGGCCACCGAAACCAAGAACCCCTAATCAAGGGTGAGGTTGACATGCGTGTCGGGAATGGAGCAAGTGTTGCTGCAATCTCGAGGGGAACATACGTGATCCAGCTTCCAAGTGGATTCGAGTTATCTTTATATAACTGTTATTATGTTCCTTGTTTGTCCAAAAACATTATTTCAGTTTCTGCGCTTGACAAACTCGGTTTTTCATTTGTAATAGAGAATAATAACTGTATTTTCTCCTTACACAATATGATTTATGGCAAGGCAGTTTCCATGAATGGAATTTATGTTTTAGATCAAACCACCAAAATATTACATGTGAATAATAAGAAATTAAAGGTAGGTGACAAAGATCAAACTTACCTATGGCATTGTCGTATGGGACACATAAATGAGAAACGCGTGAAACAGCTCATACAGAATGGAGCTATCTCGCCCTTTGATTTCAAATCATATGGCACGTGTGAATCATGTCTCATCGGTAAGATGACTCGTATTTCCTTCAAAGGTGTTGGAATGCGCGCTGCCGACCTATTAGGACTCATACATACGAACGTATGTGGCCCTATGTCGATCAACGCACGAGAAGGCTATAGGTATTTCATCCCTTTCACGGATGATTTGAGTAGATATGGCTATGTCTACTTAATGAAGCACAAAAGTGAATCCTTTGACAAGTTCAAAGAATACCAGAATCGGGTGCAGAACCAACTGGGAAGAAAGATTAAAGCACTACGTTCTGATCGTGGTGGTGAATATCTTTCACACGAGTTTGATCAACACCTTAAAGACTGTGGCATCGTGCTACAGTTGACTCCACCTGGAACACCTCAATTAAATGGTGTATCCTAACGGAGAAATCGAACTTTACTTGATATGGTTCGATCCATGATGAGTCACACCGTTGTGCCTGATTCATTGTGGGGCTATGCTCTTTTGTCGGCCGCTCTAATTCTTAACCGAAGTCCGTCTAAAGCTGTTGACAAGTCTCCATACGAATTATGGAAGGGAACGATCCCTAACTTGTCCTTTATTCGGGTTTGGGGCTGCGAGGCTTATGTCAAGTGGAGACACGAGGATAAGCTCGGCCCGCGATCGGTCAAGACATACTTTATAGGCTATCCAAAGGGAACTTTTGGTCATTACTTCTACTCGCCAACCGAACAACGTGTTTTTGTTGCGGCTAGTGCGACGTTCCTAGAGAAAGAATTTCTCGAGAACAAGTCGAGTAATAGAACCTTCGATTTATCGGAGGTTCAAGAACCAACTACCGAGCAACCATTGGAGGAAACAGTTCCTTCAACCAAGGCTGCGGTAGATATTCCTGAGGAACCTAGGAGATCGGGAAGAGTCTCCATTCCTCCGGACAGATACATTGGTATGGTCGAGGAACATGATATGGATGACGTCTTACTCCTAGAGGGTAATGAACCCTCAACCTATAAAGGTGCCATGACCAGTTCTGACTCAAAGCTATGGCTAGAAGCCATGCAATCCGAGATGGACTCCATGTATGAGAACAACGTGTGGGATCTTGTGGACCTACCTGCAAAGGTACGTCCCCTTCAATGCAAATGGCTTTACAAAATAAAGCATGCCGTGGAAGGTAAACAAGATATCCATAAGGCAAGACTAGTTGCTAAAGGTTTCACCCAAGTGCCAGGCTTGCACTACGATGAGATCTTTGCACCCGTAGTCATGCTACGTTCCATTCGGATTATCTTAGCGATCGCCGCATTTCACGATTATGAAATATGGCAAATGGACGTTAAAACTGCCTTCTTAAACGGTTATTTGGAGGAAGAGTTGTACATGGTACAACCTGAGGGTTTTATTGATCCAGAACATCCTAAGAAAGTTTGCAAGCTTAAGCGTTCCATCTATGGACTTAAGCAAGCATCGCGGAGTTGGAATCATCGCTTCGACCAAGTGATAAAAGAGAATGGGTTCGTTCGATCAGTCGAGGAACCATGTCTCTATATCAAGTCGAGTGGGAGCGAGATCGTCTTCCTAGTACTGTATGTCGATGACATACTCTTGATTGGGAATGACATACCTCTCCTATCTTCGGTTAAAGCATGGTTGAAAAACCATTTCCAGATGAAAGATCTGGGAGAGGCACAAAGAATTTTGGGCATTCGTATATACAGGGATAGATCACGACGGATGTTGTCTCTCAGTCAGGAGTCTTATATAGATAAGATTCTAGAGAGATTCAGCATGACGAACTCCAAGAAGGGGTTCCTCCCTATGACTCCTGGGCTTCACTTGAGCAAGACTCAAGAAGCTAAGTCATTGGAAGAGAAAGAGCGCATGAGTCGGATTCCTTATGCCTCGGCAATAGGATCGATCATGTATGCCATGATATGCACACGTCCTGACGTTGCATATGCATTGAGTATGACAAGTCGATTCCAAGCTCATCCAGGTGAACAACACTGGATGGCCGTGAAAAACATTCTTAAGTACTTACGGAGGACTAAAGATTGGGGATTGACTTACGGAGGCGACTCGACGCTCTGCGCCACGGGTTACGCAGATGCTAGCTTTTAAACGGATCGAGATGACTCGAAATCTCAGTCTGGATTCGTTTTTACTCTTAATGGCGCTGCTGTCAGCTGGAAAAGTTCTAAACAGAGTGTTACAGCAGATTCTACGACTGAGTCCGAGTACTATGCCGCCTCGGAAGCAGCTAAGGAAGCAATATGGATGCGTCAATTCTTACAAGGACTCACGGTAGTACCTAGTTCGAATGACCCGATCACCGTTTATTATGACAATAAAGGTGCCATCTTCCAAGCTAAGGAGCATAAGTCTAGCAATAAAGCTAGACATGTACAACGGAAAGCTCATCTAATCAGAGATTACGTGGAGCAAAAGGAGATATTTATTGATAAGATCGCTACGGATGACAACATAGCTGATCCTCTCACAAAAGCATTACCACGTGATAAGCATGAAGGACACATTCATTCCATGGGAATTAGATGTGTTCCTAAGTTGTAGTACTCTTTTATGAATTCATGTAATAATTCATTTTCTCGTGTACTCTATTCAACCTTATTGTTATGATAT
Source organism: Silene conica (assembly GCA_029255685.2). NCBI lineage: Eukaryota > Viridiplantae > Streptophyta > Magnoliopsida > Caryophyllales > Caryophyllaceae > Silene > Silene conica. Next base: position 57,715,522 of record CM055317.2, read on the forward strand.
AAAATGTTTTGTTTTTCATGTGGAATTGTATGCCAATTTTGAACACCACAAAGTGAACTGATTAACATTACATCGTTTTGGTCCTTGATTACCCACTTGAGCTGATAACTCAGGTAATCATTTTGTGACGTTGGTTGATGGTGGGTTCAACGAGCCATAAGTCACGCGGCTGACTGACCAATCACAAAGGCGAGTTATACGGATATCTCGTAGGACACCCCGTGACAACGTTATGGAGTCCTAAATGTTTTATAACATTGGGTGTCGGGTCGTGGATAGGACCTCCATAGTGTTCCTTAGAGTCGAGTCTTTTGACTTTCAACTGTTTCTTGAGATTAAGGCAGATTTTGGGTAACTTTGGTTTCTTTCCCACGGTCACCGTAACAGGGGCCAAGAGGATTTTTTCTGGGTTATTTCATGTTGCGCGATATCGGCAGGATTCGAGTTGAAGGAAATATCCAAACCCTTATCAGGATTTTATCATTTCTCAGGGCCACTCGAGGAGTAGTAACTGAAATGCATGGCCATGCTCGAATACAGATTCGTTTTATCAGTTAAGTTACTTTCTAGTCGGGGAAACCACTCTTGATACAGATCGCTTGTGAGATACGACCTTTGCGAATGCGGAGCAAGAAACAATCTCACCCGTAGGAAGGGATATGGAGGTATCAACGGATGATGAAGAAGTGAGTCCAGCTCGGATGGAAAAAGATTCGGATACGAAAGACATCGACGCACCCGTATCAAAAAGTACGAAAGCAGATAAAGAGTGAACCAGAAAAGTACCAGTAACAACATCTGGATTAGCATCTGCCTCTGCACGACTCATAACGAACACTCGACCAGTCCTTGGAGCTTCAGTCTTAGGAGCATCGAACTTTGGCTTCTGGGGACAGTCGATAGCCTTATGTCTCGGAGCTTTACCTGTGAAACATGTGAGCGGATCACCAGTGGCACAGTACTTACCCGGGTGGTAAGCCTTTCCACATTTGAAGCAAGTTAAATCCCTCTTAGCTTGACCTTGATCACGCGGGACATACGAACGAGCCTCGAACTTCTGCTTCTTCTGGGGAGCATTAGAAGCATTAAAAGGTCTCTTCACAAACTTGTTCTTTGCATTCTCTTCAGCCTCGGTAGCAAGGACAGAATCATAAATGCTAAGAGCACGATCATAGGCCTGCTGGAAAGAAGTCGATGGAATACCAGACATAGCAGTCCGGACTTTAGGAGTCAGATTCTTCTCATAACGGCGAGTCCTTGACGCCTCATCCATAGCAACAGAAGTGACGAATCGTGACAGCTTCACGAACTTGTTGGTGTACTCCTCCACAGTCATGGAGCCCTGCTGCAAACGAAGGAATTCCTTCTCCTTTTGCCAGCGCATCTCTTCTGGATAAAACCTCTTCTTTAGAGCCTCGGAGAAAACAGCCCAACCATACCCTGGTTGTGCTTCTAGACCAGCTCTAGCAAGAGCCCACCAGTTGTCGGCCTCACCCTTCAGATAGTAGGTGGCGATGTTCACCATCTGATCCTCAGGACACTCAGTAGCAAGGAACAACTTCTCGATCTCTCGAATCCAAGCCTCCAAAGCAGTCGGATCATTCGCACCATCATAAGTAGGGGGACGGTGACGAGCAAAGCGATCGAAAACAGACTGATGCGGACGGTTGTTGTTGTTGTTATTGTTGTTGAGGTGAGTAGTGAAACCTTCGGCCATGGATGCCAAAGCAGCCTCAAGCCTCCTAATGCGATCAGCATCAGCCTCACCATTTCCGTTGCGCACCATCTGCAAGAACGAATGGTCGTTAAGAGTGGTAACCTAAATACCACTGCAAACAACTACTCATACACTCTACAAACATAAGCAAACCAACGATTCCTATTGGTTTCTACCCCATTTACTCTCACTCATTAACTAGGTCATTTACTTTAGTCATCATCTAAGCGAGAGTTGGGAGCGTGTTCGCTCTGATACCAACTGTAACAACCCGGATTTTAAAACAAAGGAAAACATAATATAAAAGAATATCAGAGTGTAAATCAATGATAACTGGGTTAAGGTGGCGAAAACACCTTACCCAAATCCGGATCGATACTCAAATCGAAAACCAAACTAATACATTATTCAAGGGTTCTTAAAACTTAAACAAAAGGTCCTAAACAATTTATTAAGCTCGCTTCGCACATTCCCCAAGCAAGCATCAACCAAACAGCATCAACCTGAACAACCTGAGAAGGGGGGGGGTCGACAATCAGTCGGGAGTAACTAGATGCTCTCCCAGTCATGTTTACAACAATTGAATGTAACCAACAATCAATAACAATTGAAATGCAAAACAAGTAAACATGTGAGATCATCTATACTCACGGAAGTCCAATCAAACTTACCGTTATCTGAAGACATATTACGACGATCATGTGAGGTTACGACACAACATGACATGAAAGCAAACTTCCCATACCATGATATTCTCGACACCAGACGAATGAAACCAAACGAACCTAGACCATATGCGACCACTAGACCATGAACATTGACAACCCGAAATAGCACACGATCAAAAGCACACAAGGCACAAAGCTAGCATCAAAGCATAGCGAATATAGCGAACGCCGCTAGAGCATTTAACTGATGACTCTAGCTGACAGAGCATTTAACTGATGACTCTGTCGGGTGTGAAGTATTTAACTGATACTCCACGGTACTATGTATAGCGTATCACCACTGCCTATATGCCTAAGACCTGGCCAGACCTCTCGATGCATTAATTGTACATCGAACGACACTCGGGACCCAGAACGTTTAACTGACGAATCTGGCCACCCCCGTGTTGGGGCTGGTGTCCTTGACAGTTAGTACAATGACTTACTAAATCTCTTAAAGGATCACAAGGGCATACTTTTGTATTATTATCAGTTGATCCACGTTTATCAATAACGGTTGGCTTGCTAGATAAGTTTGACGTTATTGTCATACGGATGGCGGTGATCAACTGGTCCCTATACGTCACACCTATAGGACACGTTTGAGAGATGTGAAGGTATGAAAATACAGTCACATTTATGCCGAATAAGACTAAACAGTTAGTCAGAGGTATTGACTATTAAATTAGTCAATGAGATGTTGAGATTATTATTTAATACGGATTAAATAATTTTAGCTAATGCGGATTACATGATTAATTCGTATAATTAAATACAAGCAGTTATATTTATTTAAATATTGAATTTGTGTATTAATATAAACAGTTATATTAATTCGGTCAATTATACAATATCGTATTTTATCAGACCATTATTAATATATCGACTGTATTAATATCTGATAACATGTGTGCGATTTATAATAAATACCCGCAAATTATATTTTAGCAAAATGGGTCGAATCATGCATTGGAATAAGGTAAGAGTGGAAAGCCCACTCCTACCCAAGACCAATCTCGGCCGACCAAGTATTACAAAAGGAGAGAACTTCTCCTTTTGTGAGACTACTGATTGTTTTACTGATTAAAAACAGATCTCAAGAATAATTAGGGTTTTGAGAACATCTTTTTCCCAAAACTCAGATCTCACATCTAAAACCTCAAAAGGCTCTCCCCATATTGCAAGGCAATGGGAGAGTATTTTCTAGCACACGCGGCATCATCTCAATCAAGTCTTGGGTGCAAGTTATAGGAGGGAATTTACTTTAATTCCTGTTCTTAGGCCATAAGCACAAAGGACCAAAGGTTGATTTCTTTTTCATGCTTTTAATTAACTTATGACTATAATCACAATTGTATGTTTCATTATAATCCTGCAAGTTTGGGGCGAATACATGCTTTATTCCTCACACCCCGAACATAGACCAAATAAACCCCCGAAGGGCAGCACTAATTCATTCCGATAGTATTTAACTGATACTATCGTCATCTATTCGACTAGCCAACAAACAAATGTACAGTTTAACTGACTGCACACCATAGAACAGTTTAACCGACTGTCCAACTCATGCGTGAATAACATCACGACTCGACATAGTAGAACAGTTTAACTGACTGTCCAACTCAAATGCATAGAAGTATCCAACGACATATGCAAACACAATATTATTTACAATAACGGAACACAACTCAACATGTGAATCAAGTATAAACAACCAAAGTTATAGTAAATTTAACTATAACATAAGTAATGGATGCGAGGTTATACTAACCTCGACTATAACTTCCATATATGGCTTGAGGTGATAGTAACCTTAGCCAAACCTTGACACGAATCTAAAGTTATACTAGCACTAACTATAACCTTGAGTCATACCTCAGGTTTATATTAGTCTCAGCTATAACTTTAACTCGTAGTTCAAAGTTACATTACCTTCAGCTATAACTTTGAGTCGTACTCAAGGTTGTACTAGTTCAGCTATAACCTCGAATTATATTTTCAAGGTTACACATACTTCAACTATAACCTTGAGCAACGCTCTTGGCCATTAGCCTTGTCGCCATCTAGGGTTTCTCGCGAACCCTAGTTGCACACGACACCCATAACGACTAATTAACATATTATAGTCCACAATTACGATAATAAGACATACATAAATATATGAAGCACAATTAATCCATGATAATAAATAATCAAACATGTACCAATCGTACAAACAATCATTAAATCATATTAATTACATCAATTGGCATAAACACAATTAAAAGAGAAACACCTAGTTACCTTTTTAGCAAATAAATCTAGAGCTCGTCGTCAACAACGTAGACGTCTTCTCCAGGTGAAATCTCCACGCCTTTAGTAATATCACACGTGCCAAAAGAGAGAACGAATCTAATAAATATACTAATTATATAAAACTATTAAAATAGAAACGCTTAAAACATGAGACTTACGACGAGGAAAGATAGATCCAAAGAGTAGGATCGATCTAGGCTTGGAAAGCACGAAGAGAAAAAGGAAGAAGAAGTGGCGGCACGAAACCCTAGGCGAAGGGCGTGACACGCGGCACAAGAGGAGAGAAAAAAAAGGAGAGAATTAGGTTTAGGGTTTTTGAGAAGATGTGGAAAAGAAAACAAGGGTTTGGTTTCCCCTCTTATATATATAGAGAAGCTCAAGGGTTTAATCCAAATTTAGGCCCAAAACTCCACCCAACACTCTATTCTCACATGAGACTTGAGAGTCAAGTGGGCCTCCACCGAATTTCGAGCCCAACGAGCCAAATTAACAAGAAAAGAATATTTTTCCCGAAATAAAATATGAAATATGGGAAAAAGGAATTAAATAAATATATTACGGAAATTAGGGGTGTTACACAGCATGACGAACTCAAAGAAAGGGTTCCTTCCTATGACTACTGGGCTTCACTTGAGCAAGACTCAAGAAGCTAAGACATTGGAAGAGAAAGAGCGCATGAGTCGGATTCCTTATGCTTCGGCTATAGGATCGATCATGTATGCCATGATATGCACACGTCCAGACGTTGCATATACATTGAGTATGACAAGTCGATTCCAAGCTCATCCAGGTGAACATCACTGGATGGCCGTGAAAAACATTCTTAAGTACCTACGGAGGACTAAAGATTGGGGATTGACTTACGGAGGCGACTTGACGCTCTGCGCCACGGGTTACGCAGATGCTAGCTTCCAAACGGATCGAGACGACTCGAAATCTTAGTCTGGATTCGTTTTTACTCTTAATGGTGCTGCTGTCAGCTGGAAAAGTTCTAAACAAAGTGTTACAACATATTCTACAACTGAGTCCGAGTACTATGCCGCTTCGGAAGCAGCTAAGGAAGCAATATGGATGCGTCAATTCTTACAAGGACTATCTGTAGTGCCTAGTTCGAATGACCCAATCACCGTTTATTGTGACAATAAAGGTGCCATCTTCCAAGCTAAGGAGCATAAGTCTAGCAACAAAGCTAGACATGTACAACGGAAAGCTCATCTAATCAGAGATTACGTGGAGCAAAAGGAGATATTTATTGATAAGATCACTACGGATGACAACATAGCTGATCCTCTCACAAAAGCATTACCACATGATAAGCATGAAGGGCACATTAATTCCATGGGAATCAGATGTGTTCCTAAGTTGTAGTACTCTTTTATGAATTCATGTTATAATTCATTGTCTTGTGTACTCTATTACAACCTCATTGTTATGATATTTAATGTTTTATTTTTCATGTGGAATTGTACGCCAATTTTGAACACCACAAAGTGAACTGATTAACATTACATCGTTTTGGTCCTTGATTACCCACTTGAGCTGATAACTCAGGTAATCATTTTGTGACGTTGGTTGATGGTGGGTTCAACGAGCCATAAGTCAAACAGTTAACTGACCAATCACAAAGGCGAGTTATACGAATATCTCATAGGACACCCCGTGACAATGTTATGGAGTCCTAAATGTTTTATAACATTGGGTGCTAGTTCGTGGATAAGACCTCCATAGTGTTCCTTAGAGTCGAGTCTTTTGACTTTCAACTTTCTCTTGAGATTAAGGCAAATTTTGGGTAACTTTGGTTTATTTCCCATGGTCTTCCGTAACAGGGGCCAAGAGGATTTTTTCTGGGTTATTTCATGCTGCGCTTACATCTGCAGGATTCGAGTTGAGGGAAATATCCAAACCCTTATCAGGATTTTATCATTTCTCAGGGCCACTCGAGGAGTAGTAACTGAAATGCATGGCCATGCTCGAATACAGATTCGTTTTATCAGTTAAGTTACTCTCTAGTTTGGGAAACCAGTCTTGATACAGATCGCTTGTGAGATACGACCTTTGCGAATGCGGATTTGCAAATTGTCTTACATTGAGTGGGAGAAGTTTTAAAAGGATATGAGAATCGATTATCGCACCTACACTTGTACGGACAAGTGGGAGATTGTTGGGGCTGATGTCACTGACAGTTAGTACAATGACTTATTAAATCTCTTTAAGGATCACAAGGGCATACTTCAGTATTATTACCAGTTGATCCACGTTTATCAATAACGGTTGGCTTGCTAGATAAGTTTGATGTTATTGTCATACGGATGGCGGTGATCAACTGGTCCCTATACATCACCCCTATAGGACACGTTTGAGAGATGTGAAGGTATGAAAATACAGTCACATTTATGCCGGATACGACTAAACAGTTAGTCAGAGGTATTGACTATTAAATTAGTCAATAAGATGTTGAGATTATTATTTAATACGGATTAAATAATTTTAGCTAATACGGATTACATGATTAATTCGTAAATTAAATATAAGCGGTTATATTTAATCAAATATTAATTTGGGTAAGTATACAATATCGTAATTTTATCAGACCATTATTAATGTATCGACTGCATTGATATCTGATAACACGTGTGCGATTTATAATTAAAACCCGCAAATTATATTTTAGCAAAACGGGTCGAATCACACATTAGAATAAGGTAAGAGTGGAAGCCCACTCTTACCCTAATGGGTCGGTCGGCCGTGTAATACATAAGGAGAAGACTTCTCCTTATGTTAGGTTACACATTCTACTGATTGTTTTACTGACAAAAAAATCTCAAGAAAAATTAGGGTTTTGAGAGCATTCTTCTCTCAAAACTCAGATCTCACATCAAAACTCACAAAAGCTCTCCCCATATTGCAAGGCAATTGGAGAGCCTTTCTAGCACACGCGACATCGTCTTAAACAAAGTCTTGGGTGCAAGTTATAGGAGGGAATTTACTTTAATTCCTGTTCTTAGGCCTATTTGCGCAAGGACTCAAGGTTGTAATTATTTTCATGTTTTTATTAACTTATGACTATAATCACAATTGTATATTTCGTTATAATCCTTCATGTTTAGGGCGAATACATGTCTTATTCCTCACATAATGCAACCCCAATAAGATGGGATGTATGCCTTTGGGCCCATTATATGTCCCCACTTAAGCCCAAAAACACAAGATCTTGTTACTAAGTGGTGGGTGGAAGCTATTATAAACATATCACAAGCCTCACATTCTACCGATGTGGGACAACTTTCCTCTCATACTCTTGGGGTGTTACAAATGGTATCAGAGCTTGAGTTAGGACAAATAATGGGCCCAAAGGCTTACCTCCCATCTTATTGGGAGTGTGTTACGACCGTGGTGGGTCGGGTTGTTACAAAATAACACCTCACGACAGCTGTAGGGGGCACGAGTTCCCACACAAACTTCTCCCTTCTCTCTCTAGTTTTCATCGTACTCAAAATTAGAGATAATTTAGCAGTTTTTAGCTCAGGAAAGGGTATTTCTCACGACATTTTGGGTGCAACGATTAGGAGGATATCTATTTTTATATCTGATCTTAGGCATTTGCAAAGACAGAAGGTTAATTCTTGGTCTTTGTATCTTGTTCTTCGTTTATGACGATAAATCGTACCTTATAAATTCGTTATAATCCTGCATATAAAGAATTGAGAATATATACAGATTTTTCCCACAAGTGGTATCAGAGCGTTACGTTTACGGAATTTATTTTTGTATGATTTTTATAAACGTTTTGAGAAAGGAAAAAAAACAACCGTCGCAATTTTCTTAACCGAGACATATTTTTTTTGTTTGTGTTTTTCGTTTTCCTTTTTGATTTATTATTGTTGTTGTATTAATCAGTTAAGATGACAAAATAATAAATTTCTAGATGTTTTAATTTAATAAGGATTGAGTTAAAACGTAAAAGGGAATAGTCTTGAATGTTCTTGAATGAAAGAATTTGCTAAATAATCGATCCCATGATAATCTTGATATTCGTCTTAAACGGTTAATTTGAATTGTTAAGATTATATCAATGTCTAATAAAGATTAGATTTTGAATGTTATCGATCTTGTACTTTAGCAACCCGACATTATTTTTCAAGTTCATTTGTTTAAAAAAAAAAAAAATATTCCCGCTACTGTTCACGAATTTTTAATTTTTTTTCCCGATCACATGTATTAAATAAAAAATATATTTGTTTTTTTTTTTTCGGTGGTGCCATTATATTTTTAACATTATAAGGATAATGTTAATTGTTGTTGTGAAAAAGTTCACAAGTTTTGATACCTAATTAATTTAAAACGGTTTAAAATAATGTTGGATTAATTCATATTATACGATAATATGAATATGCTTGTCTGATTAATATTATGTGATTAATTACGGAATTATCACATAATTTAAGTCATTAAATGGTGTTTTGGGTAATTTACTCTACATAATTACGGAATTATGTCTTGAAAGATTAATTTAATTAGTATGATGTATTATGTATTTTATATATTGGATAATTTAACAAATATAATCCCAACTATCACTCTTCTTCTCAAAATAATCTCAACTATCAATATTCCCGCAATAATCCCAACTTTCCTACCACCCTTCTCAAAATAATCCCAACTATCACTCTTCCTCTCAAAATAATCCAACTATTAATAAATCATAACCTTTTTTTAAGACTTAGCAGTGACACTAAATTATTTTAAGAAGGGTGGCACGCAAGTTGGGATTATTGTGAGAATATTAATAGTTGAGATTATTTTGAGAAGAAGAGTGATAGTTGGGATTATATTTGTTAAATTTTCCTTATATATTTTATATATTATATATTATTTTTTAATGAATGAATGGATTTATTTACGTTTTTGCAATCAGTTGTAATTTGTAATACTTAATTTGGCCGTAGTAAATTATGTTTTCGTAATGAAGGAAACATAATTTGTGATGTAATTATGAGATCTCGAATCTCCCGTTTTCTTTAAACTAGTTGTGATTCCTCGCGCGATGCGCGCGGAATTCCAAGGGACGTAATTTGTGATTAAGTAAATATTCATAATTTCAACATGGTACATTGTTTTGTTTGTATCATATTCACGTGGCGTGTTGATCTGTTGTAGAACAATTTTGATGGAAGAATAATCATATATTGAATAACTAACATCTTTGATAATAATCATATAGGCTATTTATCACGTGCAAGGTACGTAAATATTGGCTTACGGAAATCATTTTCATGATTTTATACATACACAACTAGGGATGGCAACAAGTCGGATTTGGACCGGGTCCAGTAAGATCCAGATCCAGATCCGCATTTTATACCTTGGATCCAGATCTGATCCAGATCCAACGGGTCCAAATATATGACATCCAGATCTGGATCCAACGGATCCGGGTCCATAACAGGTCCGTAACGGGTCCAAGTTTCTAGCCTCACATTATAAAAAAACTCATGAGTCATAACACTATTGATATCCATTTTCCGAAATACAATAAACTGGAAAAGTAGCTAGTAGCGTGTCAATTATGTTCAATCAAATATTAAAAGTAATAATTATTATGACCAAGTAATCGAAAGACATATCAAGAAACAAGATAACTAAGACGTAAAACTTCACGTTTTTACTATGAAAACGGGTCCAGGGTCGGATCTGGATCCTTCAGGGTCTGCGTAAGAGGATCCAGATCTAGATCCGTTTTAAAAGTAGTGGATCCAGATCCGACCCGGATCCGAGTCTGAAAAAATAGGATCCAGATCCGGTCCATCAGGGTCGGGTCTTACGGATCTTGACCGGATCCAGGATCCATTGCCATCCCTATACACAACAAACTTTCTAACCCGATAATTATTATTATGTATAATAAGTTGTTGTTATGAGATAAAAGTTTAATCTTTTAATCCATTATAAACTGATAACTCGTAACATATGTATGGGATATGACACTTCAATGTGGCAATAGCAACAAAGAAGAAAAACATTGAGGCCCTAACTTGACAATGAATTCGCATCATTGTTAGCTATGTGTATTCAGTATTAAGTATAATAGTTAGCTATGTGTATTCAGTATTAAGTATAATAGATAGTCTGGTAGTATAATTGAATTTTAAGTAACGGTCCTACTAACTATTTGATCTTTGCGCAAATGTCATTTGATCGAAATAGTAAACGCAATAATCAGCATCAAAATTAATACAAATTGCATATTTAATTAAATGTATGAAATCAAATTACCTTCATTTCTAGTTGCAATTTTGCAAAACAGGATAAAAAGAATAGGAATAGTAAATCAGTAGTTTTCATGCGTAGTGCGTGATAAACAGTAGAGTTTCTGTTCTTTTACTTTATGCATGACATTTGTCCTCCTCTACTTCCCCATTCTCTTCATTTATTCGTATTCTTCTTCCTTTACTCTAAATTGAAAGAGGGGAAACTCATTGCGATGATGTCTTGTGTTCTTACGGAGTTTATGTTTATAAAAAACAAATCTAAAATCAAAATCAAAATCAGAATAACAACTCTGATCCTCCTACTCTTTCCGATCCTTCTAATCCTACCCAGGACTTTGTTTAAAGGTAAAAAATTGCATCGAAATTTAGCGAATTCCAAGGGAAGTAATTTGTCATTAAGTAAATATTCATAATTTCGACATGGTACATTGTTTTTTGCGTATCGTATTTATGTGGCGTGTTGATTTGTTTTAAAATTCTTTTGATGGAAGAATAATCATATATTGAATAACTAACATCCCTAATTATAATCATTTAGACTGTTCATCACGTGTGAGGTACGCAAACATTGGCCTACGACCATTATACATGCACCACGACCATTATAACTCGATTATTATTATTATGTGTACTAATTTGGTGCATCACGCTGTATTAGTAAACCTTTCGGGATGTGGACATTGTCTACAGAATTTTGCGTATTGTATTTATTTAAACCGCTTAGACATCTTACCTATTGTAAAACGAATTTGTACTAATTTCATTATGAATAGTGACGTCATAAAGAATTAACGTGACCATACATATATATAGCAGTCGTGAATCTGATCATCTGATGGATCAATAGCTTTATTGCTGAGATAATGGACTGCAGACGGACTTCATTTTTACAGTCAGATACTGTAACACCCCCATTTATTTAAGAGCATTTAGCAAGATATTCTCAAATAAATAGAGTGGTTACCATCTCGGAATGACCGAGGTAGTGAATAACTAAGTAAACCAACCCAAAGTAATTTATATAAAAACTGATTAAATTTAAACTTTTATTATTACGACTACTACGCAAAGAATAAAAGTACAACTGACGACATCTATTTATGTGATCTAATTCTAAGTAGGTCCAAGCTATGACTCTCTCCATGCCCAAGCTCCTAATCGATCTGTCTCTGACCTGTAGAATCTACTCCCCATTCCGGATCATCGTAGGTGTCAACGAATACACTGTCAACCTCGCGGTTGAGTAGGATAACACAATAATTATAATGCAACAATTAAATGATATGCAAATGCCATGATATGCTCGAGCTCAATCTCAATCTCATTCTCAAACTCATACCCTTGCACCAAGCCATACCGAACCTCCCGGCAGACTATAATCGGTCGTCACCGAACACCAGCTCAATAGCTGATAAGACACCAGGCCTGGTCTGCAGAACCACCCTGGGCTTTATATCAGAACAATATCTGACCATAATTTTCTCAGTAACCAATGCATATGCTATGCTCATGAATACAACGATATAATATTCAATCATGCTATGAAAACTGAAATGCTCATGCCATTGCCAATAATCCACAATCAATCCAACCAATATCATTCTTATATAATTCATGCTTGCATCCATAACATACAAGGCAACATCCTTTCATAGCACATCACAGAGTAAACATCCATTCATAACACTTCACAAAGTATAGTGTCAGTGTATCCTACCTGGATAGAAAAATCATCCAATAACAAGCCAGCAGGTAAACAGAACTATGCCACCTCAAAATCGCCATCTAACAAATATAATATTTGTAATCACTAACTAATATAATTCCGCAAATTAATATAATATATCATTTTTAGATGCCCTCAACAATAATATAGAATTCTCTGAGGACTTGCTTGGGAGCAGTAAACCCACTGAGGCAGTGAGATATGATGTACTGCAATATGGGACTTACTGCACTGAAGATCATATCACAGCCCTCCAATCTAATGTCACAAATCAGGAAATAAAAGAGGTAATCTTCTCCATCCCTATAGATAAAGCTCCGGGACCTGATGGATACACTAGTGGTTTTTATAAGGATGCATGGGAGATCATAGGGGAAGATGTTTGCAAGGCTGTTAAGGACTTTTTCCTCCATGGACAGCTTCTTCAAAAAATAAATGCTACCAATATAACACTTATTCCCAAATGTGACAGACCTACTTCTGTAACCCAGTTCAGGCCTATTGCTTGTTGCAATTTAGTCTACAAAGTCATCTCTAAACTCTTATGCAATAGGCTAGCTACTGTCCTTCCTGATATTGTCCATGAAAATCAAGGAGCCTTCTTCAAGATCAAATCTATTATAGAGAATGTTCTCATTTGCCAGGATTTAATCCATCTATGTGGAAGGAAGTCCACAACTCCTAGATGCATGTTTAAAATTGATCTCCAAAAGGCTTATGACTCTGTGGAATGGGGATTCATTGAACAATTGTTACATGGTTTGAAGTTTCCTCCTCACTTTATAAGGTTGGTCATGCAATATGTGACATCTTCTACCTTCACCATATCCTTGAATGGAAGCCAATTTGGGTACTTTAAGGGGAAAAGGGGGCTCAGGCAGGGGGACCCCATATCTCCCCTACTGTTTTCCCTATGCATGGATTACCTCTCCAGACTCATCATGTATGCTACTGACAGAAGGCCGTTCCAGTATCATCCTCTATGCAAAAACATGAAACTCACCTATCTCATGTTTGCAGACGACTTGCTCATGTTCTGCAAAGGAAAGCCTGCCTCTATTTGGTTGCTCATGAGAGCATTCTCATCATTCTCACATGCTACAGGTCTCAAACTGAACAATACCAAGTCAGAAATTTATTTCAATGGGATGAATGAAGAGACAAAGGAAGGCATCAAGCAAGTGACAGGTTTCAGAGAAGGGGCATTCCCATTCAAATATTTGGGAGTGCCAATAAAACCCAGCAAGCTAAATAAGGAGAAATGCAATGCCCTCACATAAAAACTTGTCTCGAGAATTCGAGGGCTGGGAGCTAAGAAACTTACATATGCAGGGAGAGTTACTTTTATTAATTCTGTCCTGAACACACTCCATAACTACTGGTCTTAGATGTTTGTTATTCCCAAAAGCGTTATCAATAGAATATCTGCTATCTGTAGGAACTACTTGTGGGTGGCTCCTCTGAATACCACAGGGTTCCACTGGTGGCCTGGGATAGAGTCACTACTCCTAAGGATGAAGGTGGACTGGGTATAAAGAATGCAGAGGTGTGGAACCTGGCTTCTGTTGGAAAATTGGTGAATTGAGTCTACTGTAAAGCAGGTAGATTATGGATTAAATGGATCAATGCAATTTACATTAAGGATCAGAACTGGGATGAGTACTTACCTGCTCATGATGCCCCTTGGGTGTGGAAAACCATTTGTAAAACAAAGGAAAGAATTAAAGCAGGCTTCTCAGATGGTATATGGATAGCCAATCCTTCTGGTTACACTGTTAAACGAGGCTATGCTTGGATGTGCCTTGAACAACCCAAGCAGGCCTGGACTGATCTCATCTGGAATAATTACAATATACCTAAGCATTCAATGATCACCTGGCTTCGAATGCAGGAAGGGATGAATACGAAGGCAAAGTTGTACAGACTTGGCTGCTGCATCGATGACTTATGCCTTCTGTGCCAGAGACAAGCAGAAACTACAACACACTTGTTTGAGGAGTGTGATTATTCTGGCAGAATTATGCACTTGCTAGAACACTGGTTTGGAAGGCCTGTGCCTACAGTTCAACGATGGTGTCAGGGGAATAAGAAATCGTGCTTATGGAAAGTAAGGAGTGCTATACTGAATGCTATTCACTATCACATCTGGATTGAGAGAAATGGGGTTCGTATACATGATTATCTTCACAGGCCAGAGGTTGTGGCTAAAAATATAGAGGCAGATATCAAGAGTAGAATGAAGAATAGGCTGTTTAAGGAGTCAGATCAGTGCATTATTGAGTGGTTTAATAGTTGTTCTAGCCGTATGTAATTGCTAATGTGGGGTTTTGATCCTGGCACCACCTTGTACATTTTATAATTTATAATATACTCACATTTCACCAAAAAAAAAACAATAATATTATTATCAACAATATCAATAATAACTTATAAACATAATGTCATACTAATAATAATAACATAATAATAATAATATCATGTTGACAAACATCAACAATAACACCAATAATAATAATAAAGATAATAATAATAATAATAATATTAACATATAATAATAATAATAATAATAATAATAATAACAACACGTTCAACACTACTAATATTATATTAATAATAATGTTAACAACACAAACACAACCCACGAACAAACACGTACAACCGACCAACAACCCTTCCTTCACTTGCGCACGCGACTTTAAGGCACCACCGCGACCAGCCTGTTCACCCACGGCCACCATCACCGGTCTCAAACCCTCGACTGTACTACCACCCACGACATCCACTACTTGGCCACCACCCACGACTACCGTAACAACCACCAGCCCTACACAAACCAGACCACACACGACCCAAAATTCACCTTGTTTCCAACAGCCCTTCAACTCCCTCTCTTCTTACGCCTTTATCTCTCTCCACCAGGCCCACCACCACCTCTGGCCACCACCGTTGTCACCAATGACCCACGGTGGTTCCAGGGGTGGTTACCAATCTACCTCGTTCCTCTTTTAATTGTTACACAACCCCACGAAAGATGCTTCCTCACACGCACCATTCATGTCCTCTTTTGCTACCCGCCTTTGTCTCAGTCCTAAAGTCAGCCTAACCACAACCACCACCATGGTCCATACCACATACGAACACCACCGTTGTCACCCTTGACCTACGGTTGTTACAGGGTTGGTCACTTCTCGATCTCGACTCCCTCTCACTGCTACAGAAAACACCAGCAAAACCCGTTCTCACCCCGCAATCATACTCTGTTTTGACGCCTCTAAAAGTCTACCCTATGGTGGTGCTCCAGTCCACCACGGAACACCCCACAACAACCTATACATCCTTTAAAAACCTTACTTCCACTACCCTACACCTTGTACCAAAACGACAACAATACAACAGTTCGAAAAAAAAAACTATTAAACAAATGAAATAAATTAGTTATTGTTGACATAAAACGAATCTTACTGGTGTTGGTCACGGTGGGCGACGATTATGGTGGTGATGACGGTGGTGATGCAGTCCTCTTGTTCTTCCTAAATCTCACGGTGGCTGCCAGATGATTAGGGTTTTTGGTATGTCGAAGTTGGGTCTTTGGTTTGTCGATGAAGGGAGTTAGGGTTTTGGTAGATGTCATGGTATGTCTACAACGTTAGAAGGACTTTTGAGTTAGGGTAAAACAAAATGGACGAGCCCATCTATCTCATTACTCGGTCCATCACGCATCTCGACGCTATATCTCGCTCTCAACCCGTAACTTAAAATAAACGAGTACGTAAAAATTATTTATACTAATTAAATGTTATGTAAATTAGTATTAGCGAATACTAATTAAATTAATTACAAGAATATGAAATCATTAGCACTTACATAAGAATATATAAAAAAATTAGGATTTAAATACAAATACAACTTAAATAATAATAAAAATAGAAAAACTAATTAAAAACGAGAAATAAATATAAAATAGAAAAAATACATATAATTATAAGTTATAAATATATTATTAAAATTAAGAAATACAAATGAAATGCCATTTTATGAAGTAATCATCCGTAATAAAATGATTATGAAATACGAAATAATCGTAGAAATACGATTTATAAAACAATAACAGTTTACGTAAAATACTTTATAAAACATTCCTTTTGAAATACGTTTATAAAACATTATTTGACTGTCGTTGACCAAGGCTAACATACGGGGTATTGCAGTCTTCCCTCCTTAAAAAGAACTTCGTCCCCGAAGTTCACCACACTACCCAACACCAAAACAACAACAACAACTGACGTCCTCTATTCCAGATCACTCCCCTCAGAAAAGGCATGTGTTACATTCCACGTCCCTTAAACCAAACTTCGTCCCGAAGTTTAACAGCTGTCTAAACACCTACTTAACCGTACCACACAACCAAACACGACACTCCTCCACTCTTCTGCACTAACTCCCTAAATCTTTTATGAAGACATACTACTAGGGTCTATCCTCCTTAAAAGAAACATGCCAACATCTAAATGCAAAAATATATACATACATAACTCGCATCATGGCACAAACTCAAAAGATACAAAACTATACAATACTTTAATGCACAGAAACACTGTTCAACTCATGTAATAATTTCCATTGTTCTTTCGAGATTTTCCAATCCTATCCTCTTTAAACATGGTTACGTCCCCGCAACCTCCATCGCATTCATATATCACCAAACATACATCTCTTTCCTCATTTCAGCACAACTAAGCAGCAAACATGACTTATAAGGTACACATACTCGCTAAAGGCATTAAGTCACCGAAATCGTACAACATGTGAACATCTGAGCACAACCGGAATTACCTATAAATATTCACGTGGTCACAAAAAAAATTTAACACATCCATTTACCAATATAAAATTCCAAACTTCTTACCAGATTGCCAAACATGTACCATTTCCGTGATAAAATAACAGTGGCAACTCGAAATAAGGCATACATAAATACACTTACTGCTAATCTGTTATACAAGAACTGGTCAAAGTTATCAACTAACAATTATAAATAAATACGACTATAAGCATACAAAGGCATGTATCCAGTCATTTATATACTCGGTAGTCACACTATATATTGCAAAATAACAACCATCATATTGTCACACTTAGATTTGTATATTTCGTTTCAACTTCAACAATATCAGTCATATAAAGTCATGAAATTCATTCACATTATTGTAACAACAAGGCTATATTATCATATAATATCTCTATATTCATTTCATATGTCTACTACTCATGCTACTTATGTCATATCAGGATATTACATGGTCACATTACCAAATTTATATTTGATTAAACATTCATAACTTGCCATTTCAACAATCACACATCATACTACAACTCTCAAAATTTATAATTAAATCATCGCTTAGCCATTTTGTGAGATATCATAGTTTTCAGGAAATATAATGAATTAACTAATCATACGAAAAAAAATCAAATGCAAAGCTTAAGGAAATTATTTATAACAAATTTTACAACTCAGTTGGTCTGAACAGAAACTTTACAACAATTAGACAGAAAATTGGGCAACTTGCAAAAATTACTATTAAATGACGACTCCTTAAGATTTTACGTGGCTTATCATTTTGAAAACGTCAATGAATATTCTAAACAGTGGAGTTAGAATTGTGCATAATCAATAACTACGTTCTAAATGAATTTTTTTAAAAAACATGAGTCAAAACAGAATTGTACAGTAACAATCTGACCACGATCGACTAAAATATTTATTTCTCTCAAAATATAACTCGTATTAACATGAAACCAAATGAATTGTGGAGCTAACTCAGAAGGTTATCATACATAAAATTTTCATACTCATATATGAAACACATTTTAAATGCAGTACGACCAATCAAGGTAACATTCTGGAAATTTATTACAATTTTTTTGATTCCATTAATTTTTTTTTTTTTAACTTACTTCACACTATCACATTTAACACAACCATTCTTTCTCCAAAAATATGTTGACATATCTTTGAAACATATAAATCACACTGTACCATATTAACATTTATTCATTAAATTGGCATGAAAATTTTAAGTACGAGTAACACGTAATTGTATAACATTCATGGCGTTGATCAATACATTCCGCATATCACTAGACATGAATTATTAAGGCAAGTAGTAAAATAATTGTTGGGTTGGTGTCCTTGACAGTTAGTACAATGACTTATTAAATCTCTTTAAGGATCACAATGGCATACTTTAGTATTATTATCAGTTGATCCACGTTTATCAATAACGGTTAGCTTGCTAAATAAGTTTGACGTTATTGTCATACTGATGGCGGTGATCAACTGGTCGCTAGTCACACCTATAGGACATGTTTGAGAGATTTGAAGGTATGAAAATACAGTCACATTTATGCCGGATACGACTAAACATTTAGTCAGAGGTATTGACTATTAAATTAGTCAATAAGATGTTGAGATTATTATTTAATATGGATTAAATAATTTTAGCTAATACGGATTACATGATTAATTCGTAAATTAAATATAAACGGTTATATTTAATTAAATATTGAATTCGCGTATTAATATAAACAGTTATATTAATTGAGCTAATTATTCAATATCGTAATTTTCTTATCATACCATTATTAATGTATCGACTGCACATTGTGACAAATGCGTTAATATCTGATAACATGTATACGATTTATAATAAATACCCGCAAATTATATTATTATCAAAACGGGTCGAATCACGCATTGGAATAAGGTAAGAGTGGAAAGCCCGCTCTTACCCTAGACCATATTTCGGCCGCCCAAGGTACAAAAGGAGAGTAATTCTCCTTTTGTCAAGAGACTAATTTTGACTGATAATAAGATCTCAAGAAAATTAGGGTTTTGAGAGCATCCTTCTCCCAAAACTCAGATCTCACATCAAAACTCACAAAAGCTCTCCCCATATTGCAAGGCAATTGGAGAGTATTTCTAGCACACGCGACATCGTCTCATTAAAAGTCTTGGGTGCAAGTTATAGGAGGGAATTTACTTTAATTCCTGTTCTTAGGCCAATCGTGCAAGGACCTAAGGTTGTACTCTTATTCATGTTGTTTTTATCTTATGACCATAATTCGCATATGTAATTTTTCGTTATAATCCTGCAATTTTAGGGTGAATTCATGTTATATTTCCCTCAAGTGGTATCAGAGACAAGGCCACAAAATTTTACATTTGTGTTTTTAATAAGGGTTTTTTTTTTTTTTTTTTAAAAAAAAAGGGACTTTTTAGATGCACTCGATCGAGTGCTTCGACCGTGTGCCTTTTGTGAAGTAATCGATCTTGTTTTCGATTTTTATTTACATATTGTTGATTAATCGATATTTTTTGCAATATGTGAATCATTTGTTGTTATTTATTGTTGATTTACTCGCATTAAATCAAGGATAAATACTTGTTTTGGTTTTAAAAGTGCAGCGATTTATGCTTTTAACCAGTCACTCGATCGAGCCCTGCTGCACTCGATCGAGTGACACTGTTACTCGATCGAGTGACTCTGTTGCTCGATCGAGTGTTTTTGCTTCTGGCACTTTTTTCCGAAAATAATTTTATTTTATTTTCTCTTGGCCAAAAGTAATATACTATATACGGAAATAGTATATTAACTTTTGTGAAACGGTTCACTCTCGTATGATACAAATTATTTTAAAAAGGTTTAAGATAATGGATTATAATTATCATTAAGATTAATGTGATTAAAACGGTATAATCACATAATTTTAATCTCGTAAGGTGGTTTGGTAAAATTTATTAAACATAATAACGGTATTATGTCATGAATGAATTTATTTTTAGTTGATGCATTTTGTTTATTGTCTTGTGAATGCTTATGAATGCTTTCTATAACGTATTTAATTTTGCAAACGGTTGTAACTTAGTGTGGCCTTAGAAGATTGTGTTACCGTAATGATGGAACACGGTCTTGTTTGTAATTTTGAGATCTTGTATCTCTGTTTTGGTTTTTGCCATGTAATTACTTTTGTATTTAAATTATAATGTAAATAGGCTTACTTTTGTAATTTAAATTAGTAATTTTGTGAAGACCAAAGACGGAGACCGGATGCTCACTCCCGCTGCAAAGACCAAGATGGAACATCAAGACAAGCTTCAAGGGTCCTACGGTGGATTCCAAGTTGTTTTTATGTTTATTTTGGTAGGATAGGCCACACTAGTACTTTTATTTACGTTTATTGCATTTATTTTATGCTTTCATCGATAATAGCTTGCATCATATTCCGCCTAAAACCAAACCACCTATAACATGCCTGAAAACTGATTCACGTAGAGGTTACGCGTTAGTTTTCTGTGATATACAGATGTCACGTGTCACAAGCAAAGCCATCAATTTATTTCATTCATTCATGTATATGCTAGATATTAGTTCACTTAAAATGGTTAAATGTAAGTTGATGGGGTCTTCCTCGTATAACCAAAAATTGAGACTAGTCTTTATAAATCAGACTCCCATGAATCCCTTCTTCGTCGGTATGCATAATATGACCCCTTCTACGTCGAGTAAGTGGGAACAGATGATTTATTTTATCTCAACATTGTGGTCACTAGATACTATCTAGCGACTATGATGGACTAAAAGATGAGATTTACGGAAATCTATCGACCAAGAGTTCCAACGGTGGAATTAGCCAAGCTATGGGCTTATCAATTTACGGAAATTGAGTCTTGGGATCGTTTATATAATTCTTGAGGGAGATCAATTATATAAATGCATGAGTCTACGAGTTTAAATTCAATTTAAAATAGACTTAAATCACAACGATGAGTTGCTTATATGGTTTTGTTTTTATCTTCTTTTCAGTGTAGAACACGATCATATTAATACTGCTAAATAACAAATGGCTGGTGAAGACCCAATGCCAAGTGCCAAGCTAGCACGCGAATCCTGGCTTAAAGCCTTCTTGGACTCCATGAATCAGTCTACTAGACTGAGGAATGATGGGTCAAACTTCTCTGACTGGGAGGCAGCATTACGGAATGCTGCCATTGCTGACGGAAAGCTCATTTACTTGACTAAGCCTATTCCAGCACACCCAGGAACTGGAGCTAGAGCTAACGAAGTTCGCGCTCATAGCGACTTCGTCATGGAAGCGGGTGCGATAAAGAACGTACTGATCTATGCAATGGAATCCAATTTGCAAAGACGCTTCATCTCCCATGGTGCAAACAAGATTTTCACCACGCTCACTAACGAATTCTCGAAAGCTCCAAGAATCGTTTCTTATGAGCATACCTGTCGCTTCTTTGAAGCGAAACTCCAGAAGGGCCAAGCTGTTAGCCTACATATTCTCAAAATGATTGAGAATATCGAGAAACTAGAGGCCCTAAACTGCAAGATCAGTGAGAACATAATCGTTGATCGAATGCTTCATTCGCTTCATAATGGGTTCACCCTCTTTAGGGCCAACTATTACATGAACGACATGAAGAAGACTCCTCATGAGCTCCACTCCCTTCTCGTACAGACCGAGAAGGATCTGAAATTAAGTGGGAGCGTGAAGCAGGATGTTCTCATGATTTCCAGTAAGGGTAAAGGTAAGGGGAAAGCTAAAGCTCAAGGCGACCTAGCGGTAGGTAAGCCTAAGTTCAAGAAACCAAGATTTGCTAAGAGTGGGCCCGATGAGTCGAGCAACTCACAGGGCAAGACAAAGAGTAAGGATAATAGCATGGAATGCCATCATTGCCACAAGAATGGGCATTGGAGGCGCACGTGCCCCGTGTATCGTGAGGACATTAAGGGAGGCCGCGTTACTCCTGTTGGTATGTCTTCTTCATCTTCTTTTATTCACATGATTTAGATTAACCATGCAAGTTACAGAACTTGGGTACTAGATACTGGTTGTGGTTCTCATCTATGTAATCATATGCAGGGCCTCCAAAACCAAGAGCCCCTCATCAAGGGTGAGGTTGACCTGCGTGTCGGGAATGGAGCACGAGTTGTTGCTGTCTCGAGGGGAACATACGTGATCCAGCTTCCAAGTGGATTCGAGTTATCTTTGTATAACTGTTATTATGTTCATAGTTTATCCAAAAACATTGTTTCTGTTTCTGCACTTGACAAACTCGGTTTTTCATTTGTAATAGAGAATAATAGTTGTATTTTCTCGTTACACAATATGATTTATGGCAAGGCAGTTTCCATGAATGGAATTTATGTTTTAGATCAAACCACCGAAATATTACACGTGAATAACAAGAGATTAAAGGTTGGTGACAAAGATCAAACCTACCTATGGCACTGCCGTATGGGACATATAAATGAGAAACGCGTAAAACAGCTCATACAGAACGGAGCTATCTCAGCCTTTGATTTCGAATCATATGGCACGTGTGAATCATGTCTCATCGGTAAGATGACTCGTATTTCCTTCAAAGGTGTTGGAATGCGCGCTGCCGACCTATTAGGACTCATCCATACGAATGTGTGTGGCCCTATGTCGATCAACGCACGAGAAGTCTATAGGTATTCATCACTTTCATGAATGATTTGAGTAGATATGGCTATGTCTACTTAATGAAACATAAAAGTTAATCCTTTGACAAGTTCAAAGAATACCAGAATCGGGTACAGAACCAACTGGGCAGAAAGATTAAAGCACTTGGATCTGATCGTGGTGGCGAGTATCTTTCACACGAGTTTGATCAACACCTTAAAGACTGTGGCATCGTTCTATAGTTGACTCCACCTGGAACACCACAATTAAATGGTGTGTCCGAACGGAGAAATCAAACTCTACTTGATATGGTTCGATCCATGATGAGTCACACCGTTGTGCCTGATTCATTGTGGGGCTATGCTCTTTTGTCAGCCGCTCTAATACTTAACCGAAGTCCGTCTAAAGCTGTTGACAAGACCCCATACGAGTTATGGAAGGGAACGGTCCCTAACTTGTCCTTTATTCGGGTTTGGGGCTGCGAGGCTTATGTCAAGGGGAGACACGAGGATAAACTCGGCCCGCGATCGGTCAAGACATACTTTATAGGCTATCCAAAAGGAACTTTTGGTCATTACTTCTACTCGCCAACCGAACAACGTGTTTTTGTTGCGGCTAGTGCGCCGTTCTTAGAGAAAGAATTTCTCGAGAATAAGTCGAGTAATAGAACCTCCGATCTATCGGAGATTCAAGAACCAACTACCGAGCAACCACTGGAGGAAACGGTTCCTTCAACCTCGGCTGCGGTAGATATTCCTAAGGAACCTAGGAGGTCGGTAAGAGTCTCTATTCCTCCGGACAGATACATTGGTATGGTCGAGGAACATGATATAGATGACGTCTTACTCCTAGAGGGTAATGAACCCACAACCTATAAAGGTGCCCTGACTAGTTCTGACTCAAAGCTATGGCTAGAAGCCATGCAATCCGAGATGGACTCCATGTATGAGAACAACGTGTGGGATCTTGTGGACCTACCTGCAAAGGTACGCCCCCTTTAATGCAAATGGCTTTACAAGATAAAGCATGCCGTGGAAGGACAACAAGATATCCACAAGGCGAGACTAGTTGCTAAAGGTTTCACCCAAGTGCCAGGCTTGCACTACGATGAGATTTTTGCACCCGTAGTCATGCTGCGTTCCATTCGGATTATCTTAGCGATCGCCGCATTTCACGACTATGAAATCTGGCAAACGGGCGTTAAAACCGCCTTCTTAAACGGTTATTTGGCGGAAGAGTTGTACATGGTACAACCCGAGGGTTTTATTGATCCAGAACATCCGAAGAAGGTTTGCAAGCTTAAGCGTTCCATCTATGGACTTAAGCAAGCATCACGGAGTTGGAATCATCGCTTCGACCAAGTGATAAAAGAGAATGGGTTCATTCGATCAGTCTGGATTCGGTTTTACTCTTAATGGCGCTGCTGTCAGCTGGAAAAGTTCTCAACAAAGTGTTACAGCAGATTCTACAACTGAGTCCGAGTACTATGCCGCTTCGGAAGCAGCTAAGGAAGCAATATGGATGCGTCAATTCCTACAAGGACTATCAGTAGTGCCTAGTTCGAATGACCCGATCACCGTTTATTGTGACAATAAAGGTGCCATCTTCCAAGCTAAGGAGCATAAGTCTAGCAACAAAGCTAGACATGTACAACGGAAAGCTCATCTAATCAGAGATTACGCGGAGCAAAAGGAGATATTCATTAATAAGATCACTACGGATGAAAACATAGATGATACTCTCACTAAAGCATTACCACATGATAAGCATGAACGGCACATTAATTCCATGAGAATTAGATGTGTTCCTAAGTTGTAGTACTCTTTTATGAATTCATGTCTTAATTCATTTTCTTGTGTACTCTATTACAACCTCATTGATATGATATTTAATGTTTTGTTTTACATGTGGAATTGAACGCGAATTTTGAACACCACAAAGTGAACTAATTACCATTACATCGTTTTGGTCCTTGATTACCCACTTGAGTTGATAACTCAGGTAATCATTTTGTGACGTTGGTTGATGGTGGGTTCAACGAGCCATAAGTCAAACAGTTGACTGACCAATCACAAAGGCGAGTTATACGGATATCTCGTAGGACACCCCGTGACAACGTTATGGAGTCCTAAATGTTTTACAACATTGGGTGCCAGGTCGTGGATAGGACGTCCATAGTGTTCCTTAGAGTCGAGTCTTTTGAATTTCAACTGTCTCTTGAGATTAAGGCAGATTTTGGGTAACTTTGGTTTCTTTCCCACGGTCTTCCGTAATAGGGGCCAAGAGGATTTTTTCTGGGTTATTTCATGCTGCGCTTACATCTGCAGGATTCGAGTTGAGGGAAATATCCAAACCCTTATCAGGATTTTATCATTTCTCAGGGCCACTCGAGGAGTAGTAACTGAAATGCATGGCCATGCTTGAATACAGATTCGTTTTATCAGTTAAGTTACTCTCTAGTCGGGGAGACCACTCTTGATACAAATCTATTGTGAGATACGACCTTTGAGAATACGGATTTGCAAATTGTCTTACATTGAGTGGGAGAAATTTTAAAAGGATATGAGAATCGGTTATCGCACCTACACTTGAACGGACAAGTGGGAGTTTGTTGGAGCTTGTGTCCTCCACATGTAGTGCGATAACGTCATTGGACATACACTTGTACGGACAAGTGGGAGATTGTTGGGGCTTGTGTCCTTGACAGTTAGTACAATGACTTATTAAATCTCTTTAAGGATCACAAGGGCATACTTTAGTATTATTATCAGTTGATCCACGTTTATCAATAACGGTTGGCATGCTAGATAAGTTTGACGTTATTATCATACAGATGGCGGTAATCAACTGCTCCCTATACGTCACACCTATAGGACACGTTTGAGAGATGTGAAGGTATGAAAATACAGTCACATTTATGCCGGATACGACTAAACAGTTAGTCAGAGGTATTGACTATTAAATTAGTCAATAAGATGTTGAGATTATTATTTAATATGGATTAAATAATTTTAGCTAATACGGATTACATGATTAATTCGTAAATTAAATATAAACGGTTATATTTAATTAAATATTGAATTCGCGTATTAATATAAATAGTTATATTATTTGAGCTAACTATACAATATCGTAATTTTCTTATCAGACCATTATTAATGTATCGACTGCACATTGTGACAAATGCGTTAATATCTGATAACATGTATACGATTTATAATAAATACCCGCGAATTATATTATTAGCAAAACGGGTCGAATCACGCATTGGAATAAGGTAAGAGTGGAAAGCCCGCTCTTACCCTAGACCATATTTCGGCCGCCCAAGGTACAAAAGGAGAGTAATTCTCCTTTTGTCAAGAGACTAATTTTGACTGATAATAAAATCTCAAGAAAATTAGGGTTTTGAGAGCATCCTTCTCCCAAAACTCAGATCTCACATCAAAACTCACAAAAGCTCTCCCCATATTGCAAGGCAATTGGAGAGTATTTCTAGCACACCCGGCATCGTCTCAATAAAAGTCTTGGGTGCATAGTAGGCCAAACATCAAATTTTTGCGAAGAATAAGGCATCCAAATAAGATTTGTATAAAAAAAAAGAATAGAAACAAAAATACAATTATCGACGTCACACATCACACATTTTGGCCTACTGGCCTTAACACATAAGAATCACGTTGATTCCGCATCCTGCAGCAAGTGAAGAATACATTCCAATTTACAGACATACACGGTTTCTAACTACAAACAATAACAGATTCTTATGAAATCTAGTTTCCCTTAAATCCTCACCTCTCTGTTTTCCCTTCCCAAGGTATCCCCAGTTCAAATCTGAAAGGGCCAGGGTACGAATTAGGCGCGCTTTCCTAACCGTACTAAGGGGCTCCTAACAGTTTCTACCTGGGTTTCATTTATTTACACACATCCTAAGTTCATTAAGTTCATTGATTCAGGCCTAAGGATCGTTCGCTCTGA
Source organism: Silene conica (assembly GCA_029255685.2). Taxonomy (NCBI): domain Eukaryota; kingdom Viridiplantae; phylum Streptophyta; class Magnoliopsida; order Caryophyllales; family Caryophyllaceae; genus Silene; species Silene conica. The sequence continues at coordinate 57,742,711 of CM055317.2, forward strand.
TACCACTTTGTAACACCCCCATTTATATAAGAGCCTTTTGTAACAACCCGACCCACCACGGTCGTAACACAACCCCAATAAGAAGGGATGTGTACCTTTGGGCCCGTTATTTGTCCTCACTTAAGCCCAAAAGCACAAGGCCTTGTTACTAAGTGATGAGTGAGAGTTATTATAAACATATCACAAGCCTTACATTCTACCGATGTGGGACAACTTTTCTCTCATACTCTTGGGGTGTTACAAACTCCCCCACTTAAAGAACACAACGTCCTTGTTGTGCCTCAAACTTGACCGCAGCCAAGCCCAGAATCCTCCCCCGCTAGGTTGGTGACCCGAGTACTCCCGACCACAGGCTCATCGCACGGTCGCAGGGTCGCTCTGATACCATTTGTAACAACCCGACCCGCCACCGTCGTAACACAACCCCAATAAGAAGGGATGTGTACCTTTGGGCCCATTATTTGTCCTCACTTAAGCCCAAAAGCACAAGGCCTTGTTACTAAGTGATGAGTGAGAGTTATTATAAACATATCACAAGCCTCACATTCTACCGATGTGGGACAACTTTTCTCTCATACTCTTGGGGTGTTACACCTTTAGCAAGACATTCTCAAATAAATAGAGTGGTTACCATCTCGGAATGACCGAGGTAGTGAATAACAAAGTAAACCAACCCAAAGTAAACCAACCCAAAGTAATTTATATTGTTGAACCATATATTCAAATGTATATATTAAGTATATATGTTTATGTTTTGATAATGACAAGTCTAGCTATGTATATTATATACTCGCGCGTATAATCGTGTGCTAAGTGTACAGAAGATTAGTTTAAGAGATCTCATCAATCAAGTATAAAAGATTCAAGAACTTTAGTCAAAGGATTGACTAATCGAAGATTAATTAGATGAAGATCACAAGTGCATATAGTGAACTAAAGTTATACTTATCAACTATAGCTTTAGTATGAGATTGATTCAAGTTATAGCTCGTAGCTATAACTCCAGAAAGAAGAAATGGTCGAAAGATTTGTGATGGTTGAAACGATTTTGGTTTCCAAAGTCGTCGTGATTATTTAATGGTTAATTAGTATTCTATTTTTGGAGTATAGAATTATTGATCTTAATAAGGTAATATAAAATATCTTTTAGTCAAATAGGAATAAATAATTTTCTTATGAGATAATTATTTATTACTAATAAACTAAGGATTTTTATATAACCATAATTGTCAAAATAATATAATCTAAATATTGTTTGAAACGGTTTAGGAAATCGTGTGTCATAACACGTTTCTTAAAACATGTAAGGGTGTTTAAATAAATAAATATGCATTTATTTAGATATCCTAAAACAATCTAGATTATATTATGGTAATAAAATTTATTATATTTTGACAACGTTTAGGAAGTTGGTTTTAATAAGGTTGCTATTTACTCCCTCCGTCTCAACGGTTTCTTTACATCCACTTTTTGTGCGGATTTTTAAGAAAAGCAAGTAAAAAAAATAGGGGTATTTAGCTATGCAATAGCCTATACAATAGATATAATTAATGGCCCACTTGGTTATTAATTTTTCTATGTACTGTAATTTAATTTTACAAATTCCAAGTATTTAATTAATTAAAAAGTCCTAGCAAACAACTCAAAGCTCATGGAGAGGCTGTATTACGTATTTAATGATTTGGTGGGAAATTTTAATTTTCCCACCAAATTAAACATAGTTGCTTCTGAAAAATTCAACTTACATTTAGGCGCAAATTCTGAAAATTTCAGATTTCATTTAGGCGCAAATTCTGAAAATTTCAGCTTTCATTTAGGCGCAATTCAACATGGGATAGCTAATTCTAAAAATTTCAGTTTTCCTATATAAGGTGAAAGAGTACAACACAACTCAATATAAAAAAAATGTTCCCTGCTAACTTTCCTTATGCCAACCCCCCATTCAGGCCACCTAGATTAATAAGTACTCCTACTCAAGAACAAAATGACGAACAAAATGTCAGCAGCCATCAAGAACAAAATGACAGCAACCATATGGAACAAAATGACAGCAACCAAGGAGTTCCAGAACTGCAATTGTCTCTCTCCTTCACACCTGCATCAAGCCCAATAGTTCCCAAATTAAGACTCACAAACAAACAACGAAGGGAAATAGCACAAAGATTGCAGTTAAGTTACACAAATGGGAAACTTGAAAGTGGCGTAATTAAAAAAATTGCACAAGAGTACAATGTTTCTAGAGTCACAATCAGTGCATTATGGAGAGGAATAAAGGGAGATATTGAAGCAGGAAAGTTGATCAACTCAGATAGAAAATTCAGAGGAGGTATACCAAGACTACACATTGATTTGGAAAAGGTTAGGTCTATCCCTATTCGTCAAAGAGGTTCAATAAGAAAATTAGCAAAAAAATGGAATTACACCCCTCCACAATTGGAAGATTAGTAAAAAAAGGAGTATTAAGAAGCCACACAAATGCAATAAAACCTTCTTTAACTAAAGCAAACAAGATAGCTAGGATAAAATGGTGTTTAGGAAAAATTGTGGCAAATAGCTTACATAATGGTCATGTGTTTAAAGATATGTATAATGTCGTGCATCTTGATGAAAAATGGTTTTTTATGTCAAATGCCACCGACAAATACTACATACTACAAGGTGAAACAGAGCCCCATAGGACATGTAAATCAAAAAGGTTTATTACTAAAATCATGTTTATGGCAGCGGTAGCAAGACCGGTATTTTCAAATGAGGGCTCTTTGTTATTTGATGGAAAAATTGGTATCTTTCCTTTCACTTGTGAAGAGCCTGCTAGAAGAGCTAGTAGGAATCGAGCAAGGGGAACAATGGAAATAAAACCAATTCAAAGCATAACAAAAGAAGTGACCAAGGAATATATAATCTCAAAAGTAATTCCAGCAATAAAATCTAAATGGCCAGAGGGTGTAAGTAGACGGATTTACATACAACAGGATAATGCGAAACCACATATTAAGGGAGATGATCCTGATTTTTTACAAGCTGCACAATCTGATGGTTTTGATATAAGACTAATAAGTCAACCCCCCAATAGCCCTGATTTAAATGTCTTGGACTTGGGTTTTTTCCGATCAATTCAGTCTCTTCAAAATGAAATAACCACCACTACCGTGTCTGAGCTAGTTGACGCGGTAGTTACTGCATACGATCAAATTGAACCACAGAAATTAAAATATGTTTGGCTGTCATTACAGTATTGTATGAATGAGATTTTAGGAGTTTTGGGAAACAATAACTACAAACTACCACACAATGGAAAACAAAGGTTGGGCCGATTGGGTTTATTGCCAGATCAAGTGACCGTAAATGAGGAGTATGTAGCAAAATCATTGGAACACGTAATTGAGCATCAACAATTGCATCACATGGCTGAGCATCAAGGAGGGAGTAATGAATACAGAGCATGAAGAATTGTGGTATTTTGGTCAGTTATGAGTCATTCATTTTAAGTCGGTCATTTTGGTCAGTTATGAGTCAATCATTTTGAGTCGGTCTTTTTGTGTTCCTCCGACGAGTCGGACATTTTATGTTACTTCGACGAGTCGGACATTTTGTGTTACTCCGACGAGTCGGACATTTTGTATTACTCCGTATGTTAGTCATTTTGGCCAGTGATTAATTTCAATCAGACAAACATTTTGGTGAAAATCAATTGTACTCACATGCATCGGCTAATAAAATTTACCTAATAAGATTTGCAAAGAAAATTAATACATGCAATTAACCCTGTCAGTAATTTAGAGAATACCTCAGATTTTGGGTTTTGATGAAATCATTTTTGTCGGAGTCGTATAACAAGAGGATATCTCAGATATACTATCCTCATCCACTCCAAGTCCCCAATTAGGATCAGTTTCAGAGGTGCTATAATACGGACTGGCGTCTTCTGCTGTCCCGAGAGAAGAGGACGACTCAAGATTGTCGACTTCTGATCCCGAATCCTTAAATACTTCGTCAGGGTCCAGATCTGGATTATACTTATCATGAACCTCAAAATTTTCAACAACCAAGGCGGGTTTCTCCGGGGAACCCTCAACTACTTCAGCCACCAAGTCGGATTTTTTCGGAGTCTCATTTTTTTTGTCCATAATGGAGTGATTTTATATAGAAGAAAAGGGAGGAGTGATTTTATATGAAAAAAAAAGATGAATGATTTTTATATGAATAAAAAGATGAATGAAAAAATGGAGAAGTAGAAAAGGGAGGACAAAGAAATGAAAATGGAGTAGGTAAGAAATGGAAATGAAAATGTAGTAGGTAAGAAATGAAAATGAAAATGGAAGAGTATGAAGTGGTGGCTACGGATAGATAGTGGAGTATGGTTTGATGGAGTGACTTTATAAGTCAAAGAATTTGTTACCGTTTGATTTGGTAATCTGGAGTATAAATCAAAATTTTTGTTACCGTTTCATTTGGAAAAATGGATTATTAATGTGATTTTGTGGGATTTGTTGAATAATTAATTTCAGTCAATGGTACAACTTTCAAGGATTAAAATAACATAAAGTTGAGGGCAAAATAGTAATTTAATTAAAAAAAGTTGTTCAGAAAAAGTAAGGTAAAGAATCAGTTGAGACGGCTCAAAAAGGAAAACGTAAAGAAACCGTTGAGACGGAGGGAGTATTTATTATATAAGATCTTTCCTAAATATGAATTAGGAAATTGATTCCTTGTATAATACCTAAAGTATCTTATTAAATCTTTCCTAAATAAATTAAGATTAGATTTATGGTAGTATTACCTAAAGACTAGAATTCTAGTTTTAGTAATATTCCTAAATCATCTAGGGTTTAATAACCTAGACATAATTCTATATAAATAGAACACTTGTGAAACATTGAAGATCACGAAATCATACACACTTGCACGAAAATCAAGAAAACCGTCGACGTCAATATTCTTCGAAGTCCGAGCTTTAATTGTCATATCCGCTTCAAGATTCAAGTGCTCCTGCATTGATCTTATTTATTCAAGATTGTGAATAAGAAGAAACTCATAGAAGACTTATCTTATTAACGTAAGATAGATCGAGTATTTAACAGTACTCATTGTAATAAAGTATTTAACGGTACTTGACGTAGCTAGATATTTAACGGTATCTAGATTGAGTTACAACTAATAACAAAGTTGTACGAGTAGGGTTGATAAAATTGTAATCCGGAGTAGGTACTAATTTTATTAATTGAGATTAGTGGACGTAGGTTTCAAAGTGTGAAACTGAACCACTTCAAAAATATCGTGTCTCTCTTTATTACTTGCTCTACTCGACGATCACCATATAAAAGCACACATCGAAGAAGATTTTAAAAAGAAGGCATACTCAATTCAAACCCCCCTTCTTGAGTATATCATATCAATAGACTCTTCAATTGGTATCAGAGCCTCGTGCTCTTGATCGCCTAGTGTAACACCCCCATTTATTTAAGAGCCTTTAGCAAGACATTCTCAAATAAATAGAGCTGTTACCATCTCGGAATATCCGAGGTAGTGAATGACAAAGTAAACAAACCAAAGTACTTTATATAAAAACTGGTTAAATTTAAACTTGATATTACGAAAATTACGAGATCCAAACTTTGATAAAATAAAAAAATACAACTGAAGATATCTAAGTGTGATCTAACTATAAGTAGGTCCAAGCCATGTCTCTCTCCATGCCCAAGCTCCTAATCCATCTGTCACTGACCTGTAGAATCTACTCCCCATTCCGGATCATCGTAGGTGTCACACGAATACACAGGGTCAACCACGAGATTGAGTAGGAAAACAACAAAGAGACATAAATGGGAACAAATCAGAACACAACTCCGTCTCCATATCACCAGTCATCCACTTCACCTCCATCACACCACTCCTCCCATCACACCACACCTTCCATCACACCACACCTCCCATGGCCATATCACAAGTCCCAATATCACAAGACCCAGTATCACAAGACCCAATTCTCCTCTCCACATCATGCAATAATATTCAAGATAGATGATAACGACTCGACAACAATAATAAACATCGTATACCAATCTCATGATAAACAAACAGTCTCATTACGTGACATAATATAATTCTCAGTCCTTTCCCCTACCTCAATTTGCAGAAAGGCAACCGAACCGCTGCTAGAAATATTCCACTTCGAGCTCAGTTCATATAAATGGTACTTAATATCAAATTCTATTCATACGACCACACTACTACTCAATTCTTCGATCATGTTCTCATAATTGATTACTCATAACACTTTATACACATATACATATCAATTATCACTAACCAAACATGAACTTACTAATTATAGACTTGCTATATATATAGGCTTACTAATTATAGCATATAATCAATAATCAACTATTACCAAATTTTAACATAACATAAAAGAAATACAACAATAACTATAATAACATGAATATCCATAATAATCATAATAAAACAATTAATAAACTAATAAGTGGACAAAGCAATACCAATTAATAACATAACTAGCATAAAATTTGATTAACACTAATAATAATGATGATAACTTGATTTACAAAATAATAGTAATAATGCAATTGTACTACTAATAATATGACCATTATTATCAATATCTAGTCAATAAATCATAACCCTAATATTAATATCTAAAATAAAATAAATAAACAAAGTAACACATAGGAAAAACCGTGAATCAAGAGAAAGTGTTACAACAGCCCCGACACAACCGACACCAAACAGCCTCGATATCCTCTTTTCCCGCCACTAATACCACCAACCAGACCACCAATACCCACTACGATGGGTCATGACCTCTAGTCTACACCACCACCCACAACATCCACCACCTGGCCACCACTCGAGGCTACCCTAACAACCACCATCACTGCCCCAAACCAACCCTTACACGACCCATCAGACCTTGTTTCCAGCCCCCTTCAACTCCCTCTCTTCTCTCGTCATCCCTCACCAACCACCAGCTCCCATCCGTCCCCTGGACACCACCGTCATCACCACTGATCCACGGTGGTTCCAGGGGTCTTCACCTACTCCTTTTGTCTCCCTCTGAAGCCCTACGAAACCCCCCGTACTAACCCAGCACCACCATCCGACAACCAAAACGTGAATGAACCCCTCTAACTAAACCTGATGTAAAAACGTGATGAACCACCACCAACCACCACGCTCACCACCATACGAACCTCTTGACTACCCCCTTTGTCAAAACTCAAACACCCATAATAACCATAAACAGAACCTTACTCGATTTCAAACACAAAACTCACTCGCTGGAACTCTGTTTTGAAACGAAGGAAAACGACATTGACACATGCAGAAAAACTTACCACGAATGGTGGTCCTCGGTGGTTACAGATGACTCCACTAAGGTCAAAACGTAAGTACTAACGTCATAGATCGATATTACATAGAAATCAGAATCCATAAACATGATTATTCGATTGAATTATGCGAATTAACATAGAAGGAACACAGCGAAAATCAGAAAACAGAGGTGAGTGTACCGTGTATCTGCTCAAAACGAACCACCGTTAACCTCCCTAGGCCACCGTGAAACCCTTTTTCTTAAACCTTGATGTGGCGGCAGTGAGGTGAGCAACGAGTTTGTGTGTCGATTAGGGTAGAGATAGGGTTTTTGTTGTGTTTATATATGGCGGCTGAATGCACATAGGGTGTTTGTGTTATTGTTTTCTGAACTTTGAGCTATTGGGCTGAAAGTTCTTGCACGCAACCGAGGCCCGTTGCTCACTAATTCACGTATTCGATAAATACAACCCATTCTCGGCCCTTCACTTAATTATTATAGGGTGTAAAAACATTCTTTGATAATTGAATTATCGAATATAAATTATCGAGTAACTATACAAAACATCGATATGCAGAATAAAATAAAATAAAATACGGATTATTACAGTCTTTCCTCCTTAAAATGAACTTCGTCCCGAAGTTCACCATCCCATGGTCCACCAACTGGTCGCTAGGCACATGTGGAACACGATATGGGACACCACATAACGTCAAAAACTAATAAGGGTACTTTAAAACACGAAATATTACATTCTACCCTCGTTAAGAAAACTTTGTCCCCAAAGTTTAACTTATCTCTAAATTAAAGGATACTTCACGAAACACAATAAAAAGCATAAGAGGAGTAAACAAAATTATTAAGTTTATACAAACAATCGCGACATACCACTTAGCCATGTAAAACAACTAGACATATCATAACTCAAAAGATTTTACAATCCTATCCTCCTTAAAACACGGTTACGTCCCCGTAACCTCATTATACATTACCCAGCTCATAACTCTGTCTTACTCATTACTTTATCTCATACTATCTCACTCCCAGTAACCAAGTATCGCTCTCATCGTCGAATCTAAGACCAAAGACAAGGGGTGAGTGAACTGGCGGAGTACAACCGCAAAACAATATTTCCATCTCAATATCGATTTCGAACTCATAAGATATAACTCAATAACCATGGTCACTCTAGACCAGAAACATAACTTGGCACAAAGGCCCCATAACTCAATAATAGCACCCAATCTCAATCTCCATCTCAATATCAGTATCAATATCGTCAAGGTTCACAGAACTATGCTCAGCACTTAAAATATGATCTTTAAGCTACTCACCCACAAGTAAGGTCAAAAAGAACGATAAGAGAAAATGTACTACCAATCATACACAATCCAAAATATCAATCCCCAGTAACCCGTATACTCGACTTCAGTCTTAAACAAGCATTATAAAGATTCTCAACCCACAAATACTCGTGTTCATTCGCAACACAACCACACTAATATCAATATTCTTATATTGCAAGACAATTTCCATCTGCAGGCTAGCCAAATGCTCATAGTAAAACACAATCGGTGGCTCATAACATATGGATACTACTATACATTCAATAACCTTCACAATAACAACTTCTCAATAATTACCAACACATAATTAGTCATCATACATGTCAAGCTTGAATGAAGATTGGAGCACCTAGACTCCGGCAATCAATGAATACATGTACATATATCCCATACAAGCCTAAATTAATAAGATTGATAGAATCATGTTATGCAGTAAAACAGAATCAGAATAGCCAACACTCACGTGCCCTTGAAATTTTAACTCAAACTCAGCCTATTTCCACAAGTGTAGACAATCAGCCACTCGCATGTCATGAGTGACAATTTAAAACATTTCATGTTCATAATCGTATTACAGAACCAAATCATGTTTTATAAAATACACAGAGCAAAATTAGGTAACGTAATTAAACATGGAGCATTGACATATCTCACAAGGTATTCATAAATCATAGAGTGACAAGACCGTTTAACCTTCCTAGATATCAATAGGTTAAAACCACTTAGCTACATACCTCATCCACTCATATTACACCATTTATCATGAAACTGGTAAAATATATGTCTTGCAGATTAAGGGGTTTATATAATATGCAGCAATTAAACATCAGGGCAGGATTTCGTCATCACGTAGCTACAAAATTTGTTATGTTGCCAACAATCACAATAATTATCAAAACATCGCGCGTTATCATGAATAATCATCACTTGGAAACATTTTGAACCTTTGAAAACATTGAAGCGGTAAATTGTGGCAATTTATAACATGAATCAACACACAATTTTACAAGCTATTGATCGAAGCAAGACTACACAGAGACATTCTGACTCTCATTTACTAAAACACTATCCTTGTAAATTGTAGCTCATGAATTATGAAAATTTAGCGATAAAAGTAAACGAATTCACGTGACTAATATTTCCATAAATCACATGTCAACCGGTTAATAACTCATTAAATTAGGATAAGATCTTAAACATAGCAAATGCAATTCAATTGGTGACATAACAACATGCATGAAGGTGTTATAAAGATTACTAGCCCAGTGAACTAGACAACGATATACCCTAAATATATGAAAGAACATCAACACGATTCACATCGTTCAAAATAATCACCACTTCTAATAACAATTGGATTGCTATATCATGCTAATAGGTTTACCATTCAAATTTTAGTCTACCACTTGTCAAGACCCTTCTCTGATAATTATGATTTTAACATCACATACGAACAACACATCATTATTTTGAGGTCATAACATTAGAAAGTAAGAGTGTTGGTATACTTGAAACTATTTTATATAGAATGGACAAGATGACGTTATCATATAATAAGGTTTACATTCATATCATATGCCTACTATTCATGTTACTAATGCTTTATCAGGATATCACATGGTCACAACGCATAGTTCACATTTGATTAAACTTTTATATAATATTGGCATAACTCACAACTTAATTGGTTTGGACAGGAACTTTACAACAATTCATCGGAATATTGGACAGTTTACAAAACAATCACAATTAAACAACTAGATAAGTTCTTACATAGCTTAACATTTTGGGAACGTGAAAGAATATTTTAAACAGTGGAGTTGGAATTGTACATAAAAGTAAACACGTTTCAAATGACTTCATTCACAAAAACATGGGTCAAAACGGAACCAGACAGTAACAATCTGACCGCTGTCAACTAAAATATTTATTTCTCTCAAAATATAACTCCTATTATCGTGAAATCAAAAGCATTGTAAAACCAACTCAGAAGGTTATCATGCATGAAGTTTTCATACTCAATTATGGAACACGTATAAAATAACAACCCGTACAAACCAGACAACATTATGAAGAATTATTAAAATTTTGGTTCCTTTGCAACTACACATTAGTACTTCCACACTCAACTTTTCTTATCCCAAACACATTGACAATCATTTGAAACATAGACATCACTCTGTACCATATTAACATTCATTCCTCATTTCAATTGTAGTTGTCATCAAAATACAGTAAAGGTTTCGAAACTGAAAATAAGATCAACTAAATAGCTTGATAGTTATACATGTGTTTCAAAATGAATTAGTCTCTCCCATCGCACAATCACAACTCATCCAAGTACGGAAATATAACCTAGGGACTACTACGTATCCCTTATTGATGCCTGTCTTCATAACGAATTTAAATGCGTATAATAGGCATGAAATTTTAAGTACGATATACGCAACACATAAATGAGTACATTCATGGCTTAGGGCAACACATTCCGTACATCACTAGACATGGATTGCTAAAACAATTAGTAAAATATAACAATCATAAACCTCAAATTCCGATCACATTTGCCTAGTAAGCTCATCAGTAAACTCTTGCAAAGTATAAGGCATGCAGATAAGAAGTGTATACACTCATAGAATAGTAACAGACAATTATCAACGGGCACGACATCCGGTTCGGTCTACTAGCTTTACCAATAAAACTCAGCTTGGTTCTACATCCTATAACGACATAGCATAGTTGGCTCTACTAACCATTCCAGTCAATCATGATCATATCTCTCCTACGTCTATCCTTTTTAGGTAGCTATAGCTCATCAACTCATTACACATATCATTATACTATGTCTCTACCTAACGGTTCAGGGATCATATAGCCGCATGCATACCACCATAGACAAGCAAAGCTCATATTCAAAACTCTTGTTCTCAATACTAGAAATAGTATATCTCCATCAACATTCAACATCAATCTCATGATTCGCAGTATATATTACCAACCATATTTCCCATCATAACTTACCTCATTCCTTCTCCTGCAAGAACGTTAGTACAAGATAACTAGGTCACTATATAATCTACCCCACTCTTCAATTACTCTCATTGGGTTCCCGAGACAGAACAAAAAGGGCCCAGGTCTGGTGTGAGGGGGCCCCTAACTCATCCCGTTCCTTTTTGGGGCTCCTATCAGTTTCATCTCGGGGTTCATTTTATTAGACTCTTCCTACGTTCATTATGATTCATTTAGTTTAGGCCTGAGGATCGTTCGCTCTGATACCACTTTGTAACACCCCCATTTATTTAAGAGCCTTTAGCAAGACATTCTCAAATAAATAGAGCTGTTACCATCTCGGAATATCCGAGGTAGTGAATGACAAAGTAAACAAACCAAAGTACTTTATATAAAAACTGGTTAAATTTAAACTTGATATTACGACAACTACGAGATCCAAACTTTGATAAAATAAAAAAATACAACTGAAGATATCTAAGTGTCATCTAACTCTAAGTAGGTCCAAGCCATGTCTTTCTCCATGCCCAAGCTCCTAATCCATCTGTCACTGTCCTGTAGAATCTACTCCCCATTCCGGATCATCGTTGGTGTCACACGAATACACAGGGTCAACCACGAGGTTGAGTAAAAAAACAACAAAGAGACATAAATGGGAACAAATCAGAACACAACTCCGTCTCCATATCACCAGTCATCCACTTCACCTCCATCACACCACTCCTCCCATCACACCACACCTTCCATCACACCACACCTCCCATGGCCATATCACAAGACCCAGTATCACAAGACCCAATTCTCCTCTCCACATCATACAATAATATTCAAGATAGATGATAACGACTCGACAACAATAATAAACATCGTATACCAATCTCATGATAAACAAACAGTCTCATTACGTGACATAATATAATTCTCAGTCCTTTCCCCTACCTCAATTTGCAGAAAGGCAACCGAACGGCTGCTAGAAATATTTCACTTCGAGCTCAGTTCCTATAAATGGTACTTAATATCAAATTCTATTCATACGACCACACTACTACTCAATTCTTCGATCATGTTCTCATAATTGATTACTCATAACACTTTATACACATATACATATCAATTATCACTAACCAAACATGAACTTACTAATTATAGACTTGCTATATATATAGGCTTACTAATTATAGCATATAATCAATAATCAACTATTACTAAAATAAAATAAATAAACAAAGTAACACATAGGCAAAACCGTGAATCAAGAGAAAGTGTTACAACAGCCCCGACGCAACCGACACCAAACAACCCCGATATCCTCTTTTCCCGCCACTAATACCACCAACCAGACCACCAATACCCACTACGATGGGTCATGACCTCTAGTCTACACCACCACCCACAACATCCACCACCTGGCCACCACTTGAGGCTACCCTAACAACCACCATCACTGCCCCAAACCAGCCTTTACACGACCCATCAGACCTTGTTTCCAGCCTCCTTCAACTCCCTCTCTTCTCTCGTCATCCCTCACCAACCACCAGCTCCCATCCGTCCCCTGGACACCACCGTCATCACCACTGATCCACGGTGGTTCCAGGGGTCTCCACCTACTCCTTTTGTCTCCCTCTGAAGCCCTACGAAACCTCCCGTACAAACCCAGCACCACCATCCGACAACCAAAACTTGAATGAACCCCTTTAACTAAACCCGATGTAAAAACGTGATGAACCACCACCAACCACCATGCTCACCACCATACGAACCTCTTGACTACCCCCTTTGTCAAAACTCAAACACCCATAACAACATAAACAGAACCTTACTCGATTTCAAACACAAAACTCACTCGCTGGAACTCTGTTTTGAAACGAAGGAAAACGACATTGACACATGCGGAAAAACTCACCACGAATGGTGGTCCTCGTGTTGGGGCTGGTGTTCTTGACAATTAAGTACAATGACTTATTAAATCTCTTTAAGGATCACAAGGGCATACTTCAGTATTATTACCAGTTGATCCACGTTTATCAATAACGGTTGGCTTGCTAGATAAGTTTGACGTTATTGTCATACGGATGGCGGTGGTCAACTGGTCCCTATACGTCACACCTATAGGACACGTTTGAGAGATGTGAAGGTATGAAAATACAGTCACATTTTGCCGGATATGACTAAACAGTTAGTCAGAGGTATTGACTACTAAATTAGTCAATAAGATGTTGAGATTATTATTTAATACGGATTAAATAATTTTAGCTAATACGGATTACATGATCAAATTCGTAAATTAAATATAAACAGTTATATTTAATTAAATATTGTATTCGCGAATTAATATAAACAGTTATATTAATTTAGGTAATTATACAATATCGTATTTTATCAGACCATTATTAATATATCGACTGTATTAATAACTGATAACATGTTACGATTTATAAATAAAACCCGCAGACAACTTAAAGCTAAATGGGTCGAATCACGAATTAGAATAAGGTAAGAGTGGAAAGCCCACTCCTACCCTATTAGAATTTTCGGCCAAAACAACTACATAAGGAGGAGGACTCTCCTTATGTCAGTTACTCTTGTTGCACTGTAAAGTAATCTCAAGGTAAAATTAGGGTTTTGAGAGTTTTCTTCTCCCAAAAACCTCAGATCTCACATCTAAAACCTAAATAGCTCTCCCAATATTGCAAGGCAGTTGGAGAGGATTTCTAGCACACGCGGCCACGTCTCATTCTAAGTCTTGGTGCAAGTTATAGGAGGGAATTTGTGTTAATTCCTGTTCTTAGGCCTTTCGCACAAGGACCAAAGGTTGTACTTCTTTTCTTATCCTTTTTAATCTTATGACCATATTCACGATTGTATTTTTCATTATAATCCTGCAAGTTTAGGGCGAATACGCGTTTTATTCCCCACAAGTGGTATCAGAGCCTTAGGCCATGAAATTTTACAATTGTGTCTTTCATAAGATTTAAAATTTTGGAAAAACCGTGCATTCTGCCTTGGCACTCGATCGAGTCTCTGTTGCACTCGATCGAGTGCCCTTGTACCAGGCCTCTTGCGTGTGATTTTAGGGTTGCAATCGATCTTGTTTTCGATTCTTATTTGCATATTGTTAATTAATCGATATTTTTAGCAATATGTGGATCTTTTGTTGTTTTTATTTTTGATTTACAAGTTTTATATCAAGATAAAAACTCGGTTTGATTTAAAAGTGCAGCGATTTGCAGTTTTTACGAGCCACTCGATCGAGCCCTGCTGCACTCGATCGAGTGACACTGACACTCGACCGAGTGCCCCTGTTGCTCGATCGAGTGCTCTCGTTTCGGGCAGTTGGTTATCGAAAATAACTTGTTTTCTTATTTTCACATGGCTTAAAATAATATACTGTATACGGAAATAGTATATTATTTTGTGAAACGGTTCACCCTCGTTTGATACATATTGTTTTAAAACAGTTTAAAATAATGGATTATATGTTTATTAAAATTGGTGATTAAAGCGGTATAGTCACATAATTTTAATCTTAAAAGGTGGTTTGGTAGAAATTTATTTATCATAATAACAGTATTATGTCATGTATAAATTTTATTTAGATGATGCATTTTATTTATCGTCTTGTGAATGCCTTGAATGCTTTCAATAACGTATTTAATTTTTGCAAACGGTTGTAACTTAGTGTGGCCTTAGAAGATTGTGTCACCGTAATGATGGGACACGATCTTGCTTGTAATTTTGAGATCTTGAATCTCCGTTTTGGTTTTGCCATGTAATTACTTTTGTATTTAAATTAGAATGTATCTAGGACTACTTTTGTAATTTAAATTAGTAATTTTGTGAAGACCAAAGACGGAGACCGGATGCTCACTCCCGCTGCAAGGACCAAGATGGAACATCAAGACAAGCTTCTAGGGTCCAACGGTGGATTCCAAGTTGTTTTATGTTTATTTTGGTAGGATAGGCCACACTAGGACTTTTATTTACGTTTATTGCATTTATCTTTATGCTTTCATCGATAATAGCTTGCATCATATTCCACCTAAAAACCAAACCACCTATATCATGCCAGGAAACTGACTCATGTAGAGGTCACGCGTTAGTTTTCTGTGACAATACAGATGTCACATGTCAATTTCAAAGCCATCACTTTATTTAATTCATTCACGCATATGCTAGTTTTTAGTTCACTTATATATGGATAAATAAAAGTTGATGGGGTCTTCCTCGTATAACCAAAAATTGAGATTAGTCTTTATAAATCAGCCTCCCATGAATCCCTTCTTCGTCGGTAGGCATAATATGACCCCTTCTACGTCGGGTAAGTGGGAACAGATGATTTATTTTATCTCAACATCATGGTCACTCGATAATATCTAGTGACTGAGATGGACTAATAGATAGGATATACGGAAATCTATCGACCAAGAGTTCCAACGATTGGAATTAGCCAAACTGTGGGCTTATCAATATACGGAAATTGAGTCTTGGGATCATTTATATAATTCTTGAGGGAGATCAATTATATAAATGCATGAGTCTACGAGTTTAAATTTAATTTAATATAGACTTAAATCACCACAATAAGTTGCTTATATGGTTTTGTTTTATCTTCTTTTTCAGTGTAGAACACGTTCATTAAAACTGCTGTATAACTAAAATGGCTGGTGAAGACCCAATGCCAAGTGCCAAGCTAGCACGTGAATCCTGGCTAAAGGCCTTCATGGACTCCATGAATCAGTCAACCAGACTGAGGAATGATGGGTCAAGCTTCTCTGACTGGGAGGCAGCACTACGGAATGCTGCCATTGCTGACGGAAAGCTTAAGTATTTAACTGAGCCCATTCCGGCACACCCAGGAACTGGAGCTAGAGCCAACGAAATTCGCGCTCATAGCGATTTCGTTATTGAAGCGGGTGCGATAAAGAACGTACTCATCTATGCAATGGAATCAAATTTGCAAAGACGCTTCATATCCCATGGTGCAAACAAGATTTTCACCACGCTCTCTAACGAATTCTCCAAGGCTCCGAGAATCGTTTCTTATGAGCATACCTGTCGCTTCTTTGAGGCGAAACTCCAGAAGGGCCAAGCTGTTAGCCCACATATTCTCAACATGATTGAGAATATCGAGAAACTGGAGACCCTAAACTGCAAGATTAGTGAGAACATAATCGTTGATCGTATGCTTCATTCGCTTCATGATGGGTTCGCCCGCTTTAGGGCCAACTACTACATGAACGATATGAAGAAGACTCCTCATGAGCTCCACTCCCTTCTCGTACAGACTGAGAAGGATCTAAAGTTAAGTGGGAGCATGAAGCAGGATGTTCTCATGATCGCTAGTAAGGGAAAGGGTAAAGGGAAGGCTAAAGCTCAGGGCGACCTAGCAGTAGGTAAGCCCAGGTTCAAGAAACCAGGATTTGCTAAGAGTGGGCCAGGTGAGTCGAGCAACTCACAGGGCAAGACAAAGAGCAAGGATACAAGCATGGAATGTCACCATTGCCACAAGACTGGGCATTGGAGGCGCTCATGCCCCGTGTATCGCGAGGACATTAAGGCAGGCCGTGTTACTCCTGTTGGTATGTCTTCTTCTTCTTTTATTCACATGATTGAGATTAACCACGCAAGTTGCGGAACTTGGGTACTTGATACTGGTTGTGGTTCTCATCTATGTAATCATGTGCAGGGCCTCCGAAACCAAGAACCCCTAATCAAGGGTGAGGTGGACCTGCGTGTCGGGAATGGAGCACGCGTTGCTGCAGTCTCGAAGGGAACATACGTGATCCAGCTTCCAAGTGGATTCGAGTTATTTTTATATAAGTGTTATTATGTTCCTAGTTTGTCCAAAAACATTATTTCAGTTTCTGCACTTGACAAACTCGGTTTTTCATTTGTAATAGAGAATAATAGCTGTATTTTCTCCTTACACAATATGATTTATGGCAAGGCAGTTTCCATGAATGGAATTTATGTTTTAGATCAAACTACCGAGATATTACATGTGAATAACAAGAGATTAAAGGTAGGTGACAAAGATCAAACTTATCTATGGCATTGTCGTATGGGACACATAAATGAGAAACGCGTAAAACAGCTCATACAGAATGGAGCTATATCGCCCTTTGATTTCGAATCATATGGCACGTGTGAATCATGTCTCATCGGCAAAATGACTCGTATTTCCTTCAAAGGTGTTGGAATGCGCGCTGCCGACCTATTAGGACTCATACATACGGACGTATGTGGCCCTATGTCGATCAACGCACGAGAAGGCTATAGGTATTTCATCACTTTCACGGAAGATTTGAGTAGATATGGCTATGTCTACTTGATGAAACATAAAAGTGAATCCTTTGACAAGTTCAAAGAATACCAGAATCGGGTACAGAACCATCTGGGTAGAAAGATTAAAGCACTACGTTTGGATCGTGGTGGTGAGTATCTTTCACACGAGTTTGATCAACACCTTAAAGACTGTGGCATCGTGCTACAGTTGACTCCACCTGGAACACCACAATTAAATGGTGTGTCCGAACGGAGAAATCGAACTTTACTTGATATGGTTCGATCCATGATGAGTCACACCGTTGTGCCTGATTCATTATGGGGCTATGCTCTTTTGTCGGCCGCTCTAATTCTTAACCGAAGTCCGTCTAAAGCTGTTGACAAGACTCCATACGAATTATGGAAGGGAACGGTCCCTAACTTGTCCTTTATTCGGGTTTGGGGCTGCGAGGCTTATGTCAAGTGGAGACACGAGGATAAGCTCGGCCCGCGATCGGTCAAGACATACTTTATAGGCTATCCAAAGGGAACTTTTGGTCATTACTTCTACTCGCCTACCGAACAACGTGTTTTTGTTGCGGCTAGTGCGACGTTCTTAGAGAAAGAATTTCTCGAGAACAAGTCGAGTAATAGAACCTTCGAGTTATCGGAGGTTCAAGAACCAACAACCGAGCAACCATTGGAGAAAACAGTTCCTTCAACCGAGGCTACGGTAGATATCCCTGAGGAACCTAGGAGGTCGGGAAGAGTCTCTATTCCACCGGACAGATACATTGGTATGGTCGAGGAACACGATACAGATGACGTCTTACTCCTAGAGGGTAATGAACCCACAACCTATAAAGGTGCCATGACTAGTTCTGACTCAAATCTATGGCTAGAAGCCATGCAATCCGAGATGGACTCCATGTATGAGAACAACGTGTGGGATCTTGTGGACCTACCTGCAAAGGTGCGTCCCCTTCAATGCAAATGGCTTTACAAGATAAAGCATGCCGTGGAAGGACAACAAGATATCCACAAAGCTAGACTAGTTGCTAAAGGTTTCACCCAAGTGTCAGGCTTGCACTACGATGAGATCTTTGCACCCGTAGTCATGCTACGTTCCATTCGGATTATCTTAGCGATAGCCGCATTTCATGACTATGAAATATGGCAAATGGATGTTAAAACCGCCTTCTTAAACGGTTATTTGGAGGAAGAGTTGTACATGGTACAACCTGAGGGTTTTATCGATCCAGCACATCCTAAGAAAGTTTGCAAGCTTAAGCGTTCCATTTATGGACTTAAGCAAGCATCGCGGAGTTGGAATCATCGCTTCGACCAAGTGATAAAAGAGAATGGGTTCATTCGATCAGTCGAGGAACCATGTCTCTATATCAAGTCGAGTGGGAGCAAGATTGTATTCCTAGTACTGTATGTCGACGACATACTCTTGATTGGGAATGACATACCTCTCTTATCTTCGGTTAAAGCATGGTTTAAAAACCATTTCCAGATGAAAGATCTGGGAGAGGCACAAAGAATTTTGGGCATCCGTATCTACAGGGATAGATCACGACGGATGTTGTCTCTCAGTCAGGAGTCTTATATAGAGAAGATTCTGGAGAGATTCAGCATGACGAACTCCAAGAAGGGGTTCCTTCCCATGACTCCTGGGCTTCACTTGAGCAAGACTCAAGAAGCTAAGTCATTGGAAGAGAAAGAGCGCATGAGTCGGATTCCTTATGCTTCTGCAATAGGATCGATCATGTATGCCATGATATGCACACGTCCTGACGTTGCATATGCATTGAGTATGACAAGTCGATTCCAAGCTCATCCAGGTGAACAACACTGGATGGCCGTGAAAAACATTCTTAAGTACCTACGGAGGACTAAAGATTGGGGATTGACTTACGGAGGCGACTCGACGCTCTGCGCCACGGGTTACGCAGATGCTAGCTTCCAAACGGATCGAGATGACTCGAAATCTCAGTCTGGATTCGTTTTTACTCTTAATGGCGCTTCTGTCAGCTGGAAAAGTTCTAAACAGAGTGTTACAGTAGATTCTACGACTGAGTCCGAGTACTATGCCGCCTCAGAAGCAGCTAAGGAAGCAATATGGATGCGTCAATTCTTACAAGGACTCTCAGTAGTGCCTAGTTCGAATGACCCAATCACCGTTTATTGTGACAATAGCGGTGCCATCTTCCAAGCTAAGGAGCATAAGTCTAGCAGCAAGGCTAGACATGTACAACGGAAAGCTCATCTAATCAGAGATTACGTGGAGCAAAAGGAGATTTTCATTGATAAGATCGCTACGGATGACAACATAGCTGATCCTCTCACAAAAGCATTACCACGTGATAAGCATGAAGGGCACATTCATTCCATGGGAATTGGATGTGTTCCTAAGTTGTAGTACTCTTTTATGAATTCATGTAATAATTCATTTTCTCGTGTACTCTATTCAACCTTATTGTTATGATATAAAATGTTTTGTTTTTCATGTGGAATTGTACGCCAATTTTGAAGACCACAAAGTGAACTGATTAACATTACATCGTTTTGGTCCTTGATTACCCACTTGAGCTGATAACTCAGGTAATCATTTTGTGACGTTGGTTGATGGTGGGTTCAACGAGCCATAAGTCACGCGGCTGACTGACCAATCACAAAGGCGAGTTATACGGATATCTCGTAGGACACCCCGTGACAGCGTTATGGAGTCCTAAATGTTATATAACATTGGGTGCCAGGTCGTGGATAGGACCTCCATAGTGTTCCTTAGAGTCGAGTCTTTTGACTTTCAACTGTCTCTTGAGATTTAGGCAGATTTTGGGTAACTTTGGTTTCTTTCCCACGGTCACCGTAACAGGGGCCAAGAGGATTTTTTCTGGGTTATTTCATGCTGCGCGATATCGGCAGGATTCGAGTTGAGGGAAATATCCAAACCCTTATCAGGATTTTATCATTTCTCAGGGCCACTCGAGGAGTAGTAACTGAAATGCATGGCCATGCTCGAATACAGATTCGTTTTATCAGTTAAGTTACTCTCTAGTCGGGGAAACCACTCTTGATACAGATCGCTTGTGAGATACGACCTTTGCGAATGCGGATTTGCAAATTGTCTTACATTGAGTGGGAGAAATTTTAAAAGGATATGAGAATCGGTTATCGCACCTACACTTGTACGGACAAGTGGGAGTTTGTTGGAGCTTGTGTCCTCCACATGTAGTGTGATAACGTCATTGAACATACCCTTGTACGGACAAGTGGGAGATTGTTGGGGCTGGTGTCCTTGACAATTAAGTACAATGACTTATTAAATCTCTTTAAGGATCACAAGGGCATACTTCAGTATTATTACCAGTTGATCCACGTTTATCAATAACGGTTGGCTTGCTAGATAAGTTTGACGTTATTGTCATACGGATGGCGGTGGTCAACTGGTCCCTATACGTCACACCTATAGGACACGTTTGAGAGATGTGAAGGTATGAAAATACAGTCACATTTTGCCGGATATGACTAAACAGTTAGTCAGAGGTATTGACTACTAAATTAGTCAATAAGATGTTGAGATTATTATTTAATACGGATTAAATAATTTTAGCTAATACGGATTACATGATCAAATTCGTAAATTAAATATAAACAGTTATATTTAATTAAATATTGTATTCGCGAATTAATATAAACAGTTATATTAATTTAGGTAATTATACAATATCGTATTTTATCAGACCATTATTAATATATCGACTGTATTAATAACTGATAACATGTTACGATTTATAAATAAAACCCGCAGACAACTTAAAGCTAAATGGGTCGAATCACGAATTAGAATAAGGTAAGAGTGGAAAGCCCACTCCTACCCTATTAGAATTTTCGGCCAAAACAACTACATAAGGAGGAGGACCCTCCTTATGTCAGTTACTCTTGTTGCACTGTAAAGTAATCTCAAGGTAAAATTAGGGTTTTGAGAGTTTTCTTCTCCCAAAAACCTCAGATCTCACATCTAAAACCTAAATAGCTCTCCCAATATTGCAAGGCAGTTGGAGAGGATTTCTAGCACACGCGGCCACGTCTCATTCTAAGTCTTGGTGCAAGTTATAGGAGGGAATTTGTGTTAATTCCTGTTCTTAGGCCTTTCGCACAAGGACCAAAGGTTGTACTTCTTTTCTTATCCTTTTTAATCTTATGACCATATTCACGATTGTATTTTTCATTATAATCCTGCAAGTTTAGGGCGAATACGCGTTTTATTCCCCACACCTCAGTGGTTACAGATGACTCCACTAAGGTCAAAACGTAAGTACTAACGTCATAGATCGATATTACATAGAAATCAGAATCCATAAACATGATTATTCGATTGAATTATGCGAATTAACATAGAAGGAACACAGCGAAAATCAGAAAACAGAGGTGAGTGTACCGTGTACCTGCTCAAAACGAACCACCGTTAACCTCCCTAGGCCACCGTGAAACCCTTTTTCTTAAACCTTGATGTGGCGGCAGTGAGGTGAGCAACGAGTTTGTGTGTCGATTAGGGTAGAGATAGGGTTTTTGTTGTGTTTATATGTGGCGGCTGAATGCACATAAGGTGTTTGTGTTATTGTTTTCTGAACTTTGAGCTATTGGGCTTAAAGTTCTTGCACGCAACCAAGGCCCGTTGCTCACTAATTCACGTATTCGATAAATACAACCCATTCTCGGGCCTTCACTTAATTATTATAGGGTGTAGAAACATTCTTTGATAATTGAATTATGGAATATAAATTATCGAGTAACTATACAAAACATCGATATGCAGAATAAAATAAAATAAAATACGGAGTATTACACCTAGCCGCGTGAGTTTTGATCCTTCTATTGATTCTATATTATATACTCTTTCAACAATGGATTGCAAGCATCTCAAGTGCCCTATCTTCGATGGCAAAAACTATAGTCTATGGAAGAACATGATGACTCATTACATCGATGTGACTGGGAATGTTGGAAGATCATTCAAAGCGGACCAAAGAAAATCTTGGTCGCCGCCGCCAATGGAACAACCTACGAAAAGATGGAAAGCGATTATGTGGAAAGTGACTACAAAATTGCAGAGAAAAATTCTAAGGCTATGAGCCTCCTACAAAACGGTATGATAACCTCAGAATTTGATAGATTCTAATCTTGTAGTTTTGCTAAGGAAATATGGGATAGTCTCGAACTTGCCTACGAAGGAACATCCGCAGTCAGGAAACATCGTATAGATTTGCTTATTCAAAGATATGAACTTTTCAATATGGAAAAGAATGAATCTATTGATAGCATGTCTGCACGATTTTCTTGTATTATTAATGAACTGCGGAACCTTGGTAGAAAGATCGATTATGAGGATATCATTCGAAAGATTCTCAGGAGTCTCACCAAAAAGTGGCAACCAAAGGTCACATCTATAGAGGAAGCAAGAGATCTATCTCAGATTACCTACCAAGAACTTATTGGATCTCTGATGGCTCATGAGATCATGCTAAATAAGGATGATGACGATTCCAAAGGGAAGGGCGTCACTCTACAAGCTTCCACAAGCGAAGTATGCGAAGAAGAACTTGATGATGAAACAGTTCTATTCGCAAGACGATTTAAGAAAGCAGTTTTCAAGGGTAGATACAAAAACCCTAACAACAAAACGGTCGACAAAAAGAAAACTGACACCAAACAAACATTCTTCAAAAGAGGATGTTTTAAATGTGGTCAACAAGATCATATGATCAAAGTTTGTCCAAGTTGGGACAAAATCAAAGACAAGTCAAAAAGAGAAAAGACCAAAACGGAGTTCAAGAAAGTAATGCTTGCGTCATGCTGGGGAGAATTCGAATCTGAGGATGACGAGGACTCAGAAGAAGAAGAGGTAGCACACTTGTGCCTAAGCAACGTCAGCCTAGATCTAATCTCAAACAACAATGATGAAGATGACGCATCTCATATGTGCCTCCTTGGAGAATCCGACTCAGACGACGACGACGAAGAGGTAAACTTTCTTCAACTCAAAAGTCAAGTTAAAAATCTATCTAAGGCTATGTTAATTAAATATTTTGAGGAAACCCTAGACCAATGTCATGAACAAAGTCTTGAGTTAGATGACTTGAAGGAACAGATCCTCGATATTGCAGAGGAAAATCAACTTCTGAAAGCCAAAGCTAAGAAACTGAAATCCAAAATAAGCATTGAAGCCAATGCTAAGTTGGAAGCAGTTATGTCTGAGAAAAAGGTTCTTGAGTCTAAAGTTATAGCTAATGAGGCTATAACCTCAAAACTGAAACTCAACATCAAAGAGCTTCAATCCAAAGTTATAGCTAATGAAGCTATAACTTCAGATTTGAGAAAGGCTAATGAGCTTCTAAAGTCCAAATCTTCGATTGTGGTCGAAGATGTGACTCATCTAGAAGAATTTGATATCCTCGAAAGCAAGATTATGGATCTAGAATTCAATCTATCTAAAGTAAAAAAGGAACATGCCAAAATTTTGTCCGACTTCCATAAAGACATTCAAAACTTAAAAGAGTCTAGTAACACTGACCATAGTGAATGTAAGAAAGAAATAGACTCGTTAAAAGACCTCCTTCTTCATGCTCGGAAAGTTCACGATAAATGGGAAGGAAGCACTAACGTTCTAAACTTCCTAACTGAACAATCCGACAACATGAAAATGGGATTAGGACACGAATGTTATGGAAGAAGGGATCACTCAAAGTGTAAACAAAGCCCAACAGACAGAGAATTTAGAAGAAGAAAATATGCCGACCTACCTGAGTATTTAATATGCACTTATTGTGGTCATACTGGTCACCTCCGAGAAAACTGTGTAAAACACGCACAAGATTTTAAAACCGGAGTTAAGTTTGTTAAATCCTTAGGAATTCCAAACGAAACTATTTCTGTCTCTGATAGTGATGATGACAAAGTTGAGAAAAAAAATATTGACCACAGATGGTTCTACGACATGACATTTGATTATGAAGAAAAGAAAAATAGAACCAAACAAACTCTTCAACAAACAACATACAAAAATTGGTCACCAAGAGTCCAAACTAAGACATACAAAAACATCAAAACCCAACTACTACCAATATAAAAAGACCTATGTAAGACAAGTTTGGGTTAAAAAGGAAGATGTATTTGTGATTACTAACAACAAAGGACCCAAGTATGCTTGGGTACCTAAATCCTGTCTTTGAAATTATTCGTGCAGTTTGTCGCCAAGGAAAATAACCTATGGTATCTCGACAGTGGATGCTCAAGACATATGACAGGCGACGTAAATCTATTTCAAACCCTAAAACCCTTTGACAGAGGTAAAGTCACATTTGGTGATAACAAAAAGGGAAAGATCATCGGAATTGGTAAGATATGTATTTCATCCTCTCATGCTATAAATGATGTATATCTTGTAAGTGGTCTCAAACACAATCTTATTAGTATATCTCAATTATGCGACAAAGGAAACAAAGTGGTCTTTCATTCAGATATATGTCGTATAATCTTAGAAGGTACCAGTAAAGTAATTCTTGAAGGTCATAGAATGAAAAATGTTTATATGATTGATTTAAAGGTTGTACCGGCCGATTCTCTATCATGCATGAAAGTTACGTTAGATGATCCATGTTTATGGCACAAGAGATTTGGTCATATTAGCTCACCCATTCTAAGTAAGCTGAAAAGATGGGACTTGGTCGAAGGTCTTCCAAAGATCAAATTTGAGCAAGAAAAGATGTGCGACACATGTGCACGATGTAAACACGTCAGATCATCTTTTAAACCGAAAAGAGTGGTAAGCACGGAACAAGCTCTTGAACTAGTACACATGGATCTATGTGGCCCTATGAAGGTAAGAAGCAAAGGTGGTTCCAGGTACGTTTTCCTTCTAGTTGATGATTATTCTAGATTTGTTTGGCCAATCTTTCTTCATTCTAAAGACGAAACATTCGATGAATTTGTTAGTCTCATGAAACTTGTCCAGAACAAATATAGATCAAACCTAGTAACAATTCGTACTGACCATGGAACTGAGTTCGCCAATCATGCCTTTATTGAGTTCTGTAAAGCCAATGGTGTTGGACATAACTTCTCGGCCCCTAGAACCCCACAACAAAATGGAGTCGTAGAACGAATGAACAGAACCCTAGAAGACATGGCTAGAACAATGCTTCTTTGTAGTGGCCTACCTAGAAACTTTTGGGCTGAGGCTATTAGTACAGCTTGCTATATTCATAACCGTGCTATGATTAGACCTATCCTTAAAAAGACACCTTATGAACTTCTTCGAGGTCGTAAGACAAACATATCTCATTTAAGATGTTTTGGAAGTAAATGCTTTGTTCATAACAATGGTAAAAACAGATTAAGCAAATTCGACCCTAGAAGTGATGAAGCAATCTTTATAGGATATTCAGATCATAGTAAAGCCTACAAAGTTTTTAACAAACATACTTTATGCATATAGGAGAGTATTCATGTTATCTTTGATGAAAATAATGTCTTCGATAAGCCATTACAGGATATAGAGGAAAACCTAGACGAACCTGATTTCAGGTTATCAAGGGAAGATCCTCCTGAAATGGAAATTGAAGAAGGAGAACCTCAAGGAACTCATGATGAACTCAACTTGGGAGAAAATGGTGCGAGAGATGAAGCTACAGTTGATGATACTGTAGATAACTCTCAAACCAATGACTTGGAACCCAGAGTTACAGCTAATGAAGCTATAACTTTGAATCAAAACCAAAGGGAAGAGGCCAGAGTTATACCTGACCCTACTATAAACCCAGGTTTGGATTCAGGGGGAACAAGTCAAGATCCCGAGTCAAGTTCAGATAATGCTAATAATCAATCAAGGAACTGGAGATACAAAGGCTCTCATCCTTTGGACAATGTCATAGGAAGCCTGACAGATGGAGTTCAAACTCGAAGGAGCTTAAATAACTTTTGCTCATTCTACTCCTTTCTCTCCACCATTGAACCTTCAAATATCAAGGAAGCTCTCGCAGATCCAGACTGGATAGTTGCCATGCAAGAAGAACTCCAGCAATTTGAAAGAAACAAAGTTTGGCATCTTGTTCCTCGACCTAAGGACAGATCTGTCATTGGAACGAGATGGGTATTCAGAAACAAATTGGATGACACTGGAGTCATTGTGCGAAATAAGGCCAGACTAGTGGTTCAAGGATACAACCAACAGGAAGGGATCGATTATGACGAAACCTTTGCTCCTGTTGCTCGACTTGAGGCAATAAGACTACTCATTGCATTTGCAGCACACAAGGGAATGAAGCTTTTTCAGATGGATGTTAAGACTGCTTTTCTTAATGGCTATCTCCAAGAGGAAGTATTTGTTGAACAACCTCCTGGATTTCCTGACAGCAAAGTCAAAGATCATGTATTCAAATTAGACAAAGCTCTCTATGGCCTGAAACAAGCACCAAGGGCATGGTACGACAGATTATCAAAATTCCTATTGGAGAGTGGATTCAAGAGAGGGTCTGTGGATAAAACCTTATTTCTTTAAAGCGAGAACTCAGATCTACTGGTCATTCAGATCTATGTTGACGATATTATTTTTGGCTCAACCAATAAAAAGTTGTGCAAGTACTTCTCTAAGTTGATGACTTCTGAGTTCGAGATGAGTATGATGGGAGAACTAAAGTTCTTCCTTGGACTTCAAATACAACAAACTGAAGAAGGAATCAAAGTTCATCAACAAAAATACGTCAAAGAGTTGCTAAAGAAATTTGGCATGGAAACCTCTCATGCAATGCCTACTCCAATGGTCACAGATAAGAAGTTAACCAAAGACGAAGATGGTAAGTCTGTAGATGAAACTACTTACCGAGGTATGATTGGCTCACTTCTTTATCTTACAGCAAGTCGTCCAGATATAATGTTTAGTGTCTGTGTTTGTGCGAGATTCCAATCTGCACCAAAAGAATCGCACATGATTGCGGTTAAAAGAATATTAAGATACCTAATCGGAACCTCAAAATTATATCTATGGTATCCCATGGACTGTAACTTTAATCTAGTAGGGTATTCAGATGCGGATTATGCAGGATGCTCCTTAGACAGAAAAAGTACCTCCGGACTTGCTACCTTTGTAGGTCCTTGTATCATATCTTGGGGATCTAAGAAACAAAATTCTGTTGCTCTCTCAACTACTGAAGCAGAATATATTGCAGCCGCACTGGTATGTTCTCAACTCTTATGGTTAAAGCAACAGTTACATGATTATGGTGTTGATGTTGGATGTGTGCCTATATTATGTGATAATACGAGTGCTATAATTATATCTAAAAACCCAGCCCAGCACTCAAGAACTAAACACATTGAAATAAGACACCACTTTCTACGAGACCATGTTGAAAAGAAAAATATAAAATTGGAATTTTGTAGTACGGAAAAACAATGGGCAGATATCTTCACTAAACCATTGGCTAGAGAACGCTTTGAGACTTTGCGATTGGAAATTGGTTTAATCGGTGGCACCTAATCAAATCTTAAAAGCATAAATAACCCAATGATTGACTACGGTTTAGATGAGATTATATGACTGTGTCCGTATACTCCGCTGCATGTGTATGTGTGTATTCGATGATAAATTATGTGAACATAATTATGTTATGCAATTCATGTATGTATGTGTGCACAACCGAATCTCAAAATAATATTACGAGAAATATTATAATCAACTTACGATATATACACCTATATAATATTGATACTACATATTAATCGAAAAAAAAGGGGAAAACGTATCTTACCCTACACGAAAATCGGGTGAACCTACCCCACTACATCCACCATTACCTGCCACGTGTCACCTCACTACCACTTTATTGACTAATATTACCTTATACATTTACTACCCCTAACTCCCTCTTACCGTCCGCACCAAAATCCAAATTCCCAAATAATTACCCCCCATTAAACCTCCATTACCAAAACCAAAGAAACCTCCAAAAATCCGATCATGCCTCCGACAAAAGCAATATAATCAAGCTTCAAGTATCAAAACCCACCATCACCTCCACCGTCCCCAACACCTATCTCCGTGTTCATTCCGACGACCGACACCGGGAAACGTCGAAAATTTAATCAAGACTCATCTATAGTCCCTGAGTATTCGCTAGAGTTAAATTGGTTGGTCGGGACAAACTCTCTTGTTGTGAAGCTATGGTGTTGTACAATTGATTGGAAAGGACGAAGGTAAATTTAGCTTCGTTGAATTGTTTCAAGATTTGTCATGTCTCTAATGTGTTGGTTAAAGAAAAGGTGTGCTCGACAATTGTGAGTGTCGGAGCTATTGCTTAAAAAAAAAAGGAAAAAGAGGAAGTCGTTGATAATGCGAGTTATGGAGTCATACCGAGAAACCGTATGTGTGACAAAATCCTCAAGCTCATGGGTATTTACTTTAATGACATTGATTTAACTTTTGGCAAAAGTATAGGTTG
Organism: Silene conica; assembly: GCA_029255685.2. Classification (NCBI taxonomy): domain Eukaryota; kingdom Viridiplantae; phylum Streptophyta; class Magnoliopsida; order Caryophyllales; family Caryophyllaceae; genus Silene; species Silene conica. The sequence continues at coordinate 57,772,167 of CM055317.2, forward strand.
TGAACAAAAACCGAATGTTTCTCCATCATTTGAGGGATTGGATGCTAAGATGAATAGGATTCTTGGTTTATATAATGTTAAAAAGGAGAAGGAAAGCATGGGTGGTAGCAGTAGTTGTGACAATCCAAGTTGTGAAGCCGAGTTAAGGGCGTGGATGAATAAAAAAAAAATTTGATAAGAGAGTTGAGAAGGATGGAGTTCGTACTCAGACTACTGTGTTGATACTATGTTCTTTAATTTGTCTCGTTTTTCGGCTGTTGTGTTTGAGTCCGGAATGGACTTCCTCAAACTCTTACTTTTATCCTAGCCCAACTCTGAAACTGTCTTTGGCCCAACAAAATCCGAAGCCCACTAGTCCTTATGTTGCCTAATCCCTCAGTATCTTTTGTTAAATTTGTGGCCCATCTAAAACATTATCCAAGCCGGCCCAATTTTCTAATATTTGACCTATATTCGGCCCAGTAGCATAGTATTTCGGTTTAGTTGTGTATATTTCTAACACTCGTACTTGTTTTGTATGATATCTTGTGTTTGTGTGATACGTCTTTGTTGCATGCTTATTCATATTTCGTCGTATATTATTCTAGTCGTTTTATGTCTTTGTTCTCATCTTTTCGATGATGTCAAGAGGGAGAAAAATGCGACTTAGATTAGAATTTGCCTAAGCTTGCTCCTTGTCGTAATTCATTGTCTCTTAGGGTTCTTAAAGGATATGGGATAGTTAGAAGATAGAAACCCTAAGTTAATCTTTGCTATGAATGACCATTATTATATTGAGGGGGAATGAACACTTAGACACAAATCTAAGAAAGACTTGCCATCATCAAAAAGGGGGAATTTGTTGAACCATATATTCAAATGTATATATTAAGTATATATGTTTATGTTTTGATAATGACAAGTCTAGCTATGTATATTATATACTCGTGCGTATAATCGTGTGCTAAGTGTACAGAAGATTAGTTTAAGAGATCTCATCAATCAAGTATAAAAGATTCAAGAACTTTAGTCAAAGGATTGACTAATCGAAGATTAGATGAAGATCACAAGTGCATAGAGTGAAATAAAGTTATACTCCCTCCGTCCCGATCAATTGTTATCTATTGCTTTTCACACAAAGATTAAGAAAAGAAGTGTAAATGAGTTTGGACCACACAAATTATATGGCCCCACATGTAATCAAATGTCATCCACAAAAAGTTGCCAAAAATGGGAATAGATAACAATTCAATGATACACCCTAAAATGGAAATAGATAACAAATGACCGGGACGGAGGGAGTACTTATCAACTATAGCTTTAGTATGAGATTGATTCAAGTTATAGCTCGTAGCTATAACTCCAGAAAGAAGAAATGGTCGAAAGATTTGTGATGGTTGAAACGATTTTGGTTTCCAAAGTCGTCGTGATTATTTAATGGTTAATTAGTATTCTATTTTTGGAGTATAGAATTATTGATCTTAATAAGGTAATATAAAATATCTTTTAGTCAAATAGGAATAAATAATTTTCTTATGAGATAATTATTTATTACTAATAAACTAAGGATTTTAATATAACCATAATTGTCAAAATAATATAATCTAAATATTGTTTGAAACGGTTTAGGAAATCGTGTGTCATAACACGTTTCTTAAAACATGTAAGGGTGTTTAAATAAATAAATATGCATTTATTTAGATATCCTAAAACAATCTAGATTATATTATGGTAATATAACTTATTATATTTTGACAAGGTTTAGGAAGTTGGTTTTAATAAGGTTGCTATTTATTTATTATATAAGATCTTTCCTAAATATGAATTAGGAAATTGATTCCTTGTATAATACCTAAAGTATCTTATTAAATCTTTCCTAAATAAATTAAGATTAGATTCATGGTAGTATTACCTAAAGACTAGAATTCTAGTTTTAGTAATATTCCTAAATCATCTAGGGTTTAATAACCTAGACATAATTCTATATAAATAGAACACTTGTGAAACATTGAAGATCACGAAATCATACACACTTGCACGAAAATCAAGAAAACCGTCAACGTCAATATTCTTCGAAGTCCGTGTAAAACCCCTCGCTAAAGCGGAAAAATAAAACATACAAAGTACTAAAAATGCAGCGGAATTAAAACTTTTTAACATAAACAACATGCGAGAAGAATTAAAACAGAAACTGAAAACTGAAAACTGAAATAGATAAGTATACTGTCTAAGTATCAAAACCAAATATATACAACAGCCTGGGATGGAACATCCCTACAGGCACCAACAAAAACTGTATCAAAACTAAGAGTCTAGCTACTCGATAAATGTGTAAGTCATATGATGACAACAGGATAATCACTCGCTAGCTCTCTCGTGAACCCTGCCAACCTGCATGTACCTACATACATGAAAACATGTACGCCACAATCAGTGGGGAGTGACTAGAGTTCTCCTAGCCACCTTTTGTAACGACACGTAACACATAAAGCAATACAGAATACTCCAACATATATCAACATGTGAAGCATAAACATCTCATCAACTGTTCTCATACTATCATGCAAACTCTAACGCATGGCTCTCAACCAACTTCATAAACCGTTAGGAAGGAGAGCTGGTTTCCCTACTGGTTACCCAGTCGGGGGGTCTTTCAATCCAACTATTTATGAAACAGATAAAAGAGTCATCCAATGCCTTGGATGAACAGATTAAAACTCAAGCAAAATATATTCATTAACTTCATCATGCATATCTGACACTGTACCAAACTCTAGGCAAGCAGATATAACATCAAGTAAAGAGGTTCAGCGGTCGACTTAAGACATAACCTAATTACCAAACATCAGCAAGTATAAAGGTTCAGAGGCGACATCTTAACGCATAACCTAGATACCGAGTTCACAATATCAAGCAAGGACTCAGAGGCGAAAACTCAACGCATGTACCGGCTATCACAGAACACTAGACTCAGAGGCGAAAACTCAACGCATGGACTAGCATTCAATTCACAATCACAAGTAAGGAACTCAGAGGCAAAAACTCAACGCATGTTCCCCTACTACATCACAAGGTACTAAACTCAGAGGCGAAAACTCAACGCATGTTCTAGCACCAAACACCTGCACTCCGGGTAAGGTATGACAACCTGACTGCCCCGTCGTGCAGTTGCTCTACTCGTCAGATCACTCAGAGGCCAGCTTAAGGCATGTCCTGACGCGATCACTCAAACATGTCTGGACTCAGAGGCGAAAACTCAACGCATGTCCCAGACACGACAAACAAACACATATAGGGCTTAGAGGCCAGCTTAAGGCATATCCCCATATATGACATACAACTCACGTATTAAGTTCAGAGGCGACATTTTAACGCATAACTTAACACGCATCAGAACAACATCATCAAGTCTATGAACTAAACTCTAGTTCTACTTTCTTAACTTCTAGTCAACACTTAATTGACCCCAGGAACTAAGTTGAGGGAGAGCCGGTTTCCCTTTCGGTTACCCGACCGGGGGGTCTCTATCCTCTCTCCATTCCCGAACCCAATATAGTGTTGCCCATCCTCCGGGGACCTCAATTACATGCCAACGATAAAAGGAACGAGTTTCAATCAAAACCGATTAACCGTTTAAAAGTTATGAACGATTTACAAATTAAAAACACGCTACAGGGGTTCCCAACCGGTCGGCCGGCAGCCGGTCCACCGGTTGGTAACCCAACCCAGCTTTCTTTTCTTTAAAACTGAAACAACCCAAAAAGGACTCCCAGCCGGTCGGCAGGCATCCGGTCGGCCGGCTGGGAACCCAAATCCCAGGTTCTCAAAATTTGCAACCCACACCCCAAATGCACTCCCAGGCGGCTGGCAGGCGGCCGGTCTGCCGGCTGGGCTCCCTATTCTTCTCGAAAATACACAAGACAACACAAAGAGACCACCAGCCGGTCGGCAGGCAGCCGGTCGGCCGGTTGGCAGTCCAAAACCAATTTTCTTCAAAAATCGCAAAACACACTAAAGACGCTCCCAGCCGGTCAACCGGCGGCCGGTCGGTCGAACGGTTCAGAGAGCCTGCATGCGAAAATCGCACTTTCCAGCCTATACAAAATTCGACAATTCGATACACAAACCTTAATAATTGCTACATGTAAGATTTACCCAACATCACAAATCACTCAATATCACTAACTAACAGCAAACAAACCCATAACAATCCTCAACACGATTATATGAAGTATCCGTCGCAAAACATGAAATTTTAGAAAATGGTTTATGAACATATGAACATCAACAAGGCATGAATTCTTCACATAAGAACAATCCTAAATATGTTACTAAGTCCATTAATCATCAAACATTAACAAAATCAGAAACAATAAGAAGAACACACATCAAACTTGCTACTTTAACAAAAAGGCCGAGTTTCTCATTATCGTCACCTCAAAAGCAATCCGGCTCAAAGATCTTCCTCAAGGATGAAGCTATCCACTTCCGGGTCGTCCAAGCCCACACCTACAAGCACGAAAACCGAGATTATGGACCGAAAATCGAATTCTAAGAAACGGTCAGATTTTTCGAAGTAAAGGGATTGGAAAACGAAAGTGATAGATGGCTTGCAAGTTTGATGAGGATTCCGAAAATGTTATTATTACCTTAATTCGGTAGACGGATGATGAAGAAATGAGAAAAAGAAGGTGATATTAATGGAGGTTTTTGAGAGAAATGGTTTTACAGTGAAATGTGTTTTGAAGGGATGAATATGTCGACATATGAGTTTTTAAGGGTTTAAGGAATTGTCCTTTCTGTTTAAAATGAAACGGGTTAGGATACTTGAACGGGTTTTTAAGTTGTGAACTTAACTTTACCAAGTTTGTATTCGTCTTAAGGACTTAAGGTTCTTAAGACGGATCTTATTTTTTTTTTATTTAAAATCTTTCACGATAAATTATAAAAATATTATTTTATTACTTCAAATATTTTAAAACGCTTAAAATATATTTTACGAAAATACGGGATGTTACAATCACCCCAACTTCAAAAAGTTTCGTCCTCGAAACTCGAACGAAGATAGATTCTAACTAACTATACCTCAATCGAAAAGAGAAGGATGCGCATCACGCATCGATGCCTCGGTCGCCCACGTCTGTTCCTCAACATCACCGCAACGCCAAAGGATCTTCACTAAAGGCACCACCTTGCTCCTAAGCTTCCTATCCTGACGGTCTAGGATCTTCACGGGACGCTCCTCGAAAACAAGACCCGGCTCCAAGTTCTCGATCTCTCTAGGCAGAACATGACTCGGATCACTAACATACTTACGGAGTAGAGAAACATGAAAGACACTATGAACCTTGCCCAAACTAGGAGGCAAGTCCAAACGATAAGTAGCAGCACCAATCCTCTTCACGATCTCAAAAGGCCCAATATACTTAGGACTCAACTTGCCCTTGACTCCAAACCTCTTAACATCCTTCATCGGTGACACTCTCAAGAAGACACGGTCACCCTCCTCAAACTCTAAAGGTCTACGACGGACATCAGCATAGGACTTCTGCCGGTCCTGAGCGGCCTTCATCCTATTCCTGATAAGCTGTACACGGTCAATGGTCTCAGCTAGATGGTCAGGTCCAAGGTCGTGCACGTCACTCGCCTGATCCCAACAGATCGGGCTACGACACTTCCTCCCATAAAGAGCCTCGTACGGAGCCATAACAATGGAAGAATGATAATTGTTGTTGTAAGAAAACTCCACCAACGACAAACACTGCTCCCAAGAACTGTGAAAATCGAGGGCACAAGCGCGGAGCAAATCCTCTAGTGTCTGTATGGTCCTCTCGGACTGCCCATCGTCGCGGCATGAAAAACAGTACTCATCAACAAACGGCTACCCAAAGCCTCCTGTAAAGCCTTCCAGAATCTGGAACAAAAACGAGGATCACGATCTGAAACGATATCTCTCGGCACACCATGATAGCGGACTACCTCAGCAATATAAGCCCTGGCTAATCGATCCATATCCCAAGTCTCTATGATGGGCACGAATCTGGCACACTTAGTCAGCCTATCAACAATAACCCAAATCGCATCCTTGCCTCCCACAGTCTTAGGCAACGCCTTCACAAAGTCCATCGATATGCACTCCCACTTCCACTGAGGAACGTGGAGCGGCTGTAACAAACCACCTGGCCTCCTATGCTCTATCTTGACTTGCTGACAAGTCAAGCACCTACTAACGTAATCCAAGATCTCTCTCTTCATTCCAGGCCACCAAAACATAAGTCTCAAATCCTTGTGCATCTTCTCTCCTCCTGGATGAACTGAATACGGTGACAAGTGAGCCTCATCAAGAACCCTCTTCCTCAAATATGGCACATCTGGCACATACATCGGACCACGGAATCTAAGGAAACCCTCAGCATCAATCACTAAATCGGGAGCAACACCACTCGAAATCTTAGCCTCGAACTTCTTGAAATCAGCATCAGTAGGCAAACCCTGACGAATCTCCCAATATAAAGACGGCTCGGCAGTCATAGTAGCTAACCAATCAAAACCACTACCCACCATCTCTAATCTCAACTTCCGGAACTCGGAACACAACTCATCGGGCTACACTCGCATGGCACTCATCGAATGAGAAGTCTTGCGGCTAAGCGCATCTGCAACCACATTGGCCTTTCCCTCATGATACAATAGCTCAATGTCATAATCCTTAACCAACTCTAGCCAACGTCTCTGTCGCATATTAAGGTCTTTCTGTGTGAAAATGTACTTAAGACTCTTATGATCCGTGAAAATGCGACAATGAGATCCAATCAAGTAATGACGCCACATCTTCAAGGCATGAACAACTGCAGCTAACTCAAGATCATGTGTAGGATAGTTCACCTCGTGAACTCGCAACTGTCTAGATGAGTAAGTTATCATCTTACCACTCTGCATCAATACACATCCAAGCCCTAACATCGAAGCATCACAATAAACATCAAAGTCAACTCCAATCTCTGGCAAAGCAAATACGGGAGCGGAAGTCAACCTAGTCTTCAATTCCTGGAAAGAACTCTCACACTTATCGGTCCACACAAACTTAGCTTCCTTCTTCAATAACTGAGTCTTCGGACGAGCTAATCTAGAGAAATCCTCAACAAATCGACGATAATAACCAGCCAATCCAAGGAAACTACGGATCTCTCCCACATCTTTGGGACTCTCCCAATCAACAAAGGCCTCAATCTTTGCGGGATCAACCACAACTCCCTCACTAGATATCACATGTCCAAGAAATACAACCTTAGAAAGCCAAAACTCACACTTAGAGAACTTCGCGAACCACTTCTGTCGACGTAAAATCCCAAGAATCAATCTAAGATGCTCGACATGCTCCTCATCGGTCTTAGAGTAAATGAGGATATCATCAATAAACACCACAACACAAGTGTCAAGATACTCACTAAAGGTGCGGTTCATCTGATCCATGAAAATAGCAGGTGCATTAGTCAACCCAAAAGGCATAACTACGAACTCAAAATGACCATTTCTGGTACGAAAAGCAGTCTTCGCAATATCAGCCTCTCTCACTGGAATCTGATGATAACCCGATCGAAGATCAATCTTAGAAAACCTAGAAGCACCTCTCAACTGATCAAACAAGTCATCTATCCTAGGCAAAGGATATCTGTTCTTCACGGTCACTCTGTTCAACTCTCTATAGTCAACGCAAAGTCTCATGGAACCATCTTTCTTCTTAACGAACAAAACTGGAGCACCCCACGGAGAAACACTCGGTCTAATGAATCCTTTCTCGATCATCTCTTCCAATTGCTGCTTTAACTCTTTCAACTCTGGCGGAGCCATACGGTAAGGAGTTTTGGATATCGGTCCGGTACCTGGAACAAGCTCAATAGTAAACTCCACATCTCTCTCTGGCGGTATCCCTGGCAAGTCATCTGGAAAAACATCTGGATACTCACGGACAATGGCTACATCCTCAAGCTCCGGTAGCAATGGCTTTGCAGCTGAAACAACACACAGGAAGGCTTGGCAACCTTCCTAAGAAGATGAGATGCTTTCATCAAAGAGATAACACGAACACTCTTTTTAGGGCGAGTCACCCTATAGGAAACACGAACTCCTGAAGAACTCCTCAAGCAGATTTTCTGGTCGCGACACTCGAAACGAGCATGGTATCGCGATAACCAATCCATACCGAGGATAATGTCAAATTCCTCGAGAGGAAATCTCAGTAAGTCCGCTGGAAATGTGGCTTGACCAATAATAATCGGAACATCCCTATGGGACGAAGAGTAGGGAAAAACGTCTCCAGAAGGTAAGGAAATGGAAGTCTCCTCAACCAATGAAGACTCAAGAGCTAAACGGTCTGCGAACTGAGTCGATATAAATGAAAGAGAAGCTCCAGTATCGAACAAAATAAGGTACTCAGCGCCAAGGACAGAAAAGATGCTGGCAACAATGTCTGGATGAGCCTCAGCCTCAGCTCTTGTCATCACAAAAATCTTCCCTTTCGGTTTTCCTCCCTTAGTCACTACAGCAGCAGTGGCAGCCTTGCCAAGAACGGTATCCTTCTCAGGACAATCAAACGACCTATGCCCATATCCATTACAGGTATAACACTTATAGGCATTCTTGAAACAATCAAACCCTGGATGAAGCGGTTTACCACAACGGCGGCAAACAGTAGAAGCAGTGTCGTTGTGAAATGTGGTCTTATCAACCGGAGCAGAGAACCTCTCAAACCACTTCTTCTGAGAAGAAGGCGAAGAAGTAGAAGGAACAAACGGTCTCTTTCCCTGGTAAACTGATCTCTGGTGAGGAGTCACACTGGAAGTAGCAGCTCGGGTCTCAGCATCTATGGCCCGAATAGAACTCTCGGCCCAAATAGCATCATCATATACCTCCACAAAAGAAGTCGAGTCACGACAAACCATGCTCTCGATGCGCGGTCCTAACTTCCCACGGTAAAAGAAGACTCTCTCAGCCTCATCTCTGACAAACCTCGATGCAAAATGAGCAAGTTGGTTGAATCGGTCGGTAAACTCCTGAACTGACATCTTACCTTGCTTCAAATTCATGAATTCTTTGAGTCGCTGTGATATGAGCTCCTTAGGATAATACCTCGTCTCTAGCTTATCCTTAAAAGCCTCCCAATCGAACAAAGGATCAAGAGTGAAAGTCGGTCCGGTCAATGACTACCATCTATCGGCCTCAAGGGTCAGAAAGTGAGTGGCTAGCCGCACTCTATCCTCTCTCCCCACCGAATACATGGTAAAGCTCTTTTCCATCTCCCTGAACCACTCGGTAAGAGCTACCGGATCAACCTCACCTCCATAAGTCTTCACGTGGCTCCTGGACATTTGGGATGTTATCCAAGAGAAGCTACCAGGACGATTAGCCTCATTGCCTGGCGGTGGAGGAGGTGGAACATTCCCTGCTTGCTGTCTCTGGTTCTCAAGCAACTGATGAAGTGCTTGCATTATAGTGTTCTCAGCAGCCGTGGTTCTCACCATCCTTCAAAAGAAAAAAACAAGTGTTAACTTAGCAATTAGCAATCACAAATAGACTACAATATAGATCCTTAGATCTACCCATCTCTCATTCATTATTTGTTTATTTGGTCAAGTTAAGGTTGGGGGTCACATGAGTGCGTCGGGAGCAATAATGCTCTGATACCAACTGTAAAACCCCTCGCGAAAGCGGAAAAATAAAACATACAAAGTACTAAAAATGCAGCGGAAGTAAAACTTTTTAACGCAACAACATGCGAGAAGAATTAAAACTGAAACTGAAAACTGAAAACTGAAATAGATAAGTATACTGTCTAAGTATCAAAACCAAATATATACAACAGCCTGGGATGGAACTGTTGGAGCCTTGTGTCCTCCACATGTAGTGTGATAACGTCATTGCACATACCCTTGTACGGACAAGTGGGAGATTGTTGGGGCAGGTGTCCTTGACAATTAAGTACAATGACTTATTAAATCTCTTTAAGGATCACAAGGGCATACTTCAGTATTATTACCAGTTGATCCACGTTTATCAATAACGGTTGGCTTGCTAGATAAGTTTGACGTTATTGTCATACGGATGGCGGTGATCAACTGGTCCCTATACGTCACACCTATAGGACACGTTTGAGAGATGTGAAGCTTGTGGGGAATAAAGCATGTATTCGCCCTAAACTTGCAGGATTATAATGAAAATTACAGTTGTGATTATTGCAATAAGATAAATAAAAACATGAAAAAGAATACAACCTTGGGTCCTTGATTGAATAGGCCTAAGAACAGGAATTAAAGTAAATTCCCTCCTATAACTTGCACCCAAGACTTGATTGAGATGATGCCGCGTGTGCTAGAAAATACTCTCCAATTACTTTGCAATATGGGGAGAGCTATTGAGGTTTTAGATGTGAGATCTGAGTTTTTGGGAGAAGAATGCTCTCAAAAACCCTACTTGTGAGAATTATGATTCCACAGTTAAAACCCAGAGTCCCTGACATAAGGAGAAAGACTCTCCTTATGTAGCCCTGGTCGGCCGAATTGGATATTGGGTAAGAGTGGGCTTTCCACTCTTACCTTATTCCAATGCGTGATTCGACCCAATTGCTAAAATATTATTTGCGGGATTTTAATTATAAATCACATACATGTTAACAGATATTAATGCAGTCGATGTATTAATAATGGTCTGATAAAATTACGATATTGTATAATTACCCAAATTAATATAACTGTTATTAATACGCGAATACAATATTTAATTAAATATAACCGTTTATATTTAATATACGAATTAATCATGTAATCCTCATTAGCAAAATTATTTAATCCGTATTAAATAATAATCTCAACATCTCATTGACTAATTTTAATAGTCAATACCTCTGACTAACTGTTTAGTCGTATTCGGCATAAATGTGACTGTATTTTCATACCTTCACATCTCTCAAACGTGTCCTATAGGTGTGACGTATAGGGACCAGTTGATCACCGCCATCCGTATGACAATAACGTCAAACTTTTCTAGCAAGCCAACCGTTATTGATAAACGTGGATCAACTGGTAATAATACTGAAGTATGCCCTTGTGATCCTTAAAAAGATTTAATAAGTCATTGTACTTAATTGTCAAGGACACCAGCCCCAACAATCTCCCACTTGTCCGTACAAGGGTATGTGCAATGACGTTATCACACTACATGTGGAGGACACAAGGCTCCAACAAACTCCCACTTGTCCGTACAAGTGTAGGTGCGATAACCGATTCTCATATCCTTTTAAAATTTCTCCCACTCAATGTAAGACAATTTGCAAATCCGCATTCGCAAAGGTCGTATCTCACAAGCGATCTGTATCAAGAGTGGTTTCCCCGACTAGAGAGTAACTTAACTGATAAAACGAATCTGTATTCGAGCATGGCCATGCATTTCAGTTACTACTCCTCGAGTGGCCCTGAGAAATGATAAAATCATGATAAGGGTTTGGATATTTCCCTCAACTCGAATCCTGCCGATATCGCGCAGCATGAAATAACCCAGAAAAAATCCTCTTGGCCCCTGTTACGATGACCGTGGGAAAGAAACCAAAGTTACCCAAAATCTGCCTTAATCTCAAGAGACAGTTGAAAGTCAAAAGTCCCGACTCTAAGGAACACTATGGAGGTCCTATCCACGACCTGGCACCCAATGTTATAAAACATTTAGGACTCCATAACGTTGTCACGGGGTGTCCTACGAGATATCCGTATAACTCGCCTTTGTGATTGGTCAGTCATCCGCGTGACTTATGGCTCGTTGAACCCACCATCAACCAACGTCACAAAATGATTACCTGAGTCGTTATCAGCTCAAGTGGGTAATCAAGGACTAAAATGATGTAATGTTATTCAGTTCACTTTGTGGTGTTCAAAATTGGCGTTCAATTCCACATGAAAAACAAAACATTATATATCATAACAATGAGGTTGAATAGAGTACACGAGAAAATGAATTATTACAAGAATTCATAAAAGAGTACTACAACTTAGGAACACATCTAATTCCCATGGAATGAATGTGCCCTTCATGCTTATCATGTGGTAATGCTTTAGTGAAAGGATCAGCTATGTTGTCATCCGTAGCGATCTTATCAATGAATATCTCCTTTTACACGGACTCAGTAGTAGAATCTGCTGTAACACTCTGTTTAGAACTTTTCCAGCTGACAGCAGCGCCATTAAGAGTAAAAACGAATCGAGATGAGATTTCGAGTCATCTCGATCTGTTTGGAAGCTAGCATCTGCGTAACCCGTGGCGCAGAGCGTTGAGTCGCCTCCATAAGTCAATCCCCAATCTTTAGTCCTCCGTAGGTACTTAAGAATGTTTTTCACGGCCATCCAGTGTTGTTCACCTGGATGAGCTTGGAATCGACTGGTCATACTCAATGCATATGCAACGTCTGGACGTGTGCATATCATGGCATACATGATCGATCCTATTGCCGAAGCATAAGGAATCCGACTCATGCGCTCTTTCTCTTCCAATGTCTTAGCTTCTTGAGACTTGCTCAAGTGAAGCCAGTAGTCATAGGAAGCAACCCTTTCTTGGAGTTCGTCATGATGAATCTCTCTAGAATCTTATCTATGTAAGACTCCTGACTGAGAAACAACATCCGTCGTGATCTATCCCTGTAGATACGGATGCCCAAAATTCTTTGTGCCTCTCCCAGATCTTTCATCTGGAAATGGTGTTTCAACCATGCTTTAACCGAAGAAAGGAGAGGTATGTCATTCCCAATCAAGAGTATGTCATCGACATACAGTACTAGGAAGACAATCTTGCTCCCACTCGACTTGATATAGAGACATGGTTCCTCGACTGATCGAACGAATCCATTCTCTTTTATCACTTGGTCGAAGCGATGATTCCAACTCCGCGATGCTTGCTTAAGTCCATAGATGGAACGCTTAAGCTTGCAAACCTTCTTAGGATGTTCTGGATCAATAAAACCCTCGGGTTGTACCATGTACAACTCTTCCTCCAAATAACCGTTTAAGAAGGCGGTTTTAACGTCCATTTGCCATATTTCATAGTCATGAAATGCGGATATCACTAAGATAATCCGAATGGAACGTAGCATGACTACGGGTGCAAAAATCTCATCGTAGTGCAATCCTGGCACTTGGGTGAAACCTTTAGCAACTAGTCTTGCCTTATGGATATCTTGTTTACCTTCCACGGCATGCTTTATTTTGTAAAGCCATTTGCATTGAAGGGGACGTACCTTTGCAGGTAGGTCCACAAGATCCCACACGTTGTTCTCATACATGGAGTCCATCTCGGATTGCATGGCTTCTAGCCATAGCTTTGAGTCAGAACTGGTCATGGCACCTTTATAGGTTGTGGGTTCATTACCCTCTAGGAGTAAGACGTCATCCATATCATGTTCCTCGACCATACCAATGTATCTGTCCGGAGGAATGGAGACTCTTCCCGACCTCCTAGGTTCCTCAGGAATATCTACCGCAGCCTCGGTTGAAGGAACTGTTTCCTCCAATGGTTGCTCGGTAGTTGGTTCTTGAACCTCCGATAAATCGAAGGTTCTATTACTCGACTTGTTCTCGAGAAATTCTTTCTCTAAGAATGTCGCACTAGCCGCAACAAAAACACGTTGTTCGGTTGGCGAGTAGAAGTAATGACCAAAAGTTCCCTTTGGATAACCTATAAAGTATGTCTTGACCGATCGCGGGCCGAGCTTATCCTCGTGTCTCCACTTGACATAAGCCTCGCAGCCCTAAACCCGAATAAAGGACAAGTTAGGGACCGTTCCCTTCGATAATTCGAATGGAGTCTTGTCAACAGCTTTAGACGGACTTCGGTTAAGTATTAGAGCGGCCGACAAAAGAGCATAGCCCCACAATGAATCAGGCACAACGGTGTGACTCATCATGGATCGAACCATATCGAGTAGAGTTCTATTTCTCCGTTCGGACACACCATTTAATTGTGGTGTTCCAGGTGGAGTCAACTGTAGCACGATGCCACAGTCTTTAAGGTGTTGATCAAACTCGTGTGAAAGATACTCACCACCATGATCAGAACGTAGTGCTTTAATCTTTCTTCCCAGCTGGTTCTGTACCCGATTCTGGTATTCTTTGAACTTGTCAAAGGATTCACTTTTGTGCTTCATTAAGTAGACATAGTCATATCTACTCAAATCATCCGTGAAAGTGATGAGATACCTATAGCCTTCTCGTGCGTTGATCGACATAGGGCCACATACGTCCGTATGTATGAGTCCTAATAGGTCGGCAGCGCGCATTCCAACACCTTTGAAGGAAATACGAGTCATCTTACCGATGAGACATGATTCACACGTGCCATATGATTCGAAATCAAAGGGCGAGATAGCTCCATTTTGTATGAGCTGTTTCACGCGTTTCTCATTTATGTGTCCCATACGACAATGCCATAGGTAAGTTTGATCTTTGTCACCTACCTTTAATCTCTTGTTATTCACATGTAATATCTCGGTGGTTTGATCTAAAATATAAATTCCATTCATGGAAACTGCCTTGCCATAAATCATATTGTGTAATGAGAAAATACAGCTATTATTCTCTATTACAAATGAAAAACCGAGTTTGTCAAACGCAGAAACTGAAATAATGTTTTTGGACAAACAAGGAACATAATAACAGTTATATAAAGATAACTCGAATCCACTTGGAAGCTGGATCACGTATGTTCCCCTCGAGATTGTAGCAACACGTGCTCTATTCCCGACACGCAGGTCAACCTCACCCTTGATTAAGGGTTCTTGGTTTCGGAGGCCCTGCACATGATTACATAGATGAGAGCCACAACCAAAATCTAGTACCCAAGTTCCGTAACTTGCATGGTTAATCTCAATCATGTGAATAAAAGAAGAAGGAGAAGACATACCAACAGGAGTAACACGGCCTGCCTTAATGTCCTCACGATACACGGGGCATGAGCGCCTCCAATGCCCAGTCTTGTGGCAATGGTGACATTCCATGCTAGTATCCTTGCTCTTTGTTTTGCCCTGTGAGTTGCTTGACTCACCTGGCCCACTATTAGTAAATCCTGACTTCTTAAACTTGGGCTTGCCTACTGTTAGGTCGCCCTGAGGTTTAGCTTTACCCTTACCCTTACCCTTACTGGAGATCATGAGAACATCTTGCTTTACGCTCCCACTTAATTTCAGATCCTTCTCGGTCTGTACGAGAAGGGAGTGGAGCTCATGAGGAGTCTTCTTCATGTCGTTCATGTAATAGTTAGCCCTGAAGAGGGCGAACCCATCATGAAGCGAATGAAGCATTCGATCAACGATTATGTTCTCACTGATCTTGCAGTTTAGGGCCTCCAGTTTCTCAATATTCTCAATCATGTGAAGAATATGTGGGCTAACTGCTTGGCCCTTCTGGAGTTTCGCCTCAAAGAAGCGACAGGTATGCTCATAAGAAACGATCCTCGGAGCTTTTGAGAATTCGTTAGTGAGCGTGGTGAAAATCTTGTTTGCACCATGGGCTATGAAGCGTCTTTGCAAATTGGATTCCATTGCATAGATGAGTACGTTCTTTATCGCACCCGCTTCCATGACGAAGTTGCTATGAGCGCGAACTTCGTTAGCTCTAGCTCCAGTTCCTGGGTGTGCCAGAATGGGCTCAGTTAAGTATTTAAGCTTTCCGTCAGCAATGGCAGCATTCCGTAGTGCTGCCTCCCAGTCAGAGAAGTTTGACCCATCATTCCTCAGTCTAGTAGACTGATTCATGGAGTCCATGAAGGCTTTTAGCCAGGATTCACGTGCTAGCTTGGCACTTGGCATTGGGTCTTCACCAGCCATTAGATATACAGCAGTTTAAATGAACGTGTTCTACACTGAAAAGAAGATAAAGCAAAACCATATAAGCAACTCATTGTTGTGATTTAAGTCTATATTAAAGTGTATTTAAACTCGTAGACTCATGCATTTATATAATTGATCTCCCTCAAGAATTATATAAACGATCCCAAGACTCAATTTCCGTATATTGATAAGCCCACCGCTTGGCTAATTCCACCGTTGGAACTCTTGGTCGATAGATTTCCGTAAATCCTATCTATTAGTCCATCTCAGTCGCTAGATAGTATTGAGTGACCATGATGTTGAGATAAAATAAATCATCTGTTCCCACTTACCCGACGTAGAAGGGGTCATATTATGCCTACCGACGAAGAAGAGATTCATGGGAGTCTGATTTATAAAGACTAGTCTCAATTTTTGGTTATACGAGGAAGACCCCATCAACTTATATTTATCCATTTTAAGTGAACTAATATCTAGCATATGCGTGAATGAATGAAATAAAGTGATGGCTTTGCAATTGACATGTGACATCTATATTGTCACAGAAAACTAACGCGTAACCTCTACATGAGTCAGTTTTCAGGCATGTTATAGGTGGTTTGTTTTTAGGCGGAATATGATGCAAGCTATTATCGATGAAAGCATAAAATAAATGCGATAAACGTAAATAAAAGTCCTAGTGTGGCCTATCCTGCCAAAATAAACATAAAACAACTTGGAATCCACTGTTGGACCCTAGAAGCTTGTCTTGATGTTCCATCTTGGTCTTTGCAGCGGGAGTGAGCATCCGGTCTCCGTCTTTGGTCTTCACAAAATTACTAATTTAAATTACAAATATAACCCTATTTACATTCTAATTTAAATACAAAAGTAATTACATGGCAAAAACCCAAAACGGAGATTCAAGATCTCAAAATTACAAGCAAGACTGTGTCCCATCATTACGGTAACACAATCTTCTAAGGCCACACTAAGTTACAACCGTTTGCAAAAATAAATACGTTATTGAAAGCATTCACAAGGCATTCAACAAGACGATAAATAAAATGCATCAACTAAAATTAAAATTTATACATGACATAATACTGTTATTATGATTAACAAATTTTACCAAACCACCTTACGGGATTAAAATTATGTGATTATACCGTTTTAATCACCCAATTTTAATAAATTTATAATCCATTATCTTAAACCGTTTTAAAATAATATGTATCAAACGAGGGTGAACCGTTTCACAAAATTAATAATATACTATTTCCGTATATAGTATATTACTAAAGGCCATAGGAAAATAAAACAGGTTATTTTCGAAAGATAAAATAAAACGAGTCTGTTACAGGGGGCGAGGTCGACCGACCTCAACACGGGGTTGACCGACCTCCAGACGAGAAACACACTACTACAAAATGGCTCTATTGCAACATTTCGCGTGTAACACATAATTTTTTTGTTGCAATTTATAGTAAAGATATTAACTAAGCAACACTTCGAAAAAAAATGTTGCATTTTACTTTAATTTGCAACACTTGTATATAATTGTTGCATTTTATCACTAGATATAGCAACATTATTCTTTAAGTGTTGCATTTAATGGACGTATTAGCAACACTTTTTAATATATGTTGCGTTGGTTATGTTGGTGATCTGATTTAAGTATAATTACTGGTCATTTGGTCTAACTAAAATTGTTTCTAGATGAATAATTTCTAAATAATATAAAACAAGTACGGGAAGTACGGAATGTACACTTGTTTAATTATTTGCATTAATGGTATAGTTTTTGGACGAATAACTTTGACGGGGGTCTCGCTGACCGGTCAGCGAGTCTGGGTCCAGGGGTGAAGCGCCCTGGTTTAGGGGTTCGGGGACGCAACGTGGTCCCCGATAGGGGTTCGGGGGCAACGCCCCCGAAACTATTGCGTAAATTATAACGGAAATATCAGGCGCATTCTACAATATTTGGTTTATTTAAAATATTTAGAAACAAAATTTTAGGAGGGTTAGTGAAAAATTAAAAACCAAAAGTTTAGAAACCAAATGTTTAAGCGAAAATATCAGGCGCATAATTTGAGAATTAGAGAAAAAGGAAAAAAAAAATATGTGTATTAGCAATTCAAAACCTACTGATGCCTCCGTTTACCAAAATTTTAGAAACCCTCGACAAAACCTTGCTCTATCTCAAAACCTACTGCCTCCATTAATCATCTTCATCTTCAACAATTCTCTCTGCCATATTAATTCTTATTGCTTTGGATTCTCGCTCTGAAGTGACGTCCGTCTGATTGTGCTTCTCTGTTCGATTTCGTAAAGTTCCTAATTGTCTCAGGTATGATAATTTGATTCCGATCAATTCGTTTTTTTTTTCGTCGAATTGTTCTTGTTATTTCCCAATTCAATTGTCTGTTAAATTCAATTGTTTGTCTCTATTAATTATTATTCCCAATTCAATTGTTTGTTGTTATTAATTATTAATCCCAATTCGTTTTTTTCGTCGAATTATTTTTAAGGCTATAGCTATTACATGTAATGTTGTTGTCTAAGCCAATCTAATTCATGCTGCAAATAGCTTGCCATCAATGATTTGCCATTGATTTTTTGCCAAGATAGTTAGGGTTTGGATAGGCTTTGAGATTGATTGAACCACGACTTGTCTAAATTTGCCCATGATTAGTTATTTAGGTGATTCACTACCGATATCTTGTTGCGCCGGTCTAGCTTAAATTCATTATTGTGAGGTTTAGAGTATGTTGTGGAGTTAATCTTCATCTTCAGCAATAAGCATTGATGATGCTGGTGTGAACGGATGACAGTACAGGTACTTGACTCGTTTGTCGTCTGATGTTGAGATCTTAAAGCGTATTTTTACACTACAGTAGTTATTAGTTAGCAAACACGCATAAATTAGCAGTACATTCGATACTAAATTTCAGAGGTACGTGAGGATTTTATCATTTATAGTTCACAATATTCGTATAGTTCTTGTGATTTAGTGTTCAGATATGATAATGTTGGATACAATATTATACGAACTATATGTTTAACTGATTCTCTGGGGTGAATAGTTGTCACTACTATGATGGGGGCCACATGAAGTTTAGAAATAAATTTGTCGTTTAGATTACTTCATTTCCCTCGTCATGCTGAAATTTTCTATAACTGATAGGTCATCAAGTACGGTGATTGGGGTTTAATAGCGTTGATCGAGTGTCACCTTTAAAACATGGTTACCGGCTGCATTCCATGTAGAGAATACAGAATGCAGATGAATGGCCTAACATCTAAATATATTTACTTGCTTCTAATTCATATGATACTCTTTAGTAGATAGATATTGATCGAGATTGTCCGACTTTACCCAAAGATATTCTTATTACTAGAAAGAATTATATTTGCATATGTTCATGCGCTAGACTCTTTCAGATTCATCTGCTTTATGCTTTGTTTTCAGTATATTACAGACCACATGGACCAAGAATAGTATATTCAATATTCTGTGTGCTATCTTGCTCCAGTTCATCTCTATTTTCTGAATCTAATTCATTTTTTATACGGAATTTCAATATTTCTTTTATAATGGAATTCTCGAATCCTATCATATTCTATTTTTTCTCTGAGTCAATGAGTTTGAGGAAGGAGATTTCATAGTGTCAGTGTTATTGGCGAACTGTAGGGAATGTATCGACTGCAAGTCTACGGAAAACAATCAATGTGAAACGTTGCCATTTAAGCTGTCACCATGGATGCAACAACAAAGGAAGGCTTGGGTTCATAATACTTAATCTTCTTTTGTGAAGTCCAATATGTTTCTATGTCTTCTTTATTTCAGGCATAGAGGGACATGCTTAATTTAGGTCTTTGATGAATATCACCTGATGAATCCAGCTGACTTGGTAGATAACTGATTGTTTCTACAGGCTGATGTTTCTCTAGTGCCTGACATATTTGTTGTTCAGTCTTTTCCCAATCTCAGATCAGCCAGGTGCTTTACCTTTAACTTAGAACTAATTCTGTAAATTACCTTCCATATGTCTTGGTCAAAATAGAGTCCAAGAGGGTCTAAATTTGACCTAACACTGCCTTTGAATATAGTTAGATCTTGAGGAATAATGCTGAGTTTTGTTCTCAAATCTTTCAGACCAATTGAGCAGATGTCAATTATTCCATCAATCAGAATTTTCCCGTTTTGGGGATCTACTAATCAAAATAAGGCGCTTTAAGTTTTCTGCAGTACTTATTCTTCTGTCCTGAATCAGTCTCTTTGTTATTCTAATTAACAAAATTTACGAGTTCACACATGAGTAAGTTATATGCTTACTGAACTTCAATTTAGCTTTCAAAACTTCATTTTTGCAGTCCAGATGAGTGTACAGATTGCTTACTAAACTTCAATATTGTAATCCAGTTCAGTGTACTTTAATTTTGCAGTCCAGTTCAGTGTATTTCAATTTTGCTTACTGAACTTCAATTTTGATAAGTTATATGCTTATTGAACTTCAGTTTTGATAAGTTATTATATACTTACTGAACTTGTTGATTACTGTGAAAGGGGTTAGGTATGATTCCTGCCTGTTTGTTTGTGAAATTGTTGATTACTAAGAGCATTACAAACAGTTTAAGTGTTTTACAGTCATTTCTTGCCCAATTCATTATTGTTGCATAGAAGGTGGGATAATACGAGGGTAGATAGATAAATTTGTTCTCTTCCTTAATTTGCCCAATTCATTGTTCTTGCATAAATCAACATTTTACATAGGCCTGAATTCACAAATAGGACTACATATTCAAGATCTAAAGTTGTTTATTGTGGTTGCTTGAATTCCAAATAGGCATGTATATGTAATGCCTGCATTTACGAGTCGATGCAGAATTTTTGCTATCTTCTTTACTTGTATTTTAATCCGTACATTTATGGGAAATGTGAGTTTTTTTTTCCTTATGTATGCTCTCTGTACCTGAAGCTTGAACTTCTTTCTGTCGTGGCCTCTTAGGTATTGCCTTCATTGAGGGAGAAGCATGATGAGTTTATGTTGAGGGAACTTGTGAACAGATCAACAGATGGTCAAATCATAAAGTGATGGTTAGTTGGTTGTCTCGCTCCTTTCATTATCTTGATCGCTATTTTATTGCTTAAAGATCGTTTCCTTCATTGAGTGAAGTTGGTTACACTTGCTTCCTTGAACTGGTATGTGGAAATATATTTCAAGTAATTTATTTGGATCTGGGCTTCACATGGCAACAAAGTCATAATCTTTGATTCATTGCTAAGAAATTGAACCTCTGATGCCATAGACAGTAGTTTATAAACTGTGTTCGTTCGCTCAGAATGCTATTACCCAACCAAAAACTCAGTCAAACCTATCTCTGCCAGTCACATTGCTCTCTTTTCTTCATTATTTGAATGCGTCCAACCAGATCTTTTGATCAACTAAGCATATTCAGATTCTATAAATCATATGAAACCAGATTGTGAAGTTGAATGCAACAAGAAACATGTTGTGTATCACATAAAGATGTTGTCCAACCCATTGTTCAGTCTTCCTGCGAGTAGTAGTGTTGTACTTACAGTAGGACACTAAATGTTGCTCTATATTCATATTCTATAAATCATATTAATGACTTCTATTGTTCAATGTAAGCCACCATGTCCGTATCAAAAATTTAAGTGTTTTTTCATTGTTTTAATGCTTATTTACTTCAAGTAAGAAATATTTTAGCGTGTATGATAATTGTCTTATTCAATGGGTGATTTATAGACGACATTGTTTCTTTTCTCACAGGCCTCGTTTTGGATTAACTATTAATGCAACGTATGCAATTTGGATGCAACGTCAGATGAAGTTGGGATTCGTTGGAGAATTAAGCTCGCACAATGTTTAGTTTTTTATATATGCCAATAATTCTTCAAATATTTTTTTAATTATGTTGGATATTGGGTATTTAGCTTGTTTTCTTTATGACGTTTTTTCATGATGTATTACGGAACATGGATTGATCTTTGATGTTGTAATGAACATATGGTTTTGGAGTATCAACTAATAATTTCTTGGTTTCAATAATGTATGTGTGGATAATATTTCTAGAGCTCAAAACGTGGTGCAAATATAATTGTAATTTCATTTTGAAATAAAAAGTTACATTAAGTCTAGAATAGTGTTACCTTTGATACAATCAAAAGTGTTGCATTACAACCAAAATAACGTTGCTCTCATATGTCATTTGAAAAAAAAAGTGTTGCTACGGAAAGAATAAGTGTTGCGAAATTTTGGAGGGAATAAGAAAAGTGTTGCTTTTATAAATTTAAAGTGTTACCATAGCTTCTCAAAATAAGTGTTGCATAAAGAAAATTAGTGCAACATTTTTAAAAAATGTTGCATTTGAGTAGAAAATGTTGCAAAAAATGTTGCAATGAGCTATTGCAACGAGACTTTAAGCAGCACAGTTAAAACTGTTGCTTAAACCATATAGCAACATTTTAGAAGTCTTATGCAACATTTTAGACGTGTTGCAATAGAGCTGTTTTGTAGTAGTGACAGTAAATTACTGCAACAGCAATATTGGTCGAGCGACCCATAAACCAGGTCCACCGACCGCAAACAGTAAAAACGAGTTTCTAAAAAACGCAAAACGCTGCACTTTTAAAAACAAAACAAGTTTTTACCTTTTTATCTTTGATTAAAACGAGTAAAACAAAGAAAATATCAACAAGGGTTCACATATTGTCAAGAATATCGATTAATTAACAATATGTAAACAGGAATCGAAAACAAGATCGATTGCACAAAAGAGAAACTGCCGGAAAAACAAAAACTTTATACGGGGGCGGTCGACCGACCGACACAGCGACAGAAACGATATTTTTCAAAATTTTTAAATAAAACCTATGAAAAACACAAAAGTAAAATTTTCATGGCCTTTGCTCTGATACCACTTGTGGGGAATAAAGCATGTATTCGCCCTAAACTGGCAGGATTATAATGAAAATTACAGTTGTGATTATTGTCATAAGATAAATAAAAACATGAAAAAGAATACAACCTTGGGTCCTTGCTTGAATAGGCCTAAGAACAGGAATTAAAGTAAATTCCCTCCTATAACTTGCACCCAAGACTTGATTGAGATGATGCCGCGTGTGCTAGAAAATACTCTCCAATTGCTTTGCAATATGGGGAGAGCTATTGAGGTTTTAGATGTGAGATCTGAGTTTTTGGGAGAAGAATGCTCTCAAAAACCCTAATTGTGAGAATTATGATTCCACAGTTAAAACCCAGAGTCCCTGACATAAGGAGAAAGACTTTCCTTATGTAGCCCTGGTCGGCCGAATTTGATATTGGGTAAGAGTGGGCTTTCCACTCTTGCCTTATTCCAATGCGTGATTCGACCCAATTGCTAAAATATTATTTGCGGGATTTTAATTATAAATCGCATACATGTTATCAGATATTAATGCAGTCGATGTATTAATAATGGTCTGATCAAATTACGATATTGTATAATTACCCAAATTAATATAACTGTTTATATTAATACGCGAATACAATATTTAATTAAATATAACCGTTTATATTTAATATACGAATTAATCATGTAATCCGTATTAGCAAAATTATTTAATCCGTATTAAATAATAATCTCAACATCTCATTGACTAATTTTAATAGTCAATACCTCTGACTAACTGTTTAGTCGTATTCGGCATAAATGTGACTGTATTTTCATACCTTCACATCTCTCAAACGTGTCCTATATGTGTGACGTATAGGGACCAGTTGATCACCGCCATCCGTATGACAATAACGTCAAACTTATCTAGCAAGCCAACCGTTATTGATAAACGTGGATCATTTGGTAATAATACTGAAGTATGCCCTTGTGATCCTTAAGGAGATTTAATAAGTCATTGTACTTAATTGTCAAGGACACCAGCCCCAACAGGAACATCCCTACAGGCACCAACAAAAACTGTATCAAAACTAAGAATCTAGCTACTCGATAAATGTGTAAGTCATATGATGACAACATGATCATCACTCGCTAGCTCTCTCGTGAACCCTGCCAACCTGCATGTACCTACATACATGAAAACATATACGCCATAATCAGTGGGGAGTGACTAGAGTTCTCTTAGCCACCTTTTGTAACGACACATAACACAGAAAGCAATACAGAATACTCCAACATATATCAACATGTGAAGCATAAACATCTCATTAACTGTTCTCATACTATCATGCAAACTCTAATGCATGGCTCTCAACCAACTTCATAATCCGTTAGGAAGGAGAGCCGGTTTCCCTACTGGTTACCCAGTCGGGGGGTCTTTCAATCCAACTATTTATGAAACCGATAAAAGAGTCATCCAATGCCTTGGATGAACAGATTAAAACTCAAGCAAAATATATTCATTAACTTCATCATGAATATCTGACACTGTACCAAACTCTAGGCAAGCAAATATAACATCAAGTAAAGAGGTTCAGCGGTCGACTTAAGACATAACCTAATTACCAAACATTCAGCAAGTATAAAGGTTCAGAGGCGACATCTTAACGCATAACCTAGATACCAAGTTCACAATATCAAGCAAGGACTCAGAGGCGAAAACTCAACGCATGGACCGGCTATCACAGAACACTAGACTCAGAGGCGAAAACTCAACGCATGGACTAGCATTCAATTCACAATCACAAGTAAGGAACTCAGAGGCGAAAACTCAACGCATGTTCCCCTACTACATCACAAGGTACTAAACTCAGAGGCGAAAACTCAACGCATGTTCTAGCACCAAACACCTGCACTCCGGGTAAGGTATGACAACCTGACTGCCCCGTCGTGCAGTTGCTCTACTCGTCAGACTCAAAGGCCAGCTTAAGGCATGTCCTGACGCGATCACTCAAACATGTCTGGACTCAGAGGCGAAAACTCAACACATGTCCCAGACACGACAAACAAACACATATAGGGCTCAGAGTGCAGCTTAAGGCATATCCCCATATATGACATACAACTCACGTATTAAGTTCAGAGGCGACATCTTAACGCATAACTTAACACGCATTAGAACAACATCATCAAGTCTATAAACTAAACTCTAGTTCTACTTTCTTAACTTCTAGTCAACACTTAATTGACCCCAGGAGCTAAGTTGAGGGAGAGCCGGTTTCCCTTTCGGTTACCCGACCGGGGGGTCTCTATCCTCTCTCCATTCCCGAACCCAATATAGTGTTGCCCATCCTCCGGGGACCTCAATTACATGCCAAAGATACAAGGAACGAGTTTCAATCAAAACCGATTAACCGTTTAAAAGTTATGAACGATTTACAAATTAAAAATACGCTACAGGGGTTCCCAGCCGGTCGGCCGGCAGCCGGCAGCCGGTCCACCGGCTGGTAACCCAACCCAGCTTTCTTTTCTTTAAAACTGAAACAGCCCAAAAAGGACTCCCAGCCGGTCGGCAGGCAGCCGGTCGGCCGGCTGGGAACCCAAATCCTAGGTTCTCGAAATTCGCAACCCACACCCCAAATGCACTCCCAGCCGGCTGGCAGGCGGCCAGTCTGCCGGCTGGGCTCCCTATTCTTATGTTCTCGAAAATACACAAGACAACACAAAGAGACCACCAGTCGGTCGGCAGGCAGCCGGTCGGCCGGCTGGCAGTCCAAAACCAAGTTTCTTCAAAAATCGCAAAACACACTAAAGACGCTCCCAGCCGGTCGACCGGCTCAGAGAGCCTGCACGCGAAAATAGCACTTTCCAGCCTATACAAAATTCGAATATTCGATACACAAACCTTAATAATTGCTACATGTAAGATTTACCCAACATCACAAATCACTCAATATCACTAATTAACAGCAAACAAACCCATAACAATCCTCAACACGATTATATGAAGTATTCGTCGCAAAACATGAAATTTCAGAAAATGGTTTATGAACATATGAACATCAACAAGGCATGAATTCTTCACATAAGAACAATCCTAAATATGTTACTAAGTCCATTAATCATCAAACATTAACAAAATCAGAAACAATAAGAAGAACACACATCAAACTTGCTATTTTAACAAAAAGGCCGAGTTTCTCATTATCGTCACCTCAAAAGCAATCCGGCTCAAAGATCTTCCTCAAGGATGAAGCTATCCACTTCCGGGTCGTCCAAGCCCACACCTACAAGCACGAAAACCGAGATTATGGACCGAAAATCGAATTCTAAGAAACGGTCAGATTTTTCGAAGTAAAGGGATTGAAAAACGAAAGTGATAGATGGCTTGCAAATTTGATGAGGATTCCGAAAATGTTATTATTACCTTAATTCGGTAGACGGATGATGAAGAAATGAGAAAAAGAAGGTGATATTAATGGAGGTTTTTGAGAGAAATGGTTTTACAGTGAAATGTGTTTTGAAGGGATGAATATGTCGACATATGAGTTTTTAAGGGTTTAAGGAATTGTCCTTTCTGTTTAAAATGAAACGGGTTAGGATACTTGAACGGGTTTTTAAGTTGTGAACTTAACTTTACCAAGTTTGTATTCGTCTGAAGGACTTAAGGTTCTTAAGACGGATCTTATTTTTTTTTTATTTAAAATCTTTCACGATAAATTATAAAAATATTATTTTATTACTTAAAATAATTTAAAACGCTTAAAATATATTTTACGAAAATCTTGAAGCGGATATGACAATTAAAGCTCGGACTGTAACATCTTGAAGATTTTAAATCTCAATCTCAATCTCATTACGAAAATACGGGATGAGTTTGAGAATGATATGCAAATTATGGCATTTGCATATCATTACGAAAATACGGGATGTTACAGTTCGAGCAAATATATTTTACGAAAATCTTGAAGCGGATATGACAATTAAATGATATGCAAATGCCATGATATGCTCGAGCTCAATCTCAATCTCATTCTCAAACTCATACCCTTGCACCAAGCCATACCGAACCTCCCGGCAGACTATAATCGGTCGTCACCGAACACCAGCTCAATAGCTGATAAGACACCAGGCCTGGTCTGCAGAACCACCCTGGGCTTTATATCAGAACAATATCTGACCATAATTTTCTCAGTAACCAATGCATATGCTGTGCTCATGAATACAACGATATAATATTCAATCATGTTATGAAAACTGAAATGCTCATGCCATTGCCAATAATCCACAATCAATCCAACCAATATCATTCTTATATAATTCATGCTTGCATCCATAACATACAAGGCAACATCCTTTCATAACACATCACAGAGTAAACATCCATTCATAACACTTCACAAAGTATAGTGTCAGTGTATTCTACCTGGATAGAAAAATCATCCAATAGCAAGCCAACAGGTAAACAGAACTATGCCACCTCAAAATCGTCACCTAACAAATATAATATTTGTAATCACTAACTAATACAATTCCGCAAATTAATATAATATATCAATTATTCAAATTAATTATCTAAATAATATATTACGCATAACGAAACCGTATTGAACATTACTACTTCAATTAACTTAAACAACTCGTTCTTATTACTTCATAGCCAATTCCATTTGAATAACGAATATAGAAAATATACCCGAACAATTGATAGCCGTCACATTCTTGCATAATAAAATTACTTACCAACTTAATAATGATAAACATACCAACAATAATATTATTATCAACAATATCAATAATAACTTATAAACATAATGTCATACTAATAATAATAACATAATAATAATAATATGATGTTGACAAACATCAACAATAACACCAATAATAATAATAACAATAATAATAATAATAATAACATATAATAATAATAACATATAATAATAATAATAATAATAATAATAATAATAATAATAATAATAATAATAATAATAATAATAATAATAATAATAATAATAATAATAATAATAATAATAATAGTAACAACAACACGTTCAACACTACTAATATAATATTAATAATAATGTTAACAACACAAACACAACCCACGAACAGACACGTACAACCGACCAACAACCCTTCCTTCACTTGCGCACCCGACTTTAAGGCACCACCGCGACCAGCCTGTTCACCCACGGCCACCATCACCGGTCTCAAACCCTCGACTGTACCACCACCCACGACATCCACTACTTGGCCACCACCCACGACTACCGTAACAACCACCAGCCGTACACAAACCAGACCACACACGACCCAAAATTCAGCTTGTTTCCAACAGCCCTTCAACTCCCTCTCTTCTTACGCCTTTATCTTTCTCTCCACCAGGCCCACCACCACCTCTGGCCACCACCGTTGTCACCGCTGACCCACGGTGGTTCCAGGGGTGGTTATCAATCTACCTCGTTCCTCTTTTAATTGTTACACGACCCCACGAAAGATGCTTCCTCACACGCACCATTCATGTCCTGTTTTGCTACCCGCCTTTGTCTCAGTCCTAAAGTCAGCCTCACCACAACCACCACCATGGTCCATACCACATACGAACACCACCGTTGTCACCCCTGACCTACGGTTGTTACAGGGTTGGTCACTTCTCGCTCTCGACTCCCTCTTACTGCTACAGAAAACACCAGCAAAACCCGTTCTCACCCCGCAATCATACTCTGTTTTGACGCCTCTAAAAGTCTACCCTATGGTGGTGCTCCGGTCCACCACGCACCACCCCAAAACAACCTATACATCCTATAAAAACCTTACTTCCACTACCCTACACCTTGTAGCAAAACGACAACAATACAACAGTTCGAAAAAAAAAACTATTAAACAAACGAAATAAATTAGTTATTGTCGACATAAAATGAATCTTACTGGTGTTGGTCACGGTGGGCGATGATTATGGTGCTGATGCAGTCCTCTTGTTCTTCCTAAATCTCACGGTGGCTGCCAGATGATTCGGGTTTTTGGTATGTCGAAGTTGGGTCTTTGGTTTGTCGATGAAGGGAGTTAGGGTTTTGGTAGATGTCATGGTATGTCTACAACGTTAGAAGGACTTTTGAGTTAGGGTAAAACAAAATGGACGAGCCCATCTATCTCATTGCTCGGTCCATCATGCATCTCGACGCTATATCTCGCTCTCAACCCGTAACTTAAAATAAACGAGTACGTAAAAATTATTTATACTAATTAAATTATGTAAATTAGTATTAGCGAATACTAATTAAATTAATTACAAGAATATGAAATCATTAGCACTTACATAAGAATATATAAAAAATTGAGGATTTAAATATAAATACAACTTAAATAATAATAAAAATAGAAAAATTAAGTAAAAACGAGAAATAAATATAAAATAGAAAAAATATATATAATTAAATTATAAATATATTATTAAAATTAAGAAATACAAATGAAATGCCATTTTATGAAGTAATCCTCCGTAATAAAATGATTATGAAATACGAAATAATCGTAGAAATACGATTTATAAAACAATAACAGTTTACGTAAAATACTTTATAAAACAGTCCTTTTGAAATACGTTTATAAAACATTATTTGACTGTCGTTGACCAAGGCTAACATACGGGGTATTACAGATACCTAAACCTCTTTTTCTGTGCATCATCTTTTTTATTTCAATACTTTACAACAAAACAGAAGAAGTCTAATATAACAAAAAAAATGTATCATAAGTTCATATCTTTATTATCCTTCTCAAAATGCTGGAACAATCGATAACCGAACACAAAAAAAGTTAAAGAAAAAGGTTTCATTAACAATGAAAATTCAGGTGAGATTTAAGAGCATTTAACTTAATTTAAAGGCCGACTCCACTCTAGGAGAACTTATGAAAGAGCTCATTAAGAAGGTCGACTTCACTTTATCGTGTAAACTTAATTTGAAGTACATATTTAATAAATCCAAAAAATTGAGATAAGAGGGTGCAGACCACTATTAATGATCTCTTTCATAAGTGCTTCTGCAAGCTTGCTCCACCTCTTGAGCACTGCATATAATCTCAATGATCGTATGGTACGGCACGCCATTGACCTGTTCCAATTTCTCCTGCATTTCCCAAGGTATCACGTCATATCAGTAAACTTTTCAGGATGCGGACATTATGTACTGAATTTTGCGCATTGTATTAATTTGAACCGTTTAGACATCTTATCTGTTGTGGAATGAATTTGTACTAAATTTCATTATTATTAGTGATGTCATAAAGGATTAGCGTGGCCATACATATATATATATATAGCAGTCGTGAATCTGATGAGACTTACTGCATAGTTACACTCTTATTAACATTTTCCTACTAAGAAAATACACGGGACAAATGTTGGAAGTTAATTTTGAAGTGTTAATCACAAGTTAGAATTAGTTAAAGAGGTACTCCGTATGTAATACTTACAAGGTGAAATCTGGTCAAGTATCTCCAAAGTGACTCACTTCCTAGTTAAGCAAAGGTCAATTTCTGACATTGCAACTTGCAAGACACAGAAGTTCGTTAGGCTCAGAAATATACCCATGACTGATCTCACGAGTCACGTCATCATTTCAAACTATCTTAAGAACATTGGAGAATTATAAAAAGAAAAAAAATAGGAATGTATAAACCTTTAGCTACATAGATCATCATGAATACACAAGATGTAGGGTGAAGCACAAATAATGACCTGGTTAGTGGTTTCATCTGGGTCCCTTATCCAACCCAACTGTCTCCCTCACCCTGATTATTAACAAAATTCAAACTATGAGATATCTAAGGAGGCTAGCGAGCCATTCAGTTCACAACCTCAGCCACCAAAATCCAAATTAAAAGAGGCAAAAACTTGGGTAAGACCGACCTAAGTGAATCTCGATCCTCACCATCTACTTCAGGGTTTAGTACCGCGAATATCAAAGCAAAGGTATCGAGTGGTTCAAATGTGACACTTGATCTCACACCAAAAGTATTAATTGGTAAAAATGAGATTAACCCAACTCGAAATAAGAATACTTTGCAGTTAAAGAATGATCACACGAATATTGTACACATGGAGCCTGTAAATAAAGCAATACAATGGCATCACAGATTCACAGAATGTATAAAAAAGGCGGTAAGTCACGTACAAAGCTCGGAGTAAAGCTGTTGAACCCTGTATGAGTTGTGGTCGATCACTGGGTACAACTCGCTTCTTCTATTGTTGATGCATGTTAAGTTTAACTTGGATAAGATCTTAGTTAACAACAATTGCAATGCACTCAATTTAGAAATTTATGTCACAACTCGATTAATGTTGTTATTTTAGATCTGTCATTGGCGCATGCACTCGTATCTAGCACTTGCAGTGGAGTAACACAGGTTATGAAATACATGTCGATATGCAAAGATGTTACCTCGTAGATAACTTATTTAGGCTTGCAGCTCCAAATAGAAGTAGGGAAACAGATCAAGTAATGGCAAGCTATAGTTTTCAAGATGCTGACATTATCTACTAAATTTTGCGTTTTATATTTATTTAACTGCTACAATAGAGCATTAATAGAGCACCTTACTCAACCCTTTATCCTAATGAACCTACGCCCTCCACATACTCCGCCACTCAATGGTGCTTTATCACTCTTTCTATTATTCCATCTTCACCCTCTCGTGCTCCATCTGATCCACTGTAACAACCCGACCCACCACTATCGTAACACAAATCCAATAAGATGGGTGTGCACTTTTGGGCCCATTATTTGTCCTCACTTAAGCCCAAAAGCACAAGGCCTTGTTACTAAGTGGTGGGTGGAAGTTATTATAAACATATCACAAGCCTCACATTCTACCGATGTGGGACAACTTTTCTCTCATACTCTTGGGGTGTTACAAACTCCCCCACTTAAAGAACACAACGTCCTCGTTGTGCTTCAAACTTGACCATAACCAGGGTCAGAATCCTCCCCCGCTAGGTGTGTGACCCGGGTACTCCCGACCACAGGCTCACCACACGGTCGCAGGGTCGCTCTGATACCATTTGTAACAACCCGACCCACCACTATCGTAACACAAATCCAATAAGATGGGTGTGCACTTTTGGGCCCATTATTTTTCCTCACTTAAGCCCAAAAGCACAAGGCCTTGTTACTAAGTGGTGGGTGGAAGTTATTATAAACATATCACAAGCCTCACATTCTACCGATGCGGGACAACTTTTCTCTCATACTCTTGGGGTGTTACATCCACCCTCTTCAAATAGCTCCCGACACCTCTGCAAATACTTCTGCTACCTCCATGCTATACCTGCTACCACACATGTTTCTACCTCCCCCTCTTGTCCTCCATGTACCACCTCACCTTCTAACTTCTCTACTCCCTCCTAATCCGCCTTTGTCCAGCTTGTACAACCCGATCTATTCATCCCATTTACCCCACTTCTAAATCCTAGATCCGCCCCTGGTTGTTAACTATGTCGTTAAGAATGCTCTAAAGCCGAGGAAACATGTTTTCGACATGGTGATGGATAGAAACATTGTTGCGGCAATGAAGGTGTAGTTCATAATAAGGCATGTTAAAGGAGGAGCCTATATTGAAGTTAAAGCCATAGAAAACTTCAGCTTTTTGAATCCATCATATGTGCCACTCCTCAGACAGCTTGAGTCGGCTAAGTCACAGACACTTGATGTTGAGAATTAGACTGATACTATAGTTAAAGATGTCGACCACCCACAATTCTTGTCCATGTTGAGTCATCTGAGGTTTTATTTTCCCGAGATGTATCCCAACTTGCACCGTATTGTACTTCAGGATGATGATGATGTTGTGCAGAAGGGCTTGACTGATTTGTGGAACATTGACTTAGAGGGAAAAATTGTCGGGGTTGTTGACACCTGGTTTTGGTCCTTCCACAGTTACTACCACTATGTAAACTTTTCTCATCCTCTCATCAGGGAGAACTTTAACCCGAAGGCCTACGCCTAGGTTTTTGGGATAAATATATTTGACGTGGATGCATGGAGGCGTGAAAAGTCCACCGAGCAGTACCACTATTGGCAGAATTTGGTGAGCTAATGCCTCTTTATTGATTTGTTTCTCGCCACCTCTTTTTCGTACATATAATAAGCCAATTCAATGTTTAATATTTTTTATAGTTTTAAAAACTTTCAATAAACCTTTCAGGATGCGGACATTATCTACTGAATTTTGCGCATTGTATTTATTTAAGCCGTTTAGACATCTTATCTATTGTGGAAATAATTTGTACTAACTTTCATTATGAATAGTGATGTCATGAAGGATTAGCGTGGCCATACATATATATAGCAGTCGTGAATCTGATCAGACTTGCTGCACAGTTACACTCCTACTAACATTTTCCTACTAAGAAAATACACGGGACAGATGCTGGAAGTTAATTTTTAAGTGTTAATCACAAGCAGAATTAGGTAAAGAGGGACTCCATATGTAATACTTACAAAATCTGGTCAAGTATCTTCAAAGCGACTCACTTCCTAGTTGAGAAAGGTCAATTTCTGACACTATAACTTGCAAGACACGAAAGTTCGTTAGGATCGAAATTACACCCATGACTGATCTCACGAGTCACATCATCATTTCAAACTATCTTAAGAACAATGGAGAATTGTAAAATGAAAAAATAGGAATGTGACTACATAAGGGTTAAAGGGGAAACAATCAAATTTGTGCCAAAGCATACAAATACATATAATCTACCTGGGAGACTGGTTGGATTATATAAAACGCTAAATCGTCCTCTAAATCAGTAGAGAAACAACCTTGCATTCACTCTTCCTCGCATCACCAGCAAATCCATTGTTCTGTTCAAATCTTTTCTCCTTGTTCGCGACAGGCTAAACAATGGAACACAAACATCCTTATGTCAGCATCACAAGATGTAACATTCACAAAAGTTCAAAGTAACATATCATATAAACACACGGAGTCAAGTCAATTCTAAACCAGAACACCTGATAAACCCTCAGCGATGGGTGATTGAACCTACAGTTTTGCCCAAATTTGCAAGTCCCGGTCTTCAAAATAATGGGAGCAATCGAGAGCATAAAGCCTCACAGGGTACAATTGGTTTTCCCCCTCTACGCCATCATCATATTCTCCTTGTTTTTCGTCTTTATTTCTTCGTCAATATTTGCACCATCATTCTCACTGTTCTGAAACTCTAGCAAATAAGAGTTTAGCTACCAGAATCAATGTAACCCCACCAAAAAATTAGATTTAGTAAGCAAACGTTTAATAAAATACATAAACCTCTTTTTGCAATTGTTGTATATATGATTGTAGAGACGGTGCAACAGTCAAAAATTGATGGAATTGTTAATGGATTCCGACGTCTGTTTCATCGTTTAATGATAGTTATGAACAATGATGTTATCTGGAAAATTGTACATCCAATTACCAAGCAGACCATAAATATTCCCGACTTATGTAAGCCATGTGTTAAGAATTTGTGTCTTGAATTTGTGTCGAAGATGAATGAAGTGAAGGCAAGAAGCAAAGAGAAGCATCGAAGGAATGGGCGAAGCCTACGTGGGGATGCAAAAGGATCTGTTGGCTATTTGTTGGTAACACATGTTACATGAATAGCCTTATCTTTTGTTTATTAGACTCATTGGCTTTCTAAGTTATAGAAAGTTAGTAGGACTTTTCCTTAGACGTATTTGTTAGTGTTTAGGAAATTATTAATTTCCTAATTTTGTATTTTCGTATATTTCTTTATTAGTCTAGATATCTTATCTTGGGTGGAATAACTATATAAAGACTCAAATTTTATTCTAGGTTAATTAAGAGAGAGATTTGAGAGCACAATAAAGAGGGTCAATTTGTGAGGTTCCTTCCGGAGAAGAAAACTCAGTTTGTCTCAGGTCCTATTATTGAGGTTCGTCTGTCTTTGAAGATTGGAGGAGTTTGTTTAGATCTTGGTTGGCCTCAAGATAATTTGTCCTTCGTCTTATTTGGGTAGTCTCTTTTGTTCCCTTTGACACTACCATATTTGTTGGTAGAATAGGGTATACTTTTTGCTCATATTGAGCGCGTGTGTACCGGTCTACTATTGTACTATTTTCTCCACTATAATGAAGTTTGATCTCCTTACAGGGTGGACGTAGCCAGTTATTTTACTGGTGAACCACGTAATTCTTTGTGTCAACTTTATTTCATTCGTTATTTATTATTTTTATTACCTTATCAATTAACTATTTGGGTAACGGGACGCCTCCGTTACAACACCATGTTCTATAGTCACTTTTACAAGATAGCTTTCATGTCTTAAAACAGACTTAGAGCACAAGGTGTTGACACGGTGACACACAACCACCAAATCCTGAATCATTCAACTCAGAATATCCGAAGTCACAAACGTGTTGTGTAAGCATTTCGCAACCACTGTAGTTCCTATTTCCTACCATACTAAATATAAACATTTAATAAATCATAACAAGCATTTCGCAACCACATTTACATAGTTCTTACACACAGAGATTGAATTCTTACTAATTTTATCTTCAGTGGCTCATAGGTACAATGGTGAACCTACCCCCACGAACTAATTTGTCATCCTACATTAACGGCAAAACACACTACTAACCCTGCTCAGAGGCCATTAACACGACATTCATGATTACTTTTTAAAGTTCTATTAAAACTAAGATATTCTACCCTTTTCGTTGTTTTCCCGATTCATATTGACGATCTCGTACGAGGATTCATGTTTAGTGACTCCAGATAACTTTAGACTAAAACTTGATTACTGGTAGCTATTAGCAAAGTACTATTGGTAGAGAATTATGATATTTTAAATCAATGAAGGGGAAAAAAGGCGAGGAGTCTTCAGCTGCGAACATTACGAAAAATTCCTTCATATAATGGTAATCGGGCACCATTAGA
The DNA here is from genome assembly GCA_029255685.2 of Silene conica. Classification (NCBI taxonomy): domain Eukaryota; kingdom Viridiplantae; phylum Streptophyta; class Magnoliopsida; order Caryophyllales; family Caryophyllaceae; genus Silene; species Silene conica. The sequence continues at coordinate 57,807,835 of CM055317.2, forward strand.
TAATATCTTTGCTATCCAATCACAAGCTCTTATTAACCATGAATGACACATGAAATATTTATGGTTTAAGACCATACCTTCTAAAGGTCAAGCTCAAGAAGCTAAATTTGTATACCTAGTGTATTAGGTGAGTTTAGTGACTACGTTCGCATCACCAAAAAGAAAAGTAGGAACTTTTTTTGGGTAAGTTTAAGCAATTTTAATACGTAATTGCTCATTCATGTACGAGTTTTACTCATTCATGTATTTTTTTCATTAAACTAAAAAACTCTCTCTATTTGTCTCCCTCACAAAATTAATCAAATCTATCAAATTCGTCAAAATTACACAATTATGGATGCTAATGCTCGTATCGATCAAGTAATAATTCTAATTTCTAACTTTATTAATTATTTTATATGAAATTGAAGAATTTTGTAGACTAATTAAATTAGGATTTGTTTAGACTAATTATATTAGGGTTTGTTAGACTAATTAAATTAGGGTTAGTTTTAGGAATCAATTTATTAAATTTCTGGTTCCCCTGACATAGCGGATCTCAGGGCTTTTATTTCCTATAGTGTCGTCTATTAGTGTGCTTGCTTACAATTGATCTTGCTGAACATTTTCATAAATTTTCATTAACATCTTCTTTACCTTATGCTTGGAGACAAAAATCCGTCGAACTAATATTTTGGCCCTGGCGAAATTCGTACTGCAAAACCGTCGAAAAAATTGGAAAAAACTGAAGGTAAATCGTAATATTATAGATGTAAATAAACAATTCGATTTGAAAGTTGGGAGAGATAAAACTCGAAACGGATTAATCGGTTGTTAAAAGGAGGTGGTGACAGGAGTGAGAGAGGCAATTGAATTTAGAGAGGGAAATGAAAATTGGGGATGTGAAATAACAGGGGTAAGATGGTTATTTCTATCCATGAAAGAGTAAAACTCGTCCATGAATGAGCACCACCTTTTTAATATGATCCGTCCTCAGTTTTCTGATTCTGAACATCTTCATGGAAAACAAAAGAGCAAATACGACTTGGGTAAACACCCGTTTTACATAAGACTTGCTCGACAAAACCTTAGACGGTTGTAAACTTGTATGCGAGCGGCGAATGTTTATCACGTTATATTTTTACCTTACTGGAAATACACATAAATTTAAAATCTACTCAGGCATAATGTAAGTCAAGCTTTTTCTTATGAGCACATTAACGAAAGATTAGTTTGCATTTTGCAGCATCCTTAATTAAGCTGAGTACAACCTTGGGTCCTTGCTTTTTCTTATGAGCACATTAACGAAAGATTAGTTTGCATTTTGCAGCATCCTTAGTTTGCATGTATTCGCCCTAAACATGAAGGATTATAACGAAACATACAGTTGTGATTATAGTCATAAGTTAAATAAAAACATGAAAAAGAATACAACCTTGGGTCCTTGCTTGAATAGGCCTAAGAACATGAATTAAAGTAAATTCCCTCCTATAACTTGAAGGAAAACCGGTAGTCATACTTGTTATCCTAAAAATGTAGTCTTACTAATTTTACTAATTAATCTCATATTAATTTAGTCGATCTTATGCATGCAAAACTAAATGCGGAACAACAACGGAAAGGGTCTTACAATCGGTCTGAATGAGTGCTTAGGACGATCCTCCACGGAGCAACCAAGATAGCTTGCCTCCTTTACGATGCACCCAAGACCTACCCTTAAACACCGAAGACCGAACCCGAGCTAGGAGACGGAATCGGTTTACTTAAAACCGAATACTAATACTATTATTAGTATAATAGAAAATATTATATGAATAATATTTATGAGGTTTTTCTTGAATATTCTTACACTAGAAAATGCATAAGTGTAGAATGAATAATGATGTGAACTACCTATATATATATATAGTGTGAGGTTGAGTAATGTTTGTGTCGGTCGTGTGATCCCTTGCTTGGCAAGGCTAAATGTGTTGATTTATCTAACACATACACTTAGGTATGCATACCTACTAATAGGTATGTAAGACTATCTTATAGTAATCATTATGAATGTAAGAATTAATATTACTACTAATATTAATCCATAACACAAGCATATAAACGACACATTATTTTGTAAAATAGACTTTATTTTACAAAATTGTAATTTGCACAATTATGTAATATGTGACATCCTATGTGACATAATTCAATTGTATTAATTTAAAATATATTTATCACATAAATAATATTTCTAAATTAATCAAAACAAATTATCTAGTAATTCATTATTACCGTCTCAAAATATGGTTATTATAATAATCGTCAATACGATATACAACATTTGTTATAACCACGAACCCATCTCATTCTAATTTCGATATTTCATAAATATCAATTAATATTTGACAATTGACACATTTCAATTTCAAATATAAATCTTACGTTAAGATTTAACCTCTGATTTCTTGATATACGGTTTTAAGAATATTGATCAATCCGTATCCTATACAATTAATCAATATATATATTTAAGGGGTCTGTCCTATAGGTGTGACCTAAAGGGATCAACTGACCACCACCGTCATACGACAGTAATGTCAAACTCTAGTCAGCCAATCATTACCGATTAATGTTGGTCAGTTGACTAAATCAATATCGGATCGTCCCTTGCATATTCTTTTCATAAGATTTATGACAATGATTTTTATCATTGTCGTGATCGCACTATTGTTGAGGACACATTTCCCAACAATCTCCCACTTGTCCTCGACAAGTGTGTTGGAGCTTGTGTCCTCCACATGTAGTGTGATAACGTCATTGCACATACCCTTGTACGGACAAGTGGGAGATTGTTGGGGCTGGTGTCCTTGACAATTAAGTACAATGACTTATTAAATCTCTTTAAGGATCACAAGGGCATACTTCAGTATTATTATCAGTTGATCCACGTTTATCAATAACGGTTGGCTTGCTAGATAAGTTTGACGTTATTGTCATACGGATGGCGGTGATCAACTGGTCCCTATACGTCACACCTATAGGACACGTTTGAGAGATGTGAAGGTATGAAAATACAGTCACATTTTGCTGGACATGACTAAACAGTTAGTCAGAGGTATTGACTAATAAACTAGTCAATAAGATGTTGAGATTATTATTTAATACGGATTAAATAATTTTAGCTAATACGGATTACATGATTAATTCGTAAATTAAATATAAACGGTTATATTTAATTAAATATTGTATTCGCGTATTAATATAAACAGTTATATTAATTTGGGTAATTATACAATATCGTATTTTATCAGACCGTTATTAATATATCGACTGTATTAATAACTGATAACATGTTACGATTTATAAATAAAACCCGCGGACAACTTAAAGCTAATTGGGTCGAATCACGCATTGGGATAGGGTAAGAGTGGAAATCCCACTCCTACCCAAACCCTATTTCGGCCGAAACCTAGAGGCTACATAAGGAGAGTCCTTCTCCTTATGTAGACGACTCTTGTTGCACTGTAAAATAATCTCAAGGGAAAATTAGGGTTTTGAGAGCATTCTTCTTCCATAATCCAGAACTCACATCTAAAACTCAAAAGGCTCTCCCAATATTGCAAGGCAGTTGGAGAGGATTTCTAGCACACGCGGCCACGTCTCATTCTAAGTCTTGGGTGCAAGTTATAGGAGGGAATTTGTGTTAATTCCTGTTCTTAGGCCTTTCGCGCAAGGACCAAAGGTTGTACTTCTTTTCTTATGCTTTTTAATCTTATGACGATATTCACGATTGTTATTTTCATTATAATCCTGCAATTAAAGGGCGAATACACGTTTTATTCCCCACAAGTGGTATCAGAGCCTTAGGCCATGAAATTTTACAATTGTGTCTTTCATAAGTTTTAAAAATTTTGAAAACCGTACATTCTGCGTAGGCACTCGATCGAGTCCCTGTTGCACTCGATCGAGTGCCCTCGTACCAGGCCCCGTGCGTGAGTTTTTTGTGAGAAATCGATCTTGTTTTCGATAATAATTTGCATATTGTTAATTAATAGATATTTTTAGCAATATGTGAATCTTTTGTTGCTGTTTATTTATGATTTACACGTTTTAAATCCAAGTTATAAACTCATTTTAATTTAAAAGTGCAGCGATTTGCAGTTTTTACGAGCCACTCGATCGAGCCCTGCTGCACTCGATCGAGTGACTCTGACACTCGATCGAGTGCCCCTGTTGCTCGATCGAGTGCTCTCGTTTCGGGCAGTTTGTTTTCGAAAATAACTTGTTTCTTATTTTCACATGGCTTAAAATAATATACTATATACGGAAATAGTATATTGTTTAGTGAAACGGTTCACCCTCGTTTGATACATATTGTTTTAAAACAGTTTAAAATAATGGATTATATGTTTGTTAAAATTGGTGATTAAAGCGGTATAGTCACTTAATTTTAATCCTAAAAGGTGGTTTGGTATAAATTTATTAATCATAATAACAGTATTATGTCATGTATAAATTTTATTTAGTTGATGCATTTTATTTATCGTCTTGTGAATGCCTTGAATGCTTTCAATAACGTATTTAATTTTGCAAACAGTTGTAACTTAGTGTGGCCTTAGAAGATTGTGTCACCGTAATGATGGGACACGATCTTGCTTGTAATTTTGAGATCTTGAATCTCCGTTTTGGGTTTTTGCCATGTAATTACTTTTGTATTTAAATTAGAATGTATCTAGGATTACTCTTGTAATTTAAATTAGTAATTTTGTGAAGACCAAAGACAAGACGGAGACCGGATGCTCACTCCCGCTGCAAGGACCAAGATGGAACATCAAGACAAGCTTCTAGGGTCCAACAGTGGATTCCAAGTTGTTTTATGTTTATTTTGGTAGGATAGGCCACACTAGGACTTTTATTTACGTTTATTGCATTTATCTTTATGCCTTCATCGATAATAGCTTGCATCATATTCCGCCTAAAAACCAAACCACCTATATCATGCCTGAAAACTGACTCATGTAGAGGTCACGCGTTAGTTTTCTGTGACAATACAGATGTCACATGTCAATTGCAAAGCCATCACTTTATTTAATTCATTCACGCAAATGCTAGTTTTTAGTTCACTTAAATATGGATAAATAAAAGTTGATGGGGTCTTCCTCGTATAACCAAAAATTGAGATTAGTCTTTATAAATCAGCCTCCCATGAATCCCTTCTTCGTCGGTAGGCATAATATGACCCCTTCTACGTCGGGTAAGTGGGAACAGATGATTTATTTTATCTCAACATCATGGTCACTCGATAATATCTAGTGACTGAGATGGACTAATAGATAGGATATACGGAAATCTATCGACCAAGAGTTCCAACGATTGGAATTAGCCAAACTGTGGGCTTATCAATATACGGAAATTGAGTCTTGGGATCATTTATATAATTCTTGAGGGAGATCAATTATATAAATGCATGAGTCTACGAGTTTAAATTCAATTTAATATAGACTTAAATCACAACAATAAGTTGCTTATATGGTTTTGTTTTATCTTCTTTTTCAGTGTAGAACACGTTCATTAAAACTGCTGTATAACTATAATGGCTGGTGAAGACCCAATGCCAAGTGCCAAGCTAGCACGTGAATCCTGGCTAAAGGCCTTCATGGACTCCATGAATCAGTCTACTAGACTGAGGAATGATGGGTCAAACTTCTCTGACTGGGAGGCAGCACTACGGAATGCTGCCATTGCTGACGGAAAGCTTAAGTTTTTAATTGAGCCAATTCCGGCACACCCAGGAACTGGAGCTAGAGCTAACGATGTTCGCGCTCATAGCGACTTCGTCATGGAAGCGGGTGCGATAAAGAACGTACTCATCTATGCAATGGAATCCAATTTGCAAAGACGCTTCATAACCCACGGTGCAAACAAGATTTTCACCACGCTCACTAACGAATTCTCAAAGGCTCCGAGAATCGTTTCTTATGAGCATACCCGTCGCTTCTTTGAGGCGAAACTCCAGAAGGGCCAAGCTGTTAGCCCACATATTCTTCACATGATTGAGAATATCGAGAAACTGGAGGCCCTAAACTGCAAGATTAGTGAGAACATAATCGTTGATCGAATGCTTCATTCACTTCATGATGGGTTCGCCCTCTTTAGGGCCAACTATTACATGAATGACATGAAGAAGACTCCTCATGAGCTCCACTCCCTTCTCGTACAGACTGAGAAGGATCTGAAATTAAGTGGGAGCGTGAAGCAAGATGTTCTCATGATCTCCAGTAAGGGTAAGGGTAAGGGTAAGGCTAAAGCTCAGGGCGACCTAGCAGTAGGTAAGCCCAGGTTCAAGAAACCAGGATTTGCTAAGAGTGGGCCAGGTGAGTCAAGCAACTCACAAGGCAAGATAAAGAGCAAGGATACAAGCATGGAATGTCACCATTGCCACAAGACTGGGCATTGGAGGCGCTCATGCCCCGTGTATCGCGAGGACATTAAGGCAGGCCGCGTTACTCCTGTTGGTATGTCTTCTACTTCTTTTATTCACATGATTGAGATTAACCATGCAAGTTGCGTAACTTGGGTACTTGATACTGGTTGTGGTTCTCATCTATGTAATCATGTGTAGGGCCTCCGAAACCAAGAACCCCTAACCAAGGGTGAGGTGGACCTGCGAGTCGGGAATGGAGCACGCGTTGCTGCAGTCTCGAAGGGAACATACGTGATCCAGCTTCCAAGTGGATTCGAGTTATTTTTATATAACTGTTATTATGTTCCTAGTTTATCCAAAAACATTATTTCAGTTTCTGCACTTGACAAACTCGGCTTTTCATTTGTAATAGAGAATAATAGCTGTATTTTCTCCTTACACAATATGATTTATGGCAAGGCAGTTTCCATGAATGGAATTTATGTTTTAGATCAAACTACCGAGATATTACATGTGAATAACAAGAGATTAAAGGTAGGTGACAAAGATCAAACTTACCTATGGCATTGTCGTATGGGACACATAAATGAGAAACGCGTAAAACAGCTAATACAGAATGGAGCTATATCGCCCTTTGATTTCGAATCATATGGCACGTGTGAATCATGTCTCATCGGCAAAATGACTCGTATTTCCTTCAAAGGTGTTGGAATGCGTGCTGCCGACCTATTAGGACTCATACATACGGACGTATGTGGCCCTATGTCGATCAACGCACGAGAAGGCTATAGGTATTTCATCACTTTCACGGATGATTTGAGTAGATATGGCTATGTCTACTTGATGAAACATAAAAGTGAATCCTTTGACAAGTTCAAAGAATACCAGAATCGGGTACAGAACCAGCTGGGTAGAAAGATTAAAGCACTACGTTCGGATCGTGGTGGTGAGTATCTTTCACACGAGTTTGATCAACACCTTAAAGACTGTGGGATCATGCTACAGTTGACTCCACCTGGAACACCACAATTAAATGGTGTGTCCGAACGGAGAAATCGAACTTTACTTGATATGGTTCGATCCATGATGAGTCACACCGTTGTGCCTGATTCATTATGGGGCTATGCTGTTTTGTCAGCCGCTCTAATACTTAACCGAAGTCCGTCTAAAGCTGTTGACAAGACTCCATACGAATTATGGAAGGGAACGGTCCCTAACTTGTCCTTTATTCGGGTTTGGGGCTGCGAGGCTTATGTCAAGTGGAGACACGAGGATAAGCTCGGCCCGCGATCGGTCAAGACATACTTTATAGGCTATCCAAAGGGAACGTTTGGTCATTACTTCTACTCGCCTACCGAACAACGTGTTTTTGTTGCGGCTAGTGCGACATTCTTAGAGAAAGAATTTCTCGAGAACAAGTCGAGTAATAGAACCTTCGAGTTATCGGAGGTTCAAGAACCAACTACCGAGCAACCATTGGAGGAAACAGTTCCTTCACCCGAGGCTGCGGTAGATATCCCTGAGGAACCTAGGAGGTCGGGAAGAGTCTCTATTCCACCGGACAGATACATTGGTATGGTCGAGGAACACGATACAGATGACGTCTTACTCCTAGAGGGTAATGAACCCACAACCTATAAAGGTGCCATGACCAGTTCTGACTCAAAGCTATGGCTAGAAGCCATGCAATCCGAGATGGACTCCATGTATGAGAACAACGTGTGGGATCTTGTGGACCTACCTGCAAAGGTACGTCCCCTTCAATGCAAATGGCTTTACAAGATAAAGCATGCCGTGGAAGGACAACAAGATATCCACAAGGCTAGACTAGTTGCTAAAGGTTTCACCCAAGTGCCAGGCTTGCACTACGATGAGATCTTTGCACCCGTAGTCATGCTACGTTCCATTCGGATTATCTTAGCGATCGCCGCATTTCATGATTATGAAATATGGCAAATGGACGTTAAAACCGCCTTCTTAAACGGTTATTTGGAGGAAGAGTTGTACATGGTACAACCCGAGGGTTTTATCGATTCAGCACATCCTAAGAAAGTTTGCAAGCTTAAGCGTTCCATCTATGGATTTAAGCAAGCATCGCGGAGTTGGAATCATCGCTTCGACCAAGTGATAAAAGAGAATGGGTTCATTCGATCAGTCGAGGAACCATGTCTCTATATCAAGTCGAGTGGGAGCAAGATTGTATTCCTAGTACTGTATGTCGACGACATACTCTTGATTGGGAATGACATACCTCTCTTATCTTCGGTTAAAGCATGGTTGAAAAACCATTTCCAGATGAAAGATCTGGGAGAGGCACAAAGAATTTTGGGCATCCGTATCTACAGGGATAGATCACGACGGATGTTGTCTCTCAGTCAGGAGTCTTATCTAGATAAGATTCTGGAGAGATTCAGTATGACGAACTCCAAGAAGGGGTTCCTTCCTATGACTCCTGGGCTTCACTTGAGCAAGACTCAAGAAGCTAAGTCATTGGAAGAGAAAGAGCGCATGAGTCGGATTCCTTATGCTTCGGCAATAGGATCGATCATGTATGCCATGATATGCACACGTCCAGACGTTGCATATGCATTGAGTATGACTAGTCGATTCCAAGCTCATCCAGGTGAACAACACTGGATGGCCGTGAAAAACATTCTTAAGTACCTACGGAGGACTAAAGATTGGGGATTGACTTTTGGAGGCGACTCAACGCTCTGCGCCACGGGTTACGCAGATGCTAGCTTCCAAACAGATCGAGATGACTCGAAATCTCAGTCTGGATTCGTTTTTACTCTTAATGGCGCTGCTGTCAGCTGGAAAAGTTCTAAACAGAGTGTTACAGCAGATTCTACGACTGAGTCCGAGTACTATGCCGCCTCGGAAGCAGCTAAGGAAGCAATATGGATGCGTCAATTCTTACAAGGACTCTCGGTAGTACCTAGTTCGAATGACCCAATCACCGTTTATTGTGACAATAGCGGTGCCATCTTCCAAGCTAAGGAGCATAAGTCTAGCGCAGCAAGGCTAGGCATGTACAACGGAAAGCTCATCTAATCAGAGATTACGTGGAGCAAAAGGAGATTTTCATTGATAAGATCGCTACGGATGACAACATAGCTGATCCTCTCACAAAAGCATTACCACGTGATAAGCATGAAGGGCACATTCATTCCATGGGAATTGGATGTGTTCCTAAGTTGTAGTACTCTTTTATGAATTCATGTACTAATTCATTTTCTCGTGTACTCTATTCAACCTTATTGTTATGATATATAATGTTTTGTTTCTCATGTGGAATTGTACGCCGATTTTGAACACCACAAAGTGAACTGATTAACATTACATCGTTTTGGTCCTTGATTACCCACTTGAGCTGATAACTCAGGTAATCATTTTGTGACGTTGGTTGATGGTGGGTTCAACGAGCCATAAGTCACGCGGCTGACTGACCAATCACAAAGGCAAGTTATACGGATATCTCGTAGGACACCCCGTGACAGCGTTATGGAGTCCTAAATGTTTTATAACATTGGGTGCCAGGTCGTGGATAGGACCTCCATAGTGTTCCTTAGAGTCGAGTCTTTTGACTTTCAACTGTTTCTTGAGATTAAGGCAGATTTTGGGTAACTTTGGTTTATTTCCCACGGTCACCGTAACAGGGGCCAAGAGGATTTTTTCTGGGTTATTTCATGCTGGGCGATATCGGCAGGATTCGAGTTGAGGGAAATATCCAAACCCTTATCAGGATTTTATCATTTCTCAGGGCCACTCGAGGAGTAGTAACTGAAATGCATGGCCATGCTCGAATACAGATTCGTTTTATCAGTTAAGTTACTCTCTAGTCGGGCAAACCACTCTTGATACAGATCGCTTGTGAGATACGACCTTTGCGAATACGGATTTGCAAATTGTCTTACATTGAGTGGGAGAAATTTTAAAAGGATATGAGAATCGGTTATCGCACCTACACTTGTACGGACAAGTGGGAGTTTGTTGGAGCTTGTGTCCTCCACATGTAGTGTGATAACGTCATTGCACATACCCTTGTACGGACAAGTGGGAGATTGTTGGGGCTGGTGTCCTTGACAATTAAGTACAGTGACTTATTAAATCTCTTTAAGGATCACAAGGGCATACTTCAGTATTATTATCAGTTGATCCACGTTTATCAATAACGGTTGGCTTGCTAGATAAGTTTGACGTTATTGTCATACGGATGGCGGTGATCAACTGGTCCCTATACGTCACACCTATAGGACACGTTTGAGAGATGTGAAGGTATGAAAATACAGTCACATTTTGCCGGACATGACTAAACAGTTAGTCAGAGGTATTGACTAATAAACTAGTCAATAAGATGTTGAGATTATTATTTAATACGGATTAAATAATTTTAGCTAATACGGATTACATGATTAATTCGTAAATTAAATATAAACGGTTATATTTAATTAAATATTGTATTCGCGTATTAATATAAACAGTTATATTAATTTGGGTAATTATACAATATCGTATTTTATCAGACCGTTATTAATATATCGACTGTATTAATAACTGATAACATGTTACGATTTATAAATAAAACCCGCGGACAACTTAAAGCTAATTGGGTCGAATCACGCATTGGGATAAGGTAAGAGTGGAAAGCCCACTCCTACCCAAACCCTATTTCGGCCGAAACCTAGAGGCTACATAAGGAGAGTTCTTCTCCTTATGTAGACGACTCTTGTTGCACTGTAAAATAATCTCAAGGGAAAATTAGGGTTTTGAGAGCATTCTTCTCCCATAACCCAGATCTCACATCTAAAACTCAAAAGGCTCTCCCAATATTGCAAGGCAGTTGGAGAGGATTTCTAGCACACGCGGCCACGTCTCATTCTAAGTCTTGGGTGCAAGTTATAGGAGGGAATTTGTGTTAATTCCTGTTCTTAGGCCTTTCGCGCAAGGACCAAAGGTTGTACTTCTTTTCTTATGCTTTTTAATCTTATGACGATATTCACGATTGTTATTTTCATTATAATCCTGCAATTAAAGGGCGAATACACGTTTTATTCCCCACAAAGTGTGCGTCACCAATTCTCTTGTCCTATTACGTCATATCCCACTCATGCAAGGTGTCTTCCAGGTCGTACTTGCATTTGATCATATCTTGAGCGGTTTTCTCGATCTGGAGATTTAACTGCTTTGACCGGAATTATCTACCATAGATACCTTCCGAGCGTGGCCACGCATTTTCAGTTAAACTTCTCCTCGAGTGGCCCTGAGATTTAAGACAACCCCGACGAGGGACTGGACAATTCCTATCCTACTGTTCCCTTCGACTAACACAGTCCATCATGACCCAAAAGAAGCCCATTTGACCCCCTTTAACGGTTCATCGTAGAGCTAAAATCAAAGTCAATCGGAACTGTGCCACCTTGGGGGAACAGTCTCAAGTCTAAGAATCGACTTATGTGAATAATATAGTAGCTCTCGCCACGACCAGGCTAATTATAAAATTTCCAGAACTCTATAAGCGGTCACTAAATGCCCGACAAAGTGCCTTTTGCAGTCTGCCTATGTGATCGACTAGTCATCCCATATGACTCTATGACATTTGAACTTGCCATCAATCGCCTCACATTCTAGTCGCTTCGAGACGTCATCTCATACAAGCGACTATGGGCTATACTAAGTTAATCCAGTTCACTTTACGGGGTTCAAATTGTCTCTTACAACCCATTTGGATTTCACAAAGTATAAATTGTGAGTTAATATTAATAACAATAATAACTCAAACGATAAGAGTGATTGTTATGTGCGAACAATCAATACGATATTGTTGCTCCACATAAACAATCTTTGATGATCATACATCAATCTGTATTAATGGTTTGTTATGTGAATATACCCTATCTTCACATCTTTTAAACCTACAAATTCCGGTTTCCTTATGACTCATATCATCTCGCATAATATGATCTTATTCAAGTACATTTCAAGTCTTTATACTCGACTCGAGTCTCCTTACTTTAAGGAAGCTCCCACTGTTTTCTTAAAACTCATGACATGTCATCCTTATGAACATAGTCATACTGTACTCGAATTTATATTGTAGTTTACCTAAATTCGATCTACTAGTTCTCCTCGAGAAACTTATATCGAAATAAGGTTTTGTTTCAACCTAAGGCATTTTAATCAAGGTTATATGAATTTAACATTTTCATATCTTGGATTCGAATCGAAACCTCGTTAACTGATCGGTGACGTTTCATTATCATATAATAAACTCACTTATGATTTATGTTCTTAACATACATTCATTTAGAATTGAAAACCTCATATTCTTTACTTTTTAAAGAATCACCATTCTCTCTAAATGGTAGGTTTCGTTTCCTTAATTTTTTCTCCCACTGAATTCTGTATTACTATCTTATAGTTTAATAACTCCCACTATCCTCATAGTGTTTAGGTAACATCTTCAAACATTTTCTCAACTCATAATGAACATTTGATTTTGATTTACTTCAAACATTTTCTCAACTCGCTATGAACATTTCATTTTTCATTTTCCTTCGTTCCCACTAGAACGGGAGATGATTTCTCCTCTATTATCTTTATAAAACAGAAACATTAACATCATGGAAACGATTTCCTTCCGTTAACACTCGCGGTTCCCTTTGTCCTCTCTGGGAACTAATGACAACATATGGAACATTTCCTTTTTGTGTCCTTGCGTAGTTTCTTCTGTGTCCTCTCGTAGTTTCTTCAATCCAATCTCTTAGAGTTCTTCTTAAGGACTCCTTATAGGACTCTTCTCTAAGATCCTATGTTTATATCATTGGTTTGCGGGCGTAGAATTTCTCCCACTCTATCCTTTAAAATAACCGTTATTTAAGAAGGATAGCATTTTCGCCCGTCAACAATGTACTGGATAAAGAATTATGTGAGTATTGAGATATTAACATATTCTTTCATTTAAGGTGAAAATCTTATAATGAACTAATGTTCTTATGTTTGAATTTGAAGTATTTCACGTGATTCAATTCTCGTTTTAAATAAGTCGAATTACTTTTAGAATGATCCTATCATATTACTCATGTTATATATCATAAGAGCATTTTAAAACAACCAAACATATTTGATTAAGAACAAAAGGATGACTTGGGTTGAAAACCAAGTCACCACTATTACAACCATTGTTTCAACAAGATTCTTGTCGTACAAGAAATATAAAGTTCTTAAATTAAAATGCAAAAAGAAAGAAGACATCAAATGAAAATTAGAGCCTTGCTCTTCATGTCTTCAATCTCGGATGCTACCTTAGCCATCCATGGAAGGAACTTCAAGTTTCCTTCTCCTTCTCCTTGCCTTTGTCTTTGGTAGGAGCCCCTTTAAAACAATTTATAAACGGGTGAGAATCAATAACTTGTATCAATATACAAAAATTGATTAAATAACATGAATTAGACGAGAATTTATACCTACTGCAAGAACCCTTCCGGCTTTGAGGTCATGGAGATACTTCGGGCAATTCCGCTTCCAATGCCCCATCTTAGTGCAATAGTGGCACTTGTCTTCAACCTTTGACGACGACGAAGAAGAAGCACCTTTCGTAAAAGTCTTCTCCTTAGGAGATGCGGGTTTGAAAGCTTTAACATTATTACCCTTGTTGGCCTTGCGCTTAAACTTCCTCTTGCTTTTTGTATCGATATTAAGTACATCCTTTGTGGAACTCTCATTAAGTTCCATATCCCTCTCTGCTTGGACCAACATCTTATGTAACTCGTCCAAGGAGGTTATTTGATTACGCATGTTATAGTTTACCCGAAACTGAACATACGATTTCATTTTGTTGAGGGAGTGAAGGATTTTCTCAATAATAAGCGAGTCGGGAACATTCACCCCTTGCAACTTCAAGGTTTCGGCAAGCTCAACCATTTTGAGCACATGAGGACTAACCCTTTGACCTTCCTTTAAGGTCAAATCAAAGAATGCGGAGGCCGCCTCATATTGGATTACCCTAGGAGCTTGCGAAATCATGGTCGCAATATTAGTGTAAATCTCATTAGCCGTGGCTAGCTTAATCATTCTTCTTTGGAGATCCGGCTCCATCGAAAATATAAGCACGTTCTTCAAAGCATGTGACTCTTTCATGTAGGCCTCATAGGCCTCACGAGTCGTTTCCGATGAACGAGCACCGGGAGTGGGAGGAGCGGCAATGGTAAGATAACGAGTCTTATCGTCGGCTTCCGCGGCCAACACCAATTGGGCGTCCCAATCTTTAAAATTGGCGCCCTGCTTCTCAAGCTTGCAACGATCCATAAAAGACCGAAGCCAAGAAACGTGATGTAGGAGTGGTGGAGCGAAATTTGCCATTGATGATTGAAAGTCGAAAAATGAACTACAAATGAAAATAAAGGAATTAAAACACAATTATCGTTTTAATAATTAAACTTGTAAATTTTAAACAAGTTAAGCATCTACTTAATGATCTCTTACCCAATTAAGTAAATGATCCCGAGACCCAAATACACACTAACTCGGGCACAGTTTAGCCGATACATCCCTCATTAATATGACTCGGTAGATTAACTCCTTAATCGATTATACTTTTAGAACTCTCGGTCGATAAAATTACACTAATTCTTATCTTAGCCCGAACTTATTACCACTACGGTGGCTCGAATACCTTCGTCGAGATCAACCAAATTTCGAGAATAAGTAATCATATTAACCCACTTCACCAACGTAATAAGGTTTGCACCCCGGTTTAGCCGAGCCTACTCCCTTATGAAGAAGATCCTTCGCGGGTTCTTTACTTTTTGCTAAGGCTATGTCTCGATTTTTAAATAACGTAAGAGATCTTGTCAATTTATTATCTATCTCCTTTAAGTGAACAAAGTCGGTGAATTATCGATAAATTGATTGACACGGTCGATAAGATCGATGAAATGCATGAGTTTGGATGACGATTTGGCTATGCATGCAAACATGATAAGCATAAATAAAAGCATAAAACTTAAAAGAGCATAAATAAAACCCTAGTATGGCCTTTCCTAAAATACAAAATAAAGTAAATTACAAATTCGGAAACCAACTCCTTTGGTCCCTTGAACTTCACACGCGGCATGCATCCCAAGGCAAATTCCGTCTTGGTCGGAACTCCTTTCCGAAATGGCACCGTCTTCAAGGATCTCCGGAATTATTAATAATTACAAATATTCTATCTATTTTATACATTATAAAATAAAATAAAACAATAAAATAAAGTGATACGAGATCACATTAAATTACAACCGAATCGATAAACCCTTACATTACGGGAAATATCGATTAAAATCTAAGGCCATACTAAGAAAATTACATAATTCCAAAATTACGTAATTAAAATATGACATTCATAAACAATAATTAAATATGCAATGCTTATGTAAAATGCAAAACCTAAGCCAAATCGTCCTATTTAAACACATTTTAAATATCGTTATTCGTAATAACACGGTTTTATGGAATAACGTGATTTAAACAATTTTAAAATCACTAATCACTCTATGAATCACTATTCATGATGTAGTTAAGTTTCCTAACACATTTTAGGATTCAAAATTTAGTCTTACTCAAATTTCGAAAATTAACTTAACTTTTATTTAATATTGTTCGGTTTTAATCGGTTTTACGGGAAATAGCATTAAAATAATCAAACGAGTCATAAAAATTTCGAAAATTCAAAATTCAAAATTTTGAACATACTGAAAATTTTCTAAAATTTCAGATCCTTAAAAATAAATATTTTCGAAATATGCCCTTTTATTTCGAAAAATAAGCCGTGTATATGCAAAAATCGAAAAATTCAAAACTATTTCAAAAATTATGAAATAAAATACCAATATAATTTTTACATCTTCCTAGACACTCAAAGTATCTGAAAATGCAAAGAAAAATCAGATGCACACTGTTTAAGATCTGAAAAATAATTATGACTCCTCCAACACTCAATCTCAACTTTAACCTTTTAAAAATTAAAAATTACAATTTCAGAAACTTTTGGCACTAAATAAAAATATGTTGATAATCATACATAATATGACTAATATAGGTGAATGTTTCGGACCATTTAAGTAACCTTTACTATTTTTAATAATTCGTGTCATATATTACGCGATTTTACCGATTAAAATCATTTCTCACGCAATATTCGAGATTAATAGCTCAAAATTCACATGCATGCTATAAATAATATATGTGACACTATATTAAAGTTTTATGTTCAAATTCGAACTTAAACTATTTAAGCTAAAACGTGTCACTAATATTACGATTTTTAAGATAAAAATCAATATTCATGCAATATTAAAGAAACATTTCTGGAAAATTCATCATATATTTTAAATATTTCATGTGACTTCTACAAAAAAATTTATAGTTAAATTCATAATATAACTATTTATCCCATATTTAACTCATTTTATGACTATTTAACCATTAAAAATCATAAACCATGCATAAAACCTTCAATAATTTCGAAAATTATATATTCATAATATGTTAAATGCATGTGAGAACATATTTAAAATTCAAGGCCAGAAACATTATATAGCTATTTTTCCCATATTAAAACGTTTTTAACCGATTTAGAGCATGAATCAAACAATTTAATTACAATATTGAACAATATTATTCCATAAATCATCAAAAAATGACTTAAAACTATTTT
The DNA here is from genome assembly GCA_029255685.2 of Silene conica. NCBI lineage: Eukaryota > Viridiplantae > Streptophyta > Magnoliopsida > Caryophyllales > Caryophyllaceae > Silene > Silene conica. The sequence continues at coordinate 57,824,919 of CM055317.2, forward strand.
AAGACCATACATATATACATGCAATATGATTTTCGTGCATATCCTATATGTACTACTCATTTTCGTTTTTAATTAAAATCGCATTTTCTCGCAAAAACGTAAAAATCGAGTTGCATGCAAGCAACCTAATGCTCTGATACCACTTGAAGGAAAACCGGTAGTCATACTTGTTATCCTAAAAATGTAGTCTTACTAATTTTACTAATTAATCTCATATTAATTTAGTCGATCTTATGCATGCAAAACTAAATGCGGAACAACAGCGGAAAGGGTCTTACAATCGGTCCGAATGAGTGCTTAGGACGATCCTCCACGGAGCAACCAAGATAGCTTGCCTCCTTTACGATGCACCCAAGACCTACCCTTAAACACCGAAGACCGAACCCGAGCTAGGAGACGGAATCGGTTTACTTAAAACCGAATACTAATACTATTATTAGTATAATAGAAAATATTATATGAATAATATTTATGAGGTTTTTCATGAATATTCTTACACTAGAAAATGCATAAGTGTAGAATGAATAATGATGTGAACTAACTATATATATATAGGGTGAGGTTGAGTAATGTTTGTGTATGTCGTGTGATCCCTTGCTTGGCAAGGCTAAATGTGTTGATTTATCTAACACATACACTTAGGTATGCATACCTACTAATAGGTATGTAAGACTATCTTATAGTAATCATTATGAGTGTAAGAATTAATATTACTACTAATATTAATCCATAACACAAGCATATACACGACACATTATTTTGTAAAATAGACTTTATTTTACAAAATTGTAATTTGCACAATTATGTAATATGTGACATCCTATGTGACATAATTCAATTGTATTAATTTAAAATATATTTATCACATAAATAATATTTCTAAATTAATCAAAACAAATTATCTAGTAATTCATAATTACCGTCTCAAAATATGGTTATTATAATAATCGTCAATACGATATACAACATTTGTTATAACCACGAACCCATCTTACATTAAGATTTAACCTCTGATTTCTTGATATACGGTTTTAAGAATATTGATCAATCCGTATCCTATACAATTAATAAATATATATATTTAAGGGGTCTGTCCTATAGGTGTGACCTAAAGGGATCAACTGACCACCACCGTCATACGACAGTAATGTCAAACTCTAGTCAGCCAATCATTACCGATTAGTGTTGGTCAGTTGACTAAATCAATATCGGATCGTCCCTTGCATATTCTTTTCATAAGATTTATGACAATGATTTTTATCATTGTCGTGATCGCACTATTGTTGAGGACACATTTCCCAACATAACTTGCACCCAAGACTTGAATGAGATGTTGCCGCGTCTCCTAGAAATACTCTCCAATTGCCTTGCAATATGGGGAGAGCTTTTTGTGAGGTTTTAGATGTGAGATCTGAGTTTTGGGAAAATAATGTTCTCAAAACCCTAATTCTTGAGATTATCAATTAACCAGTAACTGACAAAAGGAGAAGGACTCTCCTTAGGTAGTACTTGAGGGTCGGCCGAATTGGATGGGTGAGAGTGGGCTTTCTCCACTCTTACCTTATTCCTTTGCATGATTCGACCCGTTTTGCTAAATATTATTTGCGGGATTTTAATTATAAATCGCATACATGTTATCAGATATTAATGCAGTCGATGTATTAATAATGGTCTGATAAAATTACGATATTGTATAATTACCCAAATTAATATAACTGCTTATATTAATACACGAATACAATATTTAATTAAATCTAACCGTTTATATTTAATATACGAATTAGTCATGTAATCCGTATTAGCTAAAATTATTTAATCCGTATTAAATAATAATCTCAACATCTTATTGACTAATTTAATAGTCAATACCTCTGACTAACTGTTTAGTCGTATCCGGCATAAATGTGACTGTATTTTCATACCTTCACATCTCTCAAGCGTGTCCTATAGGTGTGATGTATAGGGACCAGTTGATCACCGCCATCCGTATGACAATAACGTCAAACTTATCTAGCAAGCCAACCGTTATTGATAAACGTGGATCAACTTATAATAATACTGAAGTATGCCCTTGTGATCCTTTAAGAGATTTAGTAAGTCATTGTACTAATTGTCAAGGACACCAGCCCCAACAATCTCCCACTTGTCCGTACAAGGGTATGTGCAATGACGTTATCACACTACATGTGGAGGACACAAGCTCCAACAAACTCCCACTTGTCCGTACAAGTGTAGGTGCGATAACCGATTCTCATATCCTTTTAAAATTTCTCCTACTCAATGTAAGACAATTTGCAAATCCGCATTCGCAAAGGTCGTATCTCACAAGCGATCTGTATCAAGAGTGGTTTACCCGACTAGAGAGTAACTTAACTGATAAAACGAATCTGTATTGGAGCATGGCCATACATTTCAGTTACTACTCCTCGAGTGGCTCTGATAAATGATAAAATCCTGATAAGGGTTTGGATATTTCCCTCATCTCGAATCCTGCCGATGTTCGCGCAGCATGAAATAACCCAGAAAAAAATCCTCTTGGCCCCTGTTACGATGACCATGAGAAAGAAACCAAAGTTACCCAAAATCTGCCTTAATCTCAAGAGACAGTTGAAAGTCAAAAGACTCGACTCTAAGGAACACTATGGAGGTCTTATCCACGACCTGGCACCCAATGTTATAAAGCATTTAGGACTCCATAATGTTGTCACGGGGTGTCCTACGAGATATCCGTAACTCGCCTTTGTGATTGGTCAGTCATCCGTTTGACTTATGGCTCGTTGAACCCACCATCTACCAACGTCACAAAATGATTACCTGAGTTATCAGCTCAAGTGGGTAATCAAGGACTAAAGTGATGTAATGTTATTCAGTTCACTTTGTGGTGTTCAAAATTGGCGTACAATTCCACATGAAAAACAAAACATTATATATCATAACAATGAGGTTGAATAGAGTACACGAGAAAATGAATTATTAGAAGAATTCATAAAAGAGTACTACAACTTAGGAACACATCTAATTCCCATGGAATGAATGTGCCCTTCATGCTTATCACGTGGTAATGCTTTAGTGAGAGGATCAGCTATGTTGTCATCCGTAGCGATCTTATCAATAAAAATCTCCTTTTGCTCCACGTAATCTCTGATTAGATGAGCTTTCCGTTGTACATGTCTAGCCTTGTTGCTAGACTTATGCTCCTTAGCTTGGAAGATGGCACCTTTATTGTCGCAATAAACGGTGATTGGATCATTCGAACTAGGCACTAATGAGAGTCCTTGTAAGAATTGACGCATCCATATTGCTTCCTTAGCTGCTTCGGAGGCGGTATAGTACTCGGACTCAGTTGTAGAATCTGTTGTAACACTCTGTTTAGAACTTTTCCAGGTGACAGCAGCGCCATTAAGAGTAAAAACGAATCCAGACTGAGATTTCGAGTCGTCTCGATCCGTTTGGAAGTGAGCATCTGCGTAACCCGTGGCGCAGAGCGTCGAGTCGCCTCTGTAAGTCAATCCCCAATCATTAGTCCTCCGTAGGTACTTAAGAATGTTTTTCACGGCCATCCAGTGTTGTTCACCTGGATGAGCTTGAAATCGACTTCTCATACTTAATGCATATGCAACGTCTGGACGTGTGCATATCATGGCATACATGATCGATCCTATAGCCGAAGCATAAGGAATCCGACTCATGCGCTCTTTCTCTTCCAATGTCTTAGCTTCGTGAGTCTTACTCAAGTGAAGCCCAGTAGTCATAGGAAGGAACCTCTTCTTGGAGTTCGTCATGCTGAATCTCTCTAGGATCTTATCTATATAAGCCTCCTGACTGAGAGACAACATCCGTCGTGATCTATCCCTGTAGATACGGATGCCCAAAATTCTTTGTGCCTCTCCCAGATCTTTCATCTGGAAATGGTTTTTCAACCATGCTTTAACCGAAGATAAGAGAGGTATGTCATTCCCAGTCAAGAGTATGTCGTCGACATACAGTACTAGGAATACAATCTTGCTCCCACTTGACTTGATATAGAGACATGGTTCCTCGACTGATCGAATAAACCCATTCTCTTTTATCACTTGGTCGAAGCGATGATTCCAACTCCGTGATGCTTGCTTAAGTCCATAGATGGAACGCTTAAGCTTGCAAACCTTCTTAGGATTTTCTGGATCAATAAAACCCTCGGGTTGTACCATGTACAACTCTTCCTCCAAATAACCGTTTAAGAAGGCGGTTTTAACGTCCATTTGCCAGATTTCATAATCGTGAAATGCGGCGATCGCTAAGATAATCCGAATGGAACGTAGCATTACTACGGGTGCAAAAATCTCATCGTAGTGCAAGCCTGGCACTTGGGTGAAACCTTTAGCAACTAGTCTAGCCTTATGGATATCTTGTTTACCTTCCACGGCATGCTTTATTTTGTAAAGCCATTTGCATTGAAGGGGACGTACCTTTGCAGGTAGGTCCACAAGATCCCACACGTTGTTCTCATACATGGAGTCCATCTCGGATTGCATGGCTTCTAGCCATAGCTTTGAGTTAGAACTGGTCATGGCACCTTTATTGGTTGTGGGTTCATTACCCTCTAGGAGTAAGACGTCATCTATGTCATGTTCCTCGACCATACCAATGTATCTGTCCGGAGGAATAGAGACTCTTCCCGACCTCCTAGGTTCCTCAGGAATATCTACCGCAGCCTCGGTTGAAGGAACAGTTTCCTCCAATGGTTGCTCGGTAGTTGGTTCTTAAACCTCCGATAAATCGAAGGTTCTATTACGCGACTTGTTCTCGAGAAATTCTTTCTCTAAGAACGTCGCACTAGCCGCAACAAAAACACGTTGTTCGGTTGGCGAGTAGAAGTAATGACCAAAAATTCCCTTTGGATATCCTATAAAGTATGTCTTGACCGATCGTGGGCCGAGCTTATCCTCGTGTCTCCACTTGACATAAGCCTCGCAGCCCCAAACCCGAATAAAGGACAAGTTAGGGATCGTTCCCTACCATAATTCGTATGGAGTCTTGTCAACAGCTTTAGACGGACTTCGGTTAAATATTATAGCGGCGGACAAAAGAGCATAGCCCCATAATGAATCAGGCACAACGGTGTGACTCATCATGGATGGAACCATATCAAGTAGAGTTCGATTTCTCCGTTCGGACACACCATTTAATTGTGGTGTTCCAGGTGGAGTCAACTGTAGCACGATGCCACAGTCTTTAAGGTGTTGATCAAACTCGTGTGAAAGATACTCACCACCACGATCAGAACGTAGTGCTTTAATCTTTCTTCCCAGTTGGTTCTGTACCCGATTCTGGTATTCTTTGAACTTGTCAAAGGATTCACTTTTATGCTTCATTAAGTAGACATAGCCATATCTACACAAATCATCCGTGAAAGTGATAAAATACCTATAGCCTTCTCGTGCGTTGATCGACATAGGCCCACATACATCCGTATGTATGAGTCCTAATAGGTCGGCAGCGCGCATTCCAACATCTTTGAAGGAAATACGAGTCATCTTACCGATGAGACATGATTCACACGTGCCATATGATTTGAAATCAAAGGCCGAGATAGCTCCATTCTGTATGAGCTTTTTTACGCGTTTCTCATTTATGTGTCCCATACGACAATGCCATAGATAAGTTGGATCTTTGTCACCTACCTTTAATCTCTTATTGTTCACATGTAATATTTCAGTGGTTTGATCTAAAACATAAATTCCATTCATGGAAACTGCCTTGCCATAAATCATATTGTGTAATGACAAAATACAACTGTTATTTTCTATTACAAATGAAAAACCAAGTTTGTCAAGCGCAGAAACTGAAATAATGTTTTTGGACAAACAAGGAACATAATAACAGTTATATAAAGATAACTCGAATCCACTTGGAAGCTGGAACACGTATGTTCCCCTCGAGACTGCAGCAACACGTGCTCCATTCCCGACACGCAGGTCAACCTCACCCTTGATGAGGGGTTCTTGGTTTCGGAGGCCCTGCACATGATTACATAGATGAGAACCACAACCAGTATCTAGTACCCAAGTTCCGTAACTTGCATGGTTAATCTCAATCATGTGAATGAAAGAAGAATAAGACATACCAACAGGAGTAACGCGGCCTGCTTTAATATCCTCACGATACACGGGGCATGAGCGCCTCCAATGCCCAGTCTAGTATCCTTGCTCTTTGTTTTGCCCTGTGAGTTAATCGACTCACCTGGCCCACTCTTAGTAAATCCTGACTTCTTAAACTTGGGCTTACCTACCGTTAGGTCGCCCTGAGCTTTAGCTTTTCCCTTACCCTTACCCTTGCTGGAGATCATGAGAACAACCTGCTTCACGCTCCCACTTAATTTCAGATCCTTCTCGGTCTGTACGAGAAGGGAGTGGAGCTCATGAGGAGTCTTCTTCATGTCGTTCATGTAATAGTTGGCCCTAAAGAGGCCGAACCCATCATGAAGCGAATGAAGCATTCGATCAACGATTATGTTCTCACTGATCTTGCAGTTTAGTGCCTCCAGTTTCTTGATATTCTCAATCATGTTGAGAATATGTGGGCTAACCGCTTGGCCCTTATGGAGTTTCGCCTCAAAGAAGCGACAGGTATGCTCATAAGAAACGATTCTCGGAGCTTTTGAGAATTCGTTAGTGAGAGTGGTGAAAATCTTGTTTGCACCATGGGTTATGAAGCGTCTTTGCAAATTGGATTCCATTGCATAGATGAGTACGTTCTTTATCGCACCCGCTTCCATGACGAAGTCGCTATAACGCGAACTTCGTTAGCTCTAGCTCCAGTTCCTAGGTGTGCCAGAATGGGCTCAGTTAAGTACTTGAGCTTTCCGTCAGCAATGGCAGCATTCCGTAGTGCTGCCTCCCAGTCTGAGAAGTTTGACCCATCATTCCTCAGTCTAGTAGACTGATTCATGGAGTCCATGAGGCTTTTAGCCAGGATTCACGTGCTAGCTTGGCACTTGGCATTGGGTCTTCACCAGCCATTAGTTATACAGCAGTTTAATTTGAACGTGTTCTACACTGAAAAGAAGATAAAACAGAACCATATAAGCAACTCATTGTTGTGATTTAAGTCTATATTAAAATGTATTTAAACTCGTAGACTCATGCATTTATATAATTGATCTCCCTCAAGGATTATATAAACAATCCCAAGACTCAATTTCCGTATATTGATAAGCCCACAGCTTGGCTAATTCCAACGTTGGAACTCTTGGTCGATAGATTTCCGTAAATCCTATCTATTAGTCCATCTCAGTCGCTAGATAGTATCGAGTGACCATGATGTTGAGATAAAATAAATCACCTGTTCCCACTTACCCGACGTAGAAGGGGTCATATTATGCCTACCGACGAAGAAGGGATTCATGGGAGTCTGATTTATAAAGACTATTCTCAATTTTTGGTTATACAAGGAAGACCCCATCAACTTTTATTTACCCATTTTAAGTGAACTAATATCTAGCATATGCGTGAATGAATGAAATAAAGTGATGGCTTTGCAATTGACATGTGACATCTGTATTGTCATAGAAAACTAACGCGTAACCTCTACATGAGTCAGTTTTCAGGCATGTTATAGGTGGTTTGGTTTTAGGCCGAATATGATGCAAGCTATTATCGATAAAAGCATAAAAATAAATGCAATAAACGTAAATAAAAAGTCCTAGTGTGGCCTATCCTACCAAAATAAACATAAAAACAACTTTGGAATCCACCGTTGGACCCTAGAAGCTTGTCTTCATGTTCCATCTTGGTCTTTGCAGCGGGAGTGAGCATCCGGTCTCCGTCTTTGGTCTTCATAAAATTACTAATTTAAATTACAAATATAACCCTATTTACATTCTAATTTAAATACAAAAGTAATTACATGGCAAAAACACAAAACGGAGATTCAAGATCTCAAATTTACAAACAAGATTGTGTTCCATCATTACGGTAACACAATCTTCTAAGGCCACACTAAGTTACAGCTGTTTGCAAAATTAAATACGTTATAGAAAGCATTCAAAAGGCATTCAACAAGACGATAAATAAAATTCATCAACTAAAATTAAAATTCATTCATGACATAATACTGTTATTATGATTACCAAATTTTACCAAACCACCTTTACGGGATTAAAATTATGTGATTATACCGTTTTAACCACTTTAATTTTAATAAGATTATAATCCATTATCTTAAACCGTTTTAAAATAATATGTATCATGCGAGAGTGAACCGTTTCACAAAAATAATATACTATTTCCGTATACAGCATATTATTTTGGCCAAGGGAAAATAAAAATAAGTTATTTTCGGAAAAATAAAACACGACTGCTACAGGGAAGTGGTCGACCGACCTCAACATGGGGTTGACCGACCTACTGTCAGAAAAAAAAAAAATTCCTGTAACAGCAGAGTGGTCGACCGACCCATTAAACAGGTCGACCGACCACAAAACACGAAGTCGAGTTTCTGAAAACGCGAAATTGCTGCACTTTCAATCAAAACAAGTTTTTACTTTTGATTCAAAACGTGTAAATCAAAATAAACAGCAACAAGGGTTCACATACTGTCAAGAATATCGATTAATTAACAATATGTAAACAGGAATCGAAAACAAGACCGATTGTACAAAAGAGAAACTGCCGAAAAACAGAAACCCTACGTGGGAGGTGGTTGACCGACCAAATTAATGGGTCGACCGACCCACATGCCGGCAGAAAACGATTTTCAAAATTTTAAATCAAAACTTATGAAAAACACAAAAGTAAAATTTCGTGGCCTTGGCTCTAATACCACGTGAGGGGAATATAGCATGTATTCGCCCTAAACAAGAAGGATTATAACGAAACATACAGTTGTGATTATAGTCATAAGTCAAATAAAAACACGAAAAAGAATACAACCTTAGGTCCTTGCTTGAATAGGCCTAAGAACAGGAATTAAAGTAAATTCCCTCCTATAACTTGCACCCAAGACTTGAATGAGATGTTGCCGCGTGTGCTAGAAATACTCTCCAATTGCCTTGCAATATGGGGAGAGCTTTTTGTGAGGTTTTAGATGTGAGATCTGAGTTTTGGGAAAATAATGTTCTCAAAACCCTAATTCTTGAGATTATCAATTAACCAGTAACTGACAAAAGGAGAAGGACTCTCCTTATGTAGTACTTGAGGGTCGGCCGAATTGGATGGGTGAGAGTGGGCTTTCTCCACTCTTACCTTATTCCTTTGTGTGATTCGACCCGTTTTGCTAAATATTATTTGCGGGATTTTAATTATAAATCGCATACATGTTATCAGATATTAATGTAGTCGATGTATTAATAATGGTCTGATAAAATTACGATATTGTATAATTACCCAAATTAATATAACTGTTTATATTAATACGTGAATACAATATTTAATTAAATATAACCGTTTATATTTAATATACGAATTAATCATGTAATCCGTATTAGCTAAAATTATTTAATCCGTATTAAATAATAATCTCAACATCTTATTGACTAATTTAATAGTCAATACCTCTGACTAACTGTTTAGTCGTATCCGGCATAAATGTGACTGTATATTCATACCTTCACATCTCTCAAACGTGTCCTATAGGTGTGACGTATAGGGACTAGTTGATCACCGCCATCCGTATGACAATAACGTCAAACTTATCTAGCAAGCCAACCGTTATTGATAAACGTGGATCAACTGATAATAATACTGAAGTATGCCCTTGTGATCCTGTAAGAGATTTAGTAAGTCATTGTACTAATTGTCAAGGACACCAACCCCAACACCCTGACCAAAAACCATAAAATAATTTTATACTACAAACGCAAAATTGGCAGTTTTTGTAAAACAAGTCCAAAGAACCTCAGAGATAATTTTGCAACAGGAGCATCATTGTCGGTCAGAGTATCGATCCAAGCTGGTGAAAGCATCCCAGTATGCTCATACACTGTCTTCATAAGAGGAGAAAGCATGCTATAGACATCAGTTATGTCCCTCATTGACCTACCAGACGCGCTTCCACTATCATTACCGTTCCCACCTGACCCTGATGACCAGATACTCTGCAGTCTCTGGATAGCATTAGCATTGATCCTTGCCATCTCTTGGTACACCCCTGAATCGATCATTATGTAGTCTCTTAGTGAAGCATAGTTTCCGTCAAGCACCTTTAGTACAGTATTTAGGTATACAGCTCAGCATCCTTCTGTTTGGCATACAGCTCAGCATCTGCTGCTTGTTGACGCGCAAAGAAGGCCGCTTCTGCCTCCACCTTGGTTGCCTCAGCTTGCTGTTGTTTTTCATACAGATTTGCATCTGCTTCCTTTTGGTTCTTGTATAGATTCTTGTTGGCTTCTTGGACCTGTTAATTTACTCCCAACAATGGTTAGTTGCTTTCATTTCAGAAATCGACAAGATGACAGAGTTAATTATTATGCCGAAAATTGTCGTGTGCCTCAAAAGCTCCAATCTATGGTATGGTACGAAAGTTGAATGTATGCAAGTTTAGCAGTATGTAATATTCTAAGCACACAGGCTATCTCAAGATGACCGATAATGTAAATTACGTAAAGCATTAGATGTAGCATTACAGGCTTACCTTAATATCATACTCGACAGTGGCCTTACTGAGGAGCTCAGCTCTGAGTTTCTCAGTCCTGGAAAGAGCATTCTTCTCCTCCAACTCACTATGCAGCTCTGCCTCTCAGATGGCCACCGCCTTATTCGCTTGCACCTCAGCAAGTTAAGATGACTGGCGCCATCCAGCCTTCAGGGACAATAGCTCAGCGTTTGCTATTGCCACATCAGCTTCCTTTTGATTCTGAAATATCTTGACTTCACTTTATATATACCATGATTTCTTCCTTCTTGCCTTCTCCTAGCCTTTGTGTAGATATGATTTTGGTCTCAGCATCGATTTTCGTAGCATTTTGTGTTGTTTGGCCTTCCCTGAGCTTTGCTCCAATCTCGCCTTTCATTCTAGCCTCGGCTACATCAACCTAAGGAGATACACATTCCAGAAATCAGTGAATTAAACATGACAAAATCGAAGAAAGCAAGCATCTTTTGACTCCATCTACGACTGCGCATAAACTGCAACTCAAAAATCATTATTCTTTTGAAATTTCAATCTTCTACATACATCCATAATCAAATTGAATGGCACTCGCAGAATTATCATATGCATACAATTCTTTCAGAAAAAATCAAAATTCCACTCGAAGGTAATTCAGACTACACACATAACATCCCAAAAAATGGCCTTCAAAGTTCCTAATACAAGATCAATACTTTTTCTACATGCATTTCAAACATTACAATTTTTTAAATCAAATTCAAACATTACATTCATAAATAAAAATGATTTTACAATCGAAACAAACTACAATATAACGATCAAAACTTCTACTACGAATCTCATATGAAGAAAAAAACTTTATGAGCAATATTCTAAAAACATTATTATTTCAAAATCAAACAACAAATGTTTCAATCTACATCACTTTTATCAGCACAATAAGCAACAAACCCGACATCAAGTTCATAAGTACTCTATAATGCACTGCAGTACAGCAACAACAACAACAACAACAACATTACCACAGTGCCTAAAGGGTTCTTGCAAATTGCAGTGTAAGGGGGTGTCGGATGTAGTAATTTGCATAAATCAAAACTTTTTCAAGAAAATTTATAATGAAATGAAAACATGAAGATTAATAAATACCTTGGCTTGATTAGCAGCCTCCATCTGAGTCTTATGACCCAAGTAAGAAAAATACTCATGACCTGCAACGTCAATAAGCTGCTTAACATTAGCATTATAAATAATCAAACCAAACTGGTTCAACTCCAACTGAACTTTATCAAAAACCTCTTTCTTAAAATCCTTAGTACCCTTAAAAATCTCCTCCATGGTCATAGAAGCCGCAAGAACACGCGTCTTACCCTCAATGATCCCCTGCACAAGCTCATTAACATGGTTCAAACTCATTTTATGAGGCGATATGAGCTTGGCGTACAACACAAGCGAATCGTCATCATCAACTTTAGGCCCAATGGTGAAAACTGCAGGTAGTAAGAAAGGGAGTTTCTCGGCCGACATTGCCTGCACTTCAAACGTGTAGTTCACCGGGGAGACATTGACACGGACATAGCGTTGGCTAGGGAGAATGAGAGCCTTTGTGGAGAGTTTAATGTCAGGAATTTGGAATCCTGTTATGGCCAAGTACTCTGATGATCCTGCTACTTTGTAATTTGGAATTGGTGACATTTTTTACCTGATTATTGTTGTTACTTTTTTACTGTCTTTTTATGTGTTTTATCGTAGGGTTTTCAGGTGTACAGTTTGATGAAGGAGATAGTGGAATTGAGATGACAATTTGGTTTGTTGTAGTTGGTTATACAAGTTTAATAGTGAGGGAGGCTTTTAAGGAGAATTCCATGAAAATAGCTCAAGTTTGGTACTGCAGTATGTGTAATGAGTATACTGCAGTACTTTGCTAATAGCTACCAATTGAGCTAATTGCGTCCATGATTTACCAAGGTTTCCAACCCCAAAATCATCAAGCTGTTATCAAAACGTTTTCGGCCCTACGAATTACCGAGTTCTTCGTTCTTCCGTTCCAAGGATTCCAATCCGTGTTATTGCTTTTGTTTCTGTAATTCTCCTTCTCTTATCCTTACTCTCTATTCTTATCTTAGTTTCTGTTTTATATTTTCGTTCTTTGGTTTTCGATCAGTTTCGCGCATATACTCTATTTTCGTTTGTTTATGTTCGTCGTGTTGTTATTCGTATTCTGCCTCTGATTTCTACTTTCTGATTCCATTCGTTTTCTTTGTTAATCCCTATTTTTAGTTTTAATCTAGTCATTCTAAATCCTTGCTTAATTCATCTCATATCGTATGCTAGTTTATTCTTTTTTATATCCGTCTTAAGAATATCGAAACCACACCTCTTAACCTTTTGTTTATCGTCAAATTCAAATCTCCTGCCTCCTACTTATAACCTGATTTTTATTTATCAGTTTATCATGTCGTATGCTAGTTCTGTCGTTATCGTCACAAGCATTGTTAACTCCATCATGAGTAGCTAAATCCTTTATATGTTGGGATGAGGGAAATTGTGTCGAACGTTTGATATGTAGTAGTCGGGTTAGACCGTTTTTGGTGGTAGTAATCGTTAAACAATTTAATTCATGTTCGGTTTAGTGAGTGCACACATGAGACCTTACATGTAGTTAATTCCCGACCTAGACCGGAAGGTTGGAAGGGTAAGACTTGTTTATTGATTTTTAATAGTTTTTGTGAGAGCGGAAGTTAAGGAAAAACGACCTTAGGGCGACTTAAGACCAGAAGGAATAGTCGGGTTTGAGACTTGACCGTAATAACCCAGCCTTTTCCACCAATAATTTGCCTATCCCAGTTATGACAATCATACGTAAGACACAACGACCCGAGTTCCCAACATATTCCCTTTCCTTGATTTTTATCTCATCTTGTGTTAATTCCCGTGTTTTTATTCCTTGCATGTCCCTATATCGTAGTTTAATTATCACTTTTGAAAATCCCCAATTTTGTGACCTTAGGTAAAAACCGGTAGTTGAACAAGTTCGCTTCCCTGAGGAGATCGACCCTATTTACCACTAGCTTCTGTTAGTAGTACCTAGGCATTTATTTTTGGTGTATAAACGACACGCATCACAAACTATTACCGATGAAAGCATAAAAAATGCAAGAAACGTAAATAAAAGACCTAGTGTGACCTATCCTACCAAAATAAACATAAAACAACGTTGGAATCCATCGTTGGACCCTAGAAGCTGGTCTTGATGTACCATCTTGGTCTTTGCAGCGGGAGTGAGCATCCGGTCTCCGTCTTTGGTCTTCACAAAATTACTAATTTAAATTACAAATATAAACCTATTTACATTCTAATTTAAATACAAAAGAAATTACAAGGGAGAAACAAAAAACGGAGATGCGAGATCTCAAAATTACAACCAAGACTATGTTCCATCATTACGGAAACACAATCTGCTAAGGCCACACTAAGTTACAACCGTTTGCAAAAATAAATACGTTATAAAAGCATTCATAAGCAATCAACAAACGATAAATAAAATGCATCAACTAAATAAATTCATTCGTGACATAATTCCGTAATTATGTTTAATAAATTTTACCAAACCACCTTACGTGATTAAAATTATGTGATTAAACCGTTTTATCCACATTAATCTTAATAAATTTATAATCCATTTTTGTAAACCATTTTAAAACAATATGTATCTATCGAGTGTGAACCGTTTCACAAATGTTAATATACTATTTCCATATATAGTATATTACCATGGGCCAAAAGAAAACAAAAACAAAATTTTATTTTCGAAATACTGCCAAAACAGGGTTGCTCGATCGAATCACTAGGGTACTCGATCGAGTAACCTTGACAAACGAGTTTGCTCGATCGAGTAATAACGGTACTCGATCGAGCCAAAACAGTTTCCAGAAAACAAAGATTTTAAGAAAATGAAAAATATCCAGAAAATTGCTCGATCGACTTAAAACGAGTTCGACCGAGGAATAGTGTCACTCGATCGAGTAAAACAAGTCTCGATCGAGTGACGGGTTATCGAGGCAGACTACGAACGAGTAGTTTCCAGAAAACAAAGATTTTAAGAAAATGAAAAATATCCAGAAAACTGCTCGATCGAGTTAAAACGAGTTCGACCGAGGAATAGTGTCACTCGATCGAGTACAACAAGTCTCGATCGAGTAACGGGTTATCGAGGCAGACTACGAACGAGTAGTAATTCGCTCGTTCGTAGAATCCAAAATGCTCGGTCGAGCCAAAAGGTACTCGATCCAGTAACAGTGTCACTCGATCGAGTAACAACAAGGCTGGATCGAACGGCGTGTTGCTGTAAAAAAACTTGTATACATGATCGATTTCTCACAGAAAAGGGAACACGACCGTGAAAAACAAACGGTTCGAAAAATTCGATTTAAATATATCTTATGAAAATTACAATTGTAAACTTTTCGTGGCCTTGGCTCTGATACCACTTGTGGGGAATTTCCGTATATTCACCCTTAAAATTACAGGATTATAACGAAAATATACATGTGAATATCTTTATAAGATGAAAAACATAAAACGAAAAGTATAGAGATGCACAACCTTAGGTCCTTGCGCAAATGGCCTAAGAACAGGAATTAACAGAAATTCTGTAATACCTCGTATTTTGTTTCATATTATTATAATGCGTAGTTATTTTGACGGGATTTGAACGTTATATTCGATAATTTATTTATCGAATAAGCGTCGTTATTTTCTTTTATATCATTAATATAGAGGTCGAGTATGCGAAATAAGAGTATTTTGTGTTTTAAGCAAGTACGGAGTATGGGAGAGTTGGGCCTCGAAGTGTGTGCCCTAGAAGAAGCCCAACTCGACACAAAACAACACAAAATCACATCTCACCTTAATCAGCCTGCCGTCACATAAAACATAGTCTAAAAACCTACCCCTAACCGAGTACCACCTATCACACTCCCATACACCTGCTGCCGCCACATCAAAGAGAAGTAAGGGAGGTTCACACGGTGGGTTGGGGCGGTCTAAGGTGGGTCGTTCACGCAGAGAAGGTGGTTTCGTAGTAGTTACGCGTCATAAGATTATTTTCAGGAATCATATCTTCGATATATGACGCAAAACTATCTACACATTTTTCAGCTAAGTTGTATTCACATTTTAAAGTGATCAACCTTGAAGCCGACTGTAGCAATGTCATACGACTTCCTACATAAAGAGGTTGTTCGGCATGTTTTAGCATTTGGAAAAAAGCTAATACATTAGGATTTGGAGATTCATCGACCACCTCGGCGTTAAGAGCATCTTCCCTAATTTGATCAATGCTATCGCGTAACGCATCTTCTACCATATCCCTATAAGGATTGTCGGAGTGCATTGATGAGCTTCCCTCTTCCTCAATGGAGAATTTCTCTCCGTGACACACCCAATCATAATAGTTATCACAAAACCCTCTCAAACCAAGGTGTTTCCGTACTTCATGTTCAATTAAATACTTTGTATTCTTGCACTTAGAATATGGACACCTAATTTCTCTATTTCTAACGAATTCGTCTTGTTGCTTAAGATAGTTAATGAATTCATTAACACCAATTACGAAATCCTGCCTTATTTTTTTCCTAGAATCCAACCTTTCATACATCCATTTTCTTTCTAATCTCTTCATTGTAAATCTACATATTTTAACAAACAACAACAACTAATTAACAACAACAACTACTACATAACAACAACTACATATATAACAACAACTAACAACAAAAACTAGTTAACAACTAATTAACAACGACAACAACAACAACAACAAGAACAACAACAACAACTAATTAACAACAACAATTAAATAACAACAACTACATATATATAACAACAACTAACAACAACAACTAGTAAACAACAAATTAACAACGACAACAACAACAACAACTACCAACACCAACACCAACAAGTACACCAACACCAACACCAACACCAACACCAACAACACCAACACCAACACCAACACCAACCTGCAAAAAAAAACAAATTACATATATTGGTCACCAACCTGCAAAAAAAAAACAATTTCATATATTGGTCTGGGGTCCTTATCTCTCCAGCCTAAACCCATCCTTGAATCTTTCATACCATTAGTAAACACTCTTATATTTTCTTGATTGTAATGAGACAAAAATTGGGCAGCACTTCCCTATTGTTCTCCAAATACATTATATAGAATGTATTTGGAGAACAATAAGGAAGTGTTGCCCAATTTTTGTTTTATTACAATCAAGAAAATATAAGAGTGTTTACTACCTAAATGGCATGAAAGATTCAAAGACAGTCCCAAAACGGGGACTATTCAACAATTACACCTAATGTGTAATTATTGAACGGGTACTATTCAAGAATATTCTAAACAAATCAACAACACTAACAATCAACAACAATGCAAATTTTATATCAAAAATCAATCGTCCTAAACATCTTAACAACAATATGCGACGGATTTGGGACAAAATTAGCTACTAACCTAATATCACTAATCACCTAACAATACTAACTAAACTAATCAAATAACAATTAAACTAAACTAACTATTCTTAATAACAATAAAAAACAATAATACGGAATTTGCGACGGAATTTTGCGACGGACTAAAATAACTAATTAAGACGGTACATAAATAACGAAAGTTAGGATACATACATTAAGAGAAATGGAGAATGAAGAAGTAAGTGGCGGCGGCAAGGTGGCAGCGGTGTGGTGGCGGCGGCGGTGAGGTGGTAGGGAGAAGAAAGGAGAAGGAGAGGAAGGAGGAGGAAGGAAGGAAGGAGAAGGAGGGAGCAAGGAAGGAAGGCGGCGGTGTGGTGGCCGGCGGTGTCAGGGACGGTGGCGTCGGGGGTGGTGGGGTGGGGTGGGGTGGGTTGTTGTCGCTCAAAAATCGCAAATTAGGTTTTAAGAGGAAAAAATTGAAATGGATTTGGGGAAAAAAGGAGACCCGCGGGGTCTGTATTAAACCATTTTGGGATGGAAATTTGCGACGGAATTTCCGTCGCAAATCTGGTCCAGGTCAAACTTTGACCAGATTTGCGACGGAAATTCCGTCGCAAATATTTACTTTTGCGACAGAATTTCCATCGCAAATCTGGTCAAAATTTGACCTGGACCAGATTTTGGTCAAGTCTGGTCAACCCTTTTGCGACGGAATTTCCGTCACAAAAGTCAATATTTGCGACGGATTTTCCGTCGCAAACTTTCCCGCCATTTGACTTTCACTTCGCGGGTCTTGGAATTTTTTCTCCGTCGCAAAATCCGTCGCAAAAAAAAAATCCGTCACAAAATCCGTCCCAAAACAATTTTTGCGACGGATTGACTATCCGTCGCAAATACAATATTTTTTTGTAGTGTTCTGTATGCAGTTTGTTGTGGTTCATGATATATCATTTAAATTAGTTATACGTTAAACTTTGGGGACAAAGTTTTCTTAACGAGGGTAGAATGTGACATTTCGCGTTTTAACATACCTGTATTAATCTTTATTAATTTTTGACGTTATGTGGTGTCTTTTGGTGTTCGTTACGTGTTAAGTGACCAGTTGTTTATGATGGGATGGTGAACTTCGGGACAAAGTTCATTTTAAGGAGGGAAGACTGTAATAACTCGTATTTTGTTTCATATTAATATAATTCGTAGTTATTTTGACGGGATTTGAACGTCATATTCGATAATTTATTTATCGAATAAGCGTCGTTATTTTCTTTTATGTCATTAATATAGAGGTCGAGTATACGGAATAAGAGTATTTTGTGTTTTAAGCAAGTACGGAGTATGGGAGATTTGGGCCTCGAAGTGTGTGCCCTAGAAGAAGCCCAACTCAACACAAAACAACACAAAATCACATCTCACCTTAATCAGCCTGCCGTCACATAAAACATAGTCTAAAAACCTACCCCTAACCGAGTAACACCTATCACACTCCCATACACCTACTGCCGCCACATCAAAGAGAAGGAAGGGAGGTTCACACGGTGGGTTGGGGCGGTCTAAGGTGGGTCGTTCACGCAGAGAAGGAGGTACACTCGGCTGATCTGTCGTTTTCTTCTTCGTTTTCTGTTCTCCGTCCAATGTTTTCATCGGTTTTTAAAGTGTATTTCATGTTAATTGCCTAAACTTAATTTATGATGTATGGTGATTATATGTTGATCATGGTGGTGTCATCTTTGACCACCTAGGGTTGTCGTGGAGGGGTGTTTGTCGTTGGTGTCAATTGTTCCTCCGTCGTTTTCAGAATAGAGTCACGAACAGGTAGTATTCGCGTATGGATTCGAATGATTCTTTGGTCATGTCGGATATGGGTGTTAGGGTAGATTATTAGAGTGTAGTGAGGGGTTTTGTTTGGTGGTTGTCACGGTGGGTGTGGTAGTATAGGGCGGTTGTCATCTTGGTTCTCGTTTGGGGTGGTTCTCAACGTAAAACAGAGGAGTTGTATGGGTTGTGACCAGGGGTGTTTGGGACCAGTGTCACGGGCTGCTAGGTTCGAGATAGGTTCAGGGGTTTGTGTCAATGGATGCTCCATGGTGCGGTGATGACAGCCACCGTGGGTAGGCGGTGGTCTAGGTGGCGTAAGGTGGTCGATGAGGCAGTGTTTTAGGGCTGTCAAGAGGCTGAAGTCGTGGGGGGTCTGTTTTCGTTGTTGGGCTGTTTGCGTAAACGGGTTTTGCTTCTATGGTCCTTGTCGTTGTGTAGTTGCTATTTTGGTTGTTTTATTATTATTATTATTATTATTTCTATTATAAGCCGGGAACTTTTATTAAAAATAATTGAAAAATTACATGAAATTTGTGGGCACCCGCGAAACTAGTTGGGCGCCCACTCCCTTAGCAATGGCAAAACTAAGGCGAGTAAAGATAAAAGCAGCGCTCCGCGATCCGACATCCTGGGACACAGCAAACTTCTGAATCCGCTTGAGCAAGCAAACAACATCTTCCCCTAATTCACCCAAAGAAGAGAAGGAGAAAGGCAAGAAGCCATATCCATGCCCCGCGCACAAGTCCCTGTACTTGGCACATTTCCTCCGAGCAGCATCAACCACCACCCCACCTGGCACAAAATCAGTCATGCCCGACTGAGTCAAAGGAGAAGACCCAACCAAATCCACACAAACATCGCGCCCCCGGTCCCATGAATAGAACAGCAAATCAGTAGGTCGCAAAGGCCCACCCGCACCGTCGAGCAACCCAATATCCACCTCCCGACCAGTAGAGATCCCCGACCAGTAGCAGATATCCAAAAGAGTATCACGGACAAGGTTATGTCGATGTTTGACACCAACGCACTAACGCAAGAGACAGCGTGATCCCCGAAGATATCTCCATCATAAACCCGGGAGCAAGCGGAACAAGGCAAGGACACCGGAAATAATGGAACACCCAAACAATAGCTGAGCACGCACCGGTAAGTCCTACTGTTCATAGTCTGCCCCAACCCATTAATAGGGACCACCCGCAACCAATCAGAAGAGTAACCTCCCAGCTGAGACTTCCATAGCACAACCTGACGAGGGGTCAAAGAGAAAACCGACTCCGTCGAAGCAACAATCTTAGTGAAATAAACATCTGCCAATTTCTTCATAAGTTTGGTGGCAGCGATCTCACTAGGGTTGCGCAGAAAGTCAGACCCCGTAACTAAAGCAAAAGCATCCAAAGCTGACTGAAACGATGGTCCGGGGTCATGGACTCCCGAAACCTGAAGAAGCCGATCCTGCAAAGCCACAGACTGCAACCGAGAAGCTAGAAAAGCATAGTGAATGACGTCGCCCGCAGCGTACACGCCAAGCCCACCAAAGGAAAAGGGGAGAGTGGCTAGCCTCCATTGCCAGTCACCGAAACCCGGTCCAGAAGCAGTGACGATACGCTCTAGATGAGAGCGTAGAGCCGTGTCAAAAATAGGCGCAGCGGCCCCAAAAGCAACAGGAGAACAAGTACGCAAAGCAAAGTAAAGCTTCGAAATACCTGTGCAAGCCCGGAGCAAGAGTAGCTCACACTGTGGATCATCAATCAGAGAGACGGAGTCCATGATCCCAATGGTCCGAGTCACTCTACCCATCACAGCCTCACTACCAAAATCCGGGCACACACTAACCGGACCACCAAGGACAGTAACTCCACGCTGTGGCCGAGCAATATCAGAGGGAAAAACACCCCGGCTCCTGGGATCATCAGAAGGCCAAAAAACCTCGGTCTTGCCAATATTAAGATTGAGGCCCAAACGCGGTCCATCCTCCATAATCAACTCCAAAACCTTCCCCACAACAACGGTATCCCCGACAATAGTACCATCATCCAGATACCAAGCCTGAAAACTCAAGTCAAATGAATCACGGATCTTACAAGCCAAAGGGTGTAAGACCAGAGAAAAGAGCAAAGGGCCCAAAGGATCACCCTGCTGAACACCCTGACATGTCCACAAGCTATGCTCACCATAATATAAACGAGCGGGGCGAGAATAGCAAAACTCCACCCACCCAGAAAGTGCGGGGCAATGACTACACACCTCTCGCAACATGACTTCTCTATCGACCATGTTGAAAGCGTTCTGAAAATCAACCAACAGCATAGAAAGACCCACCTCAGCACCCTGACGCTCAACCAACCGGTTCAAGGCATGCAGAATAGCCTCGCCTCCACCAGAAATACCTACACCAAACTGAAGTCCATCGAAATAACCACTCAAAGATGGACCAATCAAAAAAGCACCAACCTTGGATACAAGGCGTCTCCAAATCGTACCCACGGCAATAGGGCGGATACCACCACCCGGCTTAACAAGCGGGGTCAGCGGCGCACTCGCGATATACTCACTAAGGACCAGCTGACACCGCCCCTCAAGGAAGAGGTTAACCACCCCAGTGATAGAAGCCAGCAACTCATCGGAAACGGCAAACGCAGCACCACTCAAACAATCCAGTAGATGCTGAGCACGAAAACCATCCCGTCCACAAGAAGTACCACGCGGAAACCCCTGAATCATACCCAGGACAGCGGAGACAGAGGCAACAAGAGGAGGATAACCCGCCGAACGAGGAGGCAAACCAGGTGAAGGGACGATGGGGTGCTTATCTGCCAAAGCCGCGAGAGTAGCCGTACTGTAAGGGGCTACTCCAGAAGATGAAAGCACTCAAACAGCTGGACTATAGTGACCATCACATATTTTCCTCCTACACTACTTAACATTAGCCTCACCTAGATCAAGCTCCTCATCAAACCGAAAAGAGGGGGTAGACGTAGCTAAGGTATCCCGAAGAACCTGCAACATGCCACCAGGCACACCCCAAGAACAAATAGCACTAGCAATGCTCTCCTCCTGCCGCTGACGCCTGACAGCGGCACGACACTCACGACTACTCCGCGGAGAAAAAGTCTTGAGAATACAAAGGGGTAAAACAAGCAGGGCAACCCAAGACGAGAGATCAGAAGGAGAACGAACCACAGCATCAATGGCCCCTTTAAGAACCCGAGAGAAACCAAGACGACACCGAGGGGGAATGGACTTCACAGTTCGCAAACCCTTAGACAACAACCGATCAAGGGAAGTAACAGTGAAACCACCGACAACCTCATGATCAACACTATCAGAAGGCAAGGGTGGGTCAGGCTCAGACGATCTAGGAAATTCGTAAAGAACGAAAGAGACAACCCCATTCCCCGAATCTGGAGCCTCAACAAAGGTCCCATCCCCATGCAGACAACGCTTACTATGAGCAGGGGTTTTAAAACAAACCCCACATAACCAGATACCCATGCAACGAAAGGTAGTCTCAGCCTCATCAAAAATAGACATAGAAGTAAGAGATTGTCGAGTAATAACCTGGGCATCACCGGAACAGTGCCGATCACGTAGGTGAGTTAACATGGAAGCTTTTTTGAGACCATTACCACGGCCATCTTGACACCCAGATAGCCCCACAAAATCATTATTATAATTATATGTTGTTATTGTTATTAATCTTATATTATTATTATTATTGTTCTGCAAATCAAGGTAGGGGATATATATATATATATATATATATATATATATATATATATATATATATATATATATATATATATATATATATCTGTGATTGTGTTATGGCATGAACTGTGTGCTAGAAATACTCTTCAGTTGCCTTGCAATATGGGAGAGCTTTTGTGAGTTCTAGATGTGAGATCTAGGTTTTTGGGAGAAAGCTGCTCTCAAAACCCTAGTTATGAGAATAATGAAAAATACCAGTTGTTGACAAAAGGAGAATTACTCTCCTTTTGTAATCCACTCGACGGAAACTTCTCATAGGGTGAGAGTGGGCTTTCCACTCTCACCTTATTCTAATTCGTGATTCGACCCTAATTACTACAATATAATCCGCGGGTTTTAATTATAGATCGTATACATGTTATCAGATACTAATGCAGTCGATACATTAATAATGGTCTGATAAGAAAATTACGATATTGTATAATTAGTTCAATTAATATAACTGCTTATATTAATACACGAATTCAATATTTAATTAAATATAACCGTTTATATTTAATTTACGAATTAATCATGTAATTCGTATTAGCTAAAATTATTTAATCCGTATTAAATAATTATCTAAACATCTTATTGACTAATTTTATAGTCAATACCTCTGACTAACTGTTTAGTCGTATTCGGCATAAATGTGACTGTATTTTCATACCTTCACATATCTCAAACGTGTTCTATAAGTGTGACGTATAGGGACCAGTTGACCACCGCCATCTGTATGACAATAACGTCAAACTTATCTAGCAAGCCAACCGTTATTGATAAACGTGGATCAACTGATAATAATACTAAAGTATGCCCTTGTGATCCTTTAAGAGATTTAATAAGTCATTGTACTAACTGTCAAGGACACCAACACCAACAATCTCCCACTTGTCCGTAAAGTGTATGTGCAATGACGTTATCACACTACATGTGGAGAACACCAGCTCCAATAATATATTCACAATCACATTCACTAACTATGAAGATTCAGCGGTCAACTTAAGATATAACCTAAACATAACAATCATTCACTTTCACTAACTATGAAGGTTCATCGGTCAACTTAAGACATAACCTATACATAGCAATCATTCACTTTCACTAACTATGAAGGTTCAACGGTCAACTTAAGACATAACCTAACATAGCAATCAACAATTATAAAGGTTCAGCGGTCAACTTAAGACACAACCTAAATACCAATTCACTTTCACAACAAGGACTTAGCGACAAACTTAAGGCATACCCTCTTGCTAATAAAAAAGACACTAGACTCAGAGGCCAACTTAAGGCATAAACTAGCATCCAATTCACATCAATAAGTAAAGGACTCAGAGGCCAACTTAAGGCACACCCCTTTACTACATCACACGACACTAGACTCAGAGGCCAACTTAAGGCATACTCTAGCATCAACAACTGTACTCCAGCCTAGGTATCAACACCCTACTACCCCGTTTTACAACTGCTGTACTTATTAGACTCAGAGGCCAACTTAAGGCATGTCCTGACACGATCACATAAAACATGTCTGAGTTCAGAGGCCAACTTAAGGCATATCTCAAACACGACAGGAAAACGCATATAGGGCTCAGAGGCCAACTTAAGGCATATCCCCATATATGACAATTAGTCCATGTATTAAGCTCAGAGGCCAACTTAAGACATAGCTCAATACGCATCAAACATTATACATCCAATTCATATAAATACATAAGTTATCTATGACCCATTACAATTCATAAGTTCAAAAGACAACCACTTTAATTTACTCATTAGACTCTTAAGACTCACTAGCAACAAGCTCTTGAAGTACCATAAGCTAATTACACAATATCATAAGTTCTACTAATTAATTACTTAAGAATCAATTATTCAAGACAAGCTTTAATCATTCTAACAAGCTTCACCTAAGCAATTTAGACATCTTAATTAAGTTATATATCAATAACCTTACTAGAGCAAGCCTAGAACAACTTAAGAATTTAATTAAATTAAGACAATAACTAAACACTTACTAATTACTGCTTACTACATTACCCATTACTAAAAAAGTATAAATATCAAGTTATAACCCTTAACCATTATAGGAAAAATAGTATTAAAACACCATAAGCAACCCGCGGGACTGCAGGCCAAACAGCACAGACCAGTCAAAACCGCAACCTGCGTTGCTAAGCCGCAACCTGCGCAAAACAGACCGCAGGCCTGCGGTGAACGCTG
The DNA here is from genome assembly GCA_029255685.2 of Silene conica. Classification (NCBI taxonomy): domain Eukaryota; kingdom Viridiplantae; phylum Streptophyta; class Magnoliopsida; order Caryophyllales; family Caryophyllaceae; genus Silene; species Silene conica. The sequence goes on from CM055317.2 coordinate 57,849,786, forward strand.
CAGCCTGCGCAAAACACTGTAACCCACGATAATTTCCTACACATACACGAACTCATCCCCAATTTCGCCATGTTCATCCTAAGCATTTCTCAAGCATAATTTTCCTATACTACAGCACATAAATTCCAACATGTCCCAAGTGTTACTTTCTCATCCATCATAAACATAAACAAATGAACTTCTCGCAATTAATCAACAATCAAGCCAGAACTTCATATTTTGCGACGGATATACAATTTTCATTAAGCATGCTCATAAACTCTACTAAAATGCATCCACACATTCTGAAATTCATCCTCAAGTATCCTCAATATGCACTCAACATCAATAAACCCAAAACGACACACATAAACACAAATTACATGTAAAGAACAACAAGTTGAGTCTTTATCATCATTGTCACCTCATCAGTTCTTAATCCAATAACAATCTGACTCCAAGCTACTCCTTTTGTCCAAGTCCGCAACTAGAAACAAAAACAACATCAATATCTCGAAAAACGTGCATAACCGACACAATCAGATTTTAAGACGGAAAAAGTTTAAGATAAAACTTACCTAGAAAGATGGAGGGCGAGAAGAGGAATCCGTAGCCGCGAGAATCGCCTCAATCGGATAAGAAACAAAGATTTTATGAGCATTTGAAGATTGAAGGTGAAAAAGATAACAATGGTTTATGTTTGTAAAATCTGAAAAATAAAGGGAAGGAGGAAGGTAGAGGATGGTGGGTTTTGTGAGGAAGGATGAGGAAAATGGGTCCATTAACAAGTTAGGTCCATAAGACAAGTTTTTAACACGGTTTGAACTAGGAACACCGTACCGACTTAAGGTCACTATTATCTTAAGACGATATAAATATTTCTGGACTATGAAATTAAATTGCTAAGACACAATTTACGCAATTAAATAAAATCCCACTTAAAACTCTTTAAAACATTTCCACATAATTAAATTAGTTATTTAAATGAAATTACGAAATTACGAATTATAAATTATATTTGAAGTTGGTGATGCATGTCTAGTTTATGATGTTTTGCATCTATTTTTACACGCATTTTGGAGCTCATTTACGAGTTTTAGCCTTTATTTCCCAACAATTGTCTACGTTCGTATTTTTATGCTATTTTGCAGAATTACGTGGAAAAGAGGCGAATTCAAGTCAAATGCAACCCTCGGGAATTTTGCGTAGCTAGAGAAACTAAGGAACGAAGAGGGAACAACATCCAACGCGCAAATCAAGGACCACAAGACCAACTTAAGAGGATTCTACGAGCTGACACCCAGGTGCCGGTCGACCGACCGAGCTCACTGGTCGATCGACCACGTCACCTGACAACTTAAGTCAAAACTTCAAATTTTAAGTTCAGAAAGCTCAGCAGGCCCAATAACTGGTCGACCGGCCGAGACCACTGGTCGGTCGACCACGATGCAGTTTTCAGAAACCTCACAAACCCCACGCGTGATTAGGTCAAGCAAGGAGTTTTTCTGATTTTCCTTATTTAACAGCCTAATCCATCATTGGGCTAATGATCTAGATCTTGGACTTGAGTCTTAATCCTCTCCTCTAAAAAGTTTCTGTATTTTCTAAGTTTGCTTTAGTTTTTAGAATAAGTTTAGCATTGTTCTTAGTTGATTCTCAATCAAACATTCCGTTCCACGCCATTCAATAAAGTTATTCTTTCTTCCCTAATTCCTATACACGGTAATCCTCGTTCCATTTCATTTTCTTATTGCTATTTCATAGGATTTTTAGTATCCGGTTAATTAGAATCCCTAAACCTTTCGTTTTTAATTGCATGTTTATCATCTCTATCGCTATGAGTATCGTTGTTATAATCGTTGCTGTTGTTTTTATTGTTTCTATGAGTAGCTAAATTCATATGTTAGGATGTAGGTAAGTAACGGCGTAGATGGCGTAGTTTAGGACGACCTCTAGCAGACTCTGGTCGGCTGACCGGCGGCTTAACTGGTCGGTCGACTAAGGTAGATGGCCGGTCGACTGGAGTAGCTGGTCGGTCGACCATCCTCGCGTATGTTCAGACCTCTTTTATTTCGTTAATTATTAAATCCTATGACGAGACCGAAAGGAGACTTGTTGGACGTTAGTAATGACTTACCCAAGATTGAAAGATACGGGGAGGACATTAGTTAACGTTTTAAGATGGCTAGGTTAGTAAGACTGAAAGGTATGTGACCTAGACTTTAGGAATCACCCTTATTGTTGACACCCAAAATTTATGAGACCTAGGAACTAATAGCATAGGCCGAATGGAGCTATTAGATAACATAGACCGAGAGGATTTGTTATACCCCTTACGCGACTGCAATACATGTTGACCTAGACTATATGCCATCGTAGCTTTTACGAACCGATCATCCTAACATATTTTTGCCATTGTTTTTATTCACATCATCGTTTCAGTTTTGTCTTGTTTTTATTTATTAGACTTAGTAAAAACCAAACACAATTTAAACCCCCAACTTGTTACTTTAAAACATTGGCTTAGAACAATAAACACTCCAATCCTCCTTGTGGTTTGACCCTTCACTTACTCTATCTAGTTTAAGCTAAGGAATATAAGATTTATCTTTGGTACCCACAACGATGGGTATCAAATTTTGGCGCTGTTGCCGGGGAGGTGACGTGTAACACCCCAAGAGTATGAGATATGAGATTGTGTGGAGATTTGTCCCACATCGGTATAATGTGAGGCTTGTGATATGTTTATAATAGCTCTCACCCACCACTTAGTAACAAGGGCTTGTGCTTTTGGGCTTAAGTGAGGACAAATAATGGGCCCAAAGGCTTACATACCTCCCCATCTTATTGGGGGTGTGTTACAACCGTGGTGGGTCGGGTTGTTACACATGGTATCAGAGCGACCCTGCGACCGTGTGGTGAGCCTGTGGTCGGGAGTACCCAGGTCACACACCTAGCGGGGGAGGATTCTGGCCCTGGTTGTGGTCAAGTTTGAGGCACAACGAGGGCGTTTTGTTCTTTAAGTGGGGTGGTTTGTAACACCCAAGAGTATGAGATATGAGATTGTGTGGAGATTTGTCCCACATCGGTAGAATGTGAGGCTTGTGATATGTTTATAATAGCTCTCACACACCACTTAGTAACAAGGCCTTGTGCTTTTGGGCTTAAGTGAGGACAAATAATGGGCCCAAAGGCTTACCTCCTATCTTATTGGGGGTGTGTTACGACCGTGGTGGGTCGGGTTGTTACATGACGCCAGTTTTTATTGTTTTTAGTCTATTGTTTTTTTTTCTTTTACCGTCATGACCATCTCCCCTTTACCACAATTCGAACATGAACCATTGCACATCTATTGTAATAGATTAACCTCTTTCCTTTCTCAGTCTGACTATCCTGTTAGTATTGGGGAGGTTTGTCGTATCATTTATGATGGAGTTACTGGTAAGACCTTGATCGAGATTGAGGGAAATTGTGGATGGGATTTTCTTGACTTACCCTATGAGAATTGAGAAGCAATGGGAGCTTCTCAAACACCTAATCCAAGCCAGTGGAGATACAGAGAGGTATGAGGGCGTTGATATTAGTAACCCGTATATTCCTGTCGAGAGTGATCCTATCACACCCGTTACTGAAGAGTCGCTCATTCTTAATAAGGATGAGTATGATAGCTTACTTGATTCCCTTTCCCTCCCCGTTGATGATACTGACTTGGATATAGCTGATGAGTTAGGAATTCACCCCTTGACTGACCAACCTATTTTTGTAGGTATTAGTAATGAACATGTTCCTGATACGTTTGAACCTTCGGTTAATGTGCATGGTTCAATTGTTGACATTTCTGATGTTTTTTATAATATTAGTGAATGTTCTGCACAAGGATCATTTACAAAGGATCCTTCGGAGGCTTTGATGTGCTTTGAGACATGTACAGGTGAATCTCTTGCTCAGGAGGCTGATTTGGATGCTCCAAAAGTTGCAACACGAGGGACAGAGTCTCTAAGCGGTAGAAAGAGAGATTTTCTCGATCGATTAGTACCACTTACTCCATCAAACCTTGTAGAGAACGAGATCACTCAAGCAAGTGATCATTTGGCTGAAGAGAAGAGCCCAAGGAAGAAGAGACCGAGGAAGGTGTCAGCCCATGACTTAGGAGACGACGACCCCGGAAGGTGGAAGGCTAGAGCTAAGGATGATGACCCATCTATCTACGTGGTGGAGAGAAGCTCATCTACCCAAATCACCACAGCTGAAGGGGTAGCCTGTAGTCAGAACCCGTGGCCAAAGAACTTATGCATCCTTCGCGGATAACTTCTCCTTATTGCTCCTTTCTGCTTTTTGAGACTATTTTCTGTTTTCGTTAAGACTTTTAGTTTTCTTTTTGCTTTAGACTTAAGACAATTTTGCTTTTGTTGTTTTGTTTGAGACAATTAGACTTGGTACTGTGGATTTTGGGCATGTTTTAGGCGCGTATATACTGTTTTTACAGGTTTGAGGAAGGATTAACTTAGCCCAAACGACTTAATTCCGAGAAGGAAAAGAGCACTGCACAGGAAGAGTGTTCGACTGACCAGAAGCATCAGTCGGTCGACCAAGTCCTTGCAGCCCAGACGGTTCTGTAACCCATCTCTGGGTCGGTCGACCAAGTGGTGTGGTCGGTCGACCACTGTAGCTGCTACAGCCTGCTCGTATCTACCTCGGGAAGCGTGCAAGAACTATTAGGGAGTCTTTCTCCTCACTCTTTCTTTTATACGTTCATTTTCCCTCTCAATTTCAAACCTTTAAACAACTATTATCACCCAAAACACCGTTAATCCCCGAAAAGGGTATATCTTCGTGTTCCTTTTCAAGTCCTTGTAGTGGCACTGCTGGCCACCGAAACCTCTTAGCTTACGCTGGTTTGGGGAGGTTTCCATTGCGCTTAAATCCGGTGAGTTCCTTCCATGTTTTCCTTGGTTTTTCCTTTTACGCATTTTTCTTTTACTTCATAACTTTTGCTCATGCTATTGCACAATTGGAACATTGTGCGGTTTGGTTGGGGGAAGGGTTTTGTGTCGCATGCATTTGTTTCATTGCATTTTGTCACACGTTTATTGCATTTCTGTCTTACATCGTCTTTTCTTATTTTCCTTGCATATACAAGAAAAATCCAAAAAAATAGAAAATTTCAAAAATTTCAAAAAAAAATGCACGTTTATTTTAGCATATAGGTCGAGTCGGAATGAGAGTATTTTAATGATGACTTTGCATTTTCACATGTTTATGCTTATGCCTTGCTTTGTCAACATGTTTTAGTATAAGTGTCGTATGCATATCTACGAGTTTTTGTCAAACAATTTGCTTTTCTTGAGACTTGACTTAGACCTGTGGCAAACTACTTCATTTTATGAGTTTTAGAGCTTATTTCTGGGGTCATTCATAACCAGTTATCTTGGAATGTGAGTAGTACTCCCCTTGAAACATGTTACATCTTTATGCATAAAGATGAACTTAAACTTCTATATACCTGTATGCTATCTTGTTTGTGATTTGTGACACGTGCATTTAAGATCCCTTTTTCTTATTTCACCCATAAGCCTTACAATAACATATTTGCCTTTTTATCCCTAAAAGCTACATCCTATACTTAGCCTACCTCACCAAGCTAGTATTTGTGGTCAATGGATTTTTTTTAGTCATCTTTTGTAATTGTATGCTCTTATGAGAAAAGAAAAAAGAAAAGAAAAAAAAGAAAACAAAAAGAAAGAAAAGAAAGAAGGAAAAAGAGAAAAAGAAAAAAAGAGAAAAAGAAAAAGAAAAAGAAAGAAAAATTGAAAAATTACTGCAAGTCAGTCGACCGACTGCATCAGCTGGTCGGTCGACCAACTGACAGAAACAGAATAGTGCAGTTTGTTATGAACGTGCCTTTCTTTGCCATTTTACACTCCCGTACTTCATTTATAAGACTTGGGAGTCTTTTCCTTGAATTTTTTGTGAGTTTTGTGCTACGAAATAGCACCGTGTTTAAAGTTCATTGGGTTGAAAGTTGTGAAATTCATTATTGGATCCAGGTTTTGCTAGCTTGGCTATCTAACCCCACTTATCCAAAAACATCTTAACCTCTTTCACCCCTCACCTCACATATCTTTCCTTACCTCAAGCATGTGTCGGAATCACTTGATTAGTATGTATATGTACGGTTGTAGAGTTCATTTTCATGTTAGATTGCAGGCATGTTCTCATGGGTCGAAGTTAGATGAGTGTCTTTACAAAGTTACTTCTTTCTATCTTTTAAATACACTCACCATATGCTTAATGTGTGATTTGAGCGACCCGCAAGAGTCCATTGTGAAAAGTCTCCATAGTCGATAGTCTAGCAAGTTTGACAACTTCATAATTCGTTTGCATGATTCATTTGTTATTTGTTTGTTAACATTGCATTAAATTGGTCTAGGCTTACATGTAAATTTCACTCTGAGATTGAAATCGTTCCATTAGTTTAAGATCGAGTCTAATTCTTCCTTGAGGGTAAGCAAGGTTTGGTTTGGGGAATTTGATGCATTTCTATTTTATGATGTTTTACATCTATTTTTAAACGCATTTCGGAGCTCATTTACGAGTTTTAGCCTTTATTTCCCAACAATTGTCTACTTTCGTATTTTTATGCTATTTTGCTGAATTATCCGGAAAAGAGGCGAATTCATGCAAAATGCTACCCTCGGAAATTTTGCGTAACTAGAGGAACTAAGGAATGAAGAGGGAACAACATCCAATGTGCAAATCAAGGACCAGAAGACCAACTTAAGAGGATTCTACGAGCTGACACCCAGGTGTCGGTCGACCGACCGAGCTCACTGGTCGATCGACCACGTCACCAGACAACTTAAGTCCAAACTTCAAATTTCAAGTTCAGAAATCTCAGCAGGCCCGATAACCGGCCGACCGACCGAGACCACTGGTCGGTCTACCACGATGCAGTTTTCAGAAACCTCGCAAAGCCCACGCGTGAGTAGGTCAAGCAAGGAGTTTTTCTGATTTTTCTTATTTAACAGCCTAATCCATCATTAGGCTAATAATCTAGATCTTGGACTTGAGTCTTCATCCTCTCCTCTAAAAAGTTTCTATATTTTCTAAGTTTCCTTTAGTTTTTAGAATAAGTTTATTAGCATTGTTTTTAGTTGATTCTCAATCAAACATTCTGTTCCACGCCATTCAATAAAGTTATTCTTTCTACCCTAATTCCTTTACACGGTAATCCTCGTTCCATTTCAGTTTCTTATTGCTATTTCATAGAATTGTTAGTATCCGGTTAATTAGAATCCCTAAAACTTTCGTTTTTAATTGCATGTTTATCACCTCTATCGCTATGAGTATCGTTGTTATAATCGTTGCTGTTGTTTTTATTGTTTCTATGAGTAGCTAAAATCATATGTGAGGGTGTAGGTAAGTAACGGCGTAGATGGCGTAGATGGCGTAGTTTAGGACGACCTCTAGCAGACCCTAGTCGGCTGACCGACTTAACTGGTCGGTCGACTAAGGTAGATGGTCGGTCGACTGGAGTAGCTGGTCGGTCGATTATCCTCGCGTATGTTGAGACCTTTTTTACTTCGTTAATTATTAAATCCTATGACGAGACCGAAAGAAGACTTGTAGGACGCTAGTAATGACTTACCCAAGATTGAAAGATACGGGGAGGACATTAGTTAACGTTTTAAGATGGCTAGGTTACTAAGACTGAAAGGTATGTGACCTAGACTTTAGGAATAACCCTTATTGGTGACACCTAATATTTGTGAGAACTAGGAACTAATAGCATAGGCCGAAAGGAGCTATTAGATAACATAGATCGAGAGGATTTGTTATACCCCTTACGCGACTGCAATACATGTTGACCTAGACTATATGCCATCGTAGCTTTTATGAACCGATCATCCTAACATCTTTTTACCATAGTTTTTATTCACATCTTCGTTTCAGTTTTGTCTTGTATTTATTTATTAGACTTAGTAAAAACCAAACACAATTTCAACCCCCAACTTGTTACTTAAAAACATCGATTTAGAACAATAAACACTCCAATCCTCCTTGTGGTTCGACCCTTGACTTACTCTATCTAGTTTAAGCTAAGGAATATAAATTTTATCTTTGGTACCCACAACAACGGGTATCAGTTGGACTTAATTAAACTCTTTAAACTCCCAAGTCCCGAAATATTGGAATGTTACATTAATGTTGTTCAGTTGACTATATACTTTGGAATCATCCCTTGCGCATTCATGTTATGAGATTTAATCATGTGATCGCACTATTGTTGAGGACACGGTTCCCAACAATCTCCCACTTGTCCTCGAAAAGTGTGCGTCACCAACTCTCTTGTCCTATTACTATCTTCCACTCAATGCAAGGTGTCTGTCAGGTCGTACTTGCATTTGATCATATCGTGAGTGGTTTCCTCGATCTGGAGATTAACTTCTTAGACCGGAATTATCTACCATAGATATCTTCCGAGCGTGGCCACGCATTTCCAGTTAACTTCTCCTCGAGTGGCCTTGAGATTTGAACAACCCTGACAAAGGGGTGGACAATTCTTATCGCACTACTCCCTTCGCCTAGCCACAACCTAACATAACCCAATACAAACCCATTTGACTCCAGTTACGAAAAATCGTAGAGAATGAATCAAAGCTATGCCAAAACTGTGCCATCTTGGGTGAGTAGTCTAGTCTAAGAATTGACTCACAAGAATACTATAGCAGCTCTTGCCACAACTGGGCTATTATAAAATTTCCAGGACTCTATAAGTGGTCACTTGTCCAAACAGATTGTCTCCCGCAGTCTGCCTATGTGATCGACTAGTCATCCCACATGACTCTATGTCATTTGAACTTGCATCAATCGCCTCACACTCTAGTCACTTCGAGATGTCACCTCATACAAGCGGCTAGGGGCCATACTAAGTTAATCCAGTTCACTTCATGGGGTTCAAAATTGTCTCTTACATCCCATTTGGATTTGACAAAGTATCTATAAATGGTGAGTTAATAATAAGTCAAACGATAAGAGTGATTTTCATGTTTGAACAGTCAATATCATATTGCTGTTCTATATGTTACAATCTTTGATGCACACTCATCAATTTGTATTAGTGGTTTGAATTGTGAATATGTAACACCCCCATTACTTAGGAGCCTGAACTAGGACTTCCAGAGTAAATAGGACTGTTACCATCCTGGATAACCAGGGTAGTAGAAAATCATAGTGAAAGAAACATAGTACTTTAAATTATAAGTAGTTAAACTGAAAACTGATACACGACATAGTCCAACTACACTGGAAAAACAACTAAAGTAGCACAAATGAAGAACTATAAAAGAAACTATGTGATCTAAAACTAGGTAGGTCCAGTCCCTATCTCTCCTCCATGCCCAGTCCTAATCCACATGTCTCTGACCTGAAAGATCTACTCCCCAATCCGGATCATCGTAGGTGAACACGAATACACTGTCAACCTCGCGGTTGAGTAGGATAACACAAAAATAAATAATGCAAACAATATTGAAGAGTTAAGAACGATTGAACACCTAAGAGGGGGAGGGGGTGAATTAGGTGACCTTTTAAAAATTTCTCGATTACTTGTATAAAGTGAAATACAAGTAACGGCTATTAAGTACTAACTTGAGAAACTTAATGAATAATAAGTTCACAAGAGGTACAGCAGGTCTAAGCAACAGTATGAATGACTGTTGCACAGCACTGGCAGCGAGATTAGAAAAAGATATGCGAAAGATAAAAATAAGATTAAACGAATAAACAAACGATGTTTATAAAAATTGGTTCAGCTCCTACTCCGGAGCCTACGTCCAACCGTTATTTTATTGCTTGTTTAGAAGTTACTCAACTTAACTAAACCCCTTACAATGAAAATAACTCGCCAACCTACTCCGGTTGCATTTGCTCAAAGCTACTCCGCTTCAAGACTTAGACTCAAACTTAAAGCTACTCTGCTTCAAGAGTTAACTCGCCAACCTACTCCGGTTGCATTTGCTCAAAGCTACTCCGCTTCAAGACTTAGACTCAAACTTAAAGCTACTCCGCTTCAAGAGTTTAAGAAGTTCTATATCTGGTTTACATGATCAGAATCTCAGGTGTTCACTTAAGAACGTGGAGATTTACATTTAAGATCTAAACACGAGAATCATGGAACAAACTCATTATGTCACAGTGCAGCTTACTGATACATGGAGATATTCAGACCCTTTGAAAACGTTGAAGACTTTAAAAACAGAAATCGTTTTACAAAACAAACTTAAAAGATAAACTTTGAAAGCACAAGTTTTGTTTGCAGAAACTCTCAATAAATATTTTGTAAAGCCTTAGGATTGAATGAGACTAAGTGTTTCCTTTTATAGTACTCAAAACTTGGGTATTACCCAATGTGTACTTGTGTTGTACTTTTATCCATTGGATAATAGCTAGTCCACTTGACAAGTACATGTTGTTTAGTTTTCATTGGCTCTTGAAAAAGCAAATCTGATTTTCTTTCTTAGTTGTCTTCTAATAAGATGCTTAAGTACTACTTACATTTGAAATGTAAACAATTCAAAAACTCTTATTAAATTGCAAGTACGGTACACAACGAGTAAGACGGGTTTTTACGCTTCAACTTGTGCGTATCAAAAGAGAAGACGGTTTTTCCAGAAAATAGATTTTGGCAATTATTTTTCAGAAAACTAAAACGACTATTTTTCACATTACTCGAAAACATTTTTCTCGTTCTAAAAATCTCCATGCGGTACAGACGCAACAGTCTGATGGACTGTTGCATGACTAAGCAATCACTTGACTTTAACAAGAATGTTCCACTTACTCTTACATTTCTGACTTAGGTTACAAAGGGATTGTTCTTGACTTGTGTTGTTCTTCTTGATCATGTTTGAAACATAATGGATGATCTCTTGTTGCCTTTGTTCTTCAATCCATTTGCTTTGCCTTGATTACTCAATTCATGCTACTTAAGAACAAACAATTAATATAGACAAGGACTTGTCATCATCAACTAAAATGTTCCAACAAATTCCCCCTTTGATGATGACAAGCCTAAAACATGTGATTTTTCCCCCTAAACCCAAGGTCGGTCTAAACATCTAACATAATTGTTCACATATGATCAAGAGGTTAAAGATTAATATGCCTTAGTCTAAGTAGTTCATTCCAAGCAACGAGCTAAGACATATTCACGGTGAACGTTAACCTAAGAGTTACGAAACAAAACAACACATGTTAACCACAATACTTCCCCCTCTTGACATCATCAAGGGGGACTATTGCACCTGTTGCAAAAGTTCACAAAACATAGTTCACAAACGCATAGTAGAGTTCACAAAATAACAAGCACAACAACAAAAGAGACAATGTATTTAGAATCAAGTTTTTAAAAGCCATGGGAAGGGGGTTTATTAATTAGTGGGGATGGTTGGGATTTAGGAGGCAAAGCGCTCAAGGAGATCTTCATTCATTGTTTTGAACTCGGCCATTGTATCTTTCAGATATGCCACATCCCTGACCGGCTGCCCCATAGTTTTTGTTAGTTGATTCAGCTTTCCCAGAACATCTCGCTGATCAACGTTCTGCCCCAGTGTTGCATGAGTTTTCTTCACCAAAACCCCATTAACCACAACCATGCTCATCCGTGACAACAGCCCCGATGTTATCTCATCACTCAGCTTCTCCACAGCTGGACTACCCTCTCAGTAGAAAAAATCAATGAAAGCCACATCCCATAAGGTACCACTTTAGTGGTGTCGAAAATGCCATTCTGAAATTCGGTGGCTATCTCATGGATTCGGTAAAACATAAGAAGGGTAAGGTTGATTGGATTGTATTTGAAAATGTGTTAAATAAGGAGCATGTCAAGAAGAGAACATTTTTCATGGCTATTGTTGCTAGGGACGAGGTTGCGGAAGATAAGATTAAATATGAAACGGATTTGGGCAAGGAGTTCAAAGGCATAGATATTTGTGGGGCCATGGTCATTGTTTTGGGGTCGAAGGACTTTCATAACTTGAGCTAATGTGACTTCCTCCACCTCACCCCAATTTTTCTTTGAGTAGGTGGTAAGCCCGATGACTCACACACATCCATGATTTTTGTATCTTCTTCGACTGTATATGCAACAGTTCAGCAAACTGTGGCATATCTTCAATGTTTGATTGAAAATATCGATTGAATTGAGATGATTAAAAACATCATTCTTTCTCCATATTTTGCTTTGCTTTCTTCCTCTCTTTCAGAGATTGAATTTTTCAATACTTCAAGACCAACATCATCACTTTCCTTTCCAATATTTCCGACATCACCCCGTTTTTTTTTTTTTTCAACTTCTTTTGATTATCCCTCTTTTCATGATTTTTCTCTCTAAGTTCCCCTATTTCCCCGTTTCTTTCACATTTGATTCCCCCTCGATTTCATCTTTCATTATGCTAGAAGCACCTTCCTTTTCTTTCAAATTTCCAATTTTCTTTTCTTTTTGGTTTGGCCGTGACAAGGACGACATTATCAGTGTTTGCAGCGGTTTTTAGGAGTCATCGTCCTTTTTGGTACGAGTTTTGGGTCAAAGGCATTTCTGAGATTTAGAAGCTCTTTGGAAATTTTGGTGCATGGGGGACAAGGGATAAATGAGGGAGGTTGTAATTTTGAGGTGATGAGTTAGTTTTGATTTGACAAGGCATTAATTTTGAGTGGCTCAACAAGATTTAAAGTACACTACTTTTAGTTGTAATTTTATTTTGTATTACTTGTACTACACATAATATTCACATAGTAATGATTACTAGCTTTAGCATGCATTAAGTTATCTCCTCTAGTCAATCATGTAGGAGAAGTACGTGATTTTTCAATTTCGTTACATTTTGTCACGCAAACCAATTTCCGACCGAAGTCTTTCGAATTGTTCTCTTTCCAACGGTTTTGTGAAAATATCCGCAAGTTCATCTTCGGTTCTACAAAAACTTAAGCATATATGGCCTTTTTCCACTTGATCACGTAGAAAATGATGTCGGATGTCTATGTGTTTGGTACGTGAGTGTTATATTGGATTTTTCGAAATATTGATAGCACTAGTGTTATCACAAAAAATAGGGGTAGTTTCGAAAATTAGACCGTAGTCATGTAATTGTTGTCTTACCCATAGAATTTACGCACAACAAAGAGCGGCACTTACATACTCACTTTCGGCCATGGATAATGCAACGGTGTTTTGTTTTTTTGAGGCCCATGAAATTATGCACGGTCCAAGGAACGTTGCAATTCCCGACGTGCTCTTTCTTTCCACGAGATCACCGGCATAATCCGCATCCGAAAAACCTACAAGATCAAGTTCAAAATGAGTTGGATACCAAAGATGCACTCCTTGTGTTCCAACCAAATACCTAAAAATCCGTTTTACGGCTTTGAAGTGTGATTCTTTAGGATTTGCTTGGAAACGAGCACATACACAAACACTATATTGAATATCCGGACGAATTGCGGTTAAGTAGAGAAGTGAGCCAATCATACCTCGATAAATCTTCTCACTTACACTCTTACCTTCTTCATCTTTGTCGAGTTTGACTTTGGACATCATGGGGGTAGGCATTGGTTTGGAGTCGGATAACTCGAACTTGTTTAACATTTCTCTTAAGTACTTTTGTTGATGAATCATTGTTCCATGTTCATTTTGTTTGATTTGAAGACCAAAGAAAAATCCTAATTCTCCCATCATACTCATTGCAAATTCGGATGTCATCAAATCAGAAAAATACTTATAAAAATGTTATTTGTTGCACCAAAAATAATATCATCGACATATACTTGTGCAAGCAACAGTTCAGTTCCTTGTGACTTAATAAACAACGTTTTATCAACCGAGCCTCGTGAGAAGCCGTTTTCAAGCAAAAACTTGGAAAATCTGTCATACCAAGCTCGAGGAGCTTGCTTTAAACCGTAAAGTGCTTTGTCAAGTTTGAAAACATGGTTAGGAAAGTCATTATTTATAAATCCGGGAGGTTGTTCAACAAAAACTTCCTCTTCAAGGTATCCATTTAAAAACGCGGTTTTCACGTCCATTTGAAAGAGTTTGATACCTTGAAAGGATGCAAAAGCTATGAGCATACGTATGGCTTCAAGTCTAGCTACCGGTGCAAAGGTTTCATCATAATCAATCCCTTCTTGTTGATTATACCCTTGCACCACTAGTCTAGCCTTGTTATGTACGATTTCTCCAACATCATCAAGCTTATTGCGAAAGACCCACCTCGTACCAATGACAGTACGTTGGGCAGGCCTAGGAACCAGATGCCATACCTTGTTACGTTCAAATTGCTCTAATTCTTCTTGCATTGCTATGGTCCAGTATTCATCAGTCAAGGCTACTGTGACATTGTTTGGTTCAATTTTTGAAATGAATGCATAAAATGCACAGTAATTTTGGAGGGATGATCTGGTTTTTACTCCTGAATTGAGATCACTGGTTAGGTTTGATAGAGGATGTGAGCTTTGATGTTTCCAATTTTTGAGAACAAGTGGTTCGGGGGAGTTATTTGTTTCTGGTGCAACAGTAGGTGCTACCGTTGAATTTTGGGAATTGGTTGAGAGAGGACTTGGTTATTCCTCTGTTTGTATGTTTAGTTGCTGTTCCCTTTCCAGATTTCCCCCTGAAGAACTGGCTTCTTCTGTTGGTGAGGGAGTGTTAGTTCCCTCTGAATTTTGGCCGGTTTCCTCATGCAACGGTTGATCAGACTGTTGCTCGTCCTCTTCTAGCACTTGATCCATATCACGACGGATCATGCCAATCTCAAACTCATCATCATATTCATTTTCTTCATCCTGATCATCAGAAACAAACAGACTTGATTCATCAAATATTACGTGCACACTTTCCTCCATTTTGATAGTCCATTTGTTGTAGACTTTGTAGGCCTTACTATAACTAGAATAACCAACAAATAAAACTCCTTCCTTACTACGGGCATCAAATTTACCAAGGTTGTCTATTCCATTGTTGTGAACAAGGCATTTACCACCAAAGCATTTTAAGTGAGAGATGTTAGGTTTTCTTCCTCGTAGCAATTCATAAGGTGTTTTGTTATTTATCTTCCTAATCATGACTCGATTGTAGATAGAACAAGAAGTGTTTACGGCCTTAGCCAAAAACTACCTAGGAACCTTAGAGCTTTGATCATAGTCCTAGCCATGTTTTCAAGAGTTTGATATATTCGTTCCACAACCCCATTTTGTTGAGGGATTCTTGTGAGCGAAAAATTGTGGCTAACACCATGATCATTATAATAAGTTTCAAATAATGAATTTTCAAATTCGGTTTCATGGTCGGATCTTAAAGCACCAAGTTCTAAACCAAATTTGTTTTGAACCATTTTAACCCAAATTAAGAATTCATTAAAAGCTTGATCCTTGGAACATAAAAATAACAACCACACATATCTTGAATAATTATCTACAATCACACAAATATAGCAACTACCACCCTTGCTAATAATAAACATGGGTCCACATAAGTCAATGTGAACAAGCTCAAGGACACGTGAAGTGCTAACACAATTTTTGTATTTAAAGGAGTTTTTAACTTGTTTTCCTTTGACACAATCATCACAAAGTGATTTAAACTTAAATTTCATGTTAGGTATGCCATCAACTAAGTCAAGTTTCTTGAGGTTGTTAAGGGTTCTAGCATTAACATGACCTAATCATTTGTGCCAAAGCCATGGGTAATTTTTGTGAGCACCCATGCATAATGAAGATTGACCCGACAATGAACAAAGATTAGTTATGTACACATTTTTGACCCACTTCCCCTAAGGACTTAACTTTTTGATTTTACCATCAAGAATTCTACAAACGCTAGCATGAAATTCAATGATATTACCTCGATCACATAATTGATATATGCTAAGAAGATTGTGTTTCAAGCCTTTGACAAGCAACACTTTGTCGACACATAGTGATTTTGACTTACCAACTTTTCAATACCAATGATTTCACCTCGTTTGTTGTTACCAAAAGTCACCATGCCACCATTGTAGGCTTCTAGCGAGAGGAATTAGTTTTCTTCTCCCGTCATGTGACAAGAGCATCCACTATTTAATTACTAATTGTTGCTGCCTCCCACTATTGCCTTTCTCTTGAGTGAGTTTACCTCATTGTCTGAATCTGAGTTGGAATCATTTGAGTAGGCCATAAGACATACGACCTTTTCTTTGGAGGATTTTGAGACAATTTTTGAGAAACTTGACGAGATACATAACTTGGCATCTAATTCTTCCTCAAGGATTTCGTCCTCTTCGGAATCAGATAAACCCCAAATAGCCGTTATGACTTTTGTTTTATAATCTTGTTTTGCAAAGTCACGTTTCTCCTTTGATTTAATGTTATCCCATTTTGAACATTCTTTAATTTGGTGACCCTTATCACCACATTTGAAACATCCAATATTGGAAGTCGATTTTCTCTTAGGAAACTGTCGTTTACTAGCATTAGTCTTAAAACTTTGAGAACCCCTACCATTTATCATACTTGCAATGTTTTTGGTAAACAATGCAAACTCATCATCTCCATCCTCCTCATCACTTGAGAGAGCATTGAGAGCGAGCCCTTTCCCTTTGGAACTTTCCTCAGATCGCTTCACGGGGGTTAGTTCGTGAGCCATGAGTGAGCCCATTAGTTCATTAAGGGGTAGATTAGATAGATCCTTTGCTTCCTCAATAGCGGTAACCTTAGGTTGCCATTTTTTGGTTAGGCTACGAAGGATTTTACGGACTAGATCCTCGGGTTCGAAAATCCTCCCTAGATTTTTTAGCTCATTGACAATGCTAGAAAAACGAGAAGATAGACTATTTATGGATTTTTCCTTAGTCATGTTAAACATCTCGTACTGTTGCATGAGAAGATCTATTCGATACTTCTTTACTTGTGACGTTCCCTCATATGCAAGGCATAGGGTGTCCCAAATTTCCTTGGCCGACGTGCAACCAGATATTCGATTGATCTCTTGTTCACCGATGCCATATTGAAGAATGGACATGGCTTTAGAGTTCTTTTCGACCTTTTTGTAATCTGACTCAACGTACATGTCCTTGCTTTTTGGTGAACTTTTGCCATGGGCATCAGTAACAGTGATAGCGAGGGGGCCATTTTTTATTATTAACCAACATTCATGATCAGTACCCTTAACGTAGTGTTCCATGCGATGTTTCCACCAGGTATAATTATCTCCCTTGAACATGGGATACTTACTGTGTTTAGAATCGTCCATAACTATAGGATCAACTCTTTGGATTTAACCAATATCAAGAGCACAAGGCTCTGATACCAATTGAAGAGTTAAGAACGATTGAACACCTAAGAGGGGGAGGGGGTGAATTAGGTGACCTTTTAAAAATTTCTCGATTACTTGTATAAAGTGAAATACAAGTAACGGCTATTAAGTACTAACTTGAGAAACTTAATGAATAATAAGTTCACAAGAGGTACAGCAGGTCTAAGCAACAGTATGAATGGCTGTTGCACAGCACTAGCAGCGAGATTAGAAAAAGATATGCGAAAGATAAAAATAAGAGTAAACGAATAAACAAACGATGTTTTTAAAAATTGGTTCAGCTCCTACTCCGGAGCCTACGTCCAACCGTTATTTTATTGCTTGTTTAGTAGTTACTCAACTTAACTAAACCCCTTACAATGAAAATAACTCGCCAACCTACTCCGGTTGCATTTGCTCAAAGCTACTCCGCTTCAAGACTTAACTCGCCAACCTACTCCGGTTGCATTTGCTCAAAGCTACTCCGCTTCAAGACTTAGACTCAAACTTAAAGCTACTCCGCTTCAAGAGTTAACTCGCCAACCTACTCCGGTTGCATTTGCTCAAAGCTACTCCGCTTCAAGACTTAGACTCAAACTTAAAGCTACCCCGCTTCAAGAGTTTAAGAAGTTCTATCTCTGGTTTACATGATCAGAATCTCAGGTGTTCACTTAAGAACGTGGAGATTTACATTTAAGATCTAAACACGAGAATCATGGAACAAACTCATTATGTCACAGTGCAGCTTACTGATACATGGAGATATTCAGACCCTTTGAAAACGTTGAAGACTTTAAAAACAGAAATCGTTTTGCAAAACAAACTTAAAAGATAAACTTTGAAAGCACAAGTTTTGTTTGCAGAAACTCTCAATAAATATTTTGTAAAGCCTTAGGATTGAATGAGACTAAGTGGTTCCTTTTATAGTACTCAAAACTTGGGTATTACCCAATGTGTACTTGTGTTGTACTTTTATCCATTGGATAATAGCTAGTCCACTTGACAAGTACATGTTGTTGTTTAGTTTTCATTGGCTCTTGAAAAAGCAAATCTGATTTTCTTTCTTAGTTGTCTTCTAATAAGATGCTTAAGTACTACTTACATTTGAAATGTAAACAATTCAAAAACTCTTATTAAATTGCAAGTACGGTACACAACGAGTAAGACGGGTTTTTACGCTTCAACTCGTGCGTATCAAAAGAGAAGACGGTTTTTCCAGAAAATAGATTTTGGCAATTATTTTTCAGAAAACTAAAACGACTATTTTTCACATTACTCGAAAACATTTTTCTCGTTCTAAAAATCTCCATGCGGTACAGACGCAACAGTCTGATGGACTGTTGCATGACTAAGCAATCACTTGACTTTAACAAGAATGTTCCACTTACTCTTACATTTGTGACTTAGGTTACAAAGGGATTGTTCTTGACTTGTGTTGTTCTTCTTGATCATGTTTGAAACATAATGGATGATCTCTTGTTGCCTTTGTTCTTCAATCCATTTGCTTTGCCTTGATTACTCAATTCATGCTACTTAAGAATAAACAATTAATATATACAAGGACTTGTCATCATCAACTAAAATGTTCCAACAAATATGATATGCAAATGATATGAAATGCTCGAGCTCAATCAAAACCTCATTCTCAATCGATCCTTTCCACCAACCCATACCGAACCTCCCTGCAGAGTATAAACGGCCGTCGCCGAACACCAAAATAACAGCTGAAGACACCAGGCCTGGTCTGCAGAACCACCCTGGGCTTTATATCAGAACAATATCTTATCCATATCTTTCTCAGTAACCGATGCGTATGATATGCTCATGAATGCAAATGCTAAAATAAATAACAAGTATATATCATGCGCAGACAACTCATACTTGCATCCATAACATACATTATAACATCCATTATTGTAACACGTCACTAAACATAGTACCGGTGTATCCTACCTGAAATAGAAAGTCTGAAATGAAGTCACCCTCTAGAAGTATTCCACCTCGAATTCCGTTCCTATAAATATTACTTAATATTAAACTCTACTGTTATAACATACATGTCAGCCTACACCGACCCGCCGTGACCAACAGCCTCATCAAACACCGCCTCCGACACCTACTACTACCCCTGGCCTCCCCACAGGCACCAACAGGCCCGCCATTGAGCCACGGTGGTTCCTGGAAGGAGGTCAGTGGCCATTAACCAACCCACGATGCCAAAACTCGTGTACAAACCCCAACACCACCAATTACTTTACTGTTTACCACTACAACCACCCTGGACAAAACCCCCTTTACCAGCGGCATACACTACCAAGACCCACTGTTGTAACCACCACTCAAACCCGCGGACAACCACCAATAAAACACCCTTATTACCCAAAATATTCGTGCATAAAAACACCATCGAAATCCTACACAAAGCTGCACCAACAACCCTCTGTTTTGACAAACCATTTTACAGACTATGACCTTGCGACAAAACACCACAAACGACGGTCAACGGTGGCAAAGACATCATTCTTACGGTCAAGACACGATCAATACACATCATAGATTAATACTACAAAGATTCCAGACATTATAAACATGATCATGCTACTGAAATTACAATTCGAAAAGAGCAGAAAACTACAAAAACAGAGAAGGTATTGCGTGTACCCATTTTCAAAGGCAAAACGAACCACCCTAGACAACCCAGAACCACCAGACGGTCCCTCCTCCTTGAACTCTAATGTGACGGCTGGATGTGTGTGTGAGAGAGAGTCACGTTGTAGGTTAGGATTAGGGTTAGGAGAATGTTTTATAAGGATTGGCAGATAGATTACGTTGAGGTGTGAGTATGGGTTTTGCGTGTGAGGTGATGTCGAGTTGAGCCTTTGCAGCCTTGTCACGCATCCCAAGGCCCTAGCTCATACTTAAACACAGTTTCATTACAAATACGCATACTCGACTCCATACTAACACATGTAACCCTTAAGAAGTTATCGATTATGGACGTTTAACTAATCATAAACACGTTGACATAACAATTAGATATTTAGAATAAAACGAAATAAAACGTAATAAAATACGGGGTATTACAGTCTTCCCCTGTAACATCCCGCATTTTCGTAAATTTTATTTTAAAGGTTTTAATTAGTTTTACGGGATAAAATAATATCTTAATATTTGATGTTAATTCATTTTAAAATAACACTTTAATGATTATTGATAAGTTAATTTTAAATGTTCCGTTAAGATCCGTCTTAAGAACCTTAAGTCCTTGAGACGAATATAACTTGGCAAGTAATCCGACTCAACAAACCCATTCACTTTCAAAGGTCCGTTTCACTTAAACGGAAAGGACAAATAAAACCCTACCATTTCCTTATGAATGTCGACACATTCATCTTTCTCAAATAAGAACACTGTATCTTCATTTCTCATATTTCCTCCTTAAATCTCCATCTTCTTTTCCAATTCCCGTCATCATCCGTTCACCGAATCAAGGTAATAAATACATTTTCGGAATCCTCATGAAATTTGCAAGCCATTCGTCACTTCCAATTTCCGTTTCCTTCAATTCGAAATTTGGCCTGTTTTGGTATAATTCGAGTTTTAGCCCTTAAAACCGTTTTGCTTGTTGTAGGTGAAGACTTAGAAGATCCTAAGAAGGTTAGTGGCAGGATTGAAGAGGAGATAGGAGCTTAATCACGTAAAAGGTGACGATAATGAGAAACTCGGCCTTATTGTATACATTAGCACTTTTCTTGCTTGAATTGGTTTAAGCTTCTGATTTTTCATGTTATTAATGTTAATGAGACTTAGTATCATGCTAGGAATCCTTCTTAAAGACCCTCATATGCTTAGTTGATGTTATATACACTTGTTGTTAAATTTTAGAAATTGTATGCTTGCTACGGATACAAATCATAATCTTATCGAGGATTGTTTGTGGGTTTAATTGCTGGTAGTTAGTATGTTTGGTGATTATATTTGATGGGTAGAAAGTTGTGGTTGCAAATCTTGAAGTTTTGTATCGATTTAATGATGTTTTGTTATTGCTGGAATTTGCGATTTTCGTGCTCAGGCTCTCTGAGCCGGTCGACCGACCGGCTGGGAGTGCGTGTAGGTGTTTTTGCAAAAGTGTGAAAATATAGGCTTGGGGTTGCCAGCCGGTACGCCGGCTGCCTGCCAACCGGCTGGTAGCCTCTTTGGTGAGTTTTGCGAAATGTGTAAATAGAAGGGGTTTGGTTCCCCAGCCGGTAGGCCGGCTGCCTGCTAACCGCCTGGGAGCCCTTTTTGGGTTGTTTGCGTATTAAGAAAGAGGAAGGCTAGGATGGGTGTCCAGCCGGTAGGCCGACTGCCTGCGAACCGGCTGAGGGGACCCCTGACGCTTGTTTTTATTTTGAATTCGTAATTAGTCCGTAACTTTTAAACGGTTATTCGGTTTTGATTGAAACTCGTTCCGTGTACCTTTGGTGTCTGTTTGAGGTCCCCGTAGGATGGGCGACACTATATTGGGTTCGGGAATGGAGAGAGGATAGAGACCCCCCGGTCGGGTAACCGAAAGGGAAACCGGCTCTCCCTCAACTTAGTTCCCGGGGTCAATTACGTGTTGATTAGAGGTATATGCTCATGAATGCAAATGCTAAAATAAATAACAAGTATATATCATGCGCAGACAACTCATACTTGCATCCATAACATACATTATAACATCCATTATTGTAACACGTCACTAAACATAGTACCGGTGTATCCTACCTGAAATAGAAAGTCTGAAATGAAGTCACCCTCTAGAAGTATTCCACCTCGAATTCCGTTCCTATAAATATTACTTAATATTAAACTCTACTGTTATAACATACATGACAGCCTACACCGACCCGCCGTGACCAACAGCCTCATCAAACACCCCCTCCGACACCTACTACTACCCCTGGCCTCCCCACAGGCACCAACAGGCCCGCCATTGAGCCACGGTGGTTCCTGGAAGGAGGTCAGTGGCCATTAACCAACCCACGATGCCAAAACTCGTGTACAAACCCCAACACCACCAATTACTTTACTGTTTACCACTACAACCACCCTGGACAAAACCCCCTTTACCAGCGGCATACACTACCAAGACCCACTGTTGTAACCACCACTCAAACCCGCGGACAACCACCAATAAAACACCCTTATTACCCAAAATATTCGTGCATAAAAACACCATCGAAATCCTACACAAAGCTGCACCAACAACCCTCTGTTTTGACAAACCATTTTACAGACTATGACCTTGCGACAAAACACCACAAACGACGGTCAACGGTGGCAAAGACATCATTCTTACGGTCAAGACACGATCAATACACATCATAGATTAATACTACAAAGATTCCAGACATTATAAACATGATCATGCTACTGAAATTACAATTCGAAAAGAGCAGAAAACTACAAAAACAGAGAAGGTATTGCGTGTACCCGTTTTCAAAGGCAAAACGAACCACCCTAGACAACCCAGAACCACCAGACGGTCCCTCCTCCTTGAACTCTAATGTGACGGCTGGATGTGTGTGTGAGAGAGAGTCACGTTGTAGGTTAGGATTAGGGTTAGGAGAATGTTTTATAAGGATTGGCAGATAGATTACGTTGAGGTGTGAGTATGGGTTTTGCGTGTGAGGTGATGTCGAGTTGAGCCTTTGCAGCCTTGTCACGCATCCCAAGGCCCTAGCTCATACTTAAACACAGTTTCATTACAAATACGCATACTCGACTCCATACTAACACATGTAACCCTTAAGAAGTTATCGATTATGGACGTTTAACTAATCATAAACACGTTGACATAACAATTAGATATTTAGAATAAAACGAAATAAAACGTAATAAAATACGGGGTATTACAGTCTTCCCCTGTAACATCCCGCATTTTCGTAAATTTTATTTTAAAGGTTTTAATTAGTTTTACGGGATAAAATAATATCTTAATATTTGATGTTAATTCATTTTAAAATAACACTTTAATGATTATTGATAAGTTAATTTTAAATGTTCCGTTAAGATCCGTCTTAAGAACCTTAAGTCCTTGAGACGAATATAACTTGGCAAGTAATCCGACTCAACAAACCCATTCACTTTCAAAGGTCCGTTTCACTTAAACGGAAAGGACAAATAAAACCCTACCATTTCCTTATGAATGTCGACACATTCATCTTTCTCAAATAAGAACACTGTATCTTCATTTCTCATATTTCCTCCTTAAATCTCCATCTTCTTTTCCAATTCCCGTCATCATCCGTTCACCGAATCAAGGTAATAAATACATTTTCGGAATCCTCATGAAATTTGCAAGCCATTCGTCACTTCCAATTTCCGTTTCCTTCAATTCGAAATTTGGCCTGTTTTGGTATAATTCGAGTTTTAGCCCTTAAAACCGTTTTGCTTGTTGTAGGTGAAGACTTAGAAGATCCTAAGAAGGTTAGTGGCAGGATTGAAGAGGAGATAGGAGCTTAATCACGTAAAAGGTGACGATAATGAGAAACTCGGCCTTATTGTATACATTAGCACTTTTCTTGCTTGAATTGGTTTAAGCTTCTGATTTTTCATGTTATTAATGTTAATGAGACTTAGTATCATGCTAGGAATCCTTCTTAAAGACCCTCATATGCTTAGTTGATGTTATATACACTTGTTGTTAAATTTCAGAAATTGTATGCTTGCTACGGATACAAATCATAATCTTATCGAGGATTGTTTGTGGGTTTAATTGCTGGTAGTTAGTATGTTTGGTGATTATATTTGATGGGTAGAAAGTTGTGGTTGCAAATCTTGAAGTTTTGTATCGATTTAATGATGTTTTGTTATTGCTGGAATTTGCGATTTTCGTGCTCAGGCTCTCTGAGCCGGTCGACCGACCGGCTGGGAGTGCGTGTAGGTGTTTTTGCAAAAGTGTGAAAATATAGGCTTGGGGTTGCCAGCCGGTACGCCGGCTGCCTGCCAACCGGCTGGTAGCCTCTTTGGTGAGTTTTGCGAAATGTGTAAATAGAAGGGGTTTGGTTCCCCAGCCGGTAGGCCGGCTGCCTGCTAACCGCCTGGGAGCCCTTTTTGGGTTGTTTGCGTATTAAGAAAGAGGAAGGCTAGGATGGGTGTCCAGCCGGTAGGCCGACTGCCTGCGAACCGGCTGAGGGGACCCCTGACGCTTGTTTTTATTTTGAATTCGTAATTAGTCCGTAACTTTTAAACGGTTATTCGGTTTTGATTGAAACTCGTTCCGTGTACCTTTGGTGTCTGTTTGAGGTCCCCGTAGGATGGGCGACACTATATTGGGTTCGGGAATGGAGAGAGGATAGAGACCCCCCGGTCGGGTAACCGAAAGGGAAACCGGCTCTCCCTCAACTTAGTTCCCGGGGTCAATTACGTGTTGATTAGAGGTATAAGAAAGTAGAACTATAGATTAGTTTCTATATTTGGATGATATTGTAATGATGCGTATTAAGGTATGCCTTAAGCTGGCCTCTGAGCTTAATACGTGAGCTTGTTGTCATATATGGGGATATGCTTTAAGCTGGCCTCTAAGCCCTATATGTGTATGGTTGTGGTGTCTGGGATATGCCTTAAGCTGGCCTCTGAGCCCAGACATGTTTGTTGTGATCGCGTTGGAACATGCCTTAATTTGGCCTCTGAGTCTGACGAGTAGAGCAGCTGCACAACGGGGCATTTAGGTCGTAACACCTCACCCGGAGTGCAGATGTTTGATTCTAGAACATGCCATAAGCTGGCCTTTGAGTTTAGTATCTTGTGATGTGGTGAAGGGACATGCCTTAAGCTGGCATCTGAGTTCTTTACTTTTGGATGCTAGTCTATGCCTTAAGTTGGCCTCTGAGTCTAGTGTCTTGCTGATTGGCATGTCTATGCCTTAAGTTGGCCTCTGAGTCCGTGCTTGCTGAATGATTGGTATTTAGGGTCTGTCTTAAGTTGACCGCTGAACCTTTATACTTGCTGAATGATTGGTATGTAGGTTGTGTCTTAAGTTGACCGCTGAACCTTTATACTTGCATCATGATTGGTATGTAGGTTATGTCTTAAGTCGACCGCTGAACCTTATACTTGTTGGGTTTATCTGCTTGCCTTGAGTTGCTACAGTGTCAGATATGCATGATAGATGTTGATGATATAGATGTTGATATTGATGAGTATGTTGCTTGACTTTGTTATTGTTCACCCAAGGCATTGGGTGACTCTTTAGTCAGTTTCGTAAATGGTTTGGACTGAAAGACCCCCCGACCGGGCAACCGGTAGGGAAACTGGCTCTCCTTCCAAATAGTTTCCGAAGTTGGTTGAGAGCCGTGCATTAGTGATTTCATGATAGTATGAGATCAGTTGTTGAGATATTGATATACTTCACATGTTTATATATGTTGGAGTATTCTGTATGCTTTGCTTGTTACGTGTCGTTACAAAAGGTGGCTAGGAGAACTCTAGTCACTCCCCACTGATTGTGGCTTACATGTTTTCATGTATGTAGGTACATGCAGGTTGGACGGGGTTCACTGAGACCTAGCGAGTGATGATCCACTTGACATCATATGACTTATACTTTCGATTAGCTAGACTCTAGTTTGATATTGTTTATGTTTTGGTGCCTGTAGGGATGTTCCTTCCCGGGCTGTTGTATTTATTTAGTTTCCGTACTTAGACAATATACTTATCTATTTCAGTTTATGTCAGTTTCAGGTTTCAGTTTTAATTCACCTCGCATGTTGTTAAGTTAAAAAGTTTAAAATTTCGCTGCATTTTTAGTACTTTGTATGTTTTATATTTCCGCTTTCGCGAGGGGTTTTACAGTTGGTATCAGAGCATTATTGCTCCCGACGCACTCATGTGACCCCCAACTTTAACTTGACCATATACTTGAATAATGAATGAGAGATGGGGTAGATTTAAGGACTTATATTGTAGTATGTTTGTACCATGTTAGGAATATGTCTAACGGTTTATTCTCTTATGATTGAAGAATGAAAGAGCCGACCCATGGTGAGAATGCTGAGACGCAGGCCCTCATTCAAACTCTTCAGGATTGCATAGCTAGGTCGTCTATGCCTTCTTCTTCATTTCAAACCTCGAGAAGTAACCAACCTGGAGGATTTGCTTGGATTATCACCCAAATGTGGAGGAATGCAGCTAAGACATTCGACGGAGAGACCAGTGCTGCGACCCTCACCGCTTGGTTCTTTGATATGGAAAGGAACTTCATGATTTATGGTGTTCGTCCTGAGGATCAGACCCGAGTAGCATCTCAGTTCTTAGTTCGTGGGCTAGGAGTTGGTGGTTGACGATCAGCGCTCCTGCTACTCGTGACCCTACTTTCACTTGGAGTCGTTTCAAGACTCTTCTTGGCATGAGGTTTTACCACAGGGACATCCGCCAAGATAAGATGACCGAGTTCATGAACCTTCGCCAAGGAACCCTTTCTGTTCAAGCCTTCACCAATCGATTTGAGGAGCTAATCCACTTTGTCCCACAGCTAGTTGAGAGAGGAAGACAAAGCCTATCTGTTTCGGAGCAAGCTTAATGCTGAGACTAGGAGTGTAGCCAGTGGTGACCCGACTTCTTACTTCTAGAGTTACTACGGTGTCTTACGAGCGGAGGACCCTTACCAGATCTATTGTGAAGGATCTAGAGCCTTCTCTCCCCCTCCACCGCCTTTACATGTATGCCGAAGCGGGAGACCTCTTAGTCCTCCTATTTCCTCCCTTCTTGGAAAAAGGAAGCATCCCCAGAAGGACAAGAAGTCCCAGAGAGCTAAGGCTTCTCAAGTCCAAAGTATGAGCCTCCCATCGGACGTTCCCCTAAAGTGCTTCAAGTGCCGCAAGGATCTTCACCTTGGACTTGACTGCCATGGCAACCCTCACCAGTGCTTCACCTACGAGGGATTTGGACATCGCTCTTTCGAGTGCCACGTAGGGAATGTCGCCATCAACAGAACTACCACTATTGACCCTAAGGCTTCCCAGGATCGGGACATGGAACCCTCGACAGAAGCTCCCCTGAAGTGTTTCAAGTGTCGCAAAGCCCTTCATCCTAGAGTTACCTGTGACGGTAATCCTTACTTGTGCTACACCTGCAAGAAGCCTGGACATTGCCTCTTCGAGTGCCCCGAGAGAAATACCTCTATTGACAGAGCTGTTACTACTGACCGAGAGGCTGAGACCAGTGGAGCCGGAGCTGTTCAGAATCAAGTTGAGACTGGAGTTCACCCTGAACCACCTACTGGTATGTTCATACTTACCATCTTATTTATGGTTGATGTAATTGTAGCCGTTAAGATCATACTCCCCCCCCTAGATTCCTGTTAATCTTCTTTGGGATCTATCTTCATTTCCTTTTTACTCAATCCGATAACTTACTTTCCTGAAATACCTCGTGCGGTAACCTATCATAGATAAACTTGGGAATTTCTTGAAGTTAGCTGTAGACCGTTATTTGGAGAGTGTCGCTATTTGAGGAAAAACGTAAGGAGCTGATGGAATGTGTTTCGTTGATCTTAGTGTCTATATGTAATACTCCGTATTTTATCTTAATGTTTATTTATTATATTAATGTGTTGATATTTATTGGGCGTTTATATTCGATAATTAATTTATCGAATAAGCGTTTTATATTTTTATATATTATTGGCGATATGTCGGGTGTGTGTAATACCTCACATTTTTCGAGCCTCGGGTTTTTGACTCGGAGTTAGTTATTATAAGTTTTATAATATGTTACCGCTTTATATTAATCGTTATCGTAAGTATATCAATTAAGTCCATAATACCTTTATGTGTTATGCGTGTGCCGGGCTGGGTTCGATTTGAATTTTGTTTACATGGGTTGTGTAAGAATATGGGTCAAGTGACCAAGCTAACCTACCCGACCCATTTATTCCCCATAAACCCTACCACCATTATACTCTGCGTACTCCTCCAACCCTAAACCGAATTTCATTCGTTTTCCACACTTTCACTCCCCCTCAGCACGACAACCATCAGAACGAGTGAGAGAGAGAGAGAGAGGCGGCCGACGGTGATCTAGGGTGTTTGCGGGACTCTTCGAGCCAGTATCAACCCGAGCCTAAGGTAAGTTTTGCTCGTATTCCTTCGTTCGTCCTTTCGCGCCTGTCATAATTATGATGCCACTAGGGTCGAGTTGTCATGGTGGTCGTGGGATGGTTCCAAGGGTGAGGGTAAGTACGTGGGTGGTGGTAGGAGTGTCGGGGGTGACCGTGGGTTTCGTTTACGGCGTCTTGCGTTTAGTCTCGTCGTTTTGAAGGCTAGTTCGTACAACGGGGCTTGGGTGGTGCCACCGTTGACTCGGGGGAAGTCGACATGGTTGTACCACGGTCGGCGTGGGGTCTGACATCATGGCGGGTGGCGGCTGTGGTTCGGTGTTGTGTCAGGATCGTGAGCAGTGGCGGTGGGAACTGGTTTCAGACATGACGGTGGTGGTTGGGTGTTGGGCCAGGCCTGATTATGGACAGTATGATGCGCCGGTGGTGGTGGTTGCCGGAGGTGAGGTGTTGAGAGGGTGGTGACTATTCGCGGGGTTGATGGGTGTGTCGTGCGTCTTGGGGGTTCCTATTAACATACATATTATATTACTATTACTATACGTACTATATTACTACTACTAGTATTACTATATTATTACTATAGTATTATTATATTATTATCATATTATTATTAATATTATTATTATTATTATTATTATTATTATTATTATTTTATCATAAGTCATATTGTTGTTATTGCCCATAGTGGATATTGTTATTTGTAATAATGTTTTATTAATTACATGATTAGTGAATATTAATAATGGTATCTATGTTAATGTCGTTAATTTGTGAAGGGCGGTAATTGGTTGTTTATGAGTCGGGAAGTTAATGTTTTGAGGAGACTACTATTTCGGGAAAGTTTCCATTTCGAGAAACTTTCCACTTAAAGAAAGTTACTAATTACAGTAAGTGTAAGTTGACTCAAGGGGGTTTGGGAAGTTTATTAATTCGTTACGTATACATGTTTAGGTGACGGGTTTCGCGTGGAATACTTCTAGCAAGCTTGTGATTGACTGTGCTTCTGCAATTTGAGGTAGGGGAATACTGTGTACAGAGTGATGAGTAATTGTTTATTATTTGATGTTAACCGTGTTCATCTTATTATCTTATGATTGGTATATTGTGTTATTTAATTACCTAATTCCGTGATACGATACGATGTGATGAATATTGGGTCTTGTGTAATGGAGCGGAGTATATTGGGTCTTGTGATCGGTGCGGAGTTAATGGGTCTTGTGATCGGTGCGGAGTTAATGGGCCTTGTGATCGGTGCGGAGTTTATTTGGCGTTGGATCGGTGCGGAGTTTATTTGGCGTTGGATCGGTGCGGAGTTAATGGATGATTGAATCCATATATATGTATGATATTGTTTGTTTATATTTTTCCTCTACTCAACCTCGTGGTTGACCCTGTGTATTTGTGATCACCAGTGAAGAACCAATTTATTGGGGAGCAGATTGACAGGTGTTGAGACTATGGGAGCTAAGGGAAGGGAGAAACTCGGATCCGGACCAGCCTAGAGTCTAGATCACCATAGTATTCTTTTCATGAGTTGTACTTTAGTTTTTACAAGACAGTTTTATAAGTTGGTTGTATGAACTCGTTCTTTGAGTTTAACCTTATTTAATTAAAGTATTGTTTATCTTTCCTTTGTATCTACTGCCTCGGGAAACCGAGATAATAACACCCTAATTTATCTAAGGAGTCCTAGTTCAGGCCCTTAAATAAATGGGGGTGTTACAAAGTGGTATCAGAGCGAACGATCCTCAGGCCTAAACCAAATGAATGATAATGAACGTAGGACGAGTGAAATAAAATGAACCCCGAGATGAAACTGATAGGAGCCCCAAAAAGGAACGGGATGAGTTAGGGGCCCCCTCACACCAAACCTGGGCCCTTTCATTTCTGTCTCGGGAACCCAATGTGAGTAATGGAAGAGTGGGGTAGACTATATAGTGACCCGGTTATATTGTACTAACATTTTTACAGGAGAAGAATGAGGTAAGTAATATGTGAACAATGGTTAATGATGGTATTGGGAGATTATTTTTGATATTGAAATGTGGATCGAGTTGGATGATTGAAATGAAATTTCAAGAGTATGCATATGTATCTATTGAGTAATAGTTAAGAGTGATGTGATCATATGATTCTGGTGCTTGAAATGTCCATGAGATTGCCTGATTATGAAATGATTACCGTAACTATGTAATATATCGTGGGTATTTTAATATGAATGACCAGACCTATATATATTAGTAATCAATGTCTAGTGATATGCGGAATGTGTTTCCCTAAGCCATGAACGTACATAGTCATGTGTTGCATATATCGTACTTAAGATTTTATGCCTATTATACGCATTTAAAGTTTGTTATGAAGTTCGTAATCAATAAGTGACATCGTAGTAACTCCTAGTTTATACTTCCGTACCTGAATAAGTAGTGATTGTGTGATGGTAGAAATTAATTTATTTATATACACCCGTATAACTATCGAGTTATACAGTTGAGCCTACTTTCAGTTTCGGAATCTTTACCGTTTTCTAGATGATAATTGTTGTTGAAATGAGGAATGAATGTTAATATGGTACAAAGTGATGTCTATGCTTCAAATGTATGTCAACGTGTTTCGGAAGAAGAATGGTTGAATTTCGATGTAGTAATGTGAAATAGTAACAGGACCAAAATTTTCAACAAACTTCCAGAATGTTGCCTTGTTGGTCCAGGCTGCCAATGTAAATGTGTTCCATATTTGAGTATGAAAACTTTATGTATGATAACCCCGTGATTGGGTTTATAATGCTTTTGTTTTATGTTGATATGAGTTATATTTTTGGGAGAAATACATCTTTTAGTTGACAGTAGTCAGATTGTTACTGCACAGTCCCGTTTTGACCTATCTTTTTGTAAAAGAAATCATTTAAAACGTGTTTATTGTATATACACAATTCCAACTCCACTGTTCAGAATATTAATTCACGTTTCCAATATGATAAGCCATGTAAATCTTTAACGAGTCGTTATTTAATAGTATTTTTTTTTTTTTTTTTTTTTTGCTAGTTGTCCAATTTTCTATCGAATTGTTGTAAAGTTTTTGTTCAGACCAAGTGGGTTGTAAAACTGGTTATAAATAACTTCCTTGAGTTATGCGTTCGACTAATTATTTGTCCTATGATTAGCTAATTAATTCATTGTATTTTCCAGAAACTCTAATAGCTCGCAAGATAGCTAAGCGGTTATTTAATTATGATTTTTGTAAGTTGCTGCATAATGTTTAATTGGTGAAGTTGTGAGTTATGTAAATTTTATATAAAATTTTAATCGAATGTGAATTATGTGATGTGACCACGTGATATCCTGTTATAGCATTAGTAACATGAATAGTAGGCAAACAGTATCAATATGAACCTTACTATATGATGACGTAACCTTGTTTATTTCGTCAAGTTTATATAAAATAGTATTAATTATACAGACATTCTTACTTTCTAGTGATATGACCTCAAAATAATGATATGATATTCGTGTGTGATCTTAAAATCATGTTTATTGGATAAGAGTCTTGACAAATGGTAGAATGAAATTTAACTAGTAAACTTATTATCACGATGTCATGAGTAAAAGTTATAAAACAATCTAATTGTTATAATTAATTGTGAGTATTTGAACAATGTGGATCTTGTTGATGCTCTTTCGTATATTAATGGTATACCTTTACCTAGTTCATTCTCAGCTATAATAGTCTTTATATCTTTTTCATGTATATTGTTATGTCATAAAGTGAATTGCATATTGCTATATTTAAAATCTGATCACGATGTATTGAGTTAGTAATTGGTTGGCATGTGATTTATGGAAGTGCTAGCCTTGTAAATTCGTTTACTTTTATCGTTAAAATTTTCATAATTCATGAACTACAAGAACAATGCTTTATTAAAGAAGAGTCAGTGTAATACCTCGCATTTTGGGGCTTGTCGTGAGTAAGCGATAGTGTTTTCTTTATAAAATCGTTCGTTAATAGGCTTACTTGCACTCGTTTTGTGCGAGATATTTGAGACTTAGGTGGGTTTCGAAACGGGGATCTTGGTACCCTATATTAATATTTGTAGTATGGGGGTGCTAAGGGTCGAACTTGGGACCTATTGAGTGCCTAGAGTGGGCCTCGATTAGCGTGCCAAGGTAAGCCCACACGGGAATTCTCAGATTTATCACAAAACACCCTTCCTGCCGCCATATATAGGGAGTGTTTTGTTGACCTAATCATCGTTCAAAAACAGATCTAACCTCACCAAAACGTAGACGCCACCTTAGGGAAGAGGAGACACCAGTGCACGGTGGTTGTAAGCAGTCCTAAGACACCTCGATTTGGCCAAGAAGCGGGTATGAACACCACGAAAACCTGTAACGTTAGTTTATGCACCATTTTTGTCGTTTGTTTAAGAGCAGAGTTACACTTTATTTTCTGGATGTTTTTACATAATTTTATACTAGAATGTAGAGAGAATATATGTTGGTCATGGATGTAGTGTCGTGGTTGTTTTTACATGTTTTTCAAGGGAGTCAAACACGGTGTCAGGGAAGGGAGGTTTACGTTTTCAATTTTGGTATGGTCTGATGCGTTTTTCTAATCAGTCGTTGTGGTAGTCGTAGGTCGTTTGTTTTGGGTCTTTGGGTGTAGGAACTGGTGGCTCATGTGGGTGTCATGTGGTGGTGGTCTTGGGTTATGGTGGTGCGTAGTCATGGTGTTACAGGGCTGGTTGTCAGGGGTGTTTATAGGGTGTTTCTGTCAATGTCAGTTGTAATGGGTGTTCAGGTGAGCGCATGGGTGTTTGGGGGTGGTAGCATTGAGGACTCGGGGGAGGTCAGTGCAATGCTACCACTGTGTGTCGGGTCTGGTGTCCAAGGGAGGTTTTGGTGGTTAGGGGGGTTGTTGGCGGTGGCTGGTTTAGTGTCGAATGGTTGTCAAAGAGGGCATGGTCAGAAGGAGGGGCGAGGAGTCGGGTTGGTTTGGGTGTCTGGTTCAGGTCACCGGCGGCCGGCGAGGGTGCTGCTGGTAGTTGGTTTGGTGGAAGGCGGTTCTGGGAACAGGTTGTGGTGGCTGTTGGCGGTGGATGGGCGTGTGACACGGTGGTCTTGGGGTGTTTGTACACGGGGGTTATCACGGGTTGTTGGGTTGTTTTTCGGCTGTTTTGCTTTATTATTATTATTATTATTATTATTATTAATATGTATGTTATAAATTATGAATATACTTTCTATTTTGATATCATTATTATTTATGGTTAATATAATTAGTATTTATAGTGTAATATTTTATTTATGGCAATTTTAATTTGGGTCTTAATTAATGATTTGAATGATTTGAATTTCAAAACTAAAGTATCTATTTTGGAAGCTATTTATTTTAGAAGTTACTATATATAGGAAGTTACTATAAATGGAATGTGTATACGTATTACGAGAGTAGGAAGTTTATTAATTAAGTAATATACTTTTAGGTGGAAGTTTTCGTGTGGAGCACTTTTGAGATCGGTTGTGCATCTTGCCATTTTCTTCTGCAATTACGAGGTAGGGGAATACTACATATATGAGATGTGTAATCTGTTTATTGGTTGATATTAACTATGTTCATGTGTATTGTTATATGATTGGTATATTGTGATATATAATTCTGTGATACAATATGGTGCGAAGATAAAGGGTCTGTGTTTGGTGCGGAGATAAAGGGTCTGTGTTTGGTGCGGAGATAAAGGGTCTGTGTTTGGTGCGGAGATAAAGGGTCTGTGATTGGTGCGGAGAAAAAGGGTCTGTGATCCGGAGTGGAGAAGTTCAACTTTCTATTTATAGTAATGTGGTTTATTTACAGTTTTCTCTACTCAACCTCGTGGTTGACCCTGTGTATTCGTGATCACCTGTGATGAACCAATTATTGGGGAGCAGATTGACAGGTGGCTGAGACTAAGGGGGAGCTATGGTAGAAAGAGCTTGGATCCGGACCAGATTAGATGTCTAGATCACCTTAGTCAGTTTAGTACGAGTTGTATTTTATTTATGTTGTTAAGACCTTTTGATACGGTTGTAAGAACATGACTTGAGTTAATTTTCTATTTAAAGTACTGTTTATCTTCCTTTGTATCTACTGCCTCGGGAAACCGGGATGGTAACACCTTTATTTATCTGAGGAGTCCTAGTACAGGCCCTTAAATAAATGGGGGTGTTACAAAGTGGTATCAGAGCGAACGATCCTCAGGCCTAACCTAATGAACCTAATGAATGTAGGAGAGTCTAAATAAAATGAACCCCGGGATAGGACTGTTAGGAGCACACTAAAGGGGAAGTATGAGTCTGGGGCCCCCTCACACCGAACTATAGGCCCTATCAGTTTTACCCGGGAACCCAGAGTGCATATACGAGAGAAAAGGGTAGAATAGGAGGTGGTGGAAGTGATAGCATACCGTGATAAGTAAGTTATGAGAATTCTAAGTATAAGTGACTTTTGGAAAAGCCGGAAGGGGCATGAGCATGATTGAAATTTTAATTATTGGAAAAAAAATGTATATTGATGTGATATGTTAAGTGATTTAAAACATGTTAGAAATCCTTCTTTCATCATGTCTAGTGATATGCGGTTATGTGATCCCTGAGCCATGTTATAGAAGAAAATTACTTTACATGATCTGTGTCTATGAACTTTAATGCTTAGGGAACATAGCCCTAATCCAAATGGGTACCCATATACGTCGGGACTCATTTCCTTTTTCATGTTATAGTATGCCTCCGCGAAGAGATAATGCCGTTAACATCACCCAAGAGGAAGTGGACCGTTTGATAGCTGAAAATGAGGCCCTAAAGGCCAAACGTATGGACTCCGCGAAAATGAGCACAATCATCGCAAGACATCACCCTACCCAATTCACTGGGGAGGGGGAACCTCATCTGCTAGGAGCTTGGTGCCGGGAATTCAGAAACCTGTTCGAGTTGGTGGATTGCCCTGAAGAATTGAGGGTGGATCAGGCTGCCCACTATCTGAGGGGTATGGCTGGAGACTGGTGGACCGCGAATAAGGGAGAGATCCGGGAAGCAGCTAGAGGGGATGGAACCGAGTTTGTTCCTTGGGACGCATTCAAGGGGGTCCTGAACGAGGTGTTTCTACCAGAATTCCAAAAGAGCAAGCTGAGGGAGGAGTTCGACTCATTCAAGATGTCGGAGGACATGACTGTAGAGGCTTACTACAGGAAATTCATCCAGTTGGTGCACTATGTGGGAGACATGGGGTTCGACGATGCCATGCTAGCAATGAAATTTGAGAGGGGGTTATCAATCGCCATCAAGAAGAGACTGATTGCAGCTCCGCCCACCACAATCCGTGACATCTACTTAAGGGCTGGAGCGGCGGAGAGGCTTTCAGAAATGATCAAGGTGGACAAAAAGTCCAAGTCTGAAAAGAGGAAGGCTGAATCAGTAGCTGAGGGTTCAGGATCGAAAAAGCAGAGCTCTAACAAGTTCAGTGGGTACTTCGGGAGTAGTGCCTCTGCTGGTGGGAGGAACCAGAGTGGGGGCAACTTCAGGAGTGGAGGTTCTGGTAGTGGTTCAGTGGGAGTGGTCTGTTTCGGTTGCGGGAAAATTGGGCACAAGCAGGCAGTATGTCGTTCTTCTGGAGGGAATCAGTCCGGGGGTTATCGCACGCCTACATCCGGATATCAGGGATCCCGCACTCAGTCCTATGGTAGCAACGGCTATCGCACACCCACATCAAACTACGGTGGGGGTGCGAAGTCTGGAGGGAGCAGCAATTTCCAGAGGAACTTCAACAGTTATCAGAACCGCTCGCACCAGAACCAAAGCTATGGGAATGGAGGTAACCAGAAGACAGGAGCAGAGGGAAGCCAGCAGGCTGGGACATCTAGTGCCAGTCAGAGTGGGGTCAAGTCCAGTGGCAAGCTCTTTGCCATGGGAAAGCAGGCAGCTCAGGAGGATGCACATGTGGTAACCGGTACTTTTCTTGTGAACTCTAGACCTACCTTTGTACTTTTCGATTCCGGTGCCACCCATTCTTTTGTGTCTAGAGATCATGTTAGAGTTTTGTGGCCTGAGAGGTTTGACTGGGTCGCAGACTCAATGACCATACCTTCAGGAGAGTCAATAGCTTGTAATAGAGTCTATGGAAGTGTACCCATCAAAATCGGAGAAGCAATTTTCTATTGTGACCTCATAGAATTTCCACTGGGGGGTTTTGAGGTGATCCTAGGGATGGATTGGTTGGGGAAGTATAGGGCTTTTATCGACTGTCATCAAAAGAAAATTTCCTTGAAGGGACCCAAGGGAGTGAGGGTATCCTACAAGGGGTATAGAGTCAAACCAAAGATCAAATTTATATCTGTCAATACCCTGAAGTCT
The DNA here is from genome assembly GCA_029255685.2 of Silene conica. Taxonomy (NCBI): domain Eukaryota; kingdom Viridiplantae; phylum Streptophyta; class Magnoliopsida; order Caryophyllales; family Caryophyllaceae; genus Silene; species Silene conica. Next base: position 57,886,555 of record CM055317.2, read on the forward strand.
AGTTTGCGGAAAGGAGAAAGCCTAATTTTGTGCCAAATGTGGGATTGTGAGGCTGAGACCCCCAAGACTAGTGAGATACATGTGGTACGGGAGTTTGAGGAAGTTTTTCGAGACGACGTTCCAGGGTTACCGCCGAGGAGGGAAGTGGAATTTTCCATTGACCTCAAACCAGGAGCGGGACCGATATCTAAATCACCATACCGTATGGGACCTAAAGAGATGGAGGAATTGAAGAAGCAGTTGGATGAACTAGCTGAAAAAGGGTTCATTCGACCCAGTGTGTCGCCCTGGGGTGCACCTGTTCTGTTTGTGAAGAAGAAGGATGGGAGTTTGAGGTTGTGTGTTGACTACCGGGAGCTGAACAATGTGACTATCAAGAACCGTTACACTTTGCCGAGAATTGACGACTTGTTCGATCAGTTGAGTGGAGCCGGGGTTTTCTCCAAGATTGATTTGAGATCCGGGTATCATCAATTGAGGATAAAAGATGAAGATATTCCGAAGACCGCTTTCCGAACGAGGTATGGCCACTATGAATTTGTGGTTATGCCCTTTGGATTGACTAATGCTCCAGCTGTGTTCATGGACTTGATGAATCGAGTCTTCAGCCCGTATCTCGACAAGTTCGTGGTGGTATTCATAGATGATATCCTGGTGTATTCTAAGAATGCAGAAGAGCACGAGGATCATTTGAGGAAGGTACTTCAGACTTTGGAGGAGCATAAGCTCAATGCTAAGTTAAGCAAGTGCGAGTTCTGGTTGGAGAAAGTGGCGTTTCTGGGGCATGTCATTTCCAAAGAGGGGGTATCTGTTGACCCTAGTAAAATTGAAGCTGTGACTAAGTGGCAAAGTCCGAGGAATGTGAGTGAGATCCGAAGTTTTCTGGGGTTGGCAGGTTATTACCGGAGATTCGTCAAAGACTTTTCGAAGATAGCAAAGCAGTTGACGTCGTTAATGAGGAAGGAGAACCGTTTTGTCTGGGATGAGAGTTGTGAGAAGGCATTCCTGACTCTTAAGGAACGCCTGACAACAGCTCCGATCCTGGCCATGCCAGTTGGGAGTGATAATTTCGAAGTATATACCGACGCTTCGAAGCATGGGTTGGGTTGTGTGTTAATGCAGAATGGGAGAGTAATAGCATATGCGTCCCGCCAGTTGAAGACCTATGAAGAAAATTATCCGACGCATGATTTGGAATTGGGCGTTGTGGTCTTTGCACTGAAATTGTGGCGTCATTACCTTTATGGAGCTACTTTTAAGGTGTTTTCTGATCATAAGAGCCTGAAATATATCTACACCCAGAGAGAGTTGAACATGAGGCAGAGGAGGTGGATAGAGTTGATCGGAGACTATGATATGCAGATTGTCTACCACGAGGGCAAGGCGAATGTGGTAGCTGACGCTCTAAGTAGGAAGTCAGTACATGCTTTGAGTTGTGCCAGATCGAGAGTGAGATTGCATGATGAGTTAAGGGAGATTGGAATCTTCATGATCCGGAAAGGGGATGTTCTTGGTGATTTGACAGTGGAGCCTGAGCTGTATGGGGAAATTCGGGAGTTACAGAAGGACGACGAAAGAATCCAGAAGTGGCATTTAATGGTGGAAAATGGGGTTGGTGAAGGGACATTCAAGTTCAGTATTCTTACTGACGGTAGTTTGAGGTTCAGTGGGCGATGGTGTGTGCCGAATGTGGAGGAGCTAAAGAAGAAGATCCTGACTGAAGCTCATGCTACTCCTTATTCTGTTCACCCAGGGGGTGATAAGCTGTATAAGGACCTTAAGAAGACGTTTTGGTGGCCGAATATGAAGAAGGAGGTCGCAGAGTTTGTCTCGAGGTGTTTGACGTGTCAACGCGTGAAAGGGGAGCATAAGAGACCTCAAGGGAAGGTGCAGCCACTAGATGTGCCAGAGTAGAAGTGGGAGAATATTTCGATGGACTTTATTGTGGGGTTGCCTCGGACTCAGAGGGGCAACAACATGATTTGGGTGATCGTGGATCGTTTGACTAAGTCGGCTCACTTTATTCCCATGAAAGATACCTGGAGTAAAGCCGAGTTGGCTAAGTCATATGTTCAGAATGTAGTCAAACTACATGGTGTACCCAAGGACATTGTTTCAGACCGAGATTCGAGGTTTATATCCATATTTTGGCAGGACTTGCAGGCTGCTTTGGGTACCCAATTGAAGATGAGTACAGCTTTTCATCCGGCTACTGATGGTCAGACTGAGCGGACGATTCAGACTCTTGAGGATATGTTGAGAGCTTGTGTGCTTGAGTTCGGAGGATCTTGGGAGGATCGGCTAGGGTTGATCGAGTTTTCTTATAATAACAGCTACCATGCAAGTATAGGCATGGCCCCTTTCAAGGCACTATACGGGAGGAAGTGTCGGAGCCCTGTGTGTTGGGATGATCGAGCTGATGTTGTGACATTAGGGCCGGATATGATCCAAGAGATGGTGGAGCAGGTCCAGATTATTCGACAGAGGATGAGGGCCGCTCAGGATAGACAGAAGAGTTATGCCGATCTGAAGAGGAGCGATATTTCATTTGAGGCCGGAGAGAAAGTACTACTGAAAGTTTCTCCGATGAAGGGTGTGATGAGATTCGGCAAGCGTGGCAAACTGAGTCAGAAATTTATTGGACCATTTGAGATTTTGGACAGAGTTGGAGAGGTGGCATATCGCTTAGCTTTACCTCCAGCCCTATCCAAGGTCCATAATGTGTTCCATGTGTCTCAGTTGAGGAAATATGTGAGTGATCCATCGCATGTGCTTCAGCACGAGATGATTGAAGTAGATGAGCAGTTGGCATATATTGAGACTCCGAAAGAGATCTTGGACAGGAAGGTACGGAAGACTCGTAATGGGGAGACATCCTTGGTGAAAGTCTTATGGACAAATCATAATCAGGAGGAGGCTACGTGGGAGCCTGAGGCGTCTATGAGGGAACGTTACCCACATTTGTTTGATTGAGGTAAGTTACGCGGACGTAACTTTTCTTTACGGGGGGTGGAATGTGACATTCTGTGATTTAAATAAGTTTATGCAAATTGTGTTGTGATATTTGTGTTTCGAGTTTGTTCGAATTGATTGTTTGTCACTTAAGTATGCTAGAACTTCGGGACGAAGTTCTTTTAAGGGGGAAAGACTGTAATACCTCGCATTTTGGGGCTTGTCGTGAGTAAGCGATAGTGTTTTCTTTATAAAATCGTTCGTTAATAGGCTTACTTGCACTCGTTTTGTGCGAGATATTTGAGACTTAGGTGGGTTTCGAAACGGGGATCTTGGTACCCTATATTAATATTTGTAGTATGGGGGTGCTAAGGGTCGAACTTGGGACCTATTGAGTGCCTAGAGTGGGCCTCGATTAGCGTGCCAAGGTAAGCCCACACGGGAATTCTCAGATTTATCACAAAACACCCTTCCTGCCGCCATATATAGGGAGTGTTTTGTTGACCTAATCATCGTTCAAAAACAGATCTAACCTCACCAAAACCTAGCCGCCACCTTAGGGAAGAGGAGAAACCAGTGCACGGTGGTTGTAAGCAGTCCTAAGACACCTCGATTTGGCCAAGAAGCGGGTATGAACACCACGAAAACCTGTAAGGTTAGTTTATGCACCATTTTTGTCGTTTGTTTAAGAGCAGAGTTACACTTTATTTTCTGGATGTTTTTACATAATTTTATACTAGAATGTAGAGAGAATATATGTTGATCATGGATGTAGTGTCGTGGTTGTTTTTACATGTTTTTCAAGGGAGTCAAACACGGTGTCAGGGAAGGGAGGTTTACGTTTTCAATTTTGGTATGGTCTGATGCGTTTTTCTAATCAGTCGTTGTGGTAGTCGTAGGTCGTTTGTTTTGGGTCTTTGTGTGTTGGAACTGGTGGCTCATGTGGGTGTCATGTGGTTGTTGGGGCTGGTGTCCTTGACAATTAAGTACAATGACTTACTAAATCTCTTAAAGGATCACAAGGGCATACTTTTGTATTATTATCAGTTGATCCACGTTTATCAATAACGGTTGGCTTGCTAGATAAGTTTGACGTTATTGTCATACGGATGGCGGTGATCAACTGGTCCCTATACGTCACACCTATAGGACACGTTTGAGAGATGTGAAGGTATGAAAATACAGTCACATTTTGCCGGATATGACTAAACAGTTAGTCAGAGGTATTGACTATTAAATTAGTCAATAAGATGTTGAGATTATTATTTAATACGGATTAAATAATTTTAGCTAATACGGATTACATGTTTAATTCGTAAATTAAATATAAACAGTTATATATTTAATTAAATATTGTATTCGCGTATTAATATAAACAGTTATATTAATTTGGGTAATTATACAATATCGTATTTTGTCAGACCATTATTAATATATCGACTGTATTAATATCTGATAACATGTTACGATTTATAATTAAAAATACCGCGAACAACTTAAAGCTAAATGGGTCGAATCACGAATTAGAATAAGGTAAGAGTGGAAAGCCCACTCCTACCCTATTAGAATTTTCGGCCAAAACAACTACATAAGGAGGAGGACTCTCCTTATGTCAGGGACTCTGGTTTTTTCACTGTTTAAACAAATCTCAAGGAAAAATTAGGGTTTTGAGAGCATTCTTCTCCCAAAACTCAGATCTCACATCTAAAACCTCAATAACTCTCCCCATATTGCAAGGCAATTGGAGAGTACTTTCTAGCACACGCGGCATCATCTCAAACAAAGTCTTGGGTGCAAGTTATAGGAGGGAATTTACTTTAATTCCTGTTCTTAGGCCTATTCAAGCAAGGACCCAAGGTTGTACTTCTTTTCTTATCCTTTTTAATCTTATGACTATAAACACAACTGTATTTTTCATTATAATCCTGCAAGTTTAGGGTGAATACATGCTTTATTCCCCACAAGTGGTATCAGAGCCAGGCCATGAAATTTTTACCTTTGTGTTTTTCGTAAGTTTTAAAACCTGAAAAATCGTCTTCTGCCGCTAAGTCGGTCGATCGACCCCCCGTTGCGGTCGGTCGACCGCCTCCTGCGTGTTTTTCTGTTTCGACAGTTTATCTTTTGTGAGAAATCGTGTTCAGAAACTCGGTTTCGTGTTTTGTGGTCGGTCGACCTGTTTTTCGGGTCGGTCGACCATTCTGCTTTAAAAAAAAAAAAAAAAAAAAAAAAAAAAAAGAAATTCGTCAGGTGGTCGGTAGACCTGTTTTTTCGGTCAGTAGACCACCCCTGTAACAGACTCGTTTTTTTTTTTATTTTCCGAAAATAACATGTTTTATTTTCACATGGCCTTTAGTAATATACTATATACGGAAATAGTATATTATTAATTTTGTGAAACGGTTCACCCTCGTTTGATACATATTATTTTAAAACGGTTTAAAATAATAGGATTATAAACTTATTAAAATTGAAGTGGTTAAAACGGTATAATCACATATTTTAATCCTAAAAGGTGGTTTGGTAAAAATTTGTTAATCATAATAACAGTATTATGTCATGTATGAATTTTAATTTAGTTGATGCATTTTATTTATCGTCTTGTTGAATGTCTAATGAATGCTTTCAATAACGTATTTAATTTTGCAAACGGTTGTAACTTAGTGTGGCCTTAGAAGATTGTGTCACCGTAATGATGGGACACAGTCTTGCTTGTAATCTTGAGATCTTGAATCTCCGTTTTGGGTTTTTGCCATGTAATTACTTTTGTATTTAAATTAGAATGTATCTAGGACTACTTTTGTAATTTAAATTAGTAATTTTGTGAAGACCAAAGACAAGACGGAGACCGGATGCTCACTCCCGCTGCAAGGACCAAGATGGAACATCAAGACAAGCTTCTAGGGTCCAACGGTGGATTCCAAGTTGTTTTATGTTTATTTTGGTAGGATAGGCCACACTAGGACTTTTTATTTACGTTTATTGCTTTCATTTTATGCTTTCATCGATAATAGCTTGCATCATATTCCGCCTAAAACCAAACCACCTATATCATGCCTGAAAACTGACTCATGTAGAGGTTACGCGTTAGTTTTCTGTGACAATACAGATGTCACATGTCAATTGCAAAGCCATCACTTTATTTAATTCATTCACGCATTTGCTAGATATTAGTTCACTTAATATGAATAAATAAAAGTTGATGGGGTCTTCCTCGTATAACCAAAAATTGAGACTAGTCTTTATAAATCAGCCTCCCATGAATCCCTTCTTCGTCGGTAGGCATAATATGACCCCTTCTACGTCGGGTAAGTGGGAACAGATGATTTATTTTATCTCAACATCATGGTCACTCGATACTATCTAGTGACTGAGATGGACTAATAGATAGGATTTACGGAAATCTATCGACCAAGAGTTCCAACGATTGGAATTAGCTAAACTGTGGGCTTATCAATATACGGAAATTGAGTCTTGGGATCATTTATATAATTCTTGAGGGAGATCAATTATATAAATGCATGAGTCTACGAGTTTAAATTCAATTTAATATAGACTTAAATCACAACAATGAGTTGCTTATATGGTTTTGTTTTATCTTCTTTTCAGTCTAGAACACGTTCAATTAAACTGCTGTATAACTAAATGGCTGGTGAAGACCCAATGCCAAGTGCCAAGCTAGCACGTGAATCCTGGCTAAAAGCCTTCATGGACTCCATGAATCAGTCCACAAGACTGAGGAATGATGGGTCAAACTTCTCTGACTGGGAGGCAGCACTACAGAATGCTGCCATTGCTGACGGAAAGCTCAAGTACTTAACTGAGCCCATTCCGCCACACCCAGGAACTGGAGCTAGAGCTAACGAAGTTCGCGCTCATAGCGACTTCGTCATGGAAGCGGGTGCGATAAAGAACGTACTCATCTATGCAATGGAATCCAATTTGCAAAGACGCTTCATAACCCATGGTGCAAACAAGATTTTCACCACGCTCACTAACGAATTCTCAAAGGCTCCGAGAATCGTTTCTTATGAGCATACCTGTCGCTTCTTTGAGGCGAAACTCCAGAAGGGCCAAGCTGTTAGCCCACATATTCTTCACATGATTGAGAATATCGAGAAACTGGAGGCCCTAAACTGCAAGATCAGTGAGAACATAATCGTTGATCGAATGTTTCATTCACTTCATGATGGGTTCGCCCTCTTTAGGGCCAACTATTACATGAATGACATGAAGAAGACTCCTCATGAGCTCCACTCCCTTCTCGTACAGACTGAGAAGGATCTGAAATTAAGTGGGAGCATGAAGCAGGATGTTCTCATGATCTCCAGTAAGGGAAAGGGTAAAGGGAAGGCTAAAGCTCAGGGCGACCTAGTAGTAGGTAAGCCCAGGTTCAAGAAACCAGGATTTACTAAGAGTGGGCCAGGTGAGTCGAGCAACTCACAGGGCAAGACTAAGAGCAAGGATACTAGCATGGAATGTCACCATTGCTACAAGACTGGGCATTGGAGGCGCTCATGCCCCGTGTATCGCGAGGACATTAAGGCAGGCCGCGTTACTCCTGTTGGTATGTCTTCTTCTTCTTTTATTCACATGATTGAGATTAACCACGCAAGTTGCGAAACTTGGGTACTTGATACTGGTTGTGGTTCTCATCTATGTAATCATGTGCAGGGCCTCCGAAACCAAGAACCCCTAATCAAGGGTGAGGTGGACCTGCGTGTCGGGAATGGAGCACGTGTTGTTGTAGTCTCGAAGGGAACATACGTGATCCAGCTTCCAAGTGGATTCGAGTTATTTTTATATAACTGTTATTATGTTCCTAGTTTGTCCAAAAACATTATTTCAGTTTCTGCGCTTGACAAACTCGGCTTTTCATTTGTAATAGAGAATAATAGTTGTATTTTCTCCTTATACAATATGATTTATGGCAAGGCAGTTTCCATGAATGGAATTTATGTTTTAGATCAAACCACCGAGATATTACATGTGAATAATAAAAGGTTAAAGGTAGGTGACAAAGATCAAACTTACCTATGGCATTGTCGTATGGGACACATAAATGAGAAACACGTAAAACAGCTCATACAGAATGGAGCTATATTGCCCTTTGATTTCGAATCATATGGCACGTGTGAATCATGTCTCATTGGCAAAATGACTCGTATTTCCTTCAAAGGTGTTGGAATGCGCGCTGCCGACCAATTAGGACTCATACATATAGACGTATGTGGCCCTATGTCGATCAACGCACGAGAAGGCTATATGTATTTCATCACTTTCACGGATGATTTGAGTAGATATGGCTATGTCTACTTGATGAAACATAAAAGTGAATCCTTTGACAAGTTCAAAGAATACCAGAATCGGGTACAGAACCAGCTGGGTAGAAAGATTAAAGCACTACGTTCGGATCGTGGTGGTGAGTATCTTTCACACGAGTTTGATCAACACCTTAAAGACTGTGGCATCGTGCTACAGTTGACTCCACCTGGAACACCACAATTAAATGGTGTGTCCGAACGGAGAAATCGAACTCTACTCGATATGGTTCGATCCATGATGAGTCACACCGTTGTGCCTGATTCATTGTGGGGCTATGCTCTTTTGTCGGCCGCTCTAATTCTTAACCGAAGTCCGTCTAAAGCTGTTGACAAGTCTCCATACGAATTATGGAAGGGAACGGTCCCTAACTTGTCCTTTATTCGGGTTTGGGGCTGCGAGGCTTATGTCAAGTGGAGACACGAGGATAAGCTCGGCCCGCGATCGGTCAAGACATACTTTATAGGTTATCCAAAGGGAACTTTTGGTCATTACTTCTACTCGCCAACCGAACAACGTGTTTTTGTTGCGGCTAGTGCGACGTTCTTAGAGAAAGAATTTCTCGAGAACAAGTCGAGTAATAGAACCTTCGAGTTATCGGAGGTTCAAGAACCAACTGCCGAGCAACCATTGGAGGAAACAGTTCCTACAACCGAGGCTGCGGTAGATATTCCTGAGGAACCTAGGAGGTCGGGAAGAGTCTCTATTCCTCCGGACAGATACATTGGTATGGTCGAGGAACATGATACAGATGACGTCTTACTCCTAGAGGGTAATGAACCCACAACCTATAAAGGTGCCATGACTAGTTCTGACTCAAAGCTATGGCTAGAAGCCATGCAATCCGAGATGGACTCCATGTATGAGAACAACGTGTGGGATCTTGTGGACCTACCTGCAAAGGTACGTCCCCTTCAATGCAAATGGCTTTACAAGATAAAGCATGCCGTGGAAGGACAACAAGATATCCACAAGGCTAGACTAGTTGCTAAAGGTTTCACTCAAGTGCCAGGCTTGCACTATGATGAGATCTTTGCACCCGTAGTCATGCTACGTTCCATTCGGATTATCTTAGCGATCGCCGCATTTCATGATTATGAAATATGGCAAATGGACGTTAAAACCGCCTTCTTAAACGGTTATTTGGAGGAAGAGTTGTACATGGTACAGCCCGAGGGTTTTATCGATCCAGCACATCCTAAGAAAGTTTGCAAGCTTAAGCGTTCCATCTATGGACTTAAGCAAGCATCGCGGAGTTGGAATCATCGCTTCGACCAAGTGATAAAAGAGAATGGATTCATTCGATCAGTCGAGGAACCATGTCTCTATATCAAGTCGAGTGGGAGCAAGATATTATTCCTAGTACTGTATGTCGACGACATACTCTTGATTGGGAATGACATACCTCTCCTATCTTCGGTTAAAGCATGGTTGAAAAACCATTTCCAGATGAAAGATCTGGGAAAGGCACAAAGAATTTTGGGCATCCGTATCTACAGGGATAGATCACGACGGATGTTGTCTCTCAGTCAGGAGTCTTATATAGATAAGATTCTAGAGAGATTCAGCATGACAAACTCCAAGAAGAGGTTCCTTCCTATGACTCCTGGGCTTCACTTGAGCAAGACTCAAGAAGCTAAGTCATTGGAAGAGAAAGAGCGCATGAGTCGGATTCCTTATGCTTCGGCAATAGGATCGATCATGTATGCCATGATATGCACACGTTCTGACGTTGCATATGCATTGAGTATGACAAGTCGATTCCAAGCTCATCCAAGTGAACAACACTGGATGGCCGAGAAAAACATTCTTAAGTACCTACGGAGGACTAAAGATTGGGGATTGACTTACGGAGGCGACTCAACGCTCTGCGCCACGGGTTACGCAGATGCTAGCTTCCAAACGGATCGAGATGACTCGAAATCTCAGTCTGGATTCGTTTTTACTCTTAATGGCGCTGCTGTCAGCTGGAAAAGTTCTAAACAAAATGTTACAGCAGATTCTACGACTGAGTCCGCGTAAAAGAAGATATTCATTGATAAGATCGCTACGGGTGACAACATAGCTGATCCTCTCACTAAAGCATTACCACGTGATAAGCATGAAGGGCACATTCATTCCATGGGAATTAGATGTGTTCCTAAGTTGTAGTACTCTTTTATGAATTCATGTAATAATTCATTTTCTCGTGTACTCTATTCAACCTTATTGTTATGATATAAAATGTTTTGTTTTTCATGTGGAATTGTACGCCAATTTTGAACACCACAAAGTGAACTGATTAACATTACATCGTTTTGGTCCTTGATTACCCACTTGAGCTGATAACTCAGGTAATCATTTTGTGACGTTGGTTGATGGTGGGTTCAACGAGCCATAAGTCACGTGGATGACTGACCAATCACAAAGGCGAGTTATACGGATATCTCGTAGGACACCCCGTGACAACGTTATGGAGTCCTAAATGTTTTATAACATTGGGTGCCTGGTCGTGGATAGGACCTCCATAGTGTTCCTTAGAGTCGAGTCTTTTGACTTTCAACTGTCTCTTGAGATTAAGACAGATTTTGGGTAACTTTGGTTTCTTTCCCACGGTCACCGTAACAGGGGCCAAGAGGATTTTTTCCGGGTTATTTCATGCTGGGCGATATCGGCAGGATTCGAGTTGAGGGAAATATCCAAGCCCTTATCAGGATTTTATCATTTCTCAGGGCCACTCGAGGAGTAGTAACTGAAATGCATGGCCATGCTCGAATACAGATTCGTTTTATCAGTTAAGTTACTCTCTAGTCGGGGAAACCACTCTTGATACAGATCGCTTGTGAGATACGACCTTTGCGAATACGGATTTGCAAATTGTCTTACATTGAGTGGGAGAAATTTTAAAAGGATATGAGATTCGGTTATCGCACCTACACTTGTACGGACAAGTGGGAGTTTGTTGGAGCTTGTGTCCTCCACATGTAGTGTGATAACGTCATTGCACATACCCTTGTACGGACAAGTGGGAGATTGTTGGGGCTGGTGTCCTTGACAATTAAGTACAATGACTTACTAAATCTCTTAAAGGATCACAAGGGCATACTTTTGTATTATTATCAGTTGATCCACGTTTATCAATAACGGTTGGCTTGCTAGATAAGTTTGACGTTATTGTCATACGGATGGCGGTGATCAACTGGTCCCTATACGTCACACCTATAGGACACGTTTGAGAGATGTGAAGGTATGAAAATACAGTCACATTTTGCCGGATATGACTAAACAGTTAGTCAGAGGTATTGACTATTAAATTAGTCAATAAGATGTTGAGATTATTATTTAATACGGATTAAATAATTTTAGCTAATACGGATTACATGTTTAATTCGTAAATTAAATATAAACAGTTATATATTTAATTAAATATTGTATTCGCGTATTAATATAAACAGTTATATTAATTTGGGTAATTATACAATATCGTATTTTGTCAGACCATTATTAATATATCGACTGTATTAATATCTGATAACATGTTACGATTTATAATTAAAAATACCGCGAACAACTTAAAGCTAAATGGGTCGAATCACGAATTAGAATAAGGTAAGAGTGGAAAGCCCACTCCTACCCTATTAGAATTTTCGGCCAAAACAACTACATAAGGAGGAGGACTCTCCTTATGTCAGGGACTCTGGTTTTTTCACTGTTTAAACAAATCTCAAGGAAAAATTAGGGTTTTGAGAGCATTCTTCTCCCAAAACTCAGATCTCACATCTAAAACCTCAATAACTCTCCCCATATTGCAAGGCAATTGGAGAGTACTTTCTAGCACACGCGGCATCATCTCAAACAAAGTCTTGGGTGCAAGTTATAGGAGGGAATTTACTTTAATTCCTGTTCTTAGGCCTATTCAAGCAAGGACCCAAGGTTGTACTTCTTTTCTTATCCTTTTTAATCTTATGACTATAAACACAACTGTATTTTTCATTATAATCCTGCAAGTTTAGGGTGAATACATGCTTTATTCCCCACAGTGGTGGTTGTCTCGGGTTATGGTGGTGCGTAGTCATGGTGTTACAGGGCTGGTTGTCAGGGGTGTTTATAGGGTGTTTCTGTCAATGTCAGTTGTAATGGGTGTTCAGGTGAGCGCATGGGTGTTTGGGGGTGGTAGCATTGAGGACTCGGGGGAGGTCAGTGCAATGCTACCACTGTGTGTCGGGTCTGGTGTCCAAGGGAGGTTTTGGTGGTTAGGGGGGTTGTTGGCGGTGGCCGGTTTAGTGTCGAATGGTTGTCAAAGAGGGCCTGGTCAGAAGGAGGGGCGAGGAGTCGGGTTGGTTTGGGTGTCTGGTTCAGGTCACCGGCGGCCGGCGAGGGGGCTGCTGGTAGTTGGTTTGGTGGAAGGCGGTTCTGGGAACAGGTTGTGGTGGCTGGTGGCGGTGGATGGGCGTGTGACACGGTGGTCTTGGGGTGTTTGTACACGGGGGTTATCACGGGTTGTTGGGTTGTTTTTCGGCTGTTTTGCTTTATTATTATTATCATTATTATTATTATTAATATGTATGTTATAAATTATTAATATACTTTCTATTTTGATATCATTATTATTTATGGTTAATATAATTAGTATTTATAGTGTAATATTTTATTTATGGCAATTTTAATTTGGGTCTTAATTAATGATTTGAATGATTTGAATTTCAAAACTAAAGTATCTATTTTGGAAGCTATTTATTTTAGAAGTTACTATATATAGGAAGTTACTATAAATGGAATGTGTATACGTTTTACGAGAGTAGGAAGTTTATTAATTAAGTAATATACTTTTAGGTGGAAGTTTTCGTGTGGAGCACTTTTGAGATCGGTTGTGCATCTTGCCATTTTCTTCTGCAATTACGAGGTAGGGGAATACTACATATATGAGATGTGTAATCTGTTTATTGGTTGATATTAACTATGTTCATCTGTATTGTTATATGATTGGTATATTGTGATATATAATTCTGTGATACGATATGGTGCGAAGATAAAGGGTCTGTGTTTGGTGCGGAGATAAAGGGTCTGTGTTTGGTGCGGAGATAAAGGGTCTGTGTTTGGTGCGGAGATAAAGGGTCTGTGATTGGTGCGGAGAAAAAGGGTCTGTGATCCGGAGTGGAGAAGTTCAACTTTCTATTTATAGTAATGTGGTTTATTTACAGTTTTCTCTACTCAACCTCGTGGTTGACCCTGTGTATTCGTGATCACCTGTGATGAACCAATTATTGGGGAGCAGATTGACAGGTGGCTGAGACTAAGGGGGAGCTATGGGAGAAAGAGCTTGGATCCGGATCAGATTAGATGTCTAGATCACCTTAGTCAGTTTAGTACGAGTTGTATTTTATTTATGTTGTTAAGACCTTTTGATACGGTTGTAAGAACATGACTTGAGTTAATTTTCTATTTAAAGTACTGTTTATCTTCCTTTGTATATACTGCCTCGGGAAACCGGGATGGTAACACCTTTATTTATCTGAGGAGTCCTAGTACAGGCCCTTAAATAAATGGGGGTGTTACAGTCAGAATGTCTCTGTGTAGTCTTGTTTCGATCTATAGCTTATAATATTGTCCATGATAATGCTTCATGTTTTGATAATTATAGTGACTGTTTGCAACATGACAAATTCTGTAGCTACGTGTTGATGAAAACCTGCCCGATTATTTAAATGTTGCGCATTATACAAAACCCCTATGATTGCAAGACATATATATTAATAATCTCATGATAAATGATGTAATGTGAGTGGATGAGAAATGTACCTAAGTGATCTTGTTAACTTATTAATATCTAGGAATGTTAAACGGTCTTGTTTGTCTATGATTTGTGTATATCCTGTGAAATATGTCAATGCTCCATATTTATTTACGTTGATTAATCCTGCCCTATGTCTTTTCTAAAATATGATTTTGCTCCTATAGTATTATTACGAACATGAAATGTTTTAAGTTGTCAATTATGAACTACGAGTTTGCTGATTGTCTACATTGGTGTAATATGCCGAGTTTGTGTTAAATTTCAAAGGAGTATATAAGTGTTAGCAACTCTGATTCTGTTTTACTAAGTAACATTATTCTATCGATCTTCTTATTCTTATTATTGTTCGGGGATATATGAATACGTGCTAATTGGTTGTCGGAGTCTATGTGCTTCATCAACTACTCAAGCTGACATGTCTTGATGACTATTTATATGTTGGTAATTATTGAAGAGTTGGCATTGCGAATTTTATTGAAGATATAGAAGTATCCATATGTCATGCGTCACCGATTGTTCTTTTATTTTGAGAGTTGGATTGTGCTATAGGGAGAACAAAGAGTATAAGATAGAGAGTATAAGAAAGATAGAGAGTATAAATGTAAGGTACTCAAGCAATTGATTTTACAGTTGACTCTAGTGTGGAACACTGACGTTAACCTCATTAATATTGTGCGGGAATGTGAGCATTTGGCTAGTTGCAGATGGAAAATTGTTTTTGCAATATATGAATATTGATGTTAGTTTGGTTGTGTTACGAATAAACACGAGGTATTTCTATTTGAGGATCTTTATTATATTGCTTGTTTATGATCGAATTGGAGTATACGGTTTACAGGGGATTAATATACTAGATTGTGGATAATTAGTATTGCATTTTTCTTCTTTTTCTTTATATATATAATCGTTCTATTTGACCTTAACTTGTGGGTGAGTAGCTTAAACTTCATACTGTAAGTGTTGTGCACGGTTCTGTGAACCTTTGACGATACTGATACTGATATTGAGATCGAGATAGAGATTAATTACTAATATTGAGTTATGGGGCCTTTATGCCGGGTTATGTTTATGGTACAGAGTTACCATGGTTATTGAGTTACATTTTTTTTTTTTTTTTTTTATGAATTTGGAATCGAAGTTGAGATGGGAATATTGTTTTGCGGTTCCTTCCGCCAGTTCACTCACCCCTTGTCTTTGGTCTAAGGTTCAACGATGAGTATACGATACTTGTTTACGTGGAGTAAGATTTTATGAGTTAGTATAATGAGTAAGACGGAGCAATGCGCTGGAATTATTTTTATGATGGGGTTACGGGGACGTAACCCTGTTTTAAGGAGGATAGGATTGTAAAATTTTAACGATTTATGACACGGCTAGTTGTATGATACAGGTGATTGTTTGTATATACTTGATAATCCTGATTACTTCTATATGCATTTTATTGTGGTTCATGAAGTATCCTTCAATTTAGTTATGCGTTAAACTTTGGGGACAAAGTTTTTTTTTCTAACGAGGGTAGAATGGAACAATTCGTATTTTAAAGCCGATATAAGTACTACTTGTGATTGTCTTATGCTTGTTATAAGTTTCGTTACCGTTATGGGGTGGCGAACTTCGGGACGAAGTTCATTTTAAGGGGGGAAGACTGTAATACTCCGTATTTTATCTTAATGTTTATTTATTATATTAACGTGTTGATATTTATTGGGCGTTTATATTCGATAATTAATTTATCGAATAAGCGTTTTATATTTTTATATATTATTGGCGATATGTCGGGTGTGTGTAATACCTCACATTTTTCGAGCCTCGGGTTTTTGACTCGGAGTTAGTTATTATAAGTTTTATAATATGTTACCGCTTTATATTAATCGTTATCGTAAGTATATCAATTAAGTCCATAATACCTTTATGTGTTATGCGTGTGCCGGGCTGGGTTCGATTTGAATTTTGTTTACATGGGTTGTGTAAGAATATGGGTCAAGTGACCAAGCTAACCTACCCGACCCATTTATTCCCCATAAACCCTACCACCTTTATACTCTGCGTACTCCTCCAACCCTAAACCGAATTTCATTCGTTTTCCACACTTTCACTCCCCCTCAGCACGGCAGCCATCAGAATGAGTGAGAGAGAGAGAGAGAGAGAGGCGGCCGACGGTGATCTAGGGTGTTTGCGGGACTCTTCGAGCCAGTATCAACCCGAGCCTAAGGTAAGTTTTGCTCGTATTCCTTCGTTCGTCCTTTCGCGCCTGTCATAATTATGATGCCACTAGGGTCGAGTTGTCATGGTGGCCGTGGGATGGTTCCAAGGGTGAGGGTAAGTACGTGGGTGGTGGTAGGAGTGTCGGGGGTGACCGTGGGTTTCGTTTATGGCGTCTTGCGTTTAGTCTCGTCGTTTTGAAGGCTAGTTCGTATAACGGGGCTTGGGTGGTGCCACCGTTGACTCAGGGGAAGTCGACATGGTTGTACCACGGTCGGCGTGGGGTCTGACATCATGGCGGGTGGCGGCTGTGGTTCGGTGTTGTGTCGGGATCGTGAGCAGTGGCGGTGGGAACTGGTTTCAGACATGACGGTGGTGGTTGGGTGTTGGGCCAGGCCTGATTATGGACAGTATGATGCGCCGGTGGTGGTGGTTGCCGGAGGTGAGGTGTTGAGAGGGTGGTGACTATTCGCGGGGTTGATGGGTGTGTCGTGCGTCTTGGGGGTTTCTATTAACATACATATTATATTACTATTACTATACGTACTATATTACTACTACTAGTATTACTATATTATTACTATAGTATTATTATATTATTATCATATTATTATTAATATTATTATTATTATTATTATTATTATTTTATCATAAGTCATATTGTTGTTATTGCCCATAGTGGATATTGTTATTTGTAATAATGTTTTATTAATTACATGATTAGTGAATATTAATAATGGTATCTATGTTAATGTCGTTAATTTGTGAAGGGCAGTAATTGGTTGTTTATGAGTCGGGAAGTTAATGTTTTGAGGAGACTACTATTTCGGGAAAGTTTCCATTTCGAGAAACTTTCCACTTAAAGAAAGTTACTAATTACAGTAAGTGTAAGTTGATTCAAGGGGGTTTGGGAAGTTTATTAATTCGTTACGTATACATGTTTAGGTGACGGGTTTCGCGTGGAATACTTCTAGCAAGCTTGTGATTGACTGTGCTTCTGCAATTTGAGGTAGGGGAATACTGTGTACAGAGTGATGAGTAATTGTTTATTATTTGATGTTAACCGTGTTCATCTTATTATCCTATGATTGGTATATTGTGTTATTTAATTCCCTAATTCCGTGATACGATACGATGTGATGAATATTGGGTCTTGTGTAATGGAGCGGAGTATATTGGGTCTTGTGATCGGTGCGGAGTTAATGGGTCTTGTGATCGGTGCGGAGTTAATGGGCCTTGTGATCGGTGCGGAGTTTATTTGGCGTTGGATCGGTGCGGAATTTATTTGGCGTTGGATCGGTGCGGAGTTTATTCGGCGTTGGCTCGGTGCGGAGTTAATGGATGATTGAATCCATATATATGTATGATATTGTTTGTTTATATTTTTCCTCTACTCAACCTCGTGGTTGACCCTGTGTATTTGTGATCACCTGTGATGAACCAATTTATTGGGGAGCAGATTGACAGGTGTTGAGACTATGAGAGCTAAGGGAAGGGAGAAACTCGGATCCGGACCAGCCTAGAGTCTAGATCACCATAGTATTCTTTTCATGAGTTGTACTTTAGTTTTTACAAGACAGTTTTATAAGTTGGTTGTATGAACTCGTTCTTTGAGTTTAACCTTATTTAATTAAAGTACTGTTTATCTTTCCTTTGTATCTACTGCCTCGGGAAACCGAGATGGTAACACCCTAATTTATCTAAGGAGTCCTAGTTCAGGCCCTTAAATAAATGGGGGTGTTACACTATACATTACTAATTTGAACAGTAAGTGGACTACAAGATAATTGTGCTAGGTAGAGTGTTATACATGGCTTTCGATGGAACTTAGGTGTGAGAACCTTGCTGAGTCATGGATGATTGTAAGTTTGTAATTTCCAATAGAGAATTTAGGGGAACTTGGAGTAGAGATTGATTTCGAGGGATATGCTTAAAGTACTGATGTGGTCGGATAAGTGAAGGAGGTAAGTTAATGCTGTATGAACTTGAGGAACGAGAGTTGTTAGTAACGGTGTGAGAACATTGGGACATTTACAAGAACTTGTGGAATTGACTGAGTGGTTGATCTTAAGTTACTTAATGGATCTTAGCATTTATCCAATGAAGTATATAAAGGAAAATTTAGGATACATCATCAGTTTAAGAATGAATGATTCGTTGAGAGATGTAAGTCCAGAAACGCGTTGATTTGAGTATGGTTATTTGTGGACTGTGATACAAGTATAGTAGATATATCACATGAGTTGAGTAGTCTGAGAGTTTGGTTGAACTATCATTTGGGAACTATCTGAGATGGGTTATCTAAACTTTTGAGGAATAAATCATCGAAAGGATAATGTTGCTTCAGACTTCGAGGAACTTTGAGATCGGAATCGTCTTGAGGGACTAGTCGTGAGGACCAGTCATAGACTTGCTTGACTTGGAAGTTGTTACCTTAGGGAGACCTTACCTTGGAATGTTCGTTTTATGGTAATAGATGACCTTGGAGAACTTACGATATCGAAGTACCCTCAAAGAATGAATTTGATGGAATTGAACTACGTAGGACTAAAGGATATAGGTAATTTTGGTTGTGGCCTGTCCGATTGAGAAAAGCTATAGTGTAGAAAGTTTGGTATCCTAAAATCAGAATTCGATGTTTTAGTGATAAAATTCAGATTTAGATTTAGAAAGTGCGTAAACCTTGGTCCGAGGTATGTGTATTAGGTTTCCGCCTTGAGTGAGAGATCCCTAACCCAAATAGAACAGATTTTTGTAAACTGAGTGAGAGTTTGGGAAACCTTCTTGTAGAGGAATACCTTGTTTTGTGGATGAGAAAAGGGTAAGAGGAACCGTGGGACCATTGTGAGTATCAAGGTCACTGGAAACGTCTCCTTGGGATATACTAGAAATTGTTGTAATGATGTTTTGACTATGGATTGAACGGTTAGTGTACCCATGGTTGGCAAAGGTTACCGTCTTCTTTAACCTTCGACTTGATTGTTCCGTTCCTTCAACCCTCCTTTGTGTGTTCTGACAGCCGCGAGGCTTGTCACCCCTAATCCTTCGTGTTGAAAATAAGCTCTGCGACTGTTTCCGCGCTCTCAACGTCTGTTTTGAAACTTGTTCCCCAATTGTTGACGTTAAATTCACTGTTTTTGGAAAAAGCT
Source organism: Silene conica (assembly GCA_029255685.2). Taxonomy (NCBI): domain Eukaryota; kingdom Viridiplantae; phylum Streptophyta; class Magnoliopsida; order Caryophyllales; family Caryophyllaceae; genus Silene; species Silene conica. Next base: position 57,905,950 of record CM055317.2, read on the forward strand.
TAGTTGTTTTGAGACTTTGAAAGTGCTTTCTCTCCCGTTAGGAATGACTTTTAGTCATTGTTACAATTTTACTTTTTCAAGAATTTGGGAGTAGTGGTCGATTTGATGAAAACTTGGTTTTAAAGAGCATAACGTTTTACGATTTGGTCGGATTTCAGCGTTGACCGCCACTAGAACTTGTTATTGGAGACGTCTGATAACCTGTGTTGTGCTTGTCAACACCGAATCAATCTAATTTTGAACTGTATTTGAACAAAATTTTGGGACTTGTCTCAGATTTGGAATGATGGACTCTTGAATACGTAACGAGAATCCCAATGTTCATTGACAAGACTTGTGCCTTGAAATCTTTTGCATCTTAAAATCTTTTTGAAAGATAAAGATTTGGGTTACCATGAACCGTGTGGTACATTTTTGGAAGTTAGAGTTGTTTTAGTACTTATTTCTGTCTTCAAGTTTCGAGGACGAAACTTTTTGAAAGATGGGGTGATTGTAACATCCCGCATTTTCGTAAATTTTATTTTAAAGGTTTTAATTAGTTTTACGGGATAAAATAATATCTTAATATTTGATGTTAATTCATTTTAAAATAACACTTTAATGATTATTGATAAGTTAATTTTAAATGTTCCGTTAAGATCCGTCTTAAGAACCTTAAGTCCTTAGGACGAATATAACTTGGCAAGTAATCCGACTCAACAAACCCGTTCACTTTCAAAGGTCCATTTCACTTAAACGGAAAGGACTAATAAAACCCTACCATTTCCTTATGAATGTCGATACATTCATCTTTCTCAAATAAGAACACTGTATCTTCATTTCTCATATTTCCTCCTTAAATATCCATCTTCTTTTCCAATTCCCGTCATCATCAGTTCACCGAATCAAGGTAATAAATACATTTTCGGAATCCTCATGAAATTTTCAAGCCATCCGTCACTTCCAATTTCCGTTTCCTTCAATTCGAAATTTGGCCTGTTTTGGTATAATTCGAGTTTTAGCCCTTAAAACCGTTTTGCTTGTTGTAGGTGAAGACTTAGAAGATCATAAGAAGGTTAGTGGCAGGATTGAAGAGGAGATAGGAGCTTAATCGCGTAAAAGGTGACGATAATGAGAAAGTCGGCCTTATTGTATACATTAGCACTTTTATTGCTTGAATTGGTTTAAGCTTCTGATTTTTCATGTTATTAATGTTAATGAGACTTAGTATCATGCTAGGAATCCTTCTTAAAGACCCTCATATGCATAGTTGATGTTATATACACTTGTTGTTAAATTTTAGAAATTGTATGCTTGCGACGGATACAAATCATAATCTTATCGAGGATTGTTTGTGGGTTTAATTGCTGGTAGTTAGTATGTTTGGTGATTATATTTGATGGGTAGAAAGTTGTGGTTGCAAATCTTGAAGTTTTGTATCGATTTAATGAAGTTTTGTTATTGCTGGAATTTGCGATTTTCGTGCTCAGGCTCTCTGAGCCGGTCGACCGACCGGCCGCCGGTCGACCGACTAGGAGTGCGTGTAGGTGTTTTTGCGAAAGTGTGAAAATATAGGCTTGGGGTTGCCAGCCGGTAGGCCGGCTGCCTGCCAACCGGCTGGTAGCCTCTTTGGTGAGTTTTGCGAAATGTGTAAATAGAAGGGGTTTGGTTCCCCAGCCGGAAGGCCGGCTGCCTGCCAACCGGCTGGGAGCCCTTTTTGGGTTGTTTGCGTATTGAGAAAGAGGAAGGCTAGGATGGGTGTCCATCCGGTAGGCCGACTGCCTGCCAACCGGCTGGGGACCCCTGACGCTTGTTTTTACTTTGAATTCGTAATTAGTCCTTAACTTTTAAACGGTTATTCGGTTTTGATTGAAACTCGTTCCGTGTACCTTTGGTGTGTGTTTGAGGTCCCTGGAGGATGGGCGACACTATATTGGGTTCGGGAATGGAGAGAGGATGGAGACCCCCCGGTCGGGTAAACGAAAGGGAAACCGGCTCTCCCTCAACTTAGTTCCCGGGGTCAATTAAGTGTTGATTAGAGTTATAAGAAAGTAGAACTATAGATTAGTTTCTATATTTGGATGATATTGTAATGATGCGTATTAAGGTATGCCTTAAGCTGGCCTCTGAGCTTAATACGTGAGCTTGTTGTCATATATGGGGATATGCCTTAAGCTGGCCACTGAGCCCTATATGTGTATGGTTGTGGTGTCTGGGATATGCCTTAAGCTGGCCTCTGAGCCCAGACATGTTTGTTGTGATCGCGTTGGAACATGCCTTAAGTTGGCCTCTGAGTCTGACGAGTAGAGCAGCTGCACAACGGGGCATTTAGGTCGTAACACCTCACCCGGAGTGCAGATGTTTGATGCTAGAACATGCCTTAAGCTGGCCTCTGAGTTTAGTATCTTGTGATGTGGTGAAGGGACATGCCTTAAGCTGGCCTCTGAGTCCTTTACTTTTGGATGCTAGTCTATGCCTTAAGTTGGCCTCTGAGTCTAGTGCCTTGCTGATTGGCAGGTCTATGCCTTAAGTTGGCCTCTGAGTCCGTGCTTGCTGAATGATTGGTATTTAGGTTATGTCTTAAGTTGACCGCTGAACCTTTATACTTGCTGAATGATTGGTATGTAGGTTATGTCTTAAGTTGACCGCTGAACCTTTATACTTGCTGAATGATTGGTATGTAGGTTATGTCTTAAGTCGACCGCTGAACCTTATACTTGCTGGGTTATCTTCTTGCCTTGAGTTGGTACAGTGTCAGATATGCATGATAGATGTTGATGATATAGATGTTGATATTGATGAGTATGTTGCTTGACTTTGTTATTGTTCACCCAAGGCATTGGGTGACTCTTTAGTCAGTTTCGTAAATGGTTTGGACTGAAAGACCCCCCGACCGGGCAACCGGTAGGGAAACCGGCTCTCCTTCCAAATAGTTTCCGAAGTTGGTTGAGAGTCGTGCATTAGTGATTGCATGATAGTATGAGATCAGTTGTTGAGATATTGATATACTTCAAATGTTTATATATGTTGGAGTATTCTGTATACTTTGCTTGTTACGTGTCGTTACAAAAGGTGGCTAGGAGAACTCTAGTCACTCCCCACTAATTGTGGCGTACATGTTTTCATGTATGTAGGTACATGCAGGTTGGACAGGGTTCACTGAGAGCTAGCGAGTGATGATCCACTTGACATCATATGACTTACACTTTCGATTAGCTAGACTCTAGTTTGATATTGTTTATGTTTTGGTGCCTGTAGGGATGTTCCATCCCAGGCTGTTGTATTTATTTAGTTTCCGTACTTAGACAGTATACTTGTCTATTTCAGTTTATGTCAGTTTCAGTTTTCAGTTTTAATTCACCTCGGATGTTGTTAAGTTAAAAAGCTTAAAATTCCGGTGCATTTTTAGTACTTTGTATGTTTTATATTTCCGCTTTCGCGAGGAGTTTTACATCCCCCCTTAAAATGAACTTTGTCCCGAAGTTCACACAACCTTATAGTAGCAAAACTGGTCACTAGGCAGGAAACGAATCTAAGATGTAACTCACACTGAATAAATATACTATAGAACACGAAATATCACATTCTACCCTCCCAAAAAAAAGAAAGTTACGTCCTCGTAACATACCTTAATGAAACAGGTCAGGATACTTGTCCTTCATCGACACCTCAGTCTCCCAAGTAGCCTCCTCGACATTATGGTTGGTCCATAATACTTTCACGAGTGCGGTCTCCCCATTTCTGGTTTTCCTCACCTTTCTGTCAATGATCTCCTTGGGTCTCTCTTCATAGGTCAACTGCTCATCGACCTCAATAACCTCATGGTCAAGGACATGTGAAGGATCACTAATGTACCTCCTCAATTGAGAAACATGGAACACGTTATGTACCCTGGCCAATGATGGAGGTAGAGCTAATCGGTAAGCTACCTCACCAACTCTCTCCAAGATCTTAAATGGTCCAATGAACTTCTAGCTCAACTTGCCCCTCTTGCCAAACCGCATTACTCCTCTCATAGGAGACACCTTTAGTAACACCTTCTCTCCTACCTCAAAAGTGATGTCACTCCTCTTTATATCAGCGTAACTCTTCTGTCTATCTTGGGCAGCTCTCATTTTCTGACGAATCACCGGGACCTGTGCCACCATTTCCTGGATCATCTCAGGCCCCAAAGTCACCACGTTTGCTCTATCATCCCAACACACTGGACTCCTACACTTCCTCCCATACAATGCCTCAAAAGGAGCCATTCCGATGCTAGTATGATAGCTGTTGTTGTACGAAAACTCTATCAAATCAAGTCTATCCTCCTAAGATCCACCAAACTCCAGAACACAAGCTCTCAGCATATCCTCCAGTGTCTGAATAGTCCTCTCAGTCTGACCATCTGTCGCTGAATGAAATGTTGTACTCATCTTCAAGGTAGTTCCCATCAAAGTCTGCAACTCTTGCCAAAACTTAGAGATGAACCTGGAGTAACGATCAGAAACAATGTCCTTAGGGACACCATGAAGTTTCACCACATGCTTAATGTAAGCCTTGGCTAATTCAGCTTTACTCCAAGTCTCCTTCATCGGTATGAAATGGGCTGACTTAGTCAACCTATCTACAATCACCCAAATCATGTCATTTCCCTTCGAAGTCCTCGGTAAGCGTACAATGAAAACCATGGAAATGTTTTCCCACTTCCACTCAGGTACGTCTAGACGTTGCAACTTCCCTTGCGGCCTCTTATGCTCCCCTTTGACCCTCTGACACACCAAGCAACGAGAAACAAACTCAGTTACCTCTTGCTTCATCTTTGGCCACCAAAAAGCTTTCTTCGGATCCTTGTACAACTTATCCCCTCCAGGATGAACGGAATAAGGTGTAGAATGAGCTTCAACCATAATCATTCTCTTTAGCTCCTCATCTTCAGGCACACACCATCTCTCATCGAACCTCAAACTATCATCTCTATGAACCTCGAACTTAGAATATGGCTCTGATTCACTAGCTTTGCCCACTGCCTCACGCCACTTCTGAATTCTAGGATCACTCTTCTGTCTTTCTCGAATCTCGGAATATAACTCAGACTCAATCGTCAAATCCCCCCTGGTCTCACCCGTCCTTATCATTGCGATTCCCATCTGTCCCAGCTCACGATACATACTCAATCTGGACATAGCTGTGCATAGAGCGTGAACGGACTTCCTACTCAAAGCATCAGCCACAACATTAGCCTTTCCTTCCTTATACAGGATCTCCATATCATAGTCCCCAATAAGCTCGATACATCTCCTCTGGCGCATGTTTAGTTCCCTCTGAGTATAGATGTACTTCAAGCTCTTATGATCAGAATACATCTTAAATGTCGCTCCATAACGATAATGTCGCCACAGCTTAAGTGTAAAAACCACCGCTCCCAGCTCTAGATCGTGCGTCGGATAATTCTCTTCATAGGTCTTCTGTTGTCTAGAAGCATAGGCGATCACTCTCCCGTTCTGCATTAGCACACAACCCAAACCCTTTTCGGACGCATCGGTATAAACTTCAAAGTTCTCACTTCCCTCTGGCAAAACAAGGATAAGAGATGTAGTAAGACGCTCCTTCAGGTGTAGGAATGCCTTCTCGCAGCTCTCATCCCAGACGAATCTATTCTCTTTCCGCATCAACGAAGTCATCGGTTTGGCTATCTTTGAAAAATCTTTCACGAACCTCCTGTAATAACCAGCCAAACCTAAGAAACTACAAATGTCGGCCACATTCCTCGGTCGCTCCCATTTCGAAATGGCTTCAATCTTGCTAGGGTCAACAGACACGCCTTCCTTAGACACCACATGGCCCAGAAAAACAACTTTCTCGATCCAAAATTCGCACTTACTCAACTTGGCATGCCAATTGATGATCCCTCAAGGTCTATAACACCAAGCTCAAATGTTTAGCATGCTCTTCTCTATTCTTCGAATATAGCAAAATGTCATCGATAAACACCACCACAAACTGGTCCAGATAGGGACTAAACACTCTGTTCATCAAATCCATGAAAACAACAGGTGCATTAGTCAAACCAAATGGCATCACCACGAATTCATAATGATCATACCTTGATCTGAACGCAGTCTTGTGGATATCTGCATCCTTGATTCTCAGCTGATGATACCCTGACCTCAAATCAATCTTGGCAAATACACCAGCCCCACTCAACTGGTAAAAAAGATCATCGATGCGAGGTAAAGGATACCTATTCTTGATCGTCACATTATTCAGCTCCCTGTAGTCCACACACAGCCTCATGGTTTCCTTCTTCTTAACGAACAACACAGGCGCTCCCCAAGGTGACACACTCAGTCTCACATACCCCTTGCTGGCTAGCTCATCCAATTGCTTCCTTAGTTCTTCCAATTCCTTAGGTCCCATGCGATAAGGTGCTTTAGAAATTGGCTCAGCCCCAGGTTTCAGGTCAATGCCAAAGTCTAAGTCTCTCTTTGGCGGTAACCCAAGAATCTCTTCGGGAAATACGTCTTCAAAATCCCTTACAACATCGATCTCACTGGCTTGGGGTTTCTCTGCAGTCAGATCTCTCACATGGCACAATAGCATCTCATCACCCCTCTTTAGGCAAGTCTTCAGCGCATTGACAGTTATCAGCTTCAGTTTAGGCTTCACAGAATATCCCTTGTAGGATACCCTCACTCCCTTGGGTCCCCTCAGGGTGATCTTCCCCTGGTAGCAATCAATGTAGGCCTTATACTTTTTCAGCCAATCCATACCTAGTATCACCTCAAAGCCTCCCAACGGAAATTCTATCAAATTCGACTCAAAACTCACTTCTCCTACTTGGATCATTACATTGGTATAAACTCTACTACAAGCTAAAGACTCTCCAGATGGTATTGTTACAGAATCAGCTATACTATTATATACATTGAGTCCTACAGCCCTAGCATGCTCCGCATATATGAAAGAGTGCGATGCACCAGAATCAAACAAAACGAAAGTAGAAAAGGAATGTACAAGGAATGTACCAGTAACAACATGTGCATCCTCCTATGCAGCCTCCTTGCCCATCATGAACAAAACCCCATTTTTCTTAGCCTCACTCTGGTTCACAGATCCCGCTCCACTCTGAGTACTAGCCTCTGCCAGGGTCTTCTAGAAATTACCATTACCACTACTCTGATTTCCTTGGTAGCGGTTCTGGTTATTGTAGTTGTTGAAATTCCGTTGATAGCTGTTACCTCCGGATCTGTTGTTGTTTGAGTAGCTTGCATTTGGTGTTCTGAATCCACCACTCTGATTGCCTCTATGGTAACTGTTCCCAGCACTTTGCGTTCCCGACCAACAATTGGATTGCTTATGCCCAATTTTCCCACACTTGAAACATGTAGGGTTGGCACCACTTGTCCCAGACATAGAGCGATTTCCACCTCGATTCCCATTGCTCCCGGATGCATTGCTAGTGAAGAAAGCCCGATACTGATTATTTGGTTTCTTATTTCATGAGCCCTCAGTTGCTGACTCAGCCTTCCTCTTCTCGCCCTTGTCCTTCTCCTCTTCCTTAATCATGTCCGCAATTCTCTCAGCCTGGCCAGCCCTCTCATAAATGTCTTCCACAGTTGTGGGCTTGGTTGCCAGTAAGCTCTTTTTGATCTCGATGGTCAGCCCTTTTTCGAACCTTGCTGCTAACATCTCAGAGGTGTAGCCCAGATCAGCTACATTTTCTCCCAGTTGCATGAATTTGGTATGGTAGGCTTCCACAGTCATGCCCTCCGTCATCTTAAAAGACTCAAATTCAGCCCTCAACTTTCCCTTAACATGCTCAGGCACAAACTTGGAAGTTAGGATCCCCTTGAATCCCTCCCAGCTCACGAACTCAGCCCCTATCTCACCAGCAACAGCTTTAATTTCCTCCTTGTTATTGTTCCACCACAACTGAGCCGTACCCTTAAGATAGAACACGACTTGGTCTACTTTCATTGACTCCGACACATCCAGCAGTTCAAAAGTGGTCTCGAAATCCCGGCACCACTCTGCAAGTAGACTAGGTGCCCGCTCGCCATCATACTTGACAGGGTTATGCCTGGAGATGTTGTTGCTCATCTTGGTTGAATAAGATTGAGCAGTTGTCCCAATTCTTGCTAGAAGTGCAGCATTCATGGCCAGCAGACGGTCCAGCTCTTCTTGAGTGATGTTGGCTGCGTTAGGTTCTCTTCTGGGAGGCATTTTACTACAAAATTGACAAAATTATAAGCATCCTAGGTCTTATACCATCCATCTTATGTCTTCCTAGTTGCAAATTCTAGTATACCTTTAATAGCATGTTGTCAAACATACTCCTCATCATATCATAAATCTACCTAAAGGCTTAGGGATCACATAACCTCATGCTTTTCATCACATAATGTAATATCATATTCAAAACTCATATATAACACTCATGTTGTCAATGCTCAGAAATAACAGTATATACATGTCACTCATCATGTAACATCAGTTTCATGCTTCACAGTATATATATATATATATATATATATATATATATATATATATATATATATATATATATAGGGTCGGGATCCGGTGAGAATCACCCTTATAATGAGAACCATGAGAACAAATTTTAGTATTATTAAACAAATTTTTGATTTTATTAACAAAATATATACGTAGTGTACCAAAATACAATTAGGCATACTAAAATGGCTATAAATGCACGAAAACGACCACTACGTGCATGAAATTTTTTACATGCATGAAAATGATTATTAGGTGCATGAAATAATAGGCTCTACGTGCATTAAAACGAGTTATATTTGCATCAAAAATGATAGATACGTAAAACTCGGTAGTAGGTGCATGAAAATTAATAAAACGTATCACACCTTCATTTCCGTCATTAGTATATATTTTCTAGACCAAGAAATATGTTCTCTAGCCATAAAATTCCATGCCGAATCCAAATATGTCATTAATTTTTTTTAAAAATGTCCGTAAGTTAGAGTTCTCATGGTTCTCATTATATTGGTGGTTCTCATAGGATCTCAATTCTCTCTCGCTCTCTCTCTCTCTCTCTCTCTCTCTCTATATATATATATATATATATATATATATATATATATATATATATATATATATATATATATATATACTCATCCATCTTTCACGTTATAACTTACCTCATTCCTTTTGCGCTGAAATGTTAGTACAACAGACGTATATATACATATATATCTGCCTTAGGTCTTTCCAAAACTACCCACACTCTTCAACTCTCAAGGTAACCAGGTTAGACTGAAAGGGCCAGTGGCTTGGTTTGAGGGGGCCCCTAACTCATCCCAACTCCTAGGGCTCCTAACAGTTACTAGCCTGGGGTTCATTTTAGTTTAGGCTTGAGGAACCTGGCTTTGATACCACTTTGTAACACCCCCATTTACTTAGGAGCCTGAACTAGGACTTCCAGAGTAAATAGGACTGTTACCATCCTAGATAACCAGGGTAGTAGATACTCATAGTGAAAGAAACACAGTACTTTAAATTATAAGTAGTTAAACTGACAACTGATACACGACATAGTCCAACTACACTGGAAAAACAACTGAAGTAGCACAAATGAAGAACTATAAAAGAAACTATGTGATCTAAAACTAGGTAGGTCTAGTCCATGTCTCTCCTCCATGCCCAATCCTAATCTACATGTCTCTGACCTGAAAGATCTACTCCCCAATCCGGATCATCGTAGGTGAACACGAATACACTGTCAACCTTGCGGTTGAGTAGGATAACACAAAAATAAATAATGCAAACAATATGATATGCAAATGATATGAAATGCTCGAGCTCAATCAAAACCTCATTCTCAATCCCTTGCACCAACCCATATCGAACCTCCCGGCAGAGTATAATCAGCCAACGCCGAACACCAGCATAACAGCTGAAGACACCAGGTCTGGTCTACAGAACCACCCTGGGCTTTATATCTGAACAATATCTGATCCAAATCTTTCTCAGTAACCGATGCGTATGACATGCTCATGAATGCAAATGCTAAAATAAATAACTAGTATATATCATGCGCAGACAACTCATACTTGCATCCATAGCATACATTATAACATCCATTATTGTAACACGTCACAGAACATAGTACCAGTATATCCTACCTGAAATAGAAAGCCTGAAATGAAGTCACCCTCTAGAAGTATTCCACCTCGAATTCCGTTCTTATAAATATTACTTAATATTAAACTCTACTCTTACATTACATGTTATAACTAATAATAACTTACTAAATATAGACCTTCCAAAGAAATAGACTTGTTAAATATAGCATGAACAACTCACTTATAACATATTATATGCAGATATCAATATTCACAACTAGGCTCAATTCACATAATTATCATAGACCACTTATCTAATTATATCAATTATTATTACCCATATATAAACTTAGTACTATAGTATGAAATATTGTCAATTTACCAAAATAACATGTGATACTAATATTATTATAACAACTACGAACATAATGCTTATATCATTAGTAATATTAACATGTCACATAATTAAAAATAATAAGCATTAACATCAATAACTATCTTACAATTGTTAAACATAATTTAAATATTAATACTAACAACACCATCACACATATTATATCATGTAATTAGAATAATAATAGTAATTTACACTAATGATAATAATAATAATAATAATAATAACAATAATAATAATAATAATAATAATAATAATAATAATAATATGCTAAATCAAACGCAACACGCAAAACACAACATGACAGCCTACACCGACCCGCCGTGACCAACAGCCTCATCAAACACCGCCTCCGACACCTACTGCTACCCCTGGCCTCCCCACAGGCACCACCAGGCTCGCCACTGAGCCACAGTGGTTCCTGGAAGGAGGTCAGTGGCCTGTAACCCACCCACGACGCAAAACTCGTGTACAAACCCAACACCACCAATTACTTTACTGTTTACCACTACAACCACCCTGGACAAAACCCCTTTTACCAGCGGCATACACCACCAAGACCCACTGTTGTAACCACCACTCAACCCCCCGGACAACCACCAATAAAACACCCTTATTACCCAAAACATTCGTGCATAAAAACACCATCAAAACCCTACACAAAGCTGCACGAACAACCCTCTGTTTTGACAAACCATTTTACAGACTCTGACCTTGCGACAAAACACCACAAACGACGGTCAACAGTGGTCAAAGACATCATTCTTACGGTCAAGACACGATCAATACACATCATAGATTAATACAACAGAGATTCCAGACATTATAAACATGATCATGCTACTGAAATTACAATTCGAAAAGAGCAGAAAACTACAAAAACAGAGAAGGTATTGCGTGTACCCGTTTTCAAAGGCAAAACGAACCACCCTAGACAACCCAGAACCACCAGACGGTCCCTCCTCCTTGAACTCTAATGTGACGGCTGGATGTGTGTGTGAGAGAGAGTTGATGCGTGCCTATTTTATGATGTTTTACATCTATTTTTACACGCATTTTGTCGCTCATTTACTATGTTTTAGCATTTATTTCCCAACAATTGTCTACTTTCGTATTTTTATGCTCTTTTGCAGATTTATGAGGAAAAGGGACGATTTTATACCAAATTTATGCCCTCGGGGTTTTTCATGACTAAGGACAAGAAGGAACGAAGCCTAGCGCACATTTCAAGGCCTGTAGATAGCTTTAACTAGCAAAGAATCGATCCACGATGTTGCAGCCTGTTTCAAATACCTATATCTCGAGTTCTAGTGCTGATAATGGAGTGATTCCAGTTGGAGGTGAAACCTTATCTTCTTAGCTTTCCAACGCCGCAAGAATCGCTTGATTACGATAAGTAACGAAGAAATGGCAGCTGTTTTAAGATCGACGCGCGCTGCAGTCCCGACAGGAGGTCGACCGACCTACTAATTGGGTCGACCGACCTCAGCGCTGACCCAGAAGTTTCCGCGAAGCCCATTAAAGTGTTTAGGTCATTAGGAAACTCTTTAATTCCACCTATTTAAGCTAAATTACGGGATTAGGGTTATTCATTCAGATTTCCATTAAGTTTTCTATCATAGAATTACAATTTAGTTTTAGCTTTAATCTTTCAATTATCATCAAACACTTTTCTTTAGTTTTATTCATTGTTCATCAATCTTTCAACAATAATCAATAAAGCTTGTTCTTTTCTGCCTCAATCCTTATTTCCGGTAATTCCTTTCTTAATTTCAGTTTCATTATTGTTATTTTAGAATTGCTTGTATCTATCCGGTTAAGTTAGAATCCCAAACCTTTATTATTATTGCATGTTTAGATTAATGTTCTTTATAATTTGCATGTTTATTCTTATTTTTATTATTGTTTCAATAGTTATGAGTAGCTAATTTCATATGTTAGGATGTAGGGAGTAAATATGCATAGGTAGTATAATTCTCGAATCAACATGTCGCAGGCAGGAGGTCGACCGACCACCATTATAGGTCGGCCGACCGACTCGTGTTTCAATTCTGTTTCGCTTTAATTTGTAGACTATAATAACCTACAATGAGACCAAAAGGAGACTTGTAGGATGTTAGTAATGACCTACCCAAGATTGAGAGATATGGGAAGGGCATTGGTTTACTTCTTAAGACGGCTAGGTTACTTAAGACTGAAAAGTATGTGACCTAGAATTTAGGAATCACCCTTATTGTTGACACCCAATAATTGTGAGACCTAGGAACTAATAGCATGGCCGAAAGGAGCTATTAGGTACCATAGACCTAAAGGATATGTTACACCCCTTACGCGACTGCAATACATGTTGACTTAGGATTTATATTATCTTAGCTATTTATTACCCAAATATCCTAGCATCTATTTCATCATAGTTTATTCTCATCTTTATTTACTTGTTTTATTTTATATTCGTTTTAGATTTAGCAACAATCAATTAAACCCCTCTCTATTGTTACTTAATAGATTAAAAATTAGCAAACATAATTAACCTTGTCTCTCTGTGGTTCGACCCTTACTATCACTATCTATAGTTTTAGTTTGGTTTATAAATCTTATCTTTGACACCCACAACGACGGGTATCAAATTTTGGCACCGTTTATCGATTCTGCGACAAGAATTACAGTCCCGTATCCGGATCATTTGGAGAAAGTAAAATTGGAGCATCAGTTCGGAAAAATCTTGGAGATCGTCAAGGGCCTTAGCTTAAGAGAAAATTGGAGGACCATCCTATTATTTCTGTTGCTGCAGGTCATGGTAAAGAGGGCATAGGAGATCCTGGTGATACTAGTGAGACAAAATTGGAGCAAGTTGCTGAAGAAGATAGGTCGGGCAAAGTAAAGAAGCGTGTCATAGCTTACGCGACACCAGATACCCTTCCTCCATCTAGGCCTGTTGTCTGGAAGCCCAGAGTAGCGGTCCATACTACTGAAAAAACCTCTTTTAGCCAAGTACCCTACTTTGGGGTATCCTGCTGCTGAGTCGTAGTGCTAGTCAAGCGTTTTATTTCAATTTTTTGTTGGACTATATTTTTTGATCTTGTTTTTAGACTTAGACTCTCTTTGTTTTTGTTGCTATGTTTTGAGATTTTTTAGACTTGGTTCTGGGATCTTGCGCATTTGTTGGACGCATATATGATGATTTTTCAGGTTTAAAGAAGAATGACTTGGTTAATACAAGTTATTTCCGAAGAAAAGAAGGGTGATGTGCAGCAGAGGGGTCGACCGACTAGAGATATGGGTCGGCCGACCTAGTCTCTGCATTCCTAGAGTTCCTGCATTCTGCAGGAAGGTCGGTCGACCTAATACATGGGTCAGTCGACCTGCCCATCTGCCACAGTTTGTTCGTTTCTTCCTCGGGAATCGTGCAACCATCTTGGGTACTTGAGTGGCACTGCTGGCCACCAAAACCTCCCAGCTTACGCTGGTTTGGGGAGGTTTTTCTCATGCGCTTCATAATCCAGTGAGTTCTTTCCAGTTTTTCCTTGGTTTTTATTGCATCTTTTCTTTAATTTTGTGAAACCTTTACTTAGGCTAATGCACAATGGGGACATTGTGCGGGTTGGTTTGGGGAATGGTTTCGTGTCACATGCATTGTATTTTGTCACACGTTTATTGCATTTCCGTATTGCATCATTCTTTTCTTTTCCTTGCATATACAAAAAAAATCCAAAAAAATGAAAAAAATTCAAAAATTCCAAAAAAATGCACGTTTATTTTAGCATATAGGTCGAGTCGGAACGAGATTATTTCAAGGATGATTTTGCTATCCTACATGTTTATGCCTTTATCATGCCTTGCCAACTTGTTTTAGTATGAGAGTCTTTTGCATATCTACGAGTTTTTGTCAATTTGTATATCTTGAGACTTGACTTATACCTTGGCAACCTACTATACATTCTCAGTTTTAGAGCCTTTTCCTGGTTTCATTCTTAAACCAGTTGTCTAGGATGTGAGTAGTACTCCCCTTGGAATATGTTACATCAATATGCATAAACATGAACTTGAATTGCTATATACTTGTTTTACTTTCTCGTTTTGTGAGTCTTGATACGTGCATTTGGGATCCCTTTTCTCATATTTACCCATAAGCTTCACATAGCCAAAATTGCCTTTTTATTCCCCCAAAACTACATCCCATACTTAGCCTACCCTTCCAAGCTAGTATTTGTGGTCTTTGGTTTATTTTGAGGCATCTTGGTAAAAAGAAAGAATGAAAAGAAAAACGAAAAAAGTCAAAGCGTATAGGAAAGAGGTCGACCGACCACCTTCATAGGTCGGCCGACCACCTGACAGCATCATCAGATTCAAAATTTCGTTCCAAAAATCCCTTTCTTTTATTTGTTATCACTCCCGTACCTCATTGAAAATATTTGGGAGTCCTTTCTTATATTCAATGTAAGAGTTGTGCTACAAAAGAGCACTTTCTTAATATCAAAAAGTTGTGAATTATGTTGTTGGGAAACGGTTTTACTAGCTTGGCTACTAACCCCACAAGTCCAAAAAAACATCTTAACCACTTTTTACCTTTTACCTCACATATCTTTCATTACCCCAATTGCATGTATCCGAGTCACTTAATGGGTTTGTTTATACATAGTTGTGGAGTTCTTGTTCATGTTAGATTGCAAGCATATTTTAATGGGTCGCAGTTAGGTGAGTGTCATGACAATATACTTCTTCCTAGCTTCATGAGTGTCTCGAGCGTACCGCGAGAGTCCATGGTATAAAGTCTCTATAATCTTTAGTTTTGCAAGTTTGAAAACCTTATAACTCGTTTGCCTAATTTGAATACTTTCTCATTTTGTACTTGGCATTGGTTTAGGCTTACATGTAAATTTCGCTCTGAGATTGAAATCGTTCCATTAGTTAAGATCGAGTCTATTTCTTGCTTGAGGGCAAGCAAGGTTTGGTTTGGGGAATTTGATGCGTGCCTATTTTATGATGTTTTACATCTATTTTTACACGCATTTTGTCGCTCATTTACTATGTTTTAGCATTTATTTCCCAACAACTGTCTACTTTCGTATTTTATGCTCTTTTGCAGATTTATGAGGAAAATTGACGATTTTATACCAAATTTATGCCCTCGGGATTTTTCATGACTAAGGACAAGAAGGAACGAAGCCTAGCGCACATTTCAAGGCCTGTAGATAGCTTTAACAAGCAAAGAATCGATCCACGATGTTGCAGCCTGTTTCAAATGGATATATCTCGAGTTCTAGAGCTGATAATGGAGTGATTCCAGTTGCAGGTGAAAGCTTATTCTCTTAGCTTTCCAACACCGCAAGAATCGCTTGATTACGATAAGTAACGAAGAAACGACAGCAGTTTTAAGATCGACGCGCGCTGCAGTCCCGACAGGAGGTCGACCGACCTACTAATTAGGTCGACCGACCTCGGCGCTGACTCAGAAGTTTCCGCGAAGCCCATTAAAATGTTTAGGTCATTAGGAAACTCTTTAATTCCGCCTATTTAAGCTAAATTACGGGATTAGGGTTATTCATTCAGATTTCCATTAAGTTTTCTATAATAGAATTACAATTTAGTTTTAGCTTTAATCTTTCAATTATCATCAAACACTTTTCTTTAGTTTTATTCAATGTTCATCAATCTTTCAATAATAATCAATAAAGGTTGTTCTTTTCTGCCTCAATCCTTATTTCCGGTAATTCCTTTCTTAATTACAGTTTCATTATTGTTATTTTAGAATTGCTTGTATCTATCCGGTTAAGTTAGAATCCCAAACCTTTATTATTATTGCATGTTTAGATTGATGTTCTTTATAATTTCCATGTTTATTCTTATTTTTATTATTGTTTCAATATTTATGAGTAGCTAATTTCATATGTTAGGATGTAGGGAGTAAATATGCATAGGTAGTATAATTCTCGAATCAACATGTCGCAGGCAGGAGGTCGACCGACCACCATTATAGGTCGGCCGACCGACTCGTGTTTGAATTCTGTTTCGCTTTAATTTGTAGACCATAATAACCTACAATGAGACCATAAGGAGACTTGTAGGATGTTAGTAATGACCTACCCAAGATTGAGAGATATGGGAAGGGCATTGGTTTACTTCTTAAGACGGCTAGGTTACTTAAGACTGAAAAGTATGTGACCTAGAATTTAGGAATCACCCTTATTGTTGACACCCAATAATTGTGAGACCTAGGAACTAATAGCATAGGCCGAAAGGAGCTATTAGGTAGCATAGACCTAAAGGATATGTTATACCCCTTACGCGACTGCAATACATGTTGACTTAGGATTTATATTATGTTAGCTATTTATTACCCAAACATCCTAGCATCTATTTCATCATAGTTTATTCTCATCTTTATTTACTTGTTTTATTTTATATTCGTTTTAGATTTAGCAACAATCAATTAAAACCCCTCTCTATTTTTACTTAATAGATTAAAAATTAGCAAACATAATTAACCTTGTCTCTCTGTGGTTCGACCCTTACTATCACTATCTATAGTTTTAGTTTGGTTTATAAATCTTATCTTTGACACCCACAACGACGGGTATCAAGAGTGACGTTGTAGGTTAGGGTTAGGGTTAGGAGAATGTTTTATAAGGGTTGGCAGATAGATTACGTTGAGGTGTGAGTATGGGTTTTGTGTGTGAGGTGATTTCGAGTTGGGCCTTTGCAGCCTTGTCACGCATCCCAAGGCCCTAGCTCATACTTAAACACAGTTTCATTACAAATACGCATACTCGACTCCTTACTAACACATGTAACCCTTAAGTAGTTATCGATTACGGATGTTTAACTAATCATAAACACGTTGACATAACAATTAGATATTTAGAATAAAACGAAATAAAACGTAATAAAATACGGGGTATTACAGAATACACCATTTATTCACGTCTTCCAAGACCTACAAATTTCAGTTTCCTTCCGACTCATATTATCTCGTATAATATGATCCTTTTTGAGTACATGTATAGAACTCATACTAGACTTGAGTTTCTTTCCCTGAAAGAAGCTCCCACTATTATCTTATAACTCGTGACGTGTTGGTAAGTCAGAGGGATCAACTTATCTCTCTTAAAGTACCCATTCACATTTTGTACTAAAATTTATTTTTGTAGTTGTCTTGATTTGATTGCTGGTTCTCCTCGAGAACTCATCATTTTCAAACATCTTGGCATGCTTATCAAAAGTTGTATGAATCACCACGTCCATATCTAGGTGATTCTATATTCATCCATATGAATGATCTATCCAACCCTTTTGATCTTTAATAGGCGACGTTTCATTATCGATATAATAAGCTCTCCCTATTAAGCTCCATCATCCTATGATGTTCCAACATTTTTATTCATCTAGAATCACCATTATCTCTCAATGGTAGGGTCAATTCTGTAATGATTATTGCTCCCATTTTATCTTATATAATTATCTCTATAGTTATTAGCTCCCACTCAATCAACATCTTTTCTTATGAGCTTTTCATTTCTCGTCCTTGTTTCCTTGGAAGGGAACATGGCATGATATCTCCACTATAATCCTTTTAATTTAGAAACATTACCATCGATGAAAAAGGAGATCATTTCTCCTTTATTATCTTATAGAAACATTATTATCAAGGAAACATTTTCCTTACGACTTCTCGCGTGGTTCTTTTTATCCTCTTTAAGAACCATTGACATAAAGAACATCTTCTTTTGTGTTCTCGCGTAGTTTCTTCTGTGTCCTCACATAGTTTCTTCTATGCTTACAATTAGGGTTCTTCTTAGGGGCCCCATATAGGATTCTTCTCTAAGATCCCATATTTAGTTTGTGGGTATATAAAATTTCTCCCACTCTATCCTTTAAAATAACCTTTATTCTTACAAGGATAGTATTTTCGCCCACAAACTATGTATTGGATAGTTTAAGTATTATAAAGGTTGAGATATTAATTCTCATTTTCACTTAAAGTGTTTAGCGTATAAGGAATGAATTAACTCACATCCGAGTTTCGTCAAAAGATGTTTATATCTCACATCCTGTATGTAAGATTTATTTAGTGAAGTCATTAAGGTGTAATTCTCTTTAAACAAATCAAACGACTTTGATTTTTTAATATTTGATCCTATCATATCTAGTGTACAATGACCGATTCAAGGTACTTTCTTTGTGATCTATTAAGCTCATCTCAACTCATGTTATGAAGTACGCAATGCATTTTAAGAACAACAATTTGATTAAGAACAAAAGGGGTGACTTGGGTTGAAAGCCAAGTCACCAATATTCAACATTACAACCATTGTTTGAAAACTAAATCCTTGTCATACAAGAAAGATGATGTTCTGAATAATTAAAATGCATAATTGCAAAAAGACATCAATGAAAATTAGAGTCGAGCTCTTCATGTCTTCAATCTCGGGATGCTACCATAGCAATCCTTGTAAGGAACTTCAAGCTTCATTTTCCTTGCCCTTGTCCTTGGAGGAGGCCCCTTTAAAACAATTAGAAAGGGTGAGAGTCAACAAATTGTATCGACGTGCAAAAGTTGACAAAAGAACATAAATTTAAAAGAGAATTATTACCTACTGCAAGAACCTTTCCAGCTTTTAGGTCGGTTAAGTACTTAGGGCAATTCCGCTTCCAATGACCTATCCTTGTGCAATAATGGCATTTGTCTTCAACTCTTGAAGATGAGGCAGAAGCACCTTTCGTAAACCAATGCCCTTCCCGTATTCTCTTTTGTAAGTTTGGTTTTGGAGGCCTTGTTGCCTTTGCCTTTGAAGGCACTCCTCTTAAATTTCCCTTTGCCCTTCTTCTCAATGTTAAGCGCGTCCTTTTTGGAACTCTCATTAAGTCCCATGTCCCTTTCCACTTGGACGAGCATCTTGATGCCCGTCGTTGAGGGCACCAAAGATAAGATTTATAATTTCCTAGCTTTGACTATAGATAGCGAAAGTCAGGGTCGAACCACAGAGAGGTGGGGAATGTTTATTGTTTGAGGTTAATGTTTTAGGGTAACAATTTTGGGGGTCTGGATTGATTATTACTAAGTCTAGAATAAAAGACAATAAAACAAGAAAATAAGAATGAAATAAAACTTATAATAAAAAGGATGCTAGGATGTTCGGGTAGTAAATAGCTACGATGGTGTAAATCCTAAGTCAACATGTATTGCAGTCGCGTAAGGGGTGTAACATATCATTTCGGTCTATGGTACCTAATAGCTCCTCTCGGCCTATGCTATTAGTTCCTAGGTCTCACAATTATAGGGTGTCAACAATAAGGGTGATTCCTAATTTCTAGGTCACATACCTTTCAGTCTTAAGTAACTTAGCCGTCTTAAAGCGTAAACCAATGCCCTTCCCGTATCTCTCAATCTTGGGTAGGTCATTACTAACATCCTACAAGTCTCCTTTCAGTCTCATTGTAGGTTATTATAGTCTACGAAGAAAAACGGTCTGAAATCATACGCGCGTTGGTCGGCCGACCAGCTAGTCCAGTCGGCCGACCAACACCTCAGTCGACCGACCTATGGAAGAGGTCGGCCGACCAAGGCGCTACTACAATCGGTCTCGGAATTCGCACCATCTACGCATATTAACTCCCTACATCCTAACATATAGAATTTAGCTACTCATGGAAATTGAAATAATAACAATAACATTAATAAAAACGGAATTCATGATGAACATTAAACTAAGCATGCGATAACAATAAAGGCTTTGGGATTCTAACTTAAACCGGATACTAATAATTCTAAGACAAGAACAATTGATAAACTGAAATTGAAAGATGAATTACCGTAATATGGATTAGGGCAGAAAAGAACAAGCTTTATTGATTATCGTGGAGGGATTGATGAACAATGAATAAAACTTACAAAACAATAACTTTGAAAAGAGAAAACTAAAACTAAAGATAAATTGAGAGTTTGTAATTAGATGCAGAAATAAACTAAACACTGGATTAAGAACTGAATTCCAAGATAATAAAAACTAGATGATAAACCCTAATCACGCCCCTTGCTTAAATAGGCGGAAAGATTAGAGTTTCCTAATGAAACAAACACTTCAATGGGCTTCCGGAAAGATTCTGGGTCTGCGCAGAGGTCGGTCGACCTATGTTGTAGGTCGGTCGACCTGTTATCGGGCTTCAGTGTTTTTATGGACTTTCCATAACAGGGGTCTGGTCGGCCGACCCATGTAGTAGGTCGGTCGACCTAGATTCCTGTAAGATTGCCTTGATTTTGCCTTGGGTTGACTTTGTGGTACTCGGGTCGTGCTTTGAGTTGACTTTCCATCGTTCCTTGGCTATGAAAATTCCCGAGGGCATAAATTTGGTATAAAACCGTCTCTTTTCCGCATCAATCTGCAAAAGAGCATAAAAATACGAAAGTAGACAATTGTTGAGAAATAAAGGCTAAAACATAGTAAATGAGCGACCAAATGCGTGTAAAAATAGATGTAAAACATCATAAAATAGACACGCATCACATCTTATGCAATTCGTCCAAAGAGGTTTCTTGATTTCGCATGTTAAAGTTCACCCGGAACTATGCATACGATTTCACTTTGTTAAGGGAGTGAAGAACTCGGTCTATTATGAGGGAGTCGGGAACATCCACTCCTTGCACCTTAAGGGTCTCAGCAAGCTCAACCAACTTATATCGAAGAAGGCGAAGGCCGCCTTATAATAAATTACCCTAGGATTTTGCGAAAACATTGTCGCAAGCTTGGTATAAATATCGTATGACGTACTAAGCTTAATCATGCTCCTTTGGAGATTCGGCTCCATGGAGAAGATAAGCACGTTATTGAGAACGTAGGACTCTTTCATATAGGCCTCATAGGACTCACGAGTCGCAACCGCGGAGCGATCGGGAGGAGGAGCTTCGGAAAAGTAACGAGTCCTATCGTCACCTTCCGCGACCAAAAACAATTGCGCGTCCCAATCTTTAAAATTGGCACCCTGCTTGTCAAGTTTGCAACGATCCATGAAGGATCGAAGCCATGATACGTTAGTGAGAGGTGAAGCGTGTGCGGCCATTGATGATTGTTTGAAAGTAAACTACAAATAAAAGAAGGAACTAAAAACAATTATCGTTTATAAAACTTCTACATATTTTAAACAAGTTTAACATTAACTTAATGATCTCTTACCTAATTAAGTAAACGATTCCGAGACCCAAATCCATACTAACTCGGGCACGGTGAGCCGATTCATCCCTCGTTAATATAATTCGGTGGATTAACCCTTAATCGATTCTACATTAGAACTCTCGGTAGCCCAAACTTATCGCAACTACGGTTACGAATACTTTCGTTGAGATCGATCAAATTTCAAGGTGTAATCATATTACCCCACTTACCCAACGTAATAAGTTTAGCACCCCGGTGTAGCCGAGCCCTCTTCCTTATGAAGAAGAGAGTCATGAGTTTTTACTCTTTGGTAAGGCTAAGTCTCAATATTTGAATATGTAAGAGATCTAGTCAATTTATTATCTATCTCCTTTAAGTGAGCTAAGTCGGTGAATTATCGATAAATTTAGCTATGCATGTAAACATATAAAGCATAAATAAAAGCATAAAACTTAAAGCATTAAGGAAATCCTAGTATGGCCTTCCTATAAGAGAAAAGTAATATAAAATACAAATTTGGAAACCAACTCCTTGGTCCCTTGAACTTCACTTGAGGCACGCATCCCAAGGAAAACACCGTCTTGGTCAGAACTCCTTTCCGAAAAGGCACCGTCTTCAAGGGCTCCGGAATTACAAAAATTACAACTTTTCTATCTATTGTATACATTATATAATAGAATAAAAACAATAAATAAAGTGATACAAGATCACATTAATTACATCTGAATCAATAACCCCTTTCATTACGGGAATTACAAATTAAAACTAGGGCCATACTAAGCAAAATTACATAATTCCAAATTACATAAATTAAAATTATGACAATCATAATAAAATGCAATGCTTATGAATATGTAACTAACATGCCAATCCTAAGCCAAATCGTCCTATTTAAATATTATTTAAATATTGTTATCAATATAACCCGGTTTTATGGAATTGCGTGATTTTAACATTTAAAACCACTTAACATCACGTGAATCGATATTCACTTTTAAGTTAAACATCCTAACTCATATTAAATTTAAAAATTTAGTCTTACTCAAATTTTTAACATGACTTAACTTTATTTAGAATATTGTTCGAAATTTAATCGATTTTACGGGAAAAATAATATAAAAATCCAAATGACTCATAAAAATTTCAAAAAATTCAAAAGTCAAATTTTGAATATTCTGAAATTTTCTTAAAATTCCAGTACCACATATTTATTAGTATAAACGAAATGACCAATTTATTTCGAAAATAGATCGTAAAACGCGTATTTTAAATCGAGAATTCAAAATCATCTTTAAAAATATAATTAAAATACTAATAAAAAAATTTACATATTCCAAAACTCTTTGGGGACTTAAATGGACAGTAAAATTACAGCAAAAACACTTCCCAAGGACTTAAAAATATTTTATGACTCTTAAAATTAAACTTTTTAACTTTAAACTTGTAAAATTAAAAATTAAATTTGCAGAAAATTTTGGCTCCCAAGAAAAATATGCTGATGAACATATCTAATATGACATATATGGGTGAATTTTTTTTATGCCTTGTTAGTAATATTTACTATTTTTAACCTATTATGTTAACATGATTTTAACCATTAAAATCGATTCTCATGCAATATTCGATATTAAAATCTCAATATTTACATGCATGCTGGAAATAATACATATGACATTGTGTAAAAAATTTATGGCCAAATTCCAAATCAAACTATTTAAGTCGAATTTAAGTCACTATTAACCCGATTTTTACAATAAAAATCATTAATTATGCTAGGGATGATACAAAAATCTAAATACTTACATGAACACCGTAAATATAGCATGTGACATCTCCAAAACATTTCGTAGCTAAAATCATAATTTAACTATATAAACCCATTTATTCTCATTTTATGACAATTTAACAATTAAAATTCATAAAGCATGCATAAAAACTCCAATAATTACGAAAATTCATATTCATAATATAGAAAATTCATGTGAGAAAATATTACAATATCTTGGCCAGAAAGCAAAAATTACTATTTTTCCCTAATTAATTTCATTTTACCCGTGTAAAAAGTTAAAATTATCAATTAATTAGCAAAATGAACAATATATATCCATAAATCATTCCAAATGACCTAAAACATTTTTAGGACCAATAGGTATTCATGCATAAAAATTTTCGTGCATATTACATATGTACTTAATATTTTCGTTTTATTTCGTTATCCATATAACTCGTAAAAACAAAACGAGATGCATGCAAATAACCATAGGCTCTGATACCAATTGCAGGGTTGTCATACAAGCCTAACACTAATTAGTCTTACTAATTTTATTTACTAATTAACATTTTAATTAGACAAAAGATATTATCCATGTAATATAAAATAACACGGAATAAAAGAGTCGAGTTCTTAAAAATCGACGAAAACAAGGCAAGGATGATCCTCCAACCCGAGTAACCAATGTAGGATACCTCCTTTACGATGCACCAAAGACTACCCTTAATACCGAGAGTCACACGAGCTAGGTGTTAAAAATCGGTTTCCTTAAAATTATATTTTGTTCTAATCTTATTAGAATACTAACTTAACACTATAGCAATTATAGTAGTTTAAAATATTAATATTATCAAATAATATTTTGAAAGGATTTTCTTTCAATTTCTAACACTAGAGATTTTTCAATGTTAGAATGATGATGAGATGTGAACAATTCACATAAGTATGGGGTGTGGGTTGGTTGAGCCGTGAGCTTCCATCGGGAAGCCAAAATCTCACCTTTTTAACTTACCCATGTACATAGGGTTGCTAACTTGCTATAGGTAATGGTCTCAAGGCATTACTTAATGATTGTGTTTCTTTGTGTACTTAAGACACAAAGCCCACCCTTAATTACCTTCCCAAACCGGCACCCCATATAATAAAATGGACTTCCATTTTACAATTGTCACTTTGTACAATTGTATACTTACGTGTGATATGCAGTGTGTCACAATCCTAAAATAATTGTTTTAATTTAAAATGCATATTTATCAAATAAATATCATTCATAAATTAAATAAATCATATTTAACAATTTGACTAGTAATTCATAATTACTAAAGTATAAAATGGTTATTTCAATAATCGTCAATACGATGTACAACATTTGTAATAATAATCAACCCGATTCATTCTAATTTGGACGTTTCATAAACATCGATTAATATTTTACAATTGACACGTTTTAATTTCAGATATATATCTTACATTAAGATTTAACCTCTGATTTCTCGATATTTAATTTTAAGGAATATGATCAACTCGTATCAATATATATTTGATCAGTTTATCAATTAAGGGAATTGTCTTATAGGTGTGACCTAAAGGGATCAACTGACCACCACCGTCATACGATAGTAATGTCAAACTCTAGCTAGCCAATCATGACCGATTAATGTTGGTCAGTTGACTATATAATTTCTAATCATCCGTTGCGCATTCTCGTCATGAGATTTAATCATGTGATCGCACTATTTTTGAGGACACAATTGCCAACACTAAATTACAGACATACACAGTTCTAACTACAAACAATAACAGATTCCTATGTAATCTAGTTTCTTTAAATCCTCACCTCTCTGTTTTCCCTTTTCAAGATATTTCCAGTTCAAATCTGAGAGGGCCAGGGTACAAATTAGGTGCGCTTTCCTAACCGTACTAAGGGGCTCCTAACAGTTTCTACCCGGGGTTCAAATATTTAGACACATCCTATGTTCATCAAATTCATTGGTTCAGGCCTAAGGATCGTTCGCTCTGATACCACTTTGTAACACCCCCATTTATTTAAGAGCCTTTAGCAACACATTCTCAAATAAATAGAGTTGTTACCATCTCGGAATGACCGAGCGAGTGAATAAAAAAGTAAAACAAACCAAAGTACTTTACATTAAAATTGATTAATTTTAAAGTTTTATTATTACAACTTACTTTTTTTTTGGTAAAAATGTTCTCATTCTCATTAAAGCTCAAGTATGGATCAATTACATCCACTACTATAAAAGATTACATCAAATTTGACACATCTGACTCCCTTTTCCCTCCTACCAACTACATACTCAGAGTACTTCTAATCCATTGCTGGACTGTCCTTGGTAATGCCCCTTGAAATGCAACTTTAACCTGCCTCTGAAATGCCACCTACACATGCCTGGCAAGCACCCTAGGTAACATGACATGCTCCTCCACTCTGCAGGTGTTCCTGCTTCTCCATATCCAGTAGAGAACTCCAACTATACTAGCAACAACAATCTGCCTTTGCATCAATGAAATGCTTCTATCTCGAAAAACCCTTCCACAATCTGCATCAGTAACATACCCTAGCCAACTCGAAAGCTCAGCAAACTAGAGTTTACAAAAATGACATTCCATAAACAGATGCTGATGAGATTCTTTCCCCAACCCACATAGGAAACAGGTCTCATCCATCATTATCCCCATTCTCTTAAGTCTATCCAAAGTGAGTAGCCTTTGACGTTGAATTAGCCACATAAGATAGCTCCATTTATGCACATTATACCTATTGTAGACTACATGATACCAGTCAATTCTGACACCAGACTCATGTCTTAACCAAGCATACCCATCCTTAATCGTATACCCTTTCTCCTGCCCTAGCCAATGCCCATTAATATACCCCAATTTCATCAGTTCCTTAACTGCAAAAACCTTCGTCCAAGCTCAAGAACTATGGACTGATGGTACATAAGACAGCCATTGCTCATGCTTAATATAGATGCAGTTGCCCACCTGATCCAGAGATGGTCTTTCTTTGAAGCTATCCACTAGACTAATTTACCAATTGCTGCAGTATTCCAATCCTTACTATCAACTATCCCCAATCCTCCAACTTTTCTGCTCTGACATAAAACAGTCCAAGATACTAAAGGAGCCTTTGAATACATGTCGCCTCCCTCCCACAGAAAATTCCTACACAGAGCTTGAATTCTATCCATAATACTACTAGGGAGCACAAAGATTTGACTCCAATAGTTATGTATAGTGGACAACACTGATATTACCAACACTAACCTCCCAGCATACGATATCCTCTTGCTATTCCATCCTCGTATCCTTGCTAAGCTCTTGTCTACTATAATCTTACATTCAAGATGGCTGAGCCTCTTATGAGAGATCTGGACTCCCAAATACTTAAAAGCGAGTTCTCCCTGTTTGAATCCAGTATCCTGCAACATTACTTGTACCACATCCTCCCTCATGCCATTTCAATAAAAATCAGACTTGTCTGTATTAATATGTAAGCCAGAGACCAGTGAGAATCTCTTGAAAGCTTCCAACATCAAACAAACAGACCTAACTTCCCCTTTACAGAAAAATATAAGATCATCAGCGAACATAAGGTGACTCAGTTTTATGGGCTTGTATAAAGGATGATAATGAAATCCATTAAGCTCTCCAACCATACCCAACAGCCTGCTAAGGTACTCCATACATAGAGTAAACAACAAAGGGGAGATAGGGTCCCCTTGTCTCAAACCTTTTGCCCCTTTAAAGTAACCATGAATGTAACCATTCAGCCCAATTGAAAAGGTAATGGTAGTCTGCATAACCATCTGAATAAACTAGGGGGGGGAATTCAGACTGACCATAAGTTTCTCAACAAACACCCACTCAATAGAGTCATACGCTTTTCTCAAATCTATTTCATCATGCATCTAGGTGAACTATTTCTTCTCTTATAAAGCCTCACCAAGTCTTCACTAATAAGAATGTTGCCAAGGATGCTCCTACCTTTAATGAATGCACTCTGAGCTGGATTCACAATTTTTGGGAGACACTTACATAATCTGTTGCATAGCATCTTTGATATGAGTTTGTAGATAGTGTTGCAGCACGCTATTGGGCGAAATTCCTTCACTGATTTAGGATGATCAACCTTTGGCACCATAATTAGAGTCGTACTATTCATCTGCTTGAGAATCTGACCAGTTTGGAAAAAATCAGTGACAGCCTTAACCACATCATTTTTCACCAATTGCCAGCTATTCTTAAAAAAATAGCTAGAGTAGCCATCTGGACCTGGGCTCTTATCATCAGGAATGTCAAACATAGTCTTATTCACTTCATCCTCTGTTGGGATACTATATAAATCTCCCCAGTCACTCCTATCAACTAGCTTTCCAGCCCTAGCAACAGCAGTAGAGAACCCATAACTACCATCACTCCTCCCTAGCAGGCTCATATAGTATTAAATAAAAGCATTTGCAATATCATTTGGATTCCTTACCACCCTGCCATTACAATCTTCAATCATTAGCACCTTATTATACACTTGCCTCTGTCTAATAGCATTGTGAAACATAGCAGTATTGGCATCTCCCCCTAGCCCAATCAAACTTAGTCTTCTGCTTTAGGAAATCATATCTTGCTGTATTCAAAATGGCATAAGCTCCATTCAACTGCCTCTCTATATCCATCAAACCAGTGTTATTCACATCCTTCTGAAGTTTAAATTGACTCTCAATAAGTAAAGCATATGCTACATCAGCATTCCTTTCAGTATTACAACTTACTTAACTCAAACCAAAGTACCAAATTACAAAACTGCTACAGAGGAAACAGTAAAATACAAAGCTGCATCGTGATAGTATGACTAAGTGGGCTAACCAACTAGGTAAGCAAGTCAACATCCTCATGCTTCCCATTAGTTCCCAAACATCTAACTCGAGCCCTGTCAAAAATCTGCTGCCCTTTCCGGATCATCACAGGTGTCACACGAATACATGGTCAACCTCGCGGTTGAGTAGGACATAACCAAACAAATATAATCGATGAATGCAACTACATGAGACCATGCAACCGATGCACCTCCGCATCCAATTCCACACACATCCCAAAACTCCCGTGATCACATGCCGAAACTCCCACCCCGCCATTCCCTAGGCCGAGGTATAACTCGATCGTCATCGAGATCCAGCACAACGGCTGAGATCACCAGGTCTGATCCGTAGAACCAGCCTGGGCCCAAATCGAAACAGTATCCAATCCATATCTCAAATCTGTATCAAATACATATGTCATGCCCATGAATGCAACAATACTCTTACTCAATTATGCTATTAAATAATGCAATACTCATGCCAATAAGAATAAACAACACTCTCATGCCATTATGCGTAACGTAAACATCCAATGCCAATATCAATAATCAACACACAATCCAACCAATCATCACATTACATGTAATATGCCAGGCAGGATAACCATATGAAACTGAGATTGAGTAGGTATATCCTACCTGGATAGCAATACAATCTATATAGCGATCCAATCACAACCAGAATATTTCACCTCAACTCGTCACCTAAAACAATTAGCAGTAATATATAATCACTAATCATTCTAATAATTACTCGTACTCCATGTCCACATAACTTATGCATAGACCTAATTAAATAAAACAAACACAGAACAATAATAATAATTATTCCTGATATAAAATTATGTGTTAAACAACGACATATAATATTAGTTAAATATGACTTTCATGTATTATAACCAACAATAAATAAATAAATAAAGTTTATTATTTAAAACAAAACACCCCTCATAAACAAAGTTACAAATACGAAAATATATATAAATTCCTAGTTAACGAAGCTAATAACAACATCCAAAAATAATATAATAATAATAATAATACGCAGGACAGTGATGGTGTAACACTACGATATTTTCCGTATTATAAATTTACAGATTTAATTTAATTTCGGGAATAATTTATATTTCAAGAAATTTCGTAAATATATTTTAGTAATATGAGTATTTCATTTTTAAGCATATTCGTTCCAAATGATATTTCGAGTTTTATAATTTTTAGGTTTCGACTTTAATCTACAAAAAAATGACATGTATATCGAATAATTTCATAAGTTGTGTTTATTTGTAAAGTGAGTCCCATTTTGTGTAATAATAGACTTGAAATGTCATTTCCGTCTTAATTAGCCAAATCCGAGTCATCCCGACTCATTAAATAAATCCCGAGTCATTTCCGACTCATAACCCCCTTATAATCGCTTATGTTGCGTTTTATTTCACACAACCCATTCATTTCTTCATCCTCTTCAAAAATCAGAAAAACCCCATTCACCATTGTTGGTGAGTTTCCAAGAACACAAATCCGACCCTAGCTCACTCGTTTCTCGCTCAAATTCTGAGTTCTTTATAGGTATGTTCTCCTTTCCTCCTCCTCCTTCTTTTGACATAATCAATTCCTAGTCTTGTTGAGTTTTCTGAAAACCCGTGTTTCTAGGGTTACGTTTTTAACTCGATTTTCTTATTGTTTGTTGGTGAGGATGGATGTTTGGACTTCAATGAGGGGTTCTTTGAAGATTTGAAAATATTTAAAGGTAACTTTGCGAGGTTAATCGACTTTAAGTCAAAAATCGTTTATGTGTGGTTGTTGTTGGTTAATTTCTGAAATTATGATGTATTGGGCTAATTAGTTCATGATTTAATCGATTATCCGTCTCATGCTTATGGTTTTCATTGCGATAGTATGGTTTTCGATTGATTTTAATCCATGTTCAAGGTTGTTAATCATGTTTGTAATCGTTTTTCTACATTTCATAATGGTATATACCCGCCTTGGATGAAATATTATGTTGCCTAGAACATGTAGGATGTGTGTGCAAATCGTTTCGGGAAGCTATACATGAAATGGGGATGAAATGCGTGATGTTGCGCGCTGGCCAGGCCTGTGCTCGAGCAAACCGCAACCTACTCCTAATCACGCAGGCCTGCGCCCGAGCAATTGCGCAGCCTGCCCTCGGCACTGGTCTAGGCGTGTGCTTGGGCTGTTTTTGGGGTTGTTTTGTCTCATGTTTTACCGCTTGTTCGGACGTTGTTTGAGCATGCTAAATCTATATAAAACTTATGTTAGGATGTATATAATTATCATGTATTATTCATGAGTCGACTTATGTTCATCCTTCATGTTTAATTCACTTGTTTACGACATTAAACTTGTGTCATCTAATGCTAGTTCATTCTATTTTTCCCAAACGAAATGTAAACTCGTACATGAGACTTGTCATATGAACTCTCGTCATTTTATTGCTCATGTGAGTGAAATGTTTGGGTATTTCCGTTGATGTTGTATGGTTGAATACTTAAGCCGTATTTAGAAGCTAAGTTGAGGAGGAAGACCCCCCGGTCGGAAAACCGGAAGGGAAACCGGCTCCCGCTTCAAGTTAACTTTTAGGAACTAGTTTAAGCGTTGTTTTGGTTGAATTGAAGCTTACATGTATTAAATGAGTTAGTTAACGGTTATGTTAGCTTGAATGATAATGATAACGGTTATGTTGTCTTACTTGTAATTTGATAACGGTTATGTTATCTTGGGTCAAGTTGAGTAACGGTTATGTGGTCTTGCTTATGTTTGGGTGACGGTTATGTCATTCTAAGTTGTGTTGGTAACGGTTATGTTACCTTGATTGTGAATAGATAGCGGTGGTACGATTATTTTATCATTGTAATGAACTAATGCCACCCAAGTTATGGGATTTATCTATGTTCGATATTGTTCGGTGTCCGTGGTTATACGGCCCGGTCCCCATGTGTCATTCGGTGTAGGTTATTACATCGAGAGGTCTGACCAGGTCTTAGGCATATAGTTTGCGGGTATGCTCCATACATAGAATCGGTGTCGTGGTTATGCGTCCCGATAGCTAGTGTCGTGGTTATGCGATCTAGTGGTCAGTGGTAACGGCTATGTTCCTTGACTGTGTTCATTCTATTCTTGGTTGTTGTTTGTGTGAGTGAACATGCCACCTAGTTGTTGGCTGCTGAGTCATTCACTTGGTTGATTGTCTGTTTCGATATTAGTTCATCTATTGGCTTTAATGATGTTTCACATGTTAAATCATGTTATTTTCACATGTTTTGGCTTACCGTTCATGCCTTGATCATGATTGTCATATTTGAATTCATGTTTGATTACTTATTAATGTTTATGCATGTTCAATGTATATGTTGTGTTGTATTACCGTTTATGTGTTTTCTGACAAAAAGTGGCTGGGAGAACCTCAAGTTACTCCCCACTGACTGTGGCGTACATGTTTCATGTATGTAGGTTGGTGTTGTTTGGGGAAGACGTGTGGCTAGTTTGCATTGTTGACTATTCGACAATTACCTTTACGCTTAGCTTAGATTATATTATGTTGCTATCGAGGGATACCTTATCCCTTGTAAATTTTCTATTACCTTGTATAAGTTTTACTTTCTCTTTAGTTTCAATCTTCCGCATGTCGTTTGGATATTCCGTGATTAAGTTTTATTTATGCATGTCGAAAGTTTTTTTTAATATTATCGTATTTCCGTTGCAAGCTACTTGTTTATTTTTCTGTAATATTGCGGGGTGTCACAGATGACATTTGGGGGAAATGGTCACATGCTTACAATTTAAAAGGAGCTCACATTTGGGACACTGTGCACCTCCTACACCATGCTAAATGTTGGAAAGGTATTGTCAAAACTAAGGATATTATTCTCACCCTAGCTGGAGGACTCTCTAATGCTCAAAACTTGATGAACACTTGCGCCCACAACGATACTTACTCGGTCAGCAAAGCTTATGAGTTGTTTCGCCATAAACAGAGTAAGCTGGGCTGGACAGAGGCGCTGAAAATGGCTGACATTATTCCCAAACATCGCATTACCACTACACTTGCAGCCCAAGGTAAACTACGTACTCTTAATGACTTTTGTGCCCGAGGTAAACTAAGGATACTCTTCTCACCCTAATAGGTGCACGCTGTGTAGACAAGCGACTGAAACACACCGGCACTTGTTCTTTCACTGTGCTTTTTCCCAGGAGGTTAAGTGCAATATTCTGGTTTGGCTCGGATTTAGAAGGACAGGGGCAGGTGACACTCTAGCAAAATGGGTGTACACTTTACGGGCTGTCCACTACCGCGACGGTTGGAAACGTAGGATTGTACGTTGCTGCATTGCGAGTATGCTTCACAGCCTTTGGGGTGCATGAAACAGACAGATTTTTAGTGGGCCAATGGTAACGGTTGAACAGGTGGTGAAGGCAACGCAATTTGATGTCAAGGCTCGTCTAAGTTCTAGTGAAAATTCTGAAATTCGTAGATGGATTGATGTAATGGTTTAAACTAGTTTATCTTTTGTGGCGGACTCTGTTTTCGTGTGGTTATTTGCTTTTGAAAGATACCCAATCTCTTTATTATTCCCTATATGGACGAATACTATGAGACTAACCTTCTTGCAAAATAATAATAAATAATAATAATAATAATAATAATAATAATAATCAACAACAATAAACAACACATTCGACACTACTAATATAATATTAATAATAATGAAAACAACACAAACACAACCCACGAACAAACACGTACAACCGTGACAAAAAACCCTTCCTTCACTTGCACACCTGACTTTAAGGCACCACCACCACCAGCCTGTTCATCCACGACCACCATCACTAGTCCCAAACCCTCGATTGTACTACCACCCACGACATCCACTACTTGGCCACCACCCGCAACTACCGTAACAACCACCAGCACTACACATACCAAACCACACACGACCCAAATTCACCCTGTTTCCAGCAGCCCTTCGAGTCCCTCTTTTCATACGCCTTTATCTCTCCCTACCAAGCCCACCACCGCCTCAGGCCACCACCGTTGTCACCACTGACTCACGGTGGTTCCGGGGGTGGTTACCAATCTACCTCGTTCCTCTTTCAATTGTTACACGACCCCACGAAATATGCTTCTTCACATACACCATTCATGTTCTGTTCTGCTACCCGCCTTTGCCTGAGTCCTAAAGTCAGCCTCACCACAACCACCACCATGTTCCATACCACATACGACCACCACCGTTGTCACTACTGACCTACGATGGTTACAAGGTTGGTCACCTCTCACTCTCGACTCCCTCTAACTGCTACAGAAAACACCACCAAATTCCGTTCTCACCTGGCATTTGTACTCTATTTTGATGCCTCTAATAGCCTAGCCTATGGTGGTGATACGGTCCACCACGCACCACCCCACAACAAAAAATAAAACCTATAAATACCCTACTTCCACTACCCTGCTTAAACAAAACGAAATAAATTAACGTGAGTACGCTATTGTCGTCATAAAACGAATCTTATTGGTGTTGGTCACTGTAATACCCCGTATTTTAGCCTCGGTCAACAACTGTCAAATTAAACCATGTTTTTACACGTATTTCAAACGGATGTTTATTAATAATTTTACATAAACTGTTATTATTTTATAAATCATATTTCTACAATTATTTCGTATTTTATAATCATTTTATATTTGATGATTTTTTCATAAAATGGCATTTCACTCGTATTTATTTAATTTTATTATTACATTTGTAAATTAATTAATTTTCTATTTTATATTCATTTCTCATTTATACTTAATTTCTATTTTTGTTTGAGTCGTAATTGTTTTTTTAAATCCTAATTTAACTAGTATAATTATTATACGTACTCGTTAATTTTAAGTTACGGGTTTCGTTAAGTTTAAGCTACGGATTGAAAACGGGACTTAGTGATATAGGCTCTCGGGATGCGTGATGGGCTTTGGGCTTACGATTGATGCTTGATGGGTGGCGATAACCGTGTAGTGCATCATTGGATGAAAACAAAATAAACCCTAATTCTACCCATCAACATATAACTTACCTCTTCATCGACAACAAAACACAAACCCTACTCCTTTGTCTCGTCTGCCTCTATCCCTTCCTACCTCTCTTCACCGTCAAAAAAATACACCACCGTGGCCCCGTGAGAAGAACAAAAGAGAATGAAATGAAGTAAGAGAAGCCCTTACGCATTCCATCACCATCAGCGTTGTTTTTCTCGTGCATAGCAACGTTTTTGTAAGTAACTTATCGTGCCCTTCACACATCGTTTTATTGGTATATTCTGGTTATACATAATCTATATAGTACGTATAACATGGTTGTCAACGTTATGCCACTATAGGACCACCGTAATAACAACAACAATCACCATAATGTCGACAGTAAACACGTAATATATACTCTGTTCTACGTGTTGTATTTCAGTTTCGTTTTATTGCTTATTCGTTTATATTTTAGTTTAATTCTTGTCGTGGGTCGTCAGTGGTGGTAGTAGTGTTATAGTAGGTGGTGTTAGTGGTGGTAGAATGGTGTGTGGTGGCCGGAACAGGCGGTTTTAACAGCCTGTTCAAGTCGCGGAAAACAGGGGTCACGGTGGTGTGCCAGTCCTTTTTGGGCGATTTTTTCAGGCGTTTGAGTGGTGTCAAAGCCTGGTGTTTATCACAGGGTGTCATGGATAATGAGAGGTCGTGAGTGGTGGTTGGTTGTGGTAAGGTGGTGTTGGCAGGTGGTTAAGGGGTTGTTTACAGAGGGTTGGTAAAACGATACAGCAAGTGAGGTGTGGCAGGGAGTTTTGTCACCGGTTTCGAGGGCTTTTAGAGTGGTTTTAAGGGT
Source organism: Silene conica (assembly GCA_029255685.2). Taxonomy (NCBI): domain Eukaryota; kingdom Viridiplantae; phylum Streptophyta; class Magnoliopsida; order Caryophyllales; family Caryophyllaceae; genus Silene; species Silene conica. Next base: position 57,941,080 of record CM055317.2, read on the forward strand.
CGTGGTTGGTGTCAATGGGTGTATCATGGTGCATAGGTGGTGACCACCGTGGTTTGGTGGTGGTTCATGCGGTATTGTGGGAGTTATGGGTCGGTTTAGGAAGGCTGTCAATTGGGCTATTGGTTGTGGTTTTGGGGCTCTTGCGGTTTCGGGTTGTTGAGTTGCTGCCTTTGTATTCATATGTTATTAATCAAATTACTATTTTATTATTATTATCCTTGGTGTTGTGTTTGTTGTTGTTAGTGCGTAAGATATTACTATTATTATTATATTATTATTATATTATCATCATTATTATATTATAATTGTTTTATTATTATTAATTTTTTTTTGGGAAAGGATGCGCGCAACTATCATATAAAAAGAAGAACAAAATAAGAGTTTACATAAAATTGGTGGGCAGCCGAGATACAATCTGAGCTCCCACCCCCTTAGCTACAGCAAAGCTAAGCCTAGTAAAAATGTACGCAGCCATCCGCGCCCCTGCATCCTGAGATACCGAGTATTGCTGCACCCTCACAGCGATCACTGTACTTATCACACTTGCGCTGAGCAGCATCAGCAACAACTCGGCCAGGTATAAAATCCGTCATCCTAGTCTGCGTCAGAGGGGAGGACCCGGTCAAATCAATACACACATCACGTCCCTTGTCCCATGAATAAAGAAGCAAATCCGCATGGCGAAGAGAGCCGCCATGTCCATCGACCAAACCAATGTCAACCTCCTTACCCGCCGAAATCACAGACCTATAGTAGATGTCCAATAGAGTATCCCTGACAAGGTTATAATGATGCTTAACCCCAACAGTACCAGCACAAGAGATAGCGTGATTCCCAAAAACATCCTCAGCAAAAACCCGAGAGCAAGCAGAGCAAGGCCTATGTACCAAGATAAGTTGAACACAAAGCCTATACCCAAGCACCCAACCCAGAGATAGGAACTACTCTCAACCAATCAGAAGAGTGAGCCCCATGCTGAGATTTCCACAAAGCAACCTGACGCGGGGACAAGGAGAAAACCGACTCCGAAAAAGCAGCAACCGTCGACAAAATAAATGTCTGACAATTTCTTCATAAGTTTGGGGGCAGCAATTTCACTAGGGTTACCAATAAAATCAGAACCATTAGTCTCCGAGAACACCCGCAAGGCATCGGTGAAAGAAGGGCCTGGGCAATGATACCAGAAGGCCGCAAGAGCCTAGCCTACAATTCAGCAGACTGCAAACGGGAAGCCAAGAACGCATAATGTAGCACATCACCGGCTGCATAAACACCAAGCCTGCCTAAATGAAAGGGGAAAGTAGCAAGGCACCACTGCCACTTCCCAAACCCAGGCCCTGACGCGGTAATAATACTATTATTATTGTTTTTTTTTGCAAGAAACTTAGTCTCACTTGTATTCATCCATATATGGAATAAAAAATGAGATGGGGATCTTACAAAAACAAAAACCAAGTTAAAGTGCAAGGACCACTAACAAAAGAAAAACACAAAAGACTAGCTCATTACATCCATCCAAGTACGAATTTTGGAATCGACACTAGAACTAATTAAGCCGAGCCTTGACAACGAATTTAATAGCATGCACCACCTGTTCAACCGTGACTTGCTGCCCTCCAAAAATGCGTTTGTTGCGGGCTTCCCAGATGCAAGAAACCATACAAGTAACACCAGTAACTAATTATCCTCCTTTTCCACCTTTCCCGAGCTTTATCCGTGCAAGTATTATAGAACCAGCTCTTAATACCATCAGCTGCCCCTGTCCGTTTGAACCCCAACCAAAGCAAAATAGAGTGTTTGACACTCTAGGCGAACTTACAGCGAAAGAACAGGTGCCGGTGGCTTTCGGCAGCCTATTTTCATAGGGAGAATCTATTTGCGAGATGAATGCCACGAATGCATAAGTTTTCGGTTGTAGGGAGTTTACCTTGAACAACCTGTATAGTAGTGATACGGTGTTTCAGGACAATATCAGAGTGTTGCAGCGCTCTGGTCCACCCTAGCCAGTTCTACTTTTGTCGAAATAGGTGGTAGGCTTTGCCTACCGAGAAGGTGCCTTTGTGGGTGCATTCGTTCAGTAAGTGCTGGGCTTGAATTGGCCCTCCTGCAAGAGTGAGCAGGAAGTTCTTTGTGTTGATAATGCTCTTCCAGCTCTCTGCTTGTTGGGAGTGGTATTTTTCATCTCAGATTTGTGTGCCTTTGAGGTTTTAGGCTTGGGACCATTTCCCCCAAATGCCATCATCAGAGCTCGTCAATTTCCAAACCCATTAACTTATCAGCGCCTTGTTCCAGCTATGAATTTCCTTGACATTAAAACCGCCTTCATTCCAGGGAGTGCAGATGGAAGCCCAACTATTAAACACCAATCTGCGCTTCCCACTCCCAATCCCCCAAAAGAAGTCCTTGCAAAGCTTGTTGACCATTTTGGTGATATATTTCGGGAGCAGAAGGACTAAACACCAATAATTTTCAAGGCCAAATACCACATAATTGATAAGTTGGAGTTTACCCGCATAGGAAAGGAGGTTACCCGTCCAACTGTTAATGGAGCATTGGATTATATCAAGCATGATGTTATACCTGTTGGCGAACAGTCTGCCCGGATTCAGAGTGATACCCAGATATCTAAAGGGAAATGAGTCTTCCTTGTACCTTCATAAGAAGGTTAATCTGGCTTTTAATATGGTGAGGGTCACCTCCATAGTAGATGCTCGTTTAGAAGGGTTGGCATGAAGACCGCATACTTGAGCAAACCTTCTAAGGTATTAAGCAGCCGTGGTAACTGTGGGCACATCCCCACGCAAGAAGACCATGAGGTCATCGACAAATATTAGGTGGTTAAGATGAATTTTAGCATATTTGGGGTGGTAAAAGACCTGCTCAAGGGAGTGAAGAGTACGGAGGTGCCTTGACAGGACCTCCATTCCAAGCACGAAAATGTAAGGTGGGATAGGGTCACCTTGTCTGATGCCAGCCTTGCCAGGGAAGAACCCACTTTGATGTCCATTGACTTTTAGAGAGAACCAGGTTGAGGTAATAGAGCCCATAATCCAAGTGATAAAAGGTGGTGGGAACTGAAGGCCCACGAGCATGTTATGGATGAAGTCCCATTGAAGGGTGTCAAAAGCTTTACGAATGTCAACTTTGATAAGGCAGCGAGGGGACGCCGCCTTTTGATTGTATTTCTTGATGAGATTTTGTGACATCATGATATTTTCAAAAATGCTCCTCCCTTTGATGAAGGCCGCTTGTTCGATACCCACAATGTCTCGAAGACCAGTTCTAAGCCTGTTTGCAAGGATCTTATTAATAGTTTTGTATACCACGGAACAACAAGTAATGGGTGTGAAATCAAAAACCGAAGAGGAGTTGTGGTTTTTGGGAATTAAAGCAAGTAAGGTGGTGTTTACCTTCTTGATCATCCTTCCTTTGGTAAAATACTCCTTAAGAGCCACACAAAAGGAGTTTTGGACAGTGTCCCAGGAGCCCTTGAAAAAAGCTGAGGAGAACCCGTCTTGCCCCAGGCTCTTTTTTTAGCCAATACTGAAAAGTGTTTTTTTGACATCGTCAATTGGTTACTGGGGCATTGAGGATGACAGCAGCCGTGTCAGAGAGTAGGAGTCCCTCTTTGAACGTGTGAAGTTGGATACGCTCTGTTACCGTTGTCTTCCTAAGTAGCTCAACATAGTAGTCAACAAACGCGGAATTAACATCCTGGATACCATGCCGAGTTATCCCATTTTTGTCTTTTATTTCATCAATGGTACTTAGGTGCTTCCTTTCAGCAATTTTGGCAAAGAAGTAAGCCGTGGAGCTGTCACCCTTTTGGATATTATTAGTTTTGGCTCTCTCATGTAGCATATCAATCTCAATGTTACTGATGGTCTTATATTGTTTTATGAGATCCCATTCCTTGAGAATAAGGTGAGCATCCATAGGGGAGTCCTGAAGTCTAGTTTGGCAATCATCTAGGGCCTGTTTGGCACTCGTTACTCGATGGAAGATATCCGAGTAATCAGTGGTATGCAGGCCTTTGAGGGCCAGCCGGACAACATGAAGTTTCTGGAATAAGAGGTAGGTTGGGGTTCCCTTGGAGGTAGTGTTCCAGGCAGCTTGCACAAGAGTAGAGTAGCGGGGATGTTGTTCCCAAGCATTAAGGAAGCTGAAGTATCTAGGGGGTTTTGTTGTGCTTTGATTAAGGAAATGAGCAGGGGTGAGTGATCAGAGATTCCAGGGGCCAAGCAATTGGTGAAAGAGGAGGGGAAGGTGGCAAGCCAAGTAGGATTAATAGGGACCCTGTCGAGACGAGCCCAAGTTCGAGTGTCGTTTCCTTACTTGTTAGACCAAGTAAACTAAGCACCGGGCATCTATTTAAGTAACACTTGGTAAGACAAGCATTGACGTCAAAAATGTCCTTGATGGAAGGAGGGCGTGGTCAAATTCTTTCGTTAAGAGCACGAACAACATTGAAGTCCCCTAGGGCAATCGGCCCAAGGTTGAGTTAAAGTAGAGACTGAGAGCAGCATATCCCAAAGCCTATTGTGGTCGGGCGAGTCATTCATCCCGTAGACAAAAGTGATTGCAATCTGAATATTCCTGATTTTGGATGTTGTAGTACAGTGAATGAGTTGATCGTGCACAACTACATTGGAGATAACCACAGTAGAAGGTTTATAGAAAAGCCAAATTCTACCATGGGTGTTATTGTTAAGGATGTTGTAGTTGGGGAATTTATTCATGATACTTCTCTCTTTATTGGCCTTGACATGAGTCTCAAGTAATCCAAAAATGTCAAGGCTGTGGGAACGCAAAAAGATCATATTCTCATTATGTTTTAGGACATCACAGAAGCCCCTAATGTTCCAAGATGCAATCTGCATTCTTGTCAGGGGGCGTTGGGTCATGGACTTCCACTAAGCCTAAAGTATCATCATTGATGAAGCTCTCCGCAATGTCCTCGTCGTTGAGTGACGAGAACATGTTTTGAATCGGTGTAGTGACAGGAGTGTTCAACTCTTGGGTCTTTTGTTTGGTAACTTTCCCCAGAGAGTGGATCCATCCTCCAAAGGGGGAGCTAATGTTTCAGTGGTGGGATCAGAGTCCTCTTTTTCTTCAGGAGGTTTAGAGGCTGTTTTTGAGGGCGGTGCTTTTGGTCTCCATATAGGTTTTCGGCGAGCATTTTTGTTTAGTCGACAATGAGAATCTGTATGACCCAACTAGTTTGCAACAACCACAGTAGTAGGATTTCCACTCATATGTGATTTGTTGGATGAGTTGGCCATGATAAGGATGTGGGAAAATATCCGTATATATTCCTAATACTTTATACGCAGGATTATAACAAATTTATAATGTATGATTTATGGTCATAAACGAAGAACAAGATACAGAGATAGAGATCAAGAATTAACCTTCTGTCTTTGCAAAGGCCTAAGATCAGATATCAAAACAGATATCCTCCTAATCGTTGCACCCAAGATGTCCTGAAAATACCCTTTCCTGAGCTAGAAACTACAAAATTACCTTTAATTTTGTGTAAGATGAAAAGCTAGAGAGAGACGAAGGATTTTTGCGTGGGAACTCGTCAGTTATAGGGAGGAGTGCCATATGCTATTTATAGGGGTGATGTTTCATAGTCCGTATATCTCTTTACCACCTTACCTAGTTTAGATAGGATAATCAAATCTGTATTTGATTCTACCTAAACTACTGTTTAAACAAATAACAAACTCTATCTTATGGCATCTCCAACTATTGACCAAAAATCCACCATCTGACCGAAATTTTATCAGTTTCGGCCTTAGTAACCATTTTTATATTTACTTAAATTCGGTTATTATGCTCTCTTTTGCGTAATGTTTTATCTTATAAATATCGTATATTTATAATCTAAACAATTAAATATAACCTTTTATATTTAACTGAATCATTTAATCCTTATTAAATGATTTCATTACACACTAATTAAATATAACATTTTACATTTAATCACGAATTAACATTTTAATTCGTCTTAGCTAAAATAATTTAATCAGTATTAAATAATTATATCATCATTACTTTGACTAACCGTTTAGTCGTATAGGGTATCAATATGATTACATTTTCATCTAATCATATCTCTTAGATTCCATCCTTTAGGTGTGACTCTTAGGGACCAGTTGATTACCGCCATCTATATGACAATAACATCAAACTTTCTAGCAAGCCAACCGTTATTGATAAACATGAATCAACTGGCTAAAATACAAAGTATACCCTGTGTTCCTTTAAGAGATTTATACGTGTTGTCGCACTAACTGTTGAGGACATCAGCTTCAACAATCTCCCACTTGTCCATACAAGTGTATGTGCGATAGCCGATTCTCATATCCAATTAAATTTCTCCCACTGAATGTAAAACAATTTGCAAATCTGTATTCACAAAGGTCGTATTTTACAAGCGATCAGTATCAAGAGTGGTTTCCCCGACTACAGAGTAACTCAACTGATAACGAATCATTATTCGAGCTTGGCCAAGCATTTCAGTAACTACTCCTTGAGTGGCCCTGAGAAATATTAAAACCTGATAAGAGGTGGATATTTCCTTCAACTCGAATCTTGCAGATGTAAGCACAGTATGAAATGACCCAAAAAAATCTGCTTAGCCCCAGTTACGGTCAGCTAGTGAGAAAGAAATCAAAGTCACCTAAAACTTCCATTTATCTGAAGAAGTAGTCGACAATCAAAAGAATCGACTTAAGGAACATGATGGACGTCCTATCCACGACCCGACACCGAATGCTCAGTAACATTTAGGACTCCATTGCGTCGTCACGAAAATTGTCCTACGAGTTATTGTTATAATCTCGTATCTGTGATCGATCAGTCAACGGTTTGACTTATGGTTTATTGAACCCACCATCAATCGACGTCACAAAATAATTGCCAGAGTTATCAGCTCGTGTAGGCGATTACAGACTAAAACAAATATAATGTAATTCAGTTCACTTTGTGGTGTTCAATGTTGTCAGTACAATCCATATGAAAAACAATATATAAAACAAAATCGATGGTGTTATAAATAGTATACGAAATAGATACAATATCCAATTCACAAAAAGTACTAATACAACTCATGAACACGTTTAATTCCCATTGAAATAATGTGCCCTTCATGTTTATCATGTCTTAATGATTTCGTGAGAGGATCTGCGATGTTGTCATCTGTCGCAATCTTGTCTATCACTATCTCCTTTTACTCAGTAGTAGAATCTGCAATAACACTCTGCTTGGAGCTTTTCCAACTGACAGCAGCGCCATTAAGAGTAAAATGAATCCCGACTGGGATTTCGAGTCATCGCGATCCGTTTGGAATCTAGCATCTGCGTAACCGTTTGCGCAAAGCTCAGTGCCTCCACCCTAAGTCAATACCCAATATTTAGTCCTCCGTAGGTACTTAAGAATGTTTTTCACAGCCATCCAGTGTGGTTCACCTGGATTGCATTGGTACCGACTCGTCATACTCAAAGAATATGCCACGTCTGGATGTGTGCATATCATGGCGTACATGATCGATCCTATAGCTAACGCATAAGGAATGCGACTCATGCGCTCGACCTCTTCCGGTGTCTTAGGTGCCTGAGTCTTACTCCAATGCACCCCCGACATCATCGGAATTAACCCTTTTTTTTGGAGTTGGTCATGCTGAATCTGTCATTTTCGATCAAGAGTATATCGTCGACATACAATACCAGAAACACGATCTTGCTCCCACTAGACTTGATATATAAGCATGGTTCTTCGACTGATTGAATAAAAACATTCTTTTTTATCACTTGGTCGAAACGATGATTCCAACTCCTAGATGCTTGCTTAAGTCCATAAATGGAACGCTTAAGCTTGCACACTTTCTTAGGATTGTTAGGATCTGTGAAATCTTTGGGTTATATCATGTACAAGTCCTCCTCAAAATAACTGTTTAAGAAGGCGGTTTTCATATCCATTTGCCATATTTCATAGTCATGAAATGCAACAATCGCTAAGATAATCCGAATAGAACGCAACATGACTACGGGTGCAACGATCTCATCATAGTGCAACCCTTGCACTTGAATGAAACCTTTTGCCACTAGTCGTGCCTTACAGGTGTCTGGTTGTCCCTCGATGGAGCGCTTTTTCTTATAAAGCCATTTTCACTGAAGAGGTCGTACCTTATCAGGCAAATCAACCAACTCCCATACGTCATTCTCATACATGGAGTCCATTTCGGATTGCATGGCATTAAGCCATAGCTTTGAGTCGGAACAGGTCATGGCACCTTTATAGGTCACGGGTTCGTTACTCTCTAAGAGAAAAACGTCAACTCCGTCAAGTTCCTCGATCATACTGATGTATCTATCTGGAGGAATGGAGTGTCTACCCGACCTTCTTGGTTCCTTAGGAATATTGACTGCAACATGAGATGAAGGAACGATTTTCTCCATTGGTTGCTCAGTAGTTGGTTCTTGAACCTCCGACAGATCTAAGGTTTTATTACTTGCCTTATTCTCGAGAAACTCATTCTTTAAGAACTTCGCAATAGCCGCAACAAAAATGTGGTGTTCGGTAGGCGAATATAAGTAATGACCAAACATTCCTTTTGGATAACCAATAAAGTATGTCTTTACTGATCACGGACCGAGCTTATCCTCGTGTCTCCACTTGACATAAGCCTCGCAGCCCCAAACCCGAAAAAAGGACAAGTTAGGGACGGTTCCCTTCCATATATCATATGGAGTCTGGTAGTTTTAATTTTAAACCTCGCAAGTGCACGATAAATCGTAGCAATAAATTGAGGATCGATCCACAGGTAGAAACTTGTTGATTACCTATTGTTTTACCTTTATGTTTAGCTAAGCCTAGCAATGATAAGAATTGTTTTGAACTATTGAACTACTCTACCAATTTGGAATAAACAAAAAGAAACTAAAGTAATAAACTAATCAAACTTAGAATGATTTACTCAAATATAAAAAGGTCTAGAAAGTGGTTTAACCATCACACTCAAGACTTCCTTTAGTAGTTACGCGTTCGGTTGTTTTAGGCAATGAGATCGAGTGTAAACGCCTCTAACTCGCGCATAGTCCCCCTCCCGGGTTCATTATGTGATACTAGGTATGCCAAACCATACCCCTCCCGGGTTCATGATTTGGACTCCTCCGATCCCTAAGGTCAAGGTGACTAAAATTGGCCAAACTCCAACCACCTCTTTCCTAAGTCAAAGGATCTAACCCGAGTTAACTCCCGGTCATCCCACTCCCTCTCCCAAGGGTCGACTTCAAACCGAATAACATGGGTGCCCAACCTAAGTTCTCCCTCCCGGGTTCAACCAAGGTCGACAAGTAGTCTAACAAGGGAGGTCAACTCCTAAACCTAATCAACTCCCGTTGATGGTCAAGGGTCAAGGGGTTTACCATTACAAGGTCCCCAAGTCAAACACTGAACTATTCAAATCCCATGCCAATCCTCAATCCCTACACCTTTAACAACCAAACGATGTAACTACCTTAGAAAACCCATTTGTGTTGGGTCAAACCACCCCTTAGAAGGGTGTTTACTCACTACTCATACTTAGGGTTTCTAAACTATCAAAGAGATATGATCTAATGATAGCAAACATGTTGAAGATTATCTTAAGGGTAAATAACATACGATCAAGCACTAAAAACTAGGTTTGATAAGCATATGAACAAGTAGGAAAATAATCTAACAAGAGTAAATAAGATGAAATAAAACAACAAAAATAAGAATGAAGGAAAGATTGTTATACCAAAAGTAAGATGAACGAAGTTTATCGGAGACTAGAATGGAATTGGATGAACAAAATAGCCAAGATCAAAAACCCTAGAAAAACTCTCCTAAAATACTTACCTAAATTACTTGTGAAAATTCTAAAGTGAGATATTATGAGATGATGTTTACAAAAAATCAGAAATGTAGTTTATATACAAAGGCCCAAGTGGGGTTGAAAGCCCACCACTTTCAAAACACGAAGAAGCCTGAAATAACGGTCCATCCGGCGTAACGATGCGCTGTCCGTGTCCAGGTTACGCCGGATGGGGCCTAGTTACGCCCGGTGGAGTAACTTCGCCCTTTTCTTCCTTTTTCCTTGGGTGTAACTTGGGCAGTCAGGTGTTACAACACCCGACTGCTTGAAATGCGCCTAGAATTGGTCCTTGGATGGGTGTAGATACACCCTATTACCCGAGATGCACCCGGAATTGAGCTAGATACACCGAGAGAGTTTCTAGAGCTTGTTTTCTCGACTCGTAAGCTTCTCGGCACTTCCGTTAAGATCCCAAATTACCTAGAATAACATGACAATGCTACAAAAACATAGAAAGCGCATGAAAATAACATGTATCGATATGTAAGGCTAAAAAGAGGATATAGACGGGAAAAACTATGTAAAGTCTCGACAAAGTAAATGGAAATAGCGATGAGAATAAGGTCGATAATGTAACATCCCATATTTTCGTAAATAATATTTTAATACTTTTACAGTATTTTACGGAATATAATATTAATTTAGTAATAAATCGTAATTTTTATTTTAAGTTTTTCCGTTAAGTTCCGTCTTAAGAATATTTTAATTCTTAAGAAGTTCACTTGGCATTTCATTTCCCGACTTGAGTCCGTATCACAAACAAATAAAACCCGACTCAGGTAAAAGTAAAAAGGACAGCCTAAACCCTACATAAACCCTCCTCTCCATCGACATCCTCATTTCACAATTTCATTCCACTGTAAAAAAAGAAACTCCATTTTCTCCATTTTCATCAAGCTTCAAATCATAATCTCGACCCCTTCCCGAACTCGTATCAAGGTAAATTTTATATTTTCGGAATCCTCTCAAGGTTTACAATCTTTCTATCTCTTTCAATTTCAGTTTTATTGATTTTGAAAAATGGGCTGTTTTGACCCAATTCCGTTCCTAGCTCTTAATTTCCGTTTTTGTTGTTGTAGGAGTTGGATTAGAGGATCCCGAGGTCGACTCTTACGTTATTGAAGAAGGCTTTGGAGCATAAACCGCTAAAAGGTGACTATTATGAGTACCTCGGCCTAAATTGTTAAAGTAGCATGCTTGTTGTAATTTTGGATAAATTCTTGTGTTTAGGTTTACTTTTATCTTCTTTATGCTTCTTATGATATTATTGTGGAAGTATTGTGTTGAATTCATGGTTTAAGTGGAATTTATGAGTATACAAGGAGATCGATATAATTTGGGATTATTTTTCTTATGCTTGTTTAAATGCTTGATTTTGATCAAAGATCATATATGAGATACACTTGGGATTGTTATGGGTTGTTATGTGCTGATAGTATAGGTTTGATACTAGAAATCATGGTTTAGAAGTGTTTGTCGAAAGTTTGATGGAATTGGCGAATTGCACGAAACACGCGAAACATACCTGGCCCGTGCTTGGGCGCAGGCTGCGCACCATCAAGCGCAGGCTGCGCAATCCAGGCGCAGCTGCGCACCCACTTGCGCAGGCTGGGCAAAAACCGCTGTAGCTTTTGCTTGTTTAACCTTTTTCTTAGGTTGTTTATGAGACCTAATGAACGTAGTTTGTTGAATAGGAACCCTTAGACTTGTAGAGGAGAGTCGTAGGTTGTTCATGGTTGTTATCGAACTTGGCCTTTCTCTTATATGCTTATGTGTGTTTGAGGTCCCCGAGGTTCGGGCGGCACTAAATTGGGTTCGGGAATGGAGAGAGGATAGAGACCCCCCGGTCAGGTAACCAAAAGAGAAACCGGCTCTCCCTCAACTTAGTTCCTGGGGTCAATTAAGTGTTGTTTAGAGATCTAGAAGATTACGACTAAGGACTTGGTTCTAGTACATATCGGAATATGTCTGAGTTGGGACCACTAGAGTACGATATGTACTGATGTTTGATGCGTGTTAAGTTATGATCCAAGTTGCGATCCTCTAGTTTGATATGTGAGTGTTTGTGGCGTGACGGCCTAGTCTGAGTTGCGACGTATGGACCGTCTCGTGTATGGAGGATGCGGTAGAAATATGTATGAGTTGCGACCTCTGTCCTACCGTGAGTTTGTTTGACCGTATTGGGTTAGGTCTGAGTTGGGATCCCGATTTCACTACGAAGGGTAATGGTTCTGACTGAGTTGCGTTATGAACCATTATCAGCTGATTGGTATCCATCTGTGCCTGAGTTGCGGCTACGGGTGTATGCTTGCTGATTTGTGTACCAAGTTTACCTAAGTTAGGGTGTGACTTGGACACTGCTGATTGTGTCTAGTGCTTGCCTGAGTTGGGGTAGGTTCTAGGTATTGCTGATTGCATCTGCTTGCCTGAGTTGGGGTACAGTGTCAGATGTTGCTGATTGATTGTGTTTAAATGGAGTGTTGTTTATCTTAGAACTGTTCGTCCAAGGCATTGGACGACTCTTAGTCGGGTTTCGTAAATGGTTTGGATTGAAAGACCCCCGGCCGGGCAACCGGAAGGGAGACCGGCTCTCTTTTCAAATAGTTTCCGAATTTAGTTGAGAGCCTTTGCAAGTATTGCCTGTTGATATGAAAGTTGAGATATTGATATATATATATGCTTCACATGTTATAAATGATGGAGTATGTTGGATGCTTTATGTGTTACTTGTCGTTAACAGTATGTGGCTAGGAGAACTCTAGTCACTCCCCACTGATTGTGGCGTACATGTTTTTCATGTATGTAGGTACATGACAGGTTGGTGGCTGATGGGTTACATTGGAGGCTAGCGAGTGATGATCCATTCATCATTGACTTACCCGATATCGTGTAGCTAGACCTAGTCATTTTGGATTTATACTTGAGTGCTTGTAGGGATGTGCCTGTAGGAAATTATTTCTTAAATTACTCGTAAAAGTATTAATTTAATTAATACTGCTAAGGATTATATCATAAACGAATTGATATTAAAACAATAGAACTGAAATAATAGGACAATGATCATAGAAATAACCTTTGGTCCTATATGTGATCGGCCTAAGAACAACCTAGTATAAACCCAAACTTCAAGGTAGAAGTTCTCCTTAGATTTCACCCAAGACGACTGAGAAAGATTCCCTCAAAGCTCCTCCTAAATTACAATTAATTATTTTAGAGGATTTATTTTTGGGATTAAGATGATAAACTAATCAAGGAGAATAAGAGAGGGAAAATGTTTTCTTCTTGTGTCACCAACCTCACGGCCGAAACCCTCTATATATAGGGTTTTGGTTTGTGTTGGTATTGTACTTCAATTAGGAAACCTCATTATAATATAATATTTTGAGTCAGTTTCCTTATTCCGAACTTCCTTAAAATATTATATATGTTTTAATACTTTTCGGTGTACAAATTTAATTCCCGGAGAATATTAATTAATTATCTTATAATTAATTAATCTCAATTATATTATTCTATCATATATTAAAATATAATTAATAAATATAACTTTTATATATTTTTATTAGAATTAACATTTAATTCATTTCTCCTTGTTATTATTTAATCATATTAAATGTTTATCATCTACTTAACTACATTTAGCTAAGTTTAGCATTTATGTAATTATATCAATATATAATCACATTTCTCAGTACTATCCTATAGGTGTGACCTTTAGGGATTAGCTGATTATCGCCATCATATGACAGTAACGTCAAACTTCTAGTGAGTCAATCGTTACCGATAAACGTTAATCAACTGATTAATATACTAAGTATCCCTGCGTGATCATGTAAAAGATTTACTCAAATAATCACACACTGTGGAGGACATTTACTCCAACAGTTCCATCCCAGGCTGTTATGTATTTATACTTTCGTACTTAGACTGTTACAATTATCTATGTTTTGTTTGTTTCAGTTTGTACAGTTTTGTTTTAATTCACCTCGTTTATCATGCATGTTAAAGTTTAAAATCCGCGTAAATTTTTGGCATGTTTGTATGTTTTATATTCCGCTGTGATGAGGGGTTTTACAGAAACGTAGTTATCAAATCTCCCCACACTAAACCCTTACCCGTCCTCGAGTAAGCACAAGTTCAAGCTAAGAAAAATGGCACAAGAAAGAAACTACAAGAACAAAACAAAACAAACAAGAAAATCAACTAAAGAGGACCTAATACTACTAAATTAACTAGCCGAATGAGTATTAGCGCACTCAACGCCCCTTCAACTCACGTAGTCGTGCTTATGAGGTAAAGCACAACTCGCAAGGCAAGTTGGGTCTTGCACAAAATTGTGATGCATCCAAAGCTCAAGCACAAGGTAGAAAAAGGATGCATCAGTCAAAAATGTCATTCCTCATCTAGGCGACGATCACTACCTAAGAGAGAATCACACAAAAACACATATTCCTTACGAATATCAATTCGACAAGTAACTAGGTCTACAAGGTTAGCTAAGAATCACCCCCTAAAATAGTGCAAGTCTAGGCTACTCTCGAATGCATCTTCCAACTACTTTGTCAAAGGCGATCGGATGGAATGGAAGGAAATCCCCACTATGCTTAGAAGTAAAAGACTAGACGGTTTAGACTCTTCACAAGTAAGAGTCATGGTTCGTTCGAAGTTCGTCTAGAATAAATGGCAAAAGTAAATAGATTTTTGAAATAAAATGCTCAAATCAATTAACAAAGGTTGGAAAAACTCAAAATTTGACCTCTTATCATTATTTTTTTTCTTGTTCTCTTTTCTCCTCTTTTTTTTTCATTTTTTTTTTCTTTTTGCTCTCAAATGGTAAAGATGGGGTTTGTCCCCCGCGTGCTAATATCCTTTGTTTTCGCCAATCGCTTATTAGGCGACCGGTTAAACTCTAGATGTTAGCTTATCGGGGTGACAATCACTCTGTCTTCGGGGAGATCGAATTAACGACCAAGCGGGAAACCAAGATTTTGGCTCTCCCCCCAAAGCACATCGAAGTGGTAGCCTCCACCTAAACCACAAGATTTATTTCACTCCAATTTTTAGAGGCTTCATTTTCTTTTTCAAAATCAAGATTTCCAAAACCAAAGTAAGTCAATTGAGCATTAAAAAAAATCAAAAATTTCTTAAGATTTGCCATCCAACCAAGCCTAAATAGGTCACCAAGACTTATTAATCCACACTTCTTAACACAATAGGGTTGAACAAGGTGACTCACATGAAAACCTTTGACTTAGTAACGGAAGATGACCCAAATGATACTAGAGGAGCACTAAGTCGGGTGACTCAAAAACCATTCTAAATAAACAAAGTTACAAGCCGAAGAAAAATTTGCAAAGGCCTAGGTGTTTTTGACAAAATTCTTTTTTAGGAGTTTTCAAAAAAAACAAAACTAAAAAAAGAAACCATATGCCATGAATGCAAACTACATATTTACATGTTATAATGCATATGCCACTATAAAAACTATATGCCTACTCTAAACTAAATGCAATCATCCTACCACACATAGGCACACACAACCATCTCCAAAACGGTTCCCTAAAGAAACACCCATCATCAAATAATCCCATCCTCCTCCATATACATATGCGAAAAATGAAAAGCAAGGAATAAGAAGTAAGAGTAAGAGGAATTTTACCAACTTCTTCTCCGATGCATTCTTGTGCGCTTCCTATGAACAAGGTTAGGACAAACAAAACACAATATGTACAATTTTTGGATTTTTCAATTTTTTCAATTGTTTTTGTATTTTCTAAAATTTTCTCAAAAAGAAAAGAAAACCGAAATAAATGAAATATAAACAAGGTGTGTATTTCCCCTCCCCACACTTAAATTCTCATCGTCCTCGATGAGACAAGTGCAAGGTAGAGGAATACAAAAATAAGCAAAACTTTTTTGTGTTTTTCAGTTTTTATGAAAATAAGAACATGTTTTTTGCGTTTTTTTTGTGGTCCTCCCCTTTTTACTTATTTATGCACAAAGTATAAGAGTGAGGCAAAGGAAAAAAAACTACCAACAAAAACAAAAACTAAGGAAGAGAAAAAAACTAATAAAAGCCAACTAAAACTAAGACTAAAACAAAAAAAAAACAAAGAAAACAAAAGAATATTGGATTTAAGGAGGGTTTGGAGTAATTTGGATTTTTCAAAATGGGAACAAAAATGACCATCTCCACAAGGGTGTAATCACATCACCTAGAGAATGGTATTACCGACCTACACATCAAGACAACCGCAAAACTTTGAAAACAACTTCAATTTTCCCAAGGGAAAACAATCAAAAGTCTCATCATCAACACAAAAACATCATGACGACAACATGGCAAAGATAGAAACACCGAACAAACTACCAACAAGCTCATGCATAGACAAGAGAAGACAATAAGATTATGCAAAAATGACTACCACGGAAGCAACCTCCCCACACTAAAGTCTACGCTATCTACGACACCGAACACCCTTCCCCCACACTAAAGTCTACCTCAAGAAGGAGGTGGGTAAGGGGGTTGTTGAGAGGGGTCATAGAGATAGGGATAGAGCGGCCCCTCCGGATAAGGTGGGAAATGTACCGGATGGTACGGGTCAAAATCCGGAGGCGGCATAACGCATACCCCATAGAGTTAGTAAACATGGGGTTTAGGTAGTCAATTTCCATTCGTTTCATCCTTTCTTCTAAGTCATCTTGCCTACGTACTCTCGCCCGTATTAATTCCGGATTAGCCAAGGCTATGTTCTTGGCATGCAAGGCCGCCCCATGGGCAAGGTGGGTGGAGTCACAAGCCCGTTGGGCTAATTATTCGGTGTTTGCGGATCTCTGGTACATGTCATCCCACTGAGGACGGAAGGTAGGGTCATCCATAAAGCAGTGGTACCCTTGGGAGGAACTCCCGGCACCTGTGTCCTTCTAGGTACTAGGCTGGGGATTCGGCATGGACGGAGCATGTTCGTCGTCAACCGAATCAGGGTCGGTGTGGTATTGTGTCACCCCCTCCCCTATGGCATAATGGGCCACATCTCAATACCCTTGATGATATTTATCATTCCTAAAGTGCTTCATATACTCCCCCGATCTCAGCGGCATCCCCCAGTTTGTTTGGTCAACAATAGAATTCCAGGCGGGGTTAGGCACTACCATAGCCCTATGGTCGGTGATGTGACAAAGGCTGAGGTTGTTGTCCTTAAACAACATCCTAAGGTAGGCTCCACTCAACATGTTGTTCTCACAAAAAGGGGTAAGGTCCAAAAGGTCATGGTTAAGGGACCTAGCTATCATGGTCACCCCCCCCCCCCCAAGCAATGTTGGCCGGTGGCGAAGCCACAATTTTGTCAAAATGGCTTGCCACGGCCGAGGGTAAGTCGACTCGGGCGGGGGTGCGATAGAGAGTTTGGTGAAGAAGCTCAAGGGTATAGACACCTACATTATAGTGGGTCTCTTTGGAAAGGAGGAGGGAATTAGAGAGGATCCTGGCAAAGTATCGGATTGCCGGGTTCCTCAAACTACGGTAGTATTTTGTACCCGCCCTAAACTTACCCTTAAGGCAAGTCAACTTCTTCCACAATTGCTCCTTTATTTCCCGATGTGCGTCCCCCCTTGAAGGCTTCATTCCCCCACCCAACACGGTTGGTAGTCCTAGTTGCCTCCCAAACTGAGCGATGGTCAAGTTATGTCGAGTTCCCCGAAGTTGGAACGTGCAATGGGGGAATTTCGCGGTCAAGTCGGACTTCCACGTAGCGAGGAACTCGCTAGTGAGGCCGACATAGGTAAACTCATTAGATGCAAAGAATGCTTGAATCCCAATGTTTTCACATAGGTATCTCACATCCTCCTCTATTCCCATTTCCCGCATAGCCACCGGGTCCGCCCATCTTGTGGTTTCCCACCCCTTCTTCACTGTCTTTAAACTTATCCAATTCGACATTCCTAGGGAAACCTACTTCCATAACCTCATCATAGTGTCTAAAAGACTGAAAAGGAACTGTAGGGACAAAAGGTGAAGAAGAAGAAGGGAAACCTACTTCCATTTTAGTAACATTTACTATTTTTAACCAATTATGTCATTTTTAACATGATTTTAACCATTAAAATCGATTCTCATGCAATATTCGATAGTAAAATCTCAATATTTATATGCATGCTGGAAATAATACATATGACATTGTGTAAAAAATTTATGGCCAAATTCCAAATCAAACTATTTAAGTCGAATTTAAGTCACTATTTACCCGATTTCTACAATAAAAATCATTAATCATGCTAGGGATGATACAAAAATCTAAATATTTACATGAACACTGTAAATATAGCATGTGACATCTCCAAAAAATTTCGTAGCTAAATTCATGATTTAACTATATAAACCCATTTATTCTCATTTTATGACAATTTAACAATTAAAATTCATAAAGCATGCATAAAAACTCCAATAATTACGAAAATTCATATTCATAATATAGAAAATGCATGTGAGAACATATTACAATATCTCGGCCAGAAAGTATCCATAAATCATTCCAAATGACCTAAAACATTTTTAGGACCAGTAGGTATTCATGCATAAAAATTTTCGTGCATATCACATATGTACTTAATATATTCGTTTTATTTCATTATCCAAATAACTCGTAAAAACAAAACGAGATGCATGCAAATAACCGTATGCTCTGATCCCAATTGTAGGGTTTTCATACAAGCCTAACACTAATTAGTCTTCCTAATTTTATTTACTAATTAATATTTTAATTAGACAAAAGATCTTATGCATGTAATATAAAATAATGCGGAATAAAAGAGTCGAGTTCTTACGAATCGACGAAAACAAGGCAAGGATGATCCTCCAACCCGAGTAACCAATGTAGGATACCTCCTTTACGATGCACCCAAGACTACCCTTAATACCGAGAGTCACACGAGCTAGGTGTTAAAAATCGGTTTCCTTAAAATTATATTTTGTTCTAATCGGTCTCAAGGCAGTACTTAATGATTGTGTTTCTTTGTATACTTAAGACACAAAGCACACCCTTAATTACCTTCCCAAAACCGGCACCCCATATAATAAAATGGACTTCCATTTTACAATTGTCATTTTGTACAATTGTATACTTACGTGTGATATGCAATGTGTCACAATCCTAAAATAATTGTTTTAATTTAAAATGCATATTTATCAAATAAATATCATTCATAAATTAAATAAATCATATTTTACAATTTGACTAGTAATTCATAATTACTAAAGTATAAAATGGTTATTTCAATAATCGTCAATACGATGTACAACATTTGTAATAATAATCAACCCGATTCATTCTAATTTGGACGTTTCATAAACATCGATTAATATTTTACAATTGACACGTTTCAATTTCATATATATATATGTTACATTAAGATTTAACCTCTGATTTCTCGATATTTAATTTTAAGGAATCTAATCAACTCGTATCAATATACATTTGATCAGTTTATCAATTAAGGGAATTGTCTTATAGGTGTGACCTAAAGGGATCAACTGACCACCACCGTCATACGACAGTAATGTCAAACTCTAGCTAGCCAATCATCACCGATTAATGTTGGTCAGTTGACTATATAATTTCGAATCATCCCTTGCGCATTCTCGTCATGAGATTTAATCATGTGAGCGCACTATTTTTGAGGACACAATTGCCAACACTAAATTACAGACATACACGGTTTCTAACTACAAACAATAACAAATTCCTATGTAATGTAGTTCCTTTAAATCCTCACCTGTAACAGCCCGTATTTTTATAAAAGATTTTAATAATTTAAAAGTAGTTTACGGAATTTAATAATATTTTAATTATTTATTTTAAGAAATGTTGTTAAGTTCCGTCTTAAGTTGTTTAATCTAAAGATTTCACGTTACTTGGTAATTTCCGTTTTAAGATTTTCCGCTCCTTACATTTTACAAACCCGACTCAAGTCAATAAAAGGTCACCTTCCTCTTCCCTTTCCACGTTACTTCTTCCATCTTCTCAAAAATAAATACAGTAACTTGGTTTCTCCATTGTTACTCTTTTTCTCCTTCACAAAATCATCATCCATTTACTCATCTCAACTCCGTTTGACACAAGGTTTTCACCATCGCATTCCTCTCTTCATTCCCGTTCTTTCTATCTCTTTCATTTTCAATTTCGTGAAACTTAATTTCGGGGCTGTTTTTCCCTAATCACGAAATTACCCTTTAATCCGTGTTTTTGTGCTTGAAGGTGGAGCTAATAACAATCCGGAGGAAGAACTTGTGATCCTTGAAGAGTAAACCGGAGCATTCGCGGAGTAAAGGTGACGATAATGAGAAAACTCGGCCTTTTGTCTAAATTAGCATTTTATGTGATTGTTGATATGTTTTGATGAATGTTAGACAATCTTTGAGTTCCTAATGTCCTTATAATGTTTTATAAACTGATTTTATGAAGTTTTAGTGATGAATTTGATGAGGAATGAGATCTAAAGTGTATACATGTTAAGACCGGTTTAATTTGTGATTTTGTTGTTAAGCTACGGAATAATGGTTTGGATACATGTTAATATGTTTATTTGGTGGGCTAACCGGTTGGCCCTTTTGGAGTTTCACATCGAAGAAGCGACATGTGTGCTCAAATTAAACGATTCTCGGTGCTTTTGAGATTTTGTTTGTGAGCGTGGTGAAAATCTTATTCGCACCATGGGAAATGAAGCGTCTTTGCAAATTGGGTTCCATTGCAAAAATAAGTATGTTCTTTATCACACCCGCTTCCATAAAGAAATAACTATAGGCTTGTGATACGTTAGCTCGAGCAGTGGGACCTGGGTTAGGTGGTAACAGCTCAGGCAAATACTTGAGCTTACCATCAGCTACAGCTGCATTTCGCAATGCAGCCTCCCAGTCCGCAAAGTTGGACCCATCATTTTTTCAGTCGCGTAGACTGATTCATGTGGTCCATAAAAGCCTTAAGCCAGGATTCTTTTCTTAATGTGGCACGAGGAATAGGGGCATCATTATGACCAGCCATAGTATTTACAATATTATTTTTTTGATTAGGTGAATTCTACACTGTAAAGAAGAAATTAAAACATAACAAGCATACCATTATTTGGTAAATAATCTAGCAAAAACAGTTTAATGCGGTGACTTTAGCATTTATATAATTGATCTTCCTCAAGAACTATATAAACGATCCCAAGACTCAATTTCAGTAAATTGATAAGCCAACCTCTTGGCTAATTCTACATTTAGAATTCTTGGTCGATAAATTTCTGTAAATTCTATCTTTAGTCCACCATAACCACAGGATCGTACGAGGGTCATGATGTTGAGGTAAAATAAGTCAACAGCTACTACTTACCCAACGCAAGAGGGGTCATATGGAGAGTAATGTCTTATATGCCTGGCGACGAATAAGGGATTCATAGTAATTTGACTTATAAAAGACAAATCTCAATTTTAGGTTATAGAGGAAGATCTCATCATCTATATTTTTAATTCATTTAAGTGAACAAATATCTAGCATGCGAGAATGAATAAACTAAGGCGATGGCTTTAAAGGAAAAATGTGTGACATCTTTATGTCGACACACACTAGCATACATACTATATGAGTCAATTTTCATGCAATTCACGTGGTTTGGTTTAGGCGGAAAAATGATGCAAAACAAACATGTGAATGAAAAACAAAACGGAAATAAAGCAAATCCTAGTGTGGCTTATCCTAACAAAAAGAACAAAAATACAACTTGGAATTCATTCAGCAATGGACCCTGGAAGCTTGTCTTGATGTTCCTTCTTGGTGATGTAGTGGGAGTGAGCAATCCGATCTTCGTCTTGGTCTTCTTTTTTACATTTGAAGAATTACATAATAAAATCCTATTATTACAATCTAATTCCCAAAAACGTACAAAAAATATTACACAAGGAAGATTCGAGATCTCATAAATACATCACAAATTATGTTTCCTTTATTACGAAAACATAATTTACTAAGGTCACACTAAGTATTACAAAATACAATTGATTGTGAAATTGTAAATGAATATATATATATATATATATATATATATATATATATATATATATATATATAGATATATATAATGCATCATACTAATTAAATTAATCTTTCAAGACATAATTCCGTAATTATATAGAGTAATTTACCAAAACCACCATTTATTGATTTTAATTATGTGATAATTCCGTACTTATTCTCATAATTTAATCAAACAAACATATTTATATCATCGTATAATATGATTAATCCAATATTATTTTAATCCGTTTTAAAATAATTGAAGTATCAAAACTTAGTGAACTTTTTCACCCAAAAAAAATTACACATTATCTTTATAATGTATAAAAATAAAAACAGCCCGTGAATTAAAAGAATAGCCGAAATAAAAACAAAGAAAAGAAGAAAAAAAACAAAATCAAAGTTCCAACGCTTTAAAATGCTGAAACCGCAAAAGCGTCGCAAAAAGACCCCAAAAAAGCGTTGCTAACAAAACGTCGCAAACAAGAAAGAAGGCTGGAACAGATTCTGGCGCTTCTAAAAAGCGCTGAAAAGAAAGAAAAGTGTGGAAAAGGGAAAGCGCGGCTATAAAAAGTTGTTAATCTATTTGCGACGTTTTTGAAACGCTGTAATCCACAAATTGAATACAAAAGCGCTGAAACCCAGAAAAGCGTCGGGAAGAAAGCGTGGCAAACCCAGAAAATTGTAAAAACACACCTAACAGCCTGATTTTCGATTTTTGTTTTTCCTTTTTATAACTCATGATCTTGAATAACTAATGTCGGGTTGCTAAATACGGGATCGATAACCTTCAAACTTCTAATCTTTATTAGATATTGTTGTAATCTTAATCATTCAAATTAACCTTTTAAGACGAATATTAAGATTATAGTGGGATCGATTAATTTAGCAAATTATATCATTCAAGAACATGTGAGACGATATTCTTTTACGTTTTAATTCAATCCTTATTAAATTAAAACATCTACAAATTTATTATATTGTTATTTTAACTGTTTAAGACAACAACAACAATAAATCAAAAGGAAAACGACGAACGGGAAAAAACTGTCTCGGCTAAAAAAAATATACACGGCTAAAATTTTCTCAATCTACTTAAAACGTTTATGAAAAATTTTCTCAATCAAACAAAAACAAAATTTGTAAGCCTTAGGCTCTGATACCACTTGTGGGAAAATATCCGTATATATTCCCAATACTTTACGCAGGATTATAACAAATTTATAATGTACGATTTATGGTCATAAACGAAGAACAAGATACAAAGATAGGGATCAAGAATTAACCTTCTCTGTCCTTGCAAAGGCCTAAGATCAGATATCAAAACATATATCCTCTTAATCGTTGCACCCAAGATGTCCTGACAAATACCCTTTCCTGAGCTAGAAACTACAAAATTACCTTTAATTTGTGTAAGATGAAAAGCTAGAGAGAGATGAGGGATTTTTGCGCGGGAACTCGTCAGGTATAGAGAGGCGTGCCATATGCTATTTATAGGGGTGATGTTTGATAATCTGTATATCTCTTAACCACCTTACCTAGTTTAGATAGGATAATCAAATCCGTATTTGATTCTACCTAAACTACTGCTTAAACAAATAACAAACTCTATCTTATGGCATCTCCAACTACTAACCAAAAATCCACCATCTGGCCGAAATTTTATCAGTTTCGGCCTTAGTAACCGTTTTTATATTTACTTAAATACGGTTATTAAGCTCTCTTTTACGTAATGTTTTATCTTATAAATATCGTATATTTATAATCTAAACAATTAAATATAACCTTTTATATTTAACCGAATCATTTAATCCTTATTAAATAATTATATCATCATTACTTTCACTAACCGTTTAGTCATATAGGGTATCAATATGATTACATTTTCATCTAAATATATCTCTCAGATTTCATCCTTTAGGTGTGACTCTTAGGGACCGGTTGATTACCGCCATCTATATGACAATAACGTCAAACTTTCTAGCAAGCCAACCGTTATTGATAAACGTGAATCAACTGGCTAAAATACAAAGTATACCCTGTGTTTCTTTAAGAGATTTATACGTGTTGTCGCACTATTTGTTGAGGACACCAGCTCCAACAAAGGAGAATTGATTATGACATTATCCGGGAGATCAGTAGCTAGGTCAGCTTCCACAAGGACACGGGCAAAAGAAAGTCTTGATTTAGAGGTGGTAGTCACATCCGCATAAAATGGTTTCCCTACTTTGCTTGCAAGTTTGCTTAAGACGGTTTCTGGACAGAGAAAAGGGTCAAGGTCAAGGAAAAGAATCCAGATGGGAACAGTAGAGATACTGTCCATTCTCCTGGGTAAAGTTTGGGGTCCATTGTTTGAGTATTAGGGAGTTGTGACCCATTGTCCAAGGCCCTCCTCTCAAGACCTCCTCGATGTCAGTTTTAGTCGAGAATCGAATAGCAAACCAGCCCTTCCTGAAGTATTGTACTAGAGGGTTTGAGACATGGTTCCAAGTTTTGTTGACATAAGATTGTACCTGGGCAACGGAGGGTCGGTCACCTAGGACATTGCATATCAAAGAATTTTCCCAGTATTTTAGTTCCCCCGCAACATCATCTTCA
Source organism: Silene conica (assembly GCA_029255685.2). NCBI lineage: Eukaryota > Viridiplantae > Streptophyta > Magnoliopsida > Caryophyllales > Caryophyllaceae > Silene > Silene conica. The sequence goes on from CM055317.2 coordinate 57,965,635, forward strand.
CAAATATCAATTTATGTTGAGGACGCACTTTGTGGACAGAAATGCAGACTCATTCCATGTTGCGCTTTTGCAACCTTGTTCCATTCTCGGGTAGGATTACGGATGGATTTGCTTGTATCAGGACCAACTCCTTCTGTAATACTCCGTATTTTATTATATTTTATTTTATTTTAATATTTAATAATTATTTTGAGGTGTGTTCGATAATTAATTCATCGAATAAGTATTTTATATTTTATATGTTGTTGGTGATTTGTCGAGTATGCGTATTAGTTATATATCGTGTTTAAGTATATTATTGGGCCTCGATTACGTGCCAACCCAAAACATCCCATGTCGTTACAATAAGATAAATCAACACAAACTCCTCATACTTATATACGTTCCATACCTAAACACCACCCAAAACCCTAAACCTAGCCTTATCGACACGCAACCCCTACCCTCACCTTTCTCCCGCCACTTCAGAGGGTAGGATGGGAGGTTCACACGGTGGGTTAAGGAGGGTAAAGTCGTTCGTTTTCATCAAGAAGTAAGTATGTTCATCATCGTTATTTCGTTCACACTGTTTATGTTGTTGTTTTGATTCGTTCCTCATCATGCTCATCGTTTTAATTGTTATACCTACTTAATCTAGGATGTGTATGGGTGGTATTTGAACCCTTGTGGTGTCGTCGTGACTATCTAGGACCACCTTAAGAGGGTTGTTTTGTCGCCTGGTAAGAACATGTAGGCTGTCGTCAAAACAGAGGTGTGTGATCACGCAAGGTTTACGTTGAATTCGAATTCGTTACCGGCTATGGGTGGTGTGGGTAATTGGAGTTTTTGGATGGGTGCAGTCAGCGGGTTGTAGGGTGGTTATCACGGAGGTTGTGGTGGCCAGGGTAGTCGTTATTAAGGGTTCGTTTTGGGTGAGAAAGAGCAACAACGAGCGAGTTGTAGCTAGGGAACAGGGTAACAGTGGCTGTGTAGTCGGGTATTGGGCAGTGTGTTAATGGGTTTATGGTGGGTACAGGTGGCAACGAAGGCGTGGTGTTTGTAGTAGGTGGTACCGGCTAGAGAATGGGGTTGATAGAGGTGGCTAAGGGTGGCCTAGATGGTGGTTGTGCGTCTTGGAAGTGGTGGTGTCGTGAGGTTTGTTGCGGTTTTGGGCTGTTTAGGGTTTTGGGTTTTGTGCGCGTTACTGTTTTTGTGTTGTTGCTGTTTAGTTACAAGTAGTTGTCTCATTAATATTATATTATTATTATTATATATTGTTATTATTATTATATATTGTTATTATTATTATATATTGTTATTATTATTATCATTATTATTGTTATTATTGTTATTATTATTATTGTTATTATTATTATTATTATTATTAGTATTATTATTATTGTTGTCTTATTAAAAGTTATTATTAGTATTTTATGCCTTGATAGTTTTAATGTTTAGTAGTGGCAAGGTGACGTTAGTATTTTTGGGCAAGTGCTATTTCGGGAAAGTTTCTATTTTAGGAAACTTTCCAAATTTAGAAAGTTACTATGTTTAGTAACATTATTACTATTCTAATATACGGGTTAAGTGAAGGATTAGTAATCGTTAAAATACTTTATGTTTAGGTGACGGTTTCCACGTGGAACATTTCTAACAGTTGTATGGTTGACATCGATATCCTGTAATTTGAGGTAGGGGATATATCTGTGGTTGTGTTATGACATGAAGTGTGTATGTGAGATTTTTATAATTGATATTGAATGTGTTGTGGAATATCTGATTATCATTAATTGTTGTGGAGAACGGGACTTGTGATACGGGACTTGTGATATGGCCATGGAAGGTGTGGTGTGATGGAAGGTGTGGTGTGATGGAGGTGAAGTGGTTGATCGAATGATATGGAGATGGAGGAAGCTGCATTTCTATTGTTGTTTATGTTTTATTTATCTTCCTACTCAACCTCGTGGTTGACCCTGTGTATTCGTGTGACACCTACGATGATCCGGAATAGGGAGTAGAGTCTACAGGAAAGAGACAGATGAGCTAGGAGCTGGGGCGGGAATGTGAGATGCGGAGTTTGGACCGACTTAGATCTATGTCACATGTACAGTAGTCACCAGTTGTACTTTTATTCGCATACTCATGTAGTTTCTGTAATATCAAAGTTTAAATTTTATCACTTTTATATAATGTACTTTGGGAGTTTTACTTTGTTATTCACTACCTCGGTCATTCCGAGATGGTAACAGTCTTATTTATTTGAGAATGTCTGGCTAAAGGCTCTTAAATAGATGAGGGTGTTACAAAGTGGTATCAGAGCGAACGATCCTCAGGCCTAAACTAAATGAATGATAATGAACGTATGAAGAGTCTAATAAAATGAACCCCGAGATGAAACTGATAGGAGCCCCAAAAAGGAACGGGATGAGTTAGGGGCCCCCTCACACCAAACCATGGGCCCTTTCGGTTCTGTCTCGGGAACCCGATGAGAGTAATTGAAGAGTGGGGTAGACTATTAGTGACCTAGTTATATTGTACGAACGATGTTGCAGGAGAAGAATGAGGTAAGTAATATGTGAGTTATGATTAATGATGTGCGTTAGAAGAATATGTGTGGTAAGAAATGTGGATCGATCTGGATGATTGAATTGAAATTTTTAGAGTTTGGAGGTGCATTTGTTGAGCAACAGTTAAAAGTGATGTGATCATATGATTTTGGTATTTTGAAATGTTCTTACGATTATCGGATATTTACATGACTATCGTTATGATATGATATTCGTGTTTAACTCCTTGTAAAGACGAGTAATTCTGTTTATCTCCTCATATGCTATGGTAATCCATGTCTAGTGATTTGCGGAATGTGTTGCCCTAAGCCATGAATGTATATAGTTATGTGTTACATATATCGTACTTAAAATTTTATGCCTATTATACGCATTTAAATTCGTTATGAAGTTAGGCATCAATAAGGGATACGTAGTAGTCCCTAGGTTATATTTTCGTACTTGGATAAGTTGTGATTGTGCGATGGAAGAGACTGATTTATTTTGATACACATGTATAACTATCAAGCTATTAAGTTGATCCTATTTTCAGTTTCGAAACCTTTACTGTGTTTTAGATGACAACTACAACTGAAATGAGGAATGAATGTTAATATGGTACAGAGTGATGTCTATGCTTCAAATGATTGTCAATGTGTTTGGAATAAGAAAACTTGAGTTTGGATGTAGTAATGTGTAATTGCAAAGGAACCAAAATTTTAATATATTTTCAGAATGTTACCTGGTTTGTACGGGCTGTCATTTTATATGTGTTCCATAATTGAGTATGAAAATTTTATGTATGATAACCTTCTGAGTTGGTTTTACAATGCTTTTGGTGTCACGTTAATAGGAGTTATATTTTGAGAGAAATAAATCCTTTAGTTGACAGTGGTCAGATTGCTACTGCACGGTTCTGTTTTGACCCATGCTTTTTTAAATGAAGTCATTTAATACGTGTTTACTTTTTATGTATAATTCCAACTTCATTGTTTAGAATATTCTTTCACGTTTCCAAAATGATAAGTTATGTAAAATTTTATCGAGTCGTTGTTTGATTGTAATTTTTGCAAGTTGTCCAATATTCCGATGAATTGCTTAAAGTTCATGTCCAAACCAATTAAGTTATCAAAATTGTTATAAATGATTCCCTTGAGATATGAATCTGCTTCTGTTTCCTATGATTAGTTAATTCATTATATTTTCTACAAACTATAATAGCTCGCAAGATAGCTAAGTGGATATGTAATTATGATTTGTGTAAATTGTTGCATAATGTTTAATCGGTGAAATTGTGAGTTATGTAAGTTTCTTATAAAAGTTTAATCAAATGTGAATTATGTGTTGTGACCATGTGATATCCTGACAAGGCATTAGTAACATGAATAGTAGGCATAGGATATGAATGTGAACATTACTATATGATAACGTCATCTTGCTTATTTCTATATAAAATAGTTTCAAGTATACCGACGCTCTTACTTTCTAATGATATGACCTCAAAATAATGATGTGATGTTCGTATGTGATGTTAAAATCATATTTATCAGAGAAGAGTCTTGACAAGTGTTGGAATGAAATTTGACTGGTAAACTTATTAGCATGATATAGCAATCTAATTGTTATAAGAAATGGTGATTAAATTGAATAATGTGAACCCTGTTGATGTTCTTTCATATATTTATGGTATATCGTTGTCTAGTTCACTGAGATAATAACATTTATAACCCCTTCATGTATATTGTTATGTCACAAACTGAATTGCATTTGTTATGTTTAAAATCTGATCATAATATATTGAGTTATTAACTGGTTGACATGTGATTTATGGAAGTACTAGTCTCGTGAATTCGTTTACTTTTATCGTTAAATTTTTATAATTTATGAGCTACAATTTACAAGAACAATGTTTCAGTAAAGAAGAGTCAGAATGTCGTCGTGTAGTCTTGTTTCGATCTATAGCTTGTAAAATTGTCTTTTGATTCATGTTTATAAATTTGCCACAAATTACCGCTTCAATGTTTTCAAAGGTTCAAAATGTTTTCCAAGTGATGATTATCCATGATAACCCTGGATGTGTTGATAATTATAGTGATTGTTTGCAACATGCCAAATTCTATAGCTACGTGACGAAATCCTGCCCGGATGTTTAAATGTTGCATATTATATAAACCCCTTAATGTGCAAGTCATATATATTACCAGATTCATGGTAAATGATGTAATGTGTGTGGATGGAAATGTACCTAAGTGATTTTAACTTATTAATATCTAAGAATGTTAAACGGTCTTGTTAGTTTATGATTTGTGGATATCTTGTAAAATACGTTAATGCTCCATGTTTAATTACGTTAACTAATGTTGCTCTATGTATTTTCTAAAATATGATTTTGCTTCTATAATATGATTATGAACATGAAATGTTTTAATTTGTCAATTATGAACTACGAGTTTGCCAAGTTGTGTTAAAATTTCAAAGGAGTATATAAGTGTTAGCTACACTGATTCTGTTTTACTGCGTAACATGGTTCTACCAATCTTATTATTCTTATTATTGTCCGGGATATATGTATATGTACTAATCGATTGTCGGAGTCTATGTGCTTCAACATTTATTCATGCTGACATGTTTTGGCCGGTGACTATTTATATGTTGGTAATTAAGGAGGGGTTGGTATTGGGAATTTTATTGAATATATAAAAGTATTTATATGTTATGAGTCACCGATTGTGCTTTTATTTTGAGGGTTTGGTTGTGCTACAGAGAGGATAAAGAGTAGCAGATAGAGAGAATAGATTTAAAGTACCCCAAGCAATTGATTTTATAATCGACTCTAGTGTAGAATACTGATGTTAATCTCCTTAATATTTGTGCGGGAATGTAAGCATTTGGATAGTTGCAGTTGGAAATTGGTTTTACGATAAATGAATATTGATATTAGTTTGGTTATGTTACAATTGAACACACGCTATGTCTATTTGAGAATCTTTATATTGCTTGTTTATGACCGAATCGGAGTATACGAGTTACAGGGGATTGATATTTTGGATTGTGGATGATTGGTATTGCATTTTCTTTTATCGTTCTCTTTGACCTTAACTTGTGGGTGAGTAGCTTAAGGTTCATACTTTAAGTGCTGAGCACGGTTCTGCGAACCTTGACGATATTGATACTGATATTGAGATGGAGATTGAGATTGGTTGCAATTATTGAGTTATGGGGCCTTGGTGCCGAGTTGTGTTTATGGTCTAGAGTGACCATGGTTATTGAGTTATATTTTTTTTCCGAGTTCGAAATCGACATTGAAATGGAAATATTGTTTCGCGGTTTATTCCGCCAGTGCACTCACCCCTTGTACTTGGTCTTAGGTTCGACGATGAGAATATGATACTTGGTTACTTGGAGTAAGATTTTAGGAGATAAAGTAATGAGTAAGACAGAGTAATGAGCTGGAACTTTATAATGGGGTTACGGGGACGTAACCATGTTTTAAGGAGGATAGGATTGTAAAATCTTAATGAAATATGACATGGCTAATTAACATGTCGTGATTGTTTGCATATACTCGATAATCTGATTACCTCTGTTATGCATTTTATTGTGTTTCGTGAAGTATCCATTAATTTAGTTATACGTTCAACTTTGGGGACAAAGTTTTCTTAACAGGGGTAGAATGTGACATTCGTGTTTTTAATAGTACCTTTATTAGTTCTGACGTTATGTGGTGTCACACTTGGTTTTCGTTATGTGCTTAGTGACCAGTTTGTTGATCATGGGATGGTGAACTTCAGGACGAAGTTCATTCCAAGAAGGGAAGACTTTAATACTCCGTATTTTATTATATTTTATTTTATTTTAATATTTAATAATTATTTCGACGTGTGTTCGATAATTAATTCATCGAATAAGTATTTTATATTTTATATGTTGTTGGTGATTTGTCGAGTATGCGTATTAGTTATATATCGTGTTTAAGTATATGATTGGGCCTCGATTGCGTGCCAACCAAAAACAGCCCATGTCGTTACAATAAGACGAATCAACACAAACTCCTCATACTGATATACGTTCCATACCTAAACACCACCCAAAACCCTAAACCTAGCCTTATTGACACGCAGCCCCTACCCTCACCTTTCCGCCGCCACTCCATTGGGTAGGATGGGAGGTTCACACGGTGGGTTAAGGAGTGTAAAGTCGTTCGCTTGCATCAAGAAGTAAGTATGTTCATCATCGTTATTTCGTTCACACTGTTTATGTTGTTGTTTTAATTCGTTCCTCATCATGCTCATCGTTTTAATTGTTATACCTACTTAATCTAGGATGTGTATGGGTGGTGTTTGAACCCTTGTGGTGTCGTCGTGACTGTCTAGGACCACCTTAGGAGGGTTGTTTTGTCAACTGGTCAGAACATGTAGGCTGTCTTCAAAACAGAGGTGTGTGAACACGCAATGTTTACGTTGAATTCGAATTAGTTACCGGCTATGGGTGGTGTGGGTAATTGGAGTTTTTGGATGGGTGCAGTCAGCGGGTTGTAGGGTGGTTGTCACGGAGGTTGTGGTGGCCAAGGTAGTCGTTATTAAGGGTTCGTTTTGGGTGAGAAAGAGCAACAACGGGCAAGTTGTAGCTAGGGAACAAGGTAATAGTGGTTGTGTAGTCGGGTTTTGGGCAGTGCGTTAATGGGTTTATGGTGGGTACAAGTGGCAACGAAGGCGTGGTGTTTGTAGTAGGTGGTACCGGCTGAAGAATGGGGTTGATAGAGGTGGCTAAGGGTGGCCTAGATGGTGGTTGTGCGTCTTGGAAGTGGTGGTGTCGTGAGGTTTGTTGCAGTTTTGGGCTGTTTACGGTTTTGGGTTTTGTGTGTGTTACTGTTTTTGTGTTGTTGTTGTTTAGTTACAAGTAGTTGTCTCATTAATATTATATTATTATTATTATATATTGTTATTATTATTATCATTATTATTCTTATTATTGTTATTATTATTATTATGGGTTATTCTATATGGTAACCCTGAATTTTTTCAGATCCCACGTGGTAACCTGATAACACCGTATTTTACGTATTTTTAACCCACATTTTATCTTTTATTTAGTCGTATAATAATCCGAGTTAGCTTATTTAACTCATTTTAGTGTCAAATAATATATTAGTCGATTAGTTTTAAATAATTGAAATTCTATATTATTTTTGGATATTGGTACTTCTTTCGTCTTTTTACTTTATAGGTACAAAGTACGAGTATAAAGTTGATCAAGACGGGTTTCAAAAGTCGTCTTTGGTTTGTTGGGCTGGGCTCGAAATTGGAGGATTAACAAATGAAAGAAAACAACAAAAAAAGAGCAGGGGAGGAGTCACGCGGGGGGCATCAACGAAGCAAGCAAGCAGCTCCCATTCTTTGGCTTCTGGGTAGCAATTTTGAGTGCGACACTAACTTCATTCTTGTGGTTTTTGGGGGTTGACAACCAGAAGACGCAGAAGGAAGTAGTGTAGGTTAGGAATTTTAGCTTGTTCAATAAAATCAAAACAATCCCTCTTTTCATTTCTTAGTTCAAGTCAATTAGTATTTGGGATTACAATTGTATGAGGATTTATCATCTCATTTCCATTTAATTCAAGTTGGGTAACTAATTCTCTTTCTCTTTAAGTTGTTATTTTCATTGATTTATGCAATTATTTGGTTAAAGTTTCAATCTTTATTATTCTTGTCATGTTTGTTATTGTTATTTATTTGGTTTAACTTTAGTTTATTTTAAAGTTTTAATCTTAAGTGTTTTCACTATGTTTATTGTTACTAGAGTAGTAGTTAGTGTGTTCGATGATAATTCTTGCATGATTAGTGAGTAGTATTTTTACTAGGGTGCGACTAGACTCCGATATGTGTAGGTTACCAACTTAATTCCATCAACTTGGTGTCGAGGGGAGTTTATTGGATTAATTAAGGGGTTTAATTGTCATTACTTTACCTTGTTTGTACTTTGACCTTGAGTCCTTGTCCGTCAACGAGAGTTGGCTAGACTTGAGTCGGGACATCTTGTTGGGAGTAGTAGCCTCATTGAGTCGAGCCCGTGAGGGAGGACTTGAGAGGGGTGCCCTTAATTTTCGGTTTGAAAGCGACCCTCGGAAGAGGGAGTGGGATGACCGGGGTATAGCGTGGACTTAGAACCTTAATCTTGGGGAGAGGGGAGTCAAAATAGGCATATTTTGGTAAGCTTTGACCCTAGACTAAGGAGTTTGATGCATGAGCCCGGGAGGGAGTTGTGTCGACATGACTAGTGTCTCGTAGTGAGCCCGAGAGGGAGTCTATGAGCGGATTAGAGGCGTCTCACCATTAACCTTTCCCCTTGGCAACTTGTTACATGAAGTTAACCGGTAATTTACAAGTGTTGGAAGTCGAAATCGCGCCCTAGGCCTTTCTTTATTGCTTTTGTCATTGTTCTATTGATTGTTTGCTTCCTTAATTTAGTACTCTTAGTTTAATTTATTTTTAGTTTACTTAATTAGTTTAATGTTAAATCATTTTATTAATTCGTGTAGCTAACCTATAATCTAAGACAAGACTAGTACTCAAACTTAACCTCCCTGTGGATCGACCTCGACTACCCTACTACATTAGTTTTGTAGTTGAGTTTTATACAAATATTGTTTGATGTGGGGGAGGGCGACAAACCCCGCTATCAAAATGGCGCCGTTGCCGGGGAGGTTAACGGATTGATATTAGTTTAGTTTTGGATTTGTTAGACTATGCTTCTGTTATTTATTACTTGATACTTGTTGTATGAAACTTGTTGGATGTTGCTTAAGTGTTGCATTCTTACTTGTTTCTTGTGACTTGTCCTTTTATTTTACTTTCTTTTGTTTTGTCACTTCTTTGAGCTTACATGACAATGTCTTGCATTCGTGATTTTTGTAGACCGAACCTTACTCATATTAACCGACCTATTAACATTGGGGTTGTGGAAGTTGATTATGAGTTTGATATAGGTCTTATTAACTTGATTAGGCAAGATGTCTTTTGTGGTTTAGAGAGTGAGGAAGCAATTGACCATTTAGAGACTTTTGAGGCAAATTGTGACCTTGTCAAGAAGGAGGGACTATCGGACCACACCATTAGACTTTTGCTTTTTCCCTTTAGTCTTAAGGGTGAAGCTAAGAGATGGTTACGCTCTCACCCTTCTAGCACCTTTAGCTCTTGGGATGACTTAGCTCAAGCCTTTCTAAACAAGTTTTACCCTCCTTCTAAAACCACCTTTAGGAAGCGTCAAATCTACAATTTCCAACAAGGTGAGTTTGAGACTTTGAGTGAGACTTGGGATAGGTTTAGAGGTTTTTTGAGAGCTTGTCCCCATCATGGTTTCTCCCCTTGCCAAGTCATGATTACTTTCTTTGATGGTTTGCTTCCTTCTCTTCAAAACTTTGTGACCGTTTCATCTGGGGTGGGAGCATTTGATAAGTTGAGCGTTGATGATGCTAGAGCTTTGATTGAGAATATGGCTTATGCCGATGAGAATCGAAATTCTATTTGGGCTACATCTAAGAGAGGACCACAAAGTAAACTTAAACGTTATGACTATTCTATGTTTGATGCTTTGAGTGGAAATGTGGACTTTTCTTCTCCTATGGATGTGTCTTATGTTCAATCTCATGCTCATGATCATCATGTTCCCCTTTCCCATGAATTTGTGAATGATATGCATGAGTTTCCATCTTCTTATGAATTTTCTTGTGATGTGAAACATGATCTTGATACATGTTCTTCTTATGCATCCTCATCCTTTGAGAAGATGATTGTGATGGAGGATGATGATGATATTTGGTTGAATGAGCCTTTGAGTGATGATGTTGAGGAAGAGAGTGAATTTAAGGCTTTACCTACTATTGCTAGTGATGAGTTAGTTGATTTTTCCTTGAGGAAAACTTATGAAAACCCCACTTTTGAGGAATTGAGTGGTGTGACAATGAGGGAAAACTTGCTTTTTAACTACATGGTAGATGAGGTTAGTAGTGAAAGTGAATGTTCTTTTGATGGTGAAAAGCAAGTGGAGGAGAATGATGTTTTCATTGATTCTTGGAGTAAAGAGAGTGTGAACATCTTTGATGATAGTCTTGAGGTTAAGTGGGATGATGATGTTGTGGATTTTGACATTTTAGGAGAGCCCACTCTTGAGAGATTCTTTGAGAATGTTCCTATGACTATCCATTTAATTGAGGATGACTCTCTTATCTCTATCGATTGTCTTTCCCTTGACTTTCTTATCCCGTCTTATGAGTACATGATTGAGAAAGATTGCACCATTGATGCTTATAAGGGTTTTGAGTCACCGCTTGCTCCTTTCAAACCAAGTGATGAGTATTGGTGCGAGTTTGAGATATTTGGTGTTCGTATGCTTGACCACAAACCATTTACTATCATTCTTATCTTTTGGCTTTGTGCATTTTCATGGTTATTTCATTATGAGCACTTTTATGAAGATTGGTCAACTTTGTTTGACAAGTTAATGCGGTCTTTGACGGGATTTTTAGATGACTCACTTGTTGTCATTAGTGTAAGAATCTTTGTGTGCCCTTTTTTTTGTGTTTGTTTTGTTTCATGTGTATAGGTACTCTTGTTGAACTCCAAGAACCAACAAGAAGGTGGTGGGTTGAAGTAGAAGATTCAAAGATCACTTCACAATGTGACTGATCGAAGATTGTGCTTGAAACGATATTATTCTTTAGCCACCCTTTCTTTTACCTTCCCTTGTTCTTGAACATTGAGGACAATGTCATGTTTAAGTGTGGGAAGGATTTTGTTGTTGGTTGGTTGGAGTTGTTGGTTTGTGGATTGATATTGGTGGTGTTGGTCCCTTGTGGATAGTTGGAGTGTATTTGGAGTGTTGGTGGTGTTGTGTTGTTGTCTAGACATGTTTATTGTATTTTATACATATCTCTTATGTTTGTGACATGTCTTATTTTGTGTTTTTTTTCCCCTTTATTTTTGAAAAAAAAAAAAAAAAAAAAAAAAAAAAAAAAAACCAAAAAAATTTGAAAAACTTGAAAAATTCAAAAACATGTTTTTGTTTTATTAGTGTAGAATTGTATATATTTTTGCTTGTTTTTCTCTTCTCTCTTTTTGCACAGGCATCACTTACTTGAGCACCGCTATGGAATTTGAAGACGCCACGGTATAATTGCTCCAACCCTCATTCCGCTTTCATTTTCTTTTCATTTGTTTCATTTGAAGGAGGATGGGCTTGTATTTGAGGATTTGGAGTGTATTGTGGAGATTGTTGTGTGGTTTGTGTGCCTCTGTGCTGTTAGGGGATGCATTAGTTTATTTGACATATAGTTTGATAGTTGCACTTGCATTAGAACATGTTTATATTAGTTGCATTCATGGCATATAGTTGCATTTACTAAATTTTTCCAAATTGCCTACTTGAGAACTCTGACAAAAGCATTTAGGCCATTGTAAATATTTTTTCTACTTGTGACTATGTCTTCTAGAATGGTTTTGAAACACTCTAGGTTATGCTTTGCTAGTATCTTTTGAACCGTGATCCACTACCAAGTCGAGGGTTTGCATTTTGAATCACCTTGTCCAACCTCGTGATGCGAATAGGTATAGATTGACTAGTCTTGGTGACCTTGTCGGTTTGGTGGGATGGTAACTTGAAATTTTTGGTGGTTTTTAAAATGCTCATTTCTTTAAATTTTGGTATGAAATGTTGAAAAAGTGAAAAAGAAACCTCTTAAGTGGAATAAGATTATGTTGTTTTGGTGGAGGCGTACCACTTCGATGTGCTTTGGAGGGGGGCCAAGGATTTGGCTTCCCACTTGGTCGTGAATTCGACCGCCCAAAGACAGAGTGATTGTCACCCCGATAAGCTATTGCCTAGAGGTTAACCGGTCGCCTAATAAGCGATTGGCGAAAGCGAAGGACATTAGCACGCGTGGGACAAACCTCATCTTAACTCATGAAAAGAAAAAAGAAAAAAAAAAGAAAAAAAAAAGAGAAAGAAAAAAAAAAATTGAGGTCATTTGTTGTGTTTTCCACCTTTATGAAATGACTTGAGCATTTAAACCCGAAAATCGATTTTGCTATCCTTCCTTGACGAATTTGGGACGATCCATGACCCTTGCTTGTGAAGAGTCTAGACCCGTTTATTCCTTACCTCTAGCATCATGGGGACATCCTTCCATTCCATCCGATCGCCCTCGACGGAAGTATTTGGATCATGGTTATGAAAGTACTCAAGGTTAGCATTATTTGGTGGTGTTTTGTTGTCATCCTTTTAGACTTAGTGACTTGTTGAATTAATATTTGTGAAGGATGCATGCTTTTGTATTTGTTCTCTTTTGGTTGAATCCGTCACTTAGATGAGGAAAGTGACATTTTCTTTTGTCGATGCATCCTATTGCTTGATTGTGTGTTCGATGTTAGGGTGTATATATTTTTCCCGCAAGCCCCCACTTGCCTTGCAACGGAGCACATACCTCATTGTGTTTCATTGTGAGTTGAAGGGACGGAGAAGGCCCGTTAATTGCCTTTCATCGGATATTATTAGTCTAGCTAGTCTTTATATTACGGGTCTTAGTTTAATTAATGAGCTTACTCGAGGACGAGTAAGAGATAAGTGTGGGGAGATTTGATAACACCGTATTTTACGTATTTTTAACCCACATTTTATCTTTTATTTAGTCGTATAATAATCCGAGTTAGCTTATTTAACTCATTTTAGTGTCAAATAATATATTAGTCGATTAGTTTTAAATAATTGAAATTCTATATTATTTTTGGATATTGGTACTTCTTTCGTCTTTTTACTTTATAGGTACAAAGTACGAGTATAAAGTTGATCAAGACGGGTTTCAAAAGTCGTCTTTGGTTTGTTGGGCTGGGCTCGAAATTGGAGGATTAACAAATGAAAGAAAACAACAAAAAAAGAGCAGGGGAGGAGTCACGCGGGGGGCATCAACGAAGCAAGCAAGCAGCTCCCATTCTTTGGCTTCTGGGTAGCAATTTTGAGTGCGACACTAACTTCATTCTTGTGGTTTTTGGGGGTTGACAACCAGAAGACGCAGAAGGAAGTAGTGTAGGTTAGGAATTTTAGCTTGTTCAATAAAATCAAAACAATCCCTCTTTTCATTTCTTAGTTCAAGTCAATTAGTATTTGGGATTACAATTGTATGAGGATTTATCATCTCATTTCCATTTAATTCAAGTTGGGTAACTAATTCTCTTTCTCTTTAAGTTGTTATTTTCATTGATTTATGCAATTATTTGGTTAAAGTTTCAATCTTTATTATTCTTGTCATGTTTGTTATTGTTATTTATTTGGTTTAACTTTAGTTTATTTTAAAGTTTTAATCTTAAGTGTTTTCACTATGTTTATTGTTACTAGAGTAGTAGTTAGTGTGTTCGATGATAATTCTTGCATGATTAGTGAGTAGTATTTTTACTAGGGTGCGACTAGACTCCGATATGTGTAGGTTACCAACTTAATTCCATCAACTTGGTGTCGAGGGGAGTTTATTGGATTAATTAAGGGGTTTAATTGTCATTACTTTACCTTGTTTGTACTTTGACCTTGAGTCCTTGTCCGTCAACGAGAGTTGGCTAGACTTGAGTCGGGACATCTTGTTGGGAGTAGTAGCCTCATTGAGTCGAGCCCGTGAGGGAGGACTTGAGAGGGGTGCCCTTAATTTTCGGTTTGAAAGCGACCCTCGGAAGAGGGAGTGGGATGACCGGGGTATAGCGTGGACTTAGAACCTTAATCTTGGGGAGAGGGGAGTCAAAATAGGCATATTTTGGTAAGCTTTGACCCTAGACTAAGGAGTTTGATGCATGAGCCCGGGAGGGAGTTGTGTCGACATGACTAGTGTCTCGTAGTGAGCCCGAGAGGGAGTCTATGAGCGGATTAGAGGCGTCTCACCATTAACCTTTCCCCTTGGCAACTTGTTACATGAAGTTAACCGGTAATTTACAAGTGTTGGAAGTCGAAATCGCGCCCTAGGCCTTTCTTTATTGCTTTTGTCATTGTTCTATTGATTGTTTGCTTCCTTAATTTAGTACTCTTAGTTTAATTTATTTTTAGTTTACTTAATTAGTTTAATGTTAAATCATTTTATTAATTCGTGTAGCTAACCTATAATCTAAGACAAGACTAGTACTCAAACTTAACCTCCCTGTGGATCGACCTCGACTACCCTACTACATTAGTTTTGTAGTTGAGTTTTATACAAATATTGTTTGATGTGGGGGAGGGCGACAAACCCCGCTATCATAACCCTGCCAATTAAAAAACAAAAATGGTAACCCGGTGGTACCTTATTATGTATCACCATAACCCTTAACTAAAATTCCGTCAATTTGCACCGTTAAGTGATGATGTGGCGTGTGAGTTAACTCTTATGTGTCTTCCTTCTCTCATTTCTTTCATTTCTTCCCGTTACTAATGTCATCTGACCCTACCACTGTCGTGTGCCACCACCCACCCCCACCCTATTGCTGCTCGCCACCGCCGACCCGCCAACACGACATGTCGCCGGTGTTCCAAGCCCACGCGTTTTTATCTCTCCTCAATTCCTCTCTCCTTTAGTTTTCCTTAACTTCCTCATCTTCTCCTTGCTTTCTTCCCCATCCACCACTCATCATTGCCGCCTACTCCCTCCACATATTACTAACCAGATCTGTTCATCAGGCTGATACCGAGCTTTATCGCACCAAGTTGAGAATAAGAAGTATGAGAGGTGGGCGGCATCCGGCGAGGGAGGCGGTTGCCGGTTGGGCGACTGGTAGAGGCTGCTGCAAGGTATTTGTTGGTGTCGTTTATGCTCATTGATGAATTATGGGTTGTTGTTGTTGTCGTCATGGTGTGGAGGTCGACGAGAAGGGTGATGGCGTGGTGGTTCTGGTTGGCGTGGTGGTCTGAGGTGGTAGCCACGATGGTTTATGGTGGTGCGTGGTGGGGTAGAAGATGGTTTAACGTTATTCCGTCTCGCAGTCCCGCCTTGCATCAATCCCGTTTCGTCTTTATATAAAATTTATAAAATAATAATAAAACAAATAATATATTAAAAACCCGACTAATTTATCAAATCTAATTAATATGAATAATTATTATAAATTAGTTAATAAAATGAGCTTTTTAATCAATTAAGCATGCAAAATCGAGTCGAAATAAGCTATAAATGATCGGTGAAACGCGACCAAAATGCTACTTATCAACTATAATTCCATGTCAAACGCCACATCAAGACCAAATAGCCACATCACACGCTATATCATCACTTAACGGTGCAAATTGACGGAATTTTAGTTGAGGGTTACGATGATACATAATAATGTACCACAGGGTTACCATTTTTGTTTTCTGATTTGCAGGGTTGCCACGTGGGATCTGAAAAAGTTCAGGGTTGCCACGTGGGATCTGAAAAAGTTCAGGGTTACTATATAGAATAACCCTATTATCACTACAAAAAAAGCGCGACATACTGACGTGGGATCTGATTTGCAGGATTTGCAGGGTTGTTGTTGTCTTATTAAAAGTTATTATTAGTATTTTATTCCTTGATAGTTTTAATGTTTAGTAGTGGCAAGGTGACGTTAGTATTTTTGGGCAAGTGCTATTTCGGGAAAGTTTCTATTTCAGGAAACTTTCCAATTTTAGAAAGTTACTATGTTTAGTAACATTATTACTATTCTAATATACGGGTTAGGTGAAGGATTAGTAATCGTTAAAATACTGTATGTTTAGGTGACGTTTTCCGCGTGGAACATTTCTAGCAGTTGTACGGTTGACATCGATATCCTGCAATTTGAGGTAGGGGATATATCTGTGGTTGTGTTATGACATGAAGTGTGTATGTGAGATTGTTATAATTGATATTGAATGTGTTGTGGAATATCTGATTATCATTAATTGTTGTGGAGAACGGGACTTGTGATACGGGACCTGTGATACGGGACTTGTGATACGGGACTTGTGATATGGCCATGGAAGGTGTGGTGTGATGGAAGGTGTGGTGTGATGGAGGTTGATGAGTCATATTCGTATACACTTTTATGTCTCCCCTTTAGTTGTTTTGAGATGATTCTTGTGCTAAATTGTGTCATTTATATGCTATTTATATTAGAATGTCGATACTTCCGCCTTTCGGTGTTTAATGCAGGATTGATGCATTTAT
This sequence comes from Silene conica, assembly GCA_029255685.2. NCBI lineage: Eukaryota > Viridiplantae > Streptophyta > Magnoliopsida > Caryophyllales > Caryophyllaceae > Silene > Silene conica. The sequence continues at coordinate 57,982,327 of CM055317.2, forward strand.
GGAGCAAAAGATGGATTGGATCACCGCGGACCCGACATGAAGGAACACACGTAGCACGGCACGATAATCTAGGAAGGAAGAGCTAAGGAGATTATCGAAGGCAAGCACAAAGAAGAGCTCCATATAACTAGTACCTACTTTGGAGAGTCATATCTCGAGTTATACAAATGATAATCAGATTTTTCAAGTGTAGGTAAGTTGGAAAATTAGAATTGGGTTGATTTGCACATAAACTGAAACATATAGGACTAATTTGCACATGTTGAAACTTATGGGGGCAAATTGCACATAACATCAAACGTATGGGGGCAATTTGCTACTTTCGCCGATGTTTAATTGTTAAACTGCTTATTATTATTGTTCTATTGTTGTTTTAAATCTAATTAATTAATTACTGGCCAGGATTAGTTAATTAGTCTCGCAAATTAGTCTTAGATCCGACCGTAGACTAAGACTAAGATAGGCCACAACAATTGAATAGACTGACCTAATTATAGCGACCGCATGTTAGGTTTAGATTTAAATATTATATGAATACCGACCGGACATATGATCTTAAATAATAATTTTGCCCAATTAAATTAGTTAAATCCCATTCCCCCGGATAATTGCCTATGTGAACTTGATCCCTAGATCTTTCCTAATACTTGTTTACATCTCTATTTACTTATTTTGCAATTAGTTAATTAGACAACAAAAATAATCAAAACAACCCAATTGTTACTTTAAGACTTATTTACTTTAAGAAACAATTTATTACCGCCTCCCTGTGGATTCGATACCTTTCTTACCGCTAGCTATTAGTTAGTAGTATCCTAAGGATTACTTTGATTTAGGGTGACGACTTTACCCTTATCAAATTTGGCGCCGTTGTCGGGGAGGCAACAATTTATTTGTTTGTTACTTGTTTAATTTGTCTTTTGTCTCAGGGAACTCCAGTTCCTTGAGACTGTTTTTACGCTTTTCTTGTTAGTTCCTTGTATGCCCAGGTCAAATCGGTCCGAGATCATTGATTTTGATCCTGAACCAGAGAGGACTTTTCGCTACAGAAGGAATTTTAATAAAGAAGTGGGTCAAGTAGAAAACTTGAGTATACTTGACGAGGTTGAGCCTTTCATTACTTCAGAAAACTCATCCTCTGACGAGGACGATACTATTTCTGAAACCTTTGTCGCTACGCCAAAGATGGCTACACCCACCTTGGCAAGCCACAACGAGCCTACTTTGGCTTCTATTCCAAAAGGATTTATTCCTCCTCCTACCGATGCTGCAGAAAAGCCTTTTGATATCAAGCCATCTTATCTTGCGTTGGTAGAGCGGAATATGTTTGGAGGTCGAGCTGGGGAAGATCCTGCTAAGCATATGGATAAGTTTGTCACTTATTGCAGTTCCATCCCTCTGCAAGCAGGAGTAACTTATGATCAAGTCAAATACCGACTTTTTCCTTTTTCTCTCAAGGATGATGCTAGAGAATGGCTGTGCGAGTTGGTTTTAACTGCTCACGCCATTACTGATTGGAATTCCCTTGCTCTTGCATTCTACAAGAAGTATTTTCCTCCACAAAAGACAAACAATCTCAGGAATCAGATTACTAACTTTAAACAAGGAGGTACTGAAGATTTCAATGAGGCATGGGTACGTTTCAAAAGATTGGTTCATGCAGTCCCTCATCATGGGTTTGAGAAGTGGTTTCTTTGTAACCAGTTTTACAACGGGTTATTCGATGATCATAGAGCTCTTCTAGATTCTTCTGCTAACGGAAGATTTCAGAATAACACCACTGATGATACATCTTATAAATTGATTGATGATATGGCTACTCATACTGCCGAATATGGAAATCCTAGAGGCTCTGCGAGGGGAAGTGGTACAGATAGTGCCGTCGCAGCCCAGTTAGAAGCTTTGAATGCTAAGATTGCACAGATGCAAACAACACAAGCTTTGGGTGGCCAACACCAAGCAGTTAATATGGTTCAACAAGGGGAAGTAACTCTCTGCGGAAGATGTGGTATAGAGGGTCATATTGCTGATGAGTGTATAAGTACTATGGAACAGGTACTTGCTTTCCAATCCTACAAGCAAGCTAATCCTTTTTCTAACACTTACAATGAGAGGACAAGGGAACATCCCTTTCTTCAATGGTCAAGCCAGAATGTTCAAAACCCTAACCCACCTCAGCAACAACCAAATTCAAATTATGTGATCCCTCAAAACCGCGGCCAGCAAGGAAATTATAGACAGATTCAAGGAGGTCCTCAGTTTAACAATCAGCGCCAACAACAGTTTCAACCTTTGGTGCCACCTCCTCCACCACCAGCTTCAAATAATGATATGTCAGAGATCAAAGCCATGTTGCAGCAGAGCCTTAAAGCTCAGATGGAGCAAAAGGCACAGATTACTCAGATACTGGCTCACAATAAGATATTGGACACTCAAGTTGCCCAACTAGCAGGCCAAACTACAAATAGGTAACCCGAAAACCTTCCTCCCCAAGGACAACAAGCTCATGAGCAAGTTCATGTTATTCATTTGAGGAGTGGTACTTCTTATAAAGAGCCGGAGATGCCTAAAGATGATAGTAAAGTGGCTTATGTTTCTCCTAAAGGTTTAGGGCATCCCTCTTTCAGTGATGATGAAGAAGAAGAAAAGGAATTAGAGAAAGATCGTATACATGAGAAAAATGAAAAACAAAAACAAAAAGAAGCAATACGAGCTAAAGCCGAAGCACTCGACCGAGCTCGTGATGCACTCGATCGAGTGCAAGCCCCACTCGATCAAGTGCCAGCCCCACTCGATCGAGTGTCAGCCCCACTCGATCGAGTGCCTCATCCGCGTACTTCTAATTCTTCTATTTCGCTTAATGCACAGGTACCCGATACTACTATTCCAAGCCAGATTTCTCTAAAGGTCTCTAAGGATGCAAAGGAACTTGAACCAGTAAAGATTATTCTTCCATTCCCAACCCGACAACAGAAATCAAAATTTGATCAACAGTTCGGGAGATTCATGGAAGTTGTGAAGAATCTTCAAGTAAGCGTTCCTTTTACTGAATTGATTACTCAGTACCAACTTATGCAAAGTTTATGAAGGAGATATTAACAAAGAAGAGAACTTTCAACGAAGTGGAGATAATTGCATTCACTAAGGAGTGTCATGCCATGCTGCAAGCCAATTCTCCACCAAAGCTTAAGGATCCAGGGAGTTTTTCTATTCCTTGCACTATTGGTTCTCTTGATTTTTCTAATGCCTTATGTGATTCTGGGGCGAGTGTCAGTGTCATGCCATATACTACTTGTAAACAACTTAACATGACCACACTTAAATGCACCAATATGACCCTCCAAATGGCCGACAGGTCCCTTCAGCGCTCTATGGGTGTCTTAGAGGATGTGCCGGTTAGGATAGGAAAATATTATGTGCCCTGTGATTTTGTAGTGATGGATATGGCAGAGGACTCTCAAATACCTATTATCCTCGGACGACCCTTCCTTAGTACCGCTGGGGCTCTTATTGACCTTAGGGACGGTAGTCTCATTTTTCGCATCGGGGATGACACCATCACTTTTCTACACAACCAAGCACCCCGTCCTCCCGATTTGCAAGCTACATGTCATGTAATTACCCTTCTCGATCCTTCTTTTGATTCTTGCCATGCTTTGTCTATTGATAGGAATTCATTTGACGCTTCTACTACTATGTCGCATCCATGGGAGCTAGAGGTGGATGAGTTCGAGAAGTTGATCTATGAAGAAGAGCCACCTCCTATTTTGGATTGTAGCTTTGACGGAAGTGTTGACTTGGAGGCTGAGTTAGATGCTTTAGAGATCTTGGAGGATGAGGCCATCATAGCGGAACAAGCTCACGTGGTGGATGACATCGGATATATTCCACCTTTTAAAGATGGTTTCGAGAGCGAAGAACACCCCCGCTCTTCTTTTAAGCTTGATTTTGATTTTGTTATACCGGGCTATTCTTCTTTATTCATTTTCTTAGCCCGCGTTATTTATTGGTGCTACTTGTCCGTTTGTGTAGCACATGCTTTACTTTTTGATTTACTATTACGTGCTTTATCGTGTATTAATTATGCCTTTATTCGGCATTTGTCTTAAATGCAGGTTCTGTTCGCCAGATGCGAACTCGATCGAGTGCCACCTTAACTCGATCGAGCTCGACTGTTGCTTGCTGCCGAGATCGCCTGGATGGTCTTCTTTCCCTCTTTTGATGATGGTTTTGGGGGATTTCGCTATCACTTGGTACTTTCCTTCCTTGTACCTTTTTTTTTATTGTACTATTTTTTTTCCCCTCTTTCCGATTGTTAGTAGTGTCCTTTAGGATGCTGGTTATATTTTTATTGTGCCTTTCATGTTGTTTGGGTCACAATGAGGACACTGTGACATTTAGGTTTGGGGGGAGTCTTTATTTTATGTTGTGTTCTTAAAAAAAACAAATATCCAAAAATATGTTTTTTCTTTCATTTTTCTTTTATTTTTAGGTCGACTCTTGGTGAATTAAATAGCAATGATGATAATTTGCATTGGTTTTGTATTTGAATCCCAAATAGTTATCCATGTACATTGTTTTGACCCGTTAGCCTATGAAAACAAAGCTCAATGATCAAGTCTTGACCGTAATTGACATGCCTTATATTGATTAGACTTGACAAATTAAGTTGGTAAGCTACTTAAATTCTGAGGTCTATAGAGCTTCCTAGGCCAGGAACATTAATAAACTGGTCTCATTGTTATTTAGGCCTGAGTGTGGTTTCTCCTCGTGGAATATGTAATATCAAACTGCATAAGTGTGAAATTGATTGCTTGATGCTTTTATGTGAAGGTATGACAAGTACATGAGGATAGGCGGTCCTTACCCTTCAAATAAGTTTCACATAGCCAAAATTTGCCTTTCTACCTTTGAAACCAAATTCCCTATGAAAAACCCATCTGAAGCGTTGTGGCATGTTTTGTGTTTGAATATTTATAAGCCACAATCCTAGAATTTGCCTACCCTTTCGGGACAGTCGCAGTTTCTTGGTTTATCGCGATATTTCATTACTATGGTTGGGAAGGGACTAATTTTGTCCAAGTGGGTGTAGTGAAAATTTGGGAGCAATTGTGTCAACCTCTTATGTTGAAAAAGAAAAAAGAAAAATATGAAGCAAGAAAGAAGAAGAAAGAAAAGGGAAAGAAAAAGAAAAACTTCAAAAAAAGAAGAATATTTGTGATTCAAAAAAAAAAAAGAATGCTTCATTGGCTTTTGTTAAGAGATTTAAGGAGACTATCTAGAGTCTAATGTTTATTTGGAGAGTAATGTTATAAACTCTCATGTTCTATCAAGTTAAGATAATTTCTCTAGTTTTGGGTTGGTTTATCTTTCATTACAGAAGTGGTTTTGGTTTTAGCGCTGCGATTACCGTCTTAGCTCCACATATCCATAACGTGCTTTGACACAAACCATTTATTTACCCTTACCCACTAGCCTCCTTGCCGTCTTGATACATGTACTTTGTCCATCTATACATGCATAATTGTTGGGGAAATCTCTATCATATTAGATTGCATGCATGTTTCATTAAGTTGAGTGAGTGTTCTTATTTCTTTCTATCTTCACATATAACTCACCCTTACATATACTTATGAGCATGAGTGAATCCGCGAGAATCTGACTAAAATTTGTCTTGCAAGGTCGAAAGGTATTTGGTTTTTGTCTATATTACATCGTCATATCAACCTTGTGACTTGAGCTGCGTTTTCTATCACCCGTACCTTTGAATCTGTTTTATTGGTACATTTGGTCATTACTTTGTTATAGATGTGGACAACTTGGGATTTGTATGTGCACTAACATTAGCTCTGAGTTATTTATTCACCATTTGTATGATTGCCTTTTGTACTGTGTGTGATGCTTTGCTTGAGGACAAGCAAAGGGTTGGTTTGGGGGAGTTTGATGAGTCATATTCGTATACACTTTTATGTCTCCTCTTTAGTTGTTTTGAGATGATTCTTGTGCTAAATTGTGTCATTTATATGCTATTTATATTAGAATGTCGATACTTCCGCCTTTCCGTGTTTAATGCAGGATTGATGCATTTATGGAGCAAAAGATGGATTGGATCACCGCGGACCCGACATGAAGAACACACGTAGCATGGCACGATGATCTAGGAAGGAAGAGCTAAGGAGATTATCGAAGGCAAGCACAAAGAAGAGCTCCATATAACTAGTACCTACTTTGGAGAGCCATATCTCGAGTTATACAAATGATAATCAGGTGATTCCAACTGGAAGTGAAATTTCATCCTCTTAGCTTTCCAAAGCCACGAAAATCACTTGATTCGGACGAGTAACGAAGAAATGGCATTTGTTTGAAGTTCAGTGCGCGAAGCAGAAATTACGCGCTGAGAGCACTCGATCGAGTGCCTTGAGTGCTCGATCGAGTTCTTTAATTTACCCCGAGTTTCCATAAATTGTTTAGTAGTTTACTATGAATAAAGGCTTCGTAACCTATTGTTAGAGACACTTTTATTACTCTAAAAACCCTAATTATTACTAGTAACTCTCTAGATTATTATTTAGCAATTGCCTTCGGATCTTGTTCTCCTATTTACGGTATTTAATCATAATCTCTACTTTATTGTTCTTCAATTATTCTTGTTCTTAGTTTATTGCTTTATTAATTATGTTTTCAATCAATATTGTTGTAGTTAGATCCCAAGCCATGCGTAGCTAATTTATTTGTCTAGGGTGAAAAGGGATCTAGGTGATTAGAAGGGGGAATCAAACTTTAATGATGTTTAATTGTTAAACTGCATATTATTATTGTTCTATTGTTGTTTTAAACCTGATTAATTAATTACTGGCCAGGATTAGTTAATTAGTCTCGCAAATTAGTCTTAGATCCGACCGTAGACTAAGACTAAGATAGGCCACAACAATTGAATAGACAGACCTAATTATAGCGACCGCATGTTAGGTTTAGATCTAAAGATTATATGAATACCGACCGGACATATGATCTTAAATAATAATTTTGCCCAATTAAATTAGTTAAATCCCATTCCCCCGGATAATTGCCTATGTGAACTTGATCCCTAGATCTTTCCTAATACTTGTTTACATCTCTGTTTACTTATTTTGCAATTAGTTAATTAGACAACAAAAACAATCAAAACAACCCAATTGTTACTTTAAGACTTATTTACTTTAACAAACAATTTATTACCGCCTCCCTGTGGATTCGATACCTTTCTTACCGCTAGCTATTAGTTAGTAGTATCCTAAGGATTACTTTGATTTAGGGTGACGACTTTACCCTTATCAGAGGTGAAGTGGTTGACCGAATGATATGGAGATGGAGGAAGCTGCATTTCTATTGTTGTTAATGTTTTATTTATCTTCCTACTCAACCTCGTGGTTGACCCTGTGTATTCGTGTGACACCTACAATGATCCGGAATGGGGAGTAGATTCTACAGGAAAGAGACAGATGAGCTAGGAGCTAGGACGGGAATGTGAGATGCGGACTTGGGACCGACTTAGATCTATGTCACATGTAGAGTAGTCAGCAGTTGAACTTTTATTCGCATACTCATGTAGTTTCTGTAATATCAAAGTTTAAATTTTATCACTTTTATATAATGTACTTTGGGAGTTTTACTTTATTATTCACTACCTCGGTCATTACGAGATGGTAACAGTCTTATTTATTTGAGAATGTCTGGCTAAAGGCTCTTAAATAAATGAGGGTGTTACACCTTCCCTGGTAGTATATATTCCCCTCTAGCAGACCTATAACTAAGTTTCCAGTTGTATCATTCCCGTGCACAGTTGTAGTTGTGACAGATTGCTGTGAACCAGTACTAGTGTCATTTGTACCCAAATTTCCTTCATTGCTACGCTTAGTAGTAATTGTAGTTACAGAACCAGATTCCTTTGTACCCAAATTATCATCATTAATTCCCACAGTAACACCATTCATACCCAAAGCACATTGAAGTCCCGAATTGGGGTTTCTTAACTCATCAACAGGGTGGCCAAGGGTAGGTTAAATAACCAAATTAATGTCCTCTCCCACAATTCTGGGGGTCTTAATTGTCGATTTCGACGAAGTGGGTCTCGATTGAGACCAAAAGGCAGAGTTAATTATATCGCTAATAACAGGGGGGGTCTAGAACATTCACCTGTGACATCGTGTTCATCATCGGAACCTCGATTTGGGGAAGTGCGCTGGTGGGGTTGTCGTGCACGGCCACAGCTGCACGGCCGTGCCATGTGCAGAGCTGACAGAAGAGAGCAAGCTGATTTAGGGTTTTTCGCCGCAGAATCGCCAGTCGCCTATCCGCGACTTCTCTCTCTTTTTCACTTGATTATTATTGTTATTATTATTATTATTATCATTTTTATTATTAGTAGTAGTATTATTGATATTATTATTGTTAAGGTTGTTATTATATGGTTAATACTAGTTTAGAACCCGTGCAAAATGCACGGAAATGCATAGTTGAATAGTTTGTAGTTCTATATAGATAAATGTTTAAAATGTATAAAAATCAGAATAATAGTGTTGCCAATAGGTTAAAATAGTCAGGCACAATTCGTTATTTGTAATTTGAGGTTTGGAGTAATATTTGGTCTCGCCTTTTATCTTTATTTATAAGCTTCTATTTTGAGTTACTCGGCTATCACAGTTTATCCTTTTATTATTGTCATATTTCAGAGTATTTGAGAACAATAGTTGTTACAGATCCAAAAATAGGTTGACCTAAGATCCGACATTGCCCAAACTACAACACCCGAATGTGACCCAAAATACGAATTGATCCGACCCGGCCCAAAATGACCTAAATTATCTTGATTGATAACTAATCTAACCCGAAGTGGCCAATCTAAAACCACCTAGATCCAAAATTATGATTTCGCTCTTGATCATTAACCCGAAAATGACCCGACCCACTTAAACCGACCAACACATGAAAATAAATCTGAAACCCAAAATGACCGACACAACTTGAATTATTCCGAAGTAATGATGAGCTAAACTTAACCCGGCCCAAATTGTTCCGACAGAACTTGATTCGACCCATTTACCAAGTATAGGATGAAAAACGTATAACAAAACAATGAGGGCAAAACTAAAATGGTGTAAATAAGAAAATAAATCATGTCATAGTTTTGGACTGATATTGTCGTATTGGTGGACTGTGCGTAATTTGTACGGTTTCATTTACGGAAAGTATGCGTTTTGTGGGAAAATACCTTAGTAGTATGTTCCATTTATTTGCCGTAAAATAAGTCATACAAAATTAATATCTAAATGGCTATAAATGGCTGAAAAGAACTCACCCTAGTGTGGAATGGTCATCTATAGTCTGGCACAAATGGGCAGTTCCCAAGCACTCCATGATTACTTGGTTGTTCTGCCACAATGGAATCAACACAAAAGAGAAATTGTATAAGATTGGTTGTAGCAATGATGATCTTTGTTGCCTGTGTAGGAATGGAATTGAGAATGGCATACACCTATTGCAGGAATGTATTTACTGCAGAAGCATCAAAGCTCACCTGGAAAAATGGACTGGCAAAACTATACCTCTGTTACCTGAGGCTCGATGGACCTGCAATGACAAGAAAGATAAAGGAATGCAGGCAGTGGTGTTCAATGCGTATTGTTATACTGTGTGGATGAAGAGGAATAAGGCCATAATTGATGCTTATCTGGACAGACCTGCGAAAGTGGCAATGAAAATCCGGGAATTGGTGATGAATAGAGTGAAGACCCAGCAGCTCCAATCAAATAGCATTCAGTCTATTACTTAGTGTTTTTTGCTCTTATATGTTCCTGTTTGGTTTTGCCTAGGGATTTTATATTCCTAAGTTCTCCTGCTCTCTCATGTATATTTGACACTTGAATTATATCTATACGACTCACATTTACACCAAAAAAAAAAAAAAAAATTAATATCTAAGTAGAATATTGTCGTGGAACGTTTAATATGTTTCCGTTCTTTTTCAAAGTCTTCCTATTGTAAAATATTGTCGAAAAAACAAACTTGAAAAATAAGTCATACAAAATTATTGTCTTAGTATAATCATTTATAAACCTTGAATAGAAAATCTAAGCTCTAAATTTTTGCAAGTATAATAAAGATTGGTTTATTGAATTATATTAGCAAATGTTTTGTACTTCTTTACAAATAAGAGATTATCGACCGCGTAATACTCCGTAAACATTTAAGTACGCAACTAAAATCAAATAAATAGAAATTTTACATAATCAAATCATAAAAGAGAAATAAATTATAAATGGATATAGATAACATGATTAGCTAAAATTATAAAAAGAGAAATATAATAATACTATAATATAATAATCACAATTAATATTAATTTGAAACTAAGTAATAATTTTACCATAAATAACGAAATAACTAATGGACGAAAAAATATGTAACCAATGACTGACATGTGTCCAATGATTTCTCTATTATAGTTATATATGGACGAAAAAATATGTAACCAATACTATCTTTTACAGCTGCAATATCTTTTATAAGATAAGAATACAACATCTTATACGGTTGCAATATATTTTATGGACTTCATCATATTGTATTTTATACCTAAAATTAGAATAGTTGTATGATACAATATATTCCATTTTTACTTTAAGCTAGTATATGACATGTATAATACTCAAATATAAATTTTAAGGAATCTAGTATTTTTGTTTTCTGGTTTGTACATGCATGCGATTTACACAATTTTTTACGCAATATATATTCCACGTCAATAACTTGATTGACTCAAGATTGCTTATCTTTTATTGATTGTTTATTTAAATATTATTTGCCATTTTTTTTCCGAGTGTATTTCTTTGATACAAAACAAAAACAAATAATTGTCGTTTTTCCAATGTGTATTTCTTTGATTGTTTATTAATAATAATAGAAATATTCTTTTCTTTATTTAATATAGATTGGAATGAAAATGAAATTTAGTAGATTAGTTGCTGTATTTTTCTGTGTATTTTATAATAATAATTATCTAAATATTCATTTCCAAAGTTAATATAGATGGGAAGGAAAAGTAAATTTATCAGATTAGTTGCCGATTTTTTAGTGTATTATATGGATTAATTATCAAAGAATATCAAAATAATAATTTGCAATATTTTGCATATCTATTAATGATGTGAGAATATTTTTTCCAATATTTTGTATACATTAATAAGCGAGAATAATTTTTCCAAAATTTAATGACATCATGGAAATTTGGGCGGGAAAATTTTTAATGTGGGAGTGACACGTGTCCAATTCATGTATGGTGGTTCTTCTTATATACTTTTATATAGATTAGTGTGGTTAGTATTAGTGAATGTTACTATCATGTTTTAATTATTGAGTTGTTAAGTAGATTTTATACAAGAATGTGACGGTTATCAATAGTTCGGGTATATAATTGTTATGTTCGTTAATTAATTGAAGAGTTATAACAATAATAAGGTCGGGTTGGTTAAGTTAATTGAGGTAGTCATTTTGATACGGTCTCGTTATGCGTAATATATTATTTAAGTAATTAATTTGAATAATTGATAAATTACATTAGTTGCGTAATTGTTTTGACTAATTAACTAATTTAATTAGTTAATTTGATTTAAGTGGACAGGTAATAAAGGTCTACATAATTATATTAGTGGGTAATTATGTATATTATATTGTTAGGTGACGGTTTTGAAGTGGCATAATTCTGTTTACTTGCTGGCTTGCTATTGGACTATATTGCATTCCATGTAAGATACACTACTGGTACTATACTCTGTGAGTTTTATGAATGGAAGTTGCATTGTATGTTATGGATGCAAGCATGTTTTATATAAGATTGATGTTTAATGGTTGGTTATTTTATTATTGCATTCATGAGCATAGCATATGCATTGGTTATTGAGAAATATATGGTCAGACATTGTTTTGATATAAAGTCGAGGGTGGTTCTGCAGACCAGGCCTGGTGTCTTCAGCATTTGAGCTGGTGTTCGGCGACGGCCGATTATACTCTACCGGGAGGTTCGGTATGGGTGGGAGTTATGGGTTTGTGATTTAGAATGAGATCGAGCTCGAGCATATCATGGCATTTGCATATCATCATTTGTTGCATTATGATTTTGTCTTATCCTCCTCAACCGCGAGGTTGACAGTGTATTCTTATGACACCTACGATGATTCGGAATGGGGAGTAGATTCTACTGGTCAGAGATAGATGGATTAGGAACTTGGGCATGGAGAGAGACATGGCTTGGACCTACTTAGAAGTAGATCACATACTTAGACGTATCAGTTGTACTTTTATTTTTCTGCGTAGTAATTGTAATATCAAAAGTTTAAATTTAATCAGTTTTATATAAAGTACTTTGGTTTGTTTTACTTTGTTATTCACTACCTCGGACATTCCGAGATGGTAACAGTTCTATTTATTTGAGAATGTCTTGCTAAAGGCTCTTAAATAAATGGAGGTGTTACAGTCACGGTGGTTGACGATTATGGTGATGATGACGGTGGTGATGCAGTGCTCCTGTTATTCCTAAATCTCACGGTGGCTGTCAGTTGCTTAGGGTTTTTGTTATGTCATTGTTGGGTCTTTGGTATGTCGATGAAGGGAGGCAGGGTTTTGGTAGGTGGCATGGTATGTCTACAATGTTAGAAGGACTTTGGAGTTAGGGTAAATTAAAATAGACGAGCACATTTATCTCATTACTCGGTCCATCATGCATCTCGAGGCTATATCCCGCTCTCAACCCGTAACTTAAAATAAACGAGTACGTATGAATTATTTATACTAATTAAATTATGTAAATTAGTATTAGTGAATACTAATTAAATTAATTACAAGAATATGAAATCATTAGCACTTACATAAGAATATATAAAAATTAGAATTTAAATACAATTACGACTTAAATAATAATAAAAATAGAAATTAAGTATAAACGAGAAATAAATATAAAATAGAAAATATATATAATTATAAATATATTACTAAAAGTTAAAGATACAAATGAAATGCCATTTTATGAAGTAATCATTTGTAATAAAATGATTATGAAATACGAAATAGTCGTAGAAATATGATTTATAAAACAATAACAGTTTACGTAAAATATTTTATAAACATTCCGTTTGAAATACGCGTATAAAATATGGTTTGACTGCCGTTGACCGAGGCTAACATACGGGGTATTACAAAAAGTGTAGTTATGACTCAAGTTTTCACAGGGGCTTAATTATTGCGGTTCGAAAAGTGGAGTAAGAATACTTGTTTATCTAGTACTCATCTTTGGCAAACTATTAGGCAAGTGTGAAAATGTATTGAGTAAATCATGAATTATGGTTTATCCAATGTTGGTTTTTCTTCGGTCTTAGAGGGGTACTTTTATGCAAATTATTGAATTATCAATGTAAAAGGGTTTTGACTAGCTACTAATGGTAGTGTATTTGCTTGGGGAAATACCATGTGTATATGGATTTCCATGAAGCGAATTTGCATTATAAGTTTGACATTGGAGTTCGTATGCGTAGTGTTAGCATAGCCGGTTAAAAGGTTAAGTAACTAAAAAATTAATCTACGGTATTACTTAAAGTATTAGACTAATTTCATCCATGATTTTGATAGTGAATAACGGTGCGCACCGGGGTGTTTGCTATAACACATTATATGGACTATCATAAATGGGGATTGATCTTGGTTGTTGTTTTAATGAGATCTCAATGTATCTAGTGGATCACTTTGCATAAAGTATCAACTAGGGACTTGCTTAACAAGTCGAATTCGGGATGATAAAACCTAAATTGATCTTTTGTGGTAGGACACCCAACTCCCCTCTAACTAATTTTAGAGGCTGAGTTCAATGTGGAAAGCCTCACTACTACAAAAATCATCTATTGCGTCAGTTCTAGGAGAGGTATTGCGTCGGTTCTTGTAGTGACGTATAAAGAGGGGACGTTTCATGAAACATCAGTTCCAGAACTGACGCAAAAAGTTGCTATTTGCGTCGGTTCCTACCCAAAACTGACGCAAATAGTCAGTCAAATACATCAGTTCTATTTCAATAACCGACGCAAAAGGTAATAGAACTGACGCAAATAACCCCTTTTTTGCGTCAGTTTCTTGCGAACTGATGTATTTTATACTTTTTTTTTAGCGCCATATAGGATAGTATATACGTCGGTTAATGACAGAACTGACGCTTTTTCGTAGCTTTTTGCGTCATTTATAGGACAACTGATGTATTTGGTAAGCTATTTTAGCGCCACATGATACGTTATTTGCGTCATTTTTGGCTGGAACTGACGCTTTTGCTCTTACTTTTTGCGTCAGTTCTGTTAAAAAACGATGCAATTACTGTTTATCATTTGCGTCATTTGTTTTATGAACCGATGCAAATTATTTTTATATTTTTTAAAAAAAAAATCCGGTACCGAATTTTCGGCAGCACCTCCCTGTAAAACTAAAACGCCAAAAATTTAAAACCACCTGCATTAAGATATTCAACCAAAGGACAATATACATTTCCTTTGCACCAACAACGTTCATTCGTTCCAAACTCCAATCCAACATAACAACCAACGTTTTAAAAACGTTCATAATACAATCTAACCTAGCTAGTAACAATCCACCAAAAGTCATAGTTATTACTAAGTTAATCTATTGTAAACGTAACAATCCACCAAAAGTCATAGAGGCTGAGTTCAATGTGGAAAGCCTATTATGTAAGATTGAAGCACATAATTTATAATGTCCCGAAAGGATGTGCTTGAACCTGCAAGAATGGTAGAATCTTTGAAAAAATGTTATTGCATGGCATGATTAAAAGAATCCACCTATGTAACACCCCCATTTATTTAGAGGCCTGAACTAGGACTCCCCAAATAACCAAGGGTGTTACCATCTCGGTTGCCCGAGGTAGTAGATAACAAAGGAAGAAATTCAGTACTTTATTAAGTAAATAAATGTTAATCAAAGTCTCAAAGAAAGTACAACTGTCCAAAACCAAAACTACAAGTTCAAACGTGGTGATAAACTAAGTGATTGAACTATCACTAGGCAGGTCCGATCCATGTCCTCTCCACCCATCCAGCTTCCATAGGTCTAGACCTGTCATTCTGCTCCCCAATAAATTGGATCCACACAGTCACAAACAAACAAATAGGGTCAACACGAGGTTGAGTAGGTAATATAGTCAAGAAATGAGATAAATCAACAAACATTTCCTCCATCTCCTCAACAACTGTTTCTCCACCATACCTCCAACACAACTCCAACACACCACACCTCCCATGGCCATATCACAAGTCCCTTATCACAAGACCCTTATCACAACCTCCGTTCTCCACATTTCTCAATATTAAACATCCAATCACAATATATCATCATTAAACATTTCAAATAGACAATGAATACCTTCATGTCATATCATAATTACCACATAAATATTTCCCTACCTCAACAGTCGGATGAAGTCGTCAGTTGCTCAGCTGCTAAAAATGTTCCACTCGGAAATCGTTACCTAAACGTGTAATGCGCATAATTAATAAGACTCCCTAATTTACGTGATACAACTACGACTACTAAAGATAGAAACCTTCCTTAAATAGACATCCCCCAAAAATAGTAACTTCTATAATGGGTAACTTTCCAAAAATAGATACTTTGGTTTGATATTCAAATTATTTAAAATATGCATAAATACCATATCTTACAATAAATAACAAAATCATTTCCCTTAATATCCATAATATCTTTACTTAGTAATCATAATATTACCATAAATAAATAATAATAATAATAAAAGAATAAAGTAAATAAAGTAACAAAACAACCCAACCACTCGCATACACTCCCCGCGGCTCCCAAACACCTAATCCCCGCCACCTGACCAGCCTAGACCCTACCGGAAACCACCTGACACGTCCCCCACTCTGTCCCCTACAACGCTGACCACCACCACCCACGTCGACCTCCTCCGACGAGGTGAACCATGGCCGTTACCAGGCCTGGTTCACGACCCTCTGTTCCCTATTCCCCTCATTAGCCTCGGCGAAGATCCCTGCAACCACCACGCACCAGACTGACGACGACCACACTACCCATAACCACCATCACTGACACCCAACGCCCTCAACCACCATGGTACCACCGCATAGACCTCCCCCTAGTCGGCGGTGGTACCAAGCCAAACAAACCAACCCGACAACCTGTAACACTCATACTCACCGACAGACTTATCGACACTCCCTATTTCACCGCAGCCAACCGCTTCTAGCCACCATGACAACCACCACTCACACCACCTATCAACCCTATGCCCAAAACACCAAAACCCAGAATAAACTTTACGGACTCCTTGTTTTAAAACTGATCACAACATATAGCAGGACACCCATTTTTAAACATACTGTAACAGTCACCGTCTGACAC
Organism: Silene conica; assembly: GCA_029255685.2. Taxonomy (NCBI): domain Eukaryota; kingdom Viridiplantae; phylum Streptophyta; class Magnoliopsida; order Caryophyllales; family Caryophyllaceae; genus Silene; species Silene conica. Next base: position 57,998,791 of record CM055317.2, read on the forward strand.
CAATTTAGCCGCCCTCGAAAGGGACTTTATACCACCAACGACACACGATTGACATCCTACAAGCATTCACCACATAACATAGTATAAAAATATGCGAAAACACAATGATTTCACCTCTAAAATACCTTCTAATTAGACGACAAAACTCTTACAGAAAACAGAAAGTAAACGAGATTATGGTGATCATACCAGAATTAGGACCACCACGAACCACCTTAGACCCTCCTACTACCACCGTGTGCAGTCTCCTTCTCCTCTCTACTATGGCGGCTAAGGTTTAGGGTAAGATTTTTTGTGTTTAGGTTAGGTTTAGGGTAAGAAAACCTTAGTTATATAAGGCGGCAGGCTAGGGTGCTGCTCGTTGTTTCTAAAGATACGAGTGGGCTCTCATATTGACACTTATCGAGGCCCATGCAAGACACACAACAAGTCCCAAGCTCGAGCATCACTAACCCCAAACGCCTATTATTATTATAAGATGCCTAGGTTCCCAAATCGAATCCCACCGAAGACAAAATACAAGCATGCGCAAACTTATTAAACAACCAATTTAAATAAGTAACTCATCGATTGCCCATAATTACTATATTTTAAGAATAATAATTCGGGTTATTACAGTCTTCCCCCCTTCAAATGAACTTCGTCCCGAAGTTCACTCACTCGTAACGTCGACACATACACACAACACACCCTAATCATGTTAAAATCATGGAATGTTACATTCTACCCCACTAAAAATAAGAGTTACGTCCTCGTAACTTACCTCAAACAAATAGCTGCGGATAACGCTCCTTCATGGACGCCTTAGACTCCCAAGTAGCCTCCTCTATGTTGTGATTGGTCCATAAGACTTTGACCAACACTGTCTCTCCATTTCGCGTCTTTCGGATCTTCCTATCCAAAATCTCCTTTGGGAGCTCAACATAAGTAAGTTGCTCATCGACCTCAATCACCTCATGGCTCAGCACATGTGAGGGATCACTCACATACTTCCTCAATTGAGACACATGGAACACATTATGGACCCTGGAGAGAACTGGTGATAAGGCTAACCGATATGCCACCTCCCCAACCCTGTCCAAAATCTCAAATGGTCCAATAAACTTTTGGCTCAGCTTACCTCGCTTCCCGAACCTCATTACACCCTTCATAGGAGATACCTTCAGCAGTACCTTCTCGCCTACCTCAAAAGAAATATCACTCCTCTTGAGATATGCATAACTCTTCTGTCTGTCCTGGGCGGCCCTCATTTTCTGCCTAATTATTTGTACTTGCTCAACCATTTCCTGAATCATTTCCGGACCCAAAACTACAGCGTCAGTCCGATCATCCCAGCATACAGGACTGCGGCACTTGCTCCCGTATAATGCCTCAAATGGAGCCATACCAATACTGGCGTGGTAGCTATTATTATAAGAGAACTCTATCAACCCCAGTCGGTCTTCCCATGATCCCCTGAATTCCAACACGCAAGCTCTCAACATATCTTCCAAGGTTTGAATAGTCCTCTCTGTCTGACCATCTGTAGCAGGATGAAAAGCCGTACTCATCTTTAACTGTGTGCCCAGCGCGGCTTGCAGCTCTTGCCAAAATCTGGAAATAAATCTCGAGTCGCGATCGGAAACAATATCCTTAGGAACTCCATGTAACTTGACTACGTTCTGTACATACGACTTTGCCAACTCAGCCTTACTCCAGGTATCCTTCATTGGAATGAAGTGAGCGGACTTGGTCAACCTATCCACGATTACCCATATCATGTTGTTGCCCTTCTGAGTGCGAGGCAACCCCACAATGAAATCCATAGAAATATTCTCCCATTTCCATTCCGGTACATCCAGTGGTTGAACCTTCCCCTGAGGTCTCTTATGCTCTCCCTTTACCCTCTGACACGTCAGGCACCGCGATACAAACTCAGCAACCTCTTTCTTCATATTGGGCCACCAAAAAGTCTTTTTAAGATCCTTATACAACTTGTCACCCCCTGGGTGAACGGAGTATGGCGTAGCATGGGCTTCTGTTAGAATTTTCTTCTTCAATTCCTCAATATCTGGAACGCACCATCTCCCATTAAATCTCAGACTATCATCAGCATGGACACTGAACTTGGATTCTGTCCCACTATCACTTCCCTTGATAATTCGTCGCCACTTCTGAATCCTCGAGTCTTCGTTCTGCAATTCCCTGATTTCCCCATACAATTCTGGCTCCACTGTTAGATCACCAAGTGTATCTCCTTTCCGTATCATGCAAATTCCCATTTTACTCAACTCACCATGCAGTAGTAACCTTGATCTGGCACTCCGTAATGCATGAACAATTTTCCTACTCAAGGCATCAGCAACTACATTAGACTTGCCCTCATGGTAGACAATCTGCATATCGTAGTCACCAATTAGTTCTATCCACCTCCTTTGCCTCATATTCAGTTCTCGCTGAGTATAGATGTACTTCAAACTTTTGTGGTCCGAAAACACCTTAAATGTGGCTCCATAAAGATAGTGACGCCACAGTTTTAGTGCAAAAACAACAGCCCCCAACTCCAAATCATGCGTAGGATAATTCTCCTCATAGGTCTTTAATTGACGGGAACCATAAGCTATCACTCTCCCATTCTGCATTAATACACATCCCAGCCCATGTTTCGAAGCGTCGGTATAAACTTTAAATTTATCATTCCCATTAGGCAAGGCAAGGATAGGAGCTGTCGTCAGACGTTCCTTAAGGGTTAAGAACGTCTTCTCACAACTCTCATACCATATGAAACGATTCTCCTTTCTCATTTGCGACGTCAGCGGCTTAGCTAGCTTCGGGAAATCTTTGACAAATCTCCTGTAATACCCAGCTAACCCCAAGAAACATCGGATCTCACCCACATTCTTTGGACTCTGCCATCTTGTCACAGCTTCGATCTTGCTGGGGTCCACAGACACCCCCTCCTTGGAAATTACATGCCCCAAGAAAGCAACCTTCTCTAACCAGAATTCACATTTACTCAACTTAGCATATAACCCATTCACCTCAAGAGTCTTCAACACGGTCCTCAGATGTTCCTCATGCTCTTCTTTGTTCTTGGAGTACACCAAAATGTCGTCGATAAACACAACCACGAACTTATCCAGGTACGGACTGAAAACCCGGTTCATCAAATCCATGAACACTGCTGGTGCATTACTCAACCCGAACGGCAGAACCACAAATTCGTAGTGGCCATACCTTGTTCTGAAAGCGGTCTTGGGAATATCTTCATCTTTAATCCTCAATTGGTGATATCCCGATCTTAAATCAATTTTTGAAAAGACCCCAGCTCCACTCAGCTGGTCGAATAGATCATCAATTCTTGGCAAAGGGTAGCGGTTCTTAATAGTCACATTGTTCAACTCTCGGTAGTCAACGCAAAGTCTCAGACTCCCATCCTTCTTCTTCACAAAAAGTACGGGTGCTCCCCAAGGCGACACACTAGGTCGGATGAACCCCTTCTCAGCCAATTCGTCCAGTTGCTTTTTCAATTCTTCTGTAACACCCCCATTTATTCAGAGGCCTGAACTAGGACTCCCCAAATAAGTAAGGGTGTTACCATCTCGGTTACCCGAGGTAGTAGTTAACAAAGGAAGAAACACAGCACTTTATTAAGTATTTAAAGTTAAACATAAGTCTCAAAAAGATTACAACTGCTCATGAAATCAAAACTAAAAGTTCAACATGTCGGAAGCTATAAAACTGAGCTATAACTAGACTGGTCTGGTCCATATCCTCTCCACCCTTCCAGCATCCATATGTCTAAACCTGTCATTCTGCTCCCCAATAAATTGGATCAACGCAGGCACAAACAACAAATAGCAGGGTCAACACGAGGTTGAGTAGGTAATATAATCACAACATGAAAAACAATCATAATAACTCCTCCAGCTCCTCCACAACCACCACATCTCCAACACCCCATATCTCCAACACACACCACATCTCCCATGGCCATATCACAAGTCCCATATCACAAGTCCCATATCACAAGACCCCTTATCACAACACCGTTCTCCACAATAGTCGATCCTCATTCAATCATGTTATAGCATTCAATAAATATATATATATCAACCAAATACAATGTTCTCATGTCAACTCACAATCATAGCACATATATTCCCCTACCTCAATACTGCAGAAGACAATGGCAAGTCAGCAACGGCTACTAAAAATGTTCCACGCGGAAATCACCACCTAAATATAAATTATATAATTAATAAGGTTTCCTAAACTTGTAATATACACACATTCTATTTATAGAACTTCCTAACGCACGTGATACAATTACGACTACTATAAAAAGAACTTTCCTAAAAAGGCACCTTCCAAAAATAGTAACTTCTATATTAGGTAACTTTCCAAAAATAGATAATTCAGTTCGAAATTCAAATTATTTAAAATATGCATTAATACCATATCTTACAATAAATATCAAATCATTTCCTTTAATAATCATAATATCTTTATTAATAACAAAATATTATTACCAAAAATAAATAAGAATAATAATAATAATAATAATAATAATAATAATAATAAAGTAAATAAAATAAATAAAATAAAACAAGTAGATAGGTAGCCCAACGACAAACACTACCCGCGGCCCCCCCAAACACCCAATCACCGCCACATGACCAACCCAAACCCCACCGGCAACCGCCTGAAACGTCACCCACATCTTCCTCTACACCTCTGACCACCACCACCGACGTCGACTAGCTCTGGCGAGGTGAACCAGAGCCGTTTCCAGGCCTGGTTCATGACCCCCTTCCATAAGCCCTCGCGAAGACGCCTGAAACCCCCACTGACACGACTAACTCCGACGACCCTCACCACAGACACCACCACTGACATCCGACACCCTCAACCACCATGGTACCACCGCATAGACCTCCCCCTAGTCGGCGGTGATACCATCCCAACAACCCCCACGGCAACCAAACACAACCCAACTCCCTAACACCCCTTTCAGAACCTCCAACGAACCCACCTGATTACCCCGCAACCTGCCCTTACTAACCCCGTGACTACCACCATACGCACAACCCGACAACCCTCTGTTGGGGCTGGTGTCCTTGACAATTAAGTACAATGACTTATTAAATCTTTTTAAGGATCACAAGGGTATACTTCTGTATTATTACCAGTTGATCCACGTTTATCAATAACGGTTGGCTTGCTAGATAAGTTTGACGTTATTGTCATACGGATGGCGGTGATCAACTGGTCCCTATACGTCACACCTATAGGACACGTTTGAGAGATGTGAAGGTATGAAAATACAGTCACATTTATGCCGAATACGACTAAACAGTTAGTCAGAGGTATTGACTATTAAATTAGTCAATGAGATGTTGAGATTATTATTTAATACGGATTAAATAATTTTAGTCAACACGGATTACATGATTAATTCGTAAATTAAATATAAACGGTTATATTTAATTAAATATTGTATTCGCGTATTAATATAAACGGTTATATTAATTTGGGTTAATATACAATATCGTAATTTTATCAGACCATTATTAATACATCGACTGCATTAATATCTGATAACATGTATACGATTTATAAATAAAACCCGCGAATAATATTTAGCTAATCGGGGCGAATCGCGAAAAGGAATAAGGTAAGAGTGGAGAAAGCCCACTCTCACCCCACCCAATTCGGCCGAAACCTAAGTGCTACATAAGGAGAGTCTTTCTCCTTATGTCAGTAACTGTTAAATCATAATTCTCACAATTAGGGTTTTGAGAGCATTCTTCTCCCAAAACTCAGATCTCACATCTAAAACCTCAATAACTCTCCCCATATTGCAAGGCAATTGGAGAGCCTTTCTAGCACACGCGGTATCGTCTCAAACAAAGTCTTGGGTGCAAGTTATAGGAGGGAATTTACTTTAATTCCTGTTCTTAGGCCTATTCAAGCAAGGACCCAAGGTTGTATTCTTTTTCATGTTTTTATTTATCTTATGACAATAATCACAACTGTAATTTTCATTAGAATCCTGCAAGTTTAGGGCGAATACATGCTTTATTCCCCTCAAGTGGTATCAGAGCCAAGGCCATGAAATTTTTACTTTTGTGTTTTTCATAAGTTTTTTATTTAAAATTTTTGAAAAAGCGTGTTCTGCCGCTGTGTCGGTCGGTCGACCCCTAGTTGCGGTCGGTCGACCGTCTCCCGCGTAGGTTTTCTGTTTCCGACAGTTTATCTTTTGTGAGAAATCGTTTTCAGAAACTCGGTTTCGTGTTTTGTGGTCGGTCGACCTATTTCTTGGGTCGGTCGACCATTCTGCTGTTAAAAAAAAAAAAAAAAAAATTATTTTTTTTTCGTCAGTAGGTCGGTCGACCACATGTTGAGGTCGGTAGACCACTTTCCTGTAACAGACTCGTTTTTTATTTTTCGAAAATAACATGTTTTATTTTCACATGGCCTTTAAGTAATATACTATATACGGAAATAGTATATTATTAATTTTGTGAAATGGTTCACCCTCGTTTGGTACATATTATTTTAAAACGGTTTAAGATAATAGGATTATATATTTATTAAAATTGGGTGATTAAAACGGTATAATCACATAATTTTAATCCCGTAAGGTGGTTTGGTAAAAATTTATTAATCATAATAACAGTATTATGTCATGTATGAATTTTATTTAGTTGATGCATTTTATTTATCGTCTTGTGAATGCCTTGAATGCTTTCAATAACGTATTTAATTTTTGCAAACGGTTGTAACTTAGTGTGGCCTTAGTAGATTGTGTTACCGTAATGATGGAACACAGTCTTGCTTGTAATTTTGAGATCTTGAATCTCCGTTTTGAGTTTTTGCCATGTAATTACTTTTGTATTTAAATTAGAATGTAATTAGGGTTATATTTGTAATTTAAATTAGTAATTTTGTGAAGACCAAAGACGCAGACCGGATGCTCACTCCCGCTACAAGGACCAAGATGGAACATCAAGACAAGCTTCTAGGGTCCAACGGTGGATTCCAAGTTGTTTTATGTTTATTTTGGTAGGATAGGCCACACTAGGACTTTTATTTACGTTTATCGCATTTATTTTATGCTTTCATCGATAATAGCTTGCATCATATTCCGCCTAAAACCAAACCACCTATAACATGCCTGAAAACTGACTCATGTAGAGGTTACGCGTTAGTTTTCTGTGACAATACAGATGTCACATGTCAATTGCAAAGCCATCACTTTATTTCATTCATTCACAAATATGCTAGATTTTAGTTCACTTAATATGAATAAATATAAGTCGATGGGGTCTTCCTCGTATAACCAAAATTGAGAATAGTCTTTATAAATCAGCCTCCCATGAATCCCTTCTTCGTCGGTAGGCATAATATGACCCCTTCTACGTCGGGTAAGTGGGAACAGATGATTTATTTTATCTCAACATCATGGTCACTCGATAATATCTAGCGACTGAGATGGACTAATAGATAGGATTTACGGAAATCTATCGACCAAGAGTTCCAACGGTGGAATTAGCCAAATTGTGGGCTTATCAATATACGGAAATTGAGTCTTGGGATCATTTATATAATTCTTGAGGGAGATCAATTATATAAATGCATGAGTCTACGAGTTTAAATACAATTTAATATAGACTTAAATCACAACAATGAGTTGCTTATATGGTTTTTGCTTTATCTTCTTTTCAGTGTAGAACACGTTCAAATTAAACTGCTGTATAACTAATGGCTGGTGAAGACCCAATGCCAAGTGCCAAGCTAGCACGTGAATCCTGGCTAAAAGCCTTCATGGACTCCATGAATCAGTCTACTAGACTGGGGAATGATGGGTCAAACTTCTCTGACTGCGAGGCAGCACTACGGAATGCTGCCATTGCTGACGGAAACCTTAAGTACTTAACTGAGCCAATTCCGGCACACCCAGGAACTGGAGCTAGAGCTAACGAAGTTCGCGCTCATAGCGACTTCGTCATGGAAGCGGGTGCGATAAAGAACGTACTCATCTATGCAATGGAATCCAATTTGCAAAGATGCTTCATAGCCCATGGTGCAAACAAGATTTTCACCATGCTCACTAACGAATTCTCAAAGGCTCCGAGGATCGTTTCTTATGAGCATACCTGTCGCTTCTTTGAGGCGAAACTCCAGAAGGGCCAAGCTGTTAGCCCACATATTCTTCACATGATTGAGAATATCGAAAAAACTGGAGGCCCTAAACTGCAAGATCAGTGAGAACATAATCGTTGATCGAATGCTTCATTCGCTTCATGATGGGTTCGCCCTCTTCAGGGCCAACTTTTACATGAACGACATGAAGAAGACTCCTCATGAGCTCCACTCCCTTCTCGTACAGACTGAGAAGGATCTGAAATTAAGTGGGAGCGTGAAGCAAGATGTTCTCATGATTTCCAGTAAGGGAAAGAGAAAGGGTAAAGCTAAAGCTCAGGGCGACCTAACAGTAGGCAAGCCCAAGTTTAAGAAGTCAGGATTTACTAAGAGTGGGCCAGGTGAGTCGAGCAACTCACAGGGCAAAACAAAGAGCAAGGATACAAGCATGGAATGTCACCATTGCCACAAGACTGGGCATTGGAGGCGCTCATGCCCCGTGTATCGTGAGGACATTAAGGCAGGCCGTGTTACTCCTGTTGGTATGTCTTCTTCTTCTTTTATTCACATGATTGAGATTAACCATGCAAGTTACGGAACTTGGGTACTAGATACTGGTTGTGGTTCTCATCTATGTAATCATGTGCAGGGCCTCCGAAACCAAGAACCCCTAATCAAGGGTGAGGTTGACCTGCGTGTCGGGAATGGAGCACGTGTTGCTGCAATCTCGAGGGGAACATACGTAATCCAGCTTCCAAGTGGATCCGAGTTATCTTTATATAACTGTTACTATGTTCCTTGTTTGTCCAAAAACATTATTTCAGTTTCTGCGCTTGACAAACTCGGTTTTTCATTTGTAATAGAGAATAATAGTTGTATTTTCTCCTTACACAATATGATTTATGGCAAGGCAGTTTCCATGAATGGAATTTATGTTTTAGATCAAACCACTGAAATATTACATGTGAATAATAAGATATTAAAGGTAGGTGACAAAGATCAAACTTACCTATGGCATAGTCGTATGGGACACATAAATGAGAAACGCGTAAAACAGCTCATACAGAATGGAGCTATCTCGGCCTTTGATTTCGAATCATATGGCACGTGTGAATCATGTCTCATCGGTAAGATGACTCATATTTCCTTCAAAGGTGTTGGAATGCGCGCTGCCGACCTATTAGGACTCATACATACGGACGTATGTGGCCCTATGTCGATCAACGCACGAGAAGGCTATAGGTATTTCATCACTTTCACGGATGATTTGAGTAGATATGGCTATGTCTACATAATGAAGCATAAAAGTGAATCCTTTGACAAGTTCAAAGAATACCAGAATCGGGTACAGAACCAGCTGGGAAGAAAGATTAAAGCACTACGTTCTGATCGTGGTGGTGAGTATCTTTCACACGAGTTTGATCAACACCTTAAAGACTGTGGCATCGTGCTGCAGTTGACTCCACCTGGAACACCACAATTAAATGGTGTGTCCGAACGGAGAAATCGAACTTTACTTGATATGGTTCGATCCATGATGAGTCACACCGTTGTGCCTGATTCATTGTGGGGCTATGCTCTTTTGTCGGCCGCTCTAATACTTAACCGAAGTCCGTCTAAAGCTATTGACAAGTCTCCATACGAATTATGGAAGGGAACGGTCCCTAACTTGTCCTTTATTCGGGTTTGGGGCTGCGAGGCTTATGTCAAGTGGAGACACGAGGATAAGCTCGGCCCGCGATCGGTCAAGACATACTTTATAGGCTATCCAAAGGGAACTTTTGGTCATTACTTCTACTCGCCAACCGAACAACGTGTTTTTGTTGCGGCCAGTGCGACGTTCTTAGAGAAAGAATTTCTCGAGAACAAGTCGAGTAATAGAACCTTCGATTTATCGGAGGTTCAAGAACCAACTACCGAGCAACCATTGGAGGAAACAGTTCCTTCAACCGAGGCTGCGGTAGATATTCCTGAGGAACCTAGGAGGTCGGGAAGAGTCTCCATTCCTCCGGACAGATACATTGGTATGGTCGAGGAACATGATATGGATGACGTCTTACTTATAGAGGGTAATGAACCCTCAACCTATAAAGGTGCCATGACCAGTTCTGACTCACAGCTATGGCTAGAAGCCATACAATCCGAGATGGACTCCATGTATGAGAACAACGTGTGGGATCTTGTGGACCTACCTGCAAAGGTACGCCCCCTTCAATGCAAATGGCTTTACAAAATAAAGCATGCCATGGAAGGTAAACAAGATATCCACAAGGCAAGACTAGTTGCTAAAGGTTTCACCCAAGTGCCAGGCTTGCACTATTATGAGATCTTTGCACCCGTAGTCATGCTACGTTCCATTCAGATTATCTTAGCGATAGCCGCATTTCATGACTATGAAATATGGCAAATGGACGTTAAAACCGCCTTCTTAAACGGTTATTTATGGAGGAAGAGTTGTACATGGTACAACCCGAGGGTTTTATTGATCCAGAACATCCTAAGAAGGTTTGCAAGCTTAAGCGTTCCATCTATGGACTTATGCAAGCATCGCGGAGTTGGAATCATCGCTTCGACCAAGTGATAAAAGAGAATGGATTCGTTCGATCAGTCGAGGAACCATGTCTCTATATCAAGTCGAGTGGGAGCAAGATTGTATTCCTAGTACTGTATGTCGACGACATACTCTTGATTGGGAATGACATACCCCTCTTATCTTCGGTTAAAGCATGGTTGAAAAACCATTTCCAGATGAAAGATCTGGGAGAGGCACAAAGAATTTTGGGCATCCGTATCTACAGGGATAGATCACGACGGATGTTGTCTCTCAGTCAGGAGTCTTACATAGATAAGATTCTAGAGAGATTCAGCATGACGAACTCCAAGAAAGGGTTCCTTCCTATGACTAGTGGGCTTCACTTGAGCAAGTCTCAAGAAGCTAAGACATTGGAAGAGAAAGAGCGCATGAGTCGGATTCCTTATGCTTCGGCAATAGGATCGATCATGTATGCCATGATATGCACATGTCCAGACGTTGCATATGCATTGAGTATGACCAGTCGATTCCAAGCTCATCCAGGTGAACAACAATGGATGGCCGTGAAAAACATTCTTAAGTACCTACGGAGGACTAAAGATTGGGGATTGACTTATGGAGGCGACTCAACGCTCTGCGCCACGGGTTACGCAGATGCTAGCTTCCAAACGAATCGAGATGACTCGAAATCTCAGTCTGGATTCGTTTTTACTCTTAATGGCGCTGCTGTCAGCTGGAAAAGTTCTAAACAGAGTGTTACAGCAGATTCTACAACTGAGTCCGTGTAAAAGGAGATATTTATTGATAAGATAGCTACGGATGACAACATACCTGATCCTCTAACTAAAGCATTACCACGTGATAAGCATAAAGGGCACATTCATTCCATGGGAATTAGATGTGTTCCTAAGTTGTACTACTCTTTTATGAATTCTTGTAATAATTCATGTAAAACCCCTCGCGAAAACGGAAAAGGTAAAACATACAAAGTACCAAAATTGCAGCGGAATTAAAACTTTTTAACAAAACTAAACATGCGAGGTGCTTTAGAAATCTAAACATGCGAAAGAAGAAACATAAATAAGTATTAAATACGATACAAGCAGCCCGGGTTAGCATATCCCTACAGGCACACAATACTGAAAATAAAGTCTAAGGTCTAGCTACACGATAAGGTAAAAGTCAACGATGAAGGATCATCGCTCGCTAGCCTCAACGTAACCCCCTGCAAAACAGCCTCATGTACCTACACACATCCAACATGTGCGCCACAGTCAGTGGCGAGTGACTAGAGTTCTCATAGCCACCTAATGTCATACAACACAGAACATGAAATTACAAGTATCATACTCCAACATAAACAATCATGTGAAGCATTTATCTCAACATCTCGATCTCCTATCATCATGCAAATACTATGCAAAGGCTCTCAACCAACTTCGGAAACTATTTGGAAGGAGAGCCGGTTTCCCTTCCGGTTGCCCGGACGGGGGGTCTTTCAATCCAAACCATTTACGAAACTGAATAAAGAGTCGTCCAATGCCTTGGATGAACAATACTATAAGCAAGGTACTAAACTCATCAACACCAACATACATATCTGACACTGTACCAACTCTAGGCAAGCAGATAACAACAGCAAGTATATAACACCGTACCCCATCCTAGGCAAGTATATACCATATCAGCAATTAATACCCATATGCACAAATACACCTTATAAATACAAAGGCAAACAAGACTGTAACCTAATCCAAATTACAGTCCCACCACACATACATACCCCATAATCCAAAGGCAACACAGAACTGTAACCTAATCCAAATTACAGTCCTAACACATCATACCCCATAATACAAAGGTAACACAGAACTGTAACCTAATCCAAATTACAGTCCTAACACACCATACCCCATAATACAAAGGTAACACAGAACTGTAACCTAATCCAAATTACAGTCCTAACACATCATACCCCATAATACAAAGGTAACACAGAACTGTAACCTAATCCAAATTACAGTCCTAACACATCATACCCCATAATACAAAGGTAACACAGAACTGTAACCTAATCCAAATTACAGTCCTAACACATCATACCCCATAATACAAAGGTAACACAGAACTGTAACCTAATCCAAATTACAGTCCTAACACATCATACCCCATAATACAAAGGTAACACAGAACTGTACCCTAATCCAAATTACAGTCCTAACACATCATACCCCATAATACATAGGTAACACAGAACTGTAACCTAATCCAAATTACAGTCTTAACACATCATACCCCATAATACAAAGGTAACACAGAACTGTAACCTAATCCAAATTACAGTCCTACAATTTCAATACTGAACATACTCAATCTATAACTAGCTATGCAACGACGTATACTTAAACCAACACTTAATTGACCCCGGGAATTAAGCCGAGGGAGAGCCGGTTTCCCTTTCGGTTGCCCGACCGGGGGGTCTCTATCCTCACTCTATTCCCGAACCCAATGTGGTGCCGCCCGAACCTCGGGGACTTCAAACAAGCATACGGAGCATACGCAGAAGGAATCAATACAATCCGACTTGAAAATCAAAAGATATGAAGCAAATACTACGATCAGGGGCTCTCAGCCGGTTGGCCACAGGCGGAGAGTCTCATATTAAATAAATATACATCTCAAATCAACCATATGAGCCTCACAATATGATTAAAATATGCTTAGACTCTTCACAAGAAAGTTCCTAAAAGTTAACTATCTTCATGCACAATTTCCGCAATCAACTCCTTATGAGCTAATTGACTCGAGACAGATGACCACGCTTCTTATGATGACTTTTCTAGCTCCAATATACATTTAAAACCAAGTATAATTACCACCAAACATCACTTAAAACATCCTAAAAACAATTGGGAAACAAGCCCCCAAAACGGCTCGACAATCCGATAAACGAGCAGAAAGTTACAGCGGTTTTTGCGCAGCCTGCGCAAGGGGGTGCGCAGCTGCGCCTGGGCTGCGCAGCCTGCGCAATTTGGAGCGCAGCCTGCGCCCAAGCACGGGCCAGGTAGTTCATACTCAATTCCTGCAATTCGACGATTCAATCTATCTTTCGACAAACACTTCTAAACCATGATTTCTAGTATAAAACCTATACTATCAGCACATATCAACCCATAACAATCCCAAGTGTGTCTCATATGTAATCTTTGCACAAAATCAAGCATTAAACAAGCATAAGAATGAAAATCCCAAATGATACCGATCTTCATGTATACTCATAATTTCCACTTAAACCATGAATTCAACACAATACTTCCACAATAACATTACAAGAAGCATAAAGAAGATAAAAGTAAACCTAAACATGTTCCTAAACACAAGAATTCATCCAAGAACACAACAAGCATGCTACTTTGACAAAAAGGCCGAGTTACTCATTATCGTCACCTCTTAAGCAAGTTCTTCACTCGAATCTTCAATTAAGTAAGAGTCCACTACCGGGTCTTCGAGATTAGCTCCTAAAAACAACAAAAACGGATTAAAATAACCCATTTTCGAAATTACTCAAGAACAGCCCAGAATTCGACTTGCATCATTCTCAAAATTGAAAAGATAGAAACGACGGGAAAGATGTAAGGAGCGCGATGACGAAAGAATTACCTCGTTTGGACTTGAAACGAAGTCGGGGTGATGACTTTAGTAAATGAGATCGGTATATACAAATACAATTTGGGGGTTTTGTCTTGAGGAAGAAGAAAAAGAAAGGTGAGGGAAGGTTATGAGGAAGCTTCCTTTTCTCTTTTCTTTTATCACAACTAAAGAATCGGGTTTTTAAGTGGGACGGAGTTGAGTCGGTTTTGTAAAAATGTAAGGAGCGGAAATTCTTAAAACGTAAATTACCAAGTAAACGCGACATCTTTAAATTAAACAACTCAAGACGGACTTAACGGCATTTCTTAAAATAAAACTTACGGATTAAAATTAAAATATTATTAAATTCCGTAAACTATTTTTAAATTATTAAAATTACTTTTATAAAAATGCGGGCTGTTACAATCACCCCATCTTTTAAAAAGTTTCGTCCTCGAAACTTGAAAGCAGTTACAAGGACAACAATAACAACTAAAACTTTTGCAAACACCTTGGCATACAAAACTTAGGTCTCCTTTCAAAATTTCAGAAGTAGGAACCATAATCCAGCCTCCATCAAGGAACGTTTGGGTTCTCGTTGCGCATTCAAGAACCTGACATTCAAATCCGAAGGCAAACTAAGGTGAAAATCAATTAAAAATCTCTAAAAATTAGATCGATCCGGTGTCGATGAGCATGGTACAGGTTATCAGACGTCTCCAATAACTTGTCCCAATGGCAAATCAACGCTGAAATCCATCAAAGTTGTAAAACTTTTAACTTTCTTCAAACTAAACCTTCCAAACATAAACTTTTATTTCAAAGTTCTCAAAACGAGTAAAGTTGCAAAAGTAACGAAAGTTTAAAATCCTTAGAAGGCAAACAATTCAGAACGGTTACAGAAGGCACAGAGACAACCACTTAAGATCAATGAGGCGGAGACAACAGAGATCGAGTCAAGAAGGATGAGAACTCTTCGGAAAACAGAAGGCATCAACCGCTCAGTCCACAACCGAAACCTTATCACAACGATCCTCTCACTACTTGTAGAAAACGAGTCATGAAACCTTTAAACTCGACTCTCAGGAACATTCCGACATCCACAAGTTTCAGAAACTCTATCCACCAACGATTCACTCCATGCCAACCACCCGCAAGGGAAGGATCCTTAAAATTCCTCAGGCAATGGTCAATCCCCCCATGTTTACATCTCAGGTTCTTTCAACACTCATTCATTACTGTCAACGGTTTTTATTCAACGTAACGTTTTTCCTTAAGTCCAGCATATCCTCAAGGTCAAGTAAAACCAAATTATCCCACTCTTCCATTTATCATCACTGGCTCTCAAACCTATTTCTCCAATTCCATTTATGACTTCCAGTATCTCATCTAACTTCTCCAATGGTACCTCTCAACCTACTAAATTTCACGATTCCAGTATGATTCTCAAGGCTAAGTCTCACAGAATACCACAAGTACAACACAACCTTAAGGTAGGTATTCAATCACTCACTCTCACCCTTCCCATTGGATAAACAACTATACACTAGGATC
This sequence comes from Silene conica, assembly GCA_029255685.2. Classification (NCBI taxonomy): domain Eukaryota; kingdom Viridiplantae; phylum Streptophyta; class Magnoliopsida; order Caryophyllales; family Caryophyllaceae; genus Silene; species Silene conica. Next base: position 58,014,635 of record CM055317.2, read on the forward strand.
ATCAAAACATGTCTCACGATACCTGTTACAATTCCCTCAAATAACAAGATTTCTCCAACACACGGGTCACAGTTATCCTAGAACTAATTCCTCAAAACTCAATCAAGGGGAAGCTTACTTACAAGGTACCTCGGGAAGGCGAGCAACAAGGATAAGACGGAAAGATAAGAAGATATATTTCAGAGTAAGACCGACATGAATTCAAAAGGAAAGGAAATGCATCAAGAGATACAGAGGAAGGTGATGCATAAAGAATAAGAAGAATCTTCAGGAATCCAGAAGCATCCTCCAATAGTAGCACGGATCTTTTAACTTCGGTAGCAGACATCCATCTTGGTCGCCATATGGAAAAACTCACGGTTCGTCGATTGAAAGACATAAAAGTAAGATAAATGACAATCAACAAACACGTTAGACCTAGTAAAAGCAACCACAATACAGACTACCACTTGTCCTTAAGTCTACCCAATCTCTCATTCATTATTCAAGTTTTTGGTCAAGTTAAGTTTGGGGATTACATGAGTGCGTCGGGAGCAATAATGCTCTGATACCAACTGTAAAACCCCTCGCGAAAACGGAAAAGGTAAAACATACAAAGTACCAAAATTGCAGCGGAATTAAAACTTTTTAACAAAACTAAACATGCGAGGTGCTTTAGAAATCTAAACATGCGAAAGAAGAAACATAAATAAGTATTAAATACGATACAAGCAGCCCGGGATAGCATATCCCTACAGGCACACAATACTGAAAATAAAGTCTAAGGTCTAGCTACACGATAAGGTAAAAGTCAACGATGAAGGATCATCGCTCGCTAGCCTCAACGTAACCCCCTGCAAAACAGCCTCATGTACCTACACACATCCAACATGTGCGCCACAGTCAGTGGGGAGTGACTAGAGTTCTCATAGCCACCTAATGTCATACAACACAGAACATGAAATTACAAGTATCATACTCCAACATAAACAATCATGTGAAGCATTTATCTCAACATCTCGATCTCCTATCATCATGCAAATACTATGCAAAGGCTCTCAACCAACTTCGGAAACTATTTGGAAGGAGAGCCGGTTTCCCTTCCGGTTGCCCGGACGGGGGGTCTTTCAATCCAAACCATTTACGAAACTGAATAAAGAGTCATCCAATGCCTTGGATGAACAATACTATAAGCAAGGTACTAAACTCATCAACACCAACATACATATCTGACACTGTACCAACTCTAGGCAAGCAGATAACAACAGCAAGTATATAACACCGTACCCCATCCTAGGCAAGTATATACCATATCAGCAATTAATACCCATATGCACAAATACACCTTATAAATACAAAGGCAAACAAGACTGTAACCTAATCCAAATTACAGTCCCACCACACATACATACCCCATAATCCAAAGGCAACACAGAACTGTAACCTAATCCAAATTACAGTCCTAACACATCATACCCCATAATACAAAGGTAACACAGAACTGTAACCTAATCCAAATTACAGTCCTAACACACCATACCCCATAATACAAAGGTAACACAGAACTGTAACCTAATCCAAATTACAGTCCTAACACATCATACCCCATAATACAAAGGTAACACAGAACTGTAACCTAATCCAAATTACAGTCCTAACACATCATACCCAATAATACAAAGGTAACACAGAACTGTAACCTAATCCAAATTACAGTCCTAACACATCATACCCCATAATACAAAGGTAACACAGAACTGTAACCTAATCCAAATTACAGTCCTAACACATCATACCCCATAATACAAAGGTAACACAGAACTGTACCCTAATCCAAATTACAGTCCTAACACATCATACCCCATAATACAAAGGTAACACAGAACTGTAACCTAATCCAAATTACAGTCTTAACACATCATACCCCATAATACAAAGGTAACACAGAACTGTAACCTAATCCAAATTACAGTCCTACAATTTCAATACTGAACATACTCAATCTATAACTAGCTATGCAACGACGTATACTTAAACCAACACTTAATTGACCCCGGGAATTAAGCCGAGGGAGAGCCGGTTTCCCTTTCGGTTGCCCGACCGGGGGGTCTCTATCCTCACTCTATTCCCGAACCCAATGTGGTGCCGCCCGAACCTCGGGGACTTCAAACAAGCATACGGAGCATACGCAGAAGGAATCAATACAATCCGACTTGAAAATCAAAAGATATGAAGCAAATACTACGATCAGGGGCTCTCAGCCGGTTGGCCACAGGCGGAGAGTCTCATATTAAATAAATATACATCTCAAATCAACCATATGAGCCTCACAATATGATTAAAATATGCTTAGACTCTTCACAAGAAAGTTCCTAAAAGTTAACTATCTTCATGCACAATTTCCGCAATCAACTCCTTATGAGCTAATTGACTCGAGACAGATGACCACGCTTCTTATGATGAATTTTCTAGCTCCAATATACATTTAAAACCAAGTATAATTACCACCAAACATCACTTAAAACATCCTAAAAACAATTGGGAAACAAGCCCCCAAAACGGCTCGACAATCCGATAAACGAGCAGAAAGTTACAGCGGTTTTTGCGCAGCCTGCGCAAGGGGGTGCGCAGCTGCGCCTGGGCTGCGCAGCCTGCGCAATTTGGAGCGCAGCCTGCGCCCAAGCACGGGCCAGGTAGTTCATACTCAATTCCTGCAATTCGACGATTCAATCTATCTTTCGACAAACACTTCTAAACCATGATTTCTAGTATAAAACCTATACTATCAGCACATATCAACCCATAACAATCCCAAGTGTGTCTCATATGTAATCTTTGCACAAAATCAAGCATTAAACAAGCATAAGAATGAAAATCCCAAATGATACCGATCTTCATGTATACTCATAATTTCCACTTAAACCATGAATTCAACACAATACTTCCACAATAACATTACAAGAAGCATAAAGAAGATAAAAGTAAACCTAAACATGTTCCTAAACACAAGAATTCATCCAAGAACACAACAAGCATGCTACTTTGACAAAAAGGCCGAGTTACTCATTATCGTCACCTCTTAAGCAAGTTCTTCACTCGAATCTTCAATTAAGTAAGAGTCCACTACCGGGTCTTCGAGATTAGCTCCTAAAAACAACAAAAACGGATTAAAATAACCCATTTTCGAAATTACTCAAGAACAGCCCAGAATTCGACTTGCATCATTCTCAAAATTGAAAAGATAGAAACGACGGGAAAGATGTAAGGAGCGCGATGACGAAAGAATTACCTCGTTTGGACTTGAAACGAAGTCGGGGTGATGACTTTAGTAAATGAGATCGGTATATACAAATACAATTTGGGGGTTTTGTCTTGAGGAAGAAGAAAAAGAAAGGTGAGGGAAGGTTATGAGGAAGCTTCCTTTTCTCTTTTCTTTTATCACAACTAAAGAATCGGGTTTTTAAGTGGGACGGAGTTGAGTCGGTTTTGTAAAAATGTAAGGAGCGGAAATTCTTAAAACGTAAATTACCAAGTAAACGCGACATCTTTAAATTAAACAACTCAAGACGGACTTAACGGCATTTCTTAAAATAAAACTTACGGATTAAAATTAAAATATTATTAAATTCCGTAAACTATTTTTAAATTATTAAAATTACTTTTATAAAAATGCGGGCTGTTACAATCACCCCATCTTTTAAAAAGTTTCGTCCTCGAAACTTGAAAGCAGTTACAAGGACAACAATAACAACTAAAACTTTTGCAAACACCTTGGCATACAAAACTTAGGTCTCCTTTCAAAATTTCAGAAGTAGGAACCATAATCCAGCCTCCATCAAGGAACGTTTGGGTTCTCGTTGCGCATTCAAGAACCTGACATTCAAATCCGAAGGCAAACTAAGGTGAAAATCAATTAAAAATCTCTAAAAATTAGATCGATCCGGTGTCGATGAGCATGGTACAGGTTATCAGACGTCTCCAATAACTTGTCCCAATGGCAAATCAACGCTGAAATCCATCAAAGTTGTAAAACTTTTAACTTTCTTCAAACTAAACCTTCTAAACATAAACTTTTATTTCAAAGTTCTCAAAACGAGTAAAGTTGCAAAAGTAACGAAAGTTTAAAATCCTTAGAAGGCAAACAATTCAGAACGGTTACAGAAGGCACAGAGACAACCACTTAAGATCAATGAGGCGGAGACAACCGAGATCGAGTCAAGAAGGATGAGAACTCTTCGGAAAACAGAAGGCATCAACCGCTCAGTCCACAACCGAAACCTTATCACAACGATCCTCTCACTACTTGTAGAAAACGAGTCATGAAACCTTTAAACTCGACTCTCAGGAACATTCCGACATCCACAAGTTTCAGAAACTCTATCCACCAACGATTCACTCCATGCCAACCACCCGCAAGGGAAGGATCCTTAAAATTCCTCAGGCAATGGTCAATCCCCCCATGTTTACATCTCAGGTTCTTTCAACACTCATTCATTACTGTCAACGGTTTTTATTCAACGTAACGTTTTTCCTTAAGTCCAGCATATCCTCAAGGTCAAGTAAAACCAAATTATCCCACTCTTCCATTTATCATCACTGGCTCTCAAACCTATTTCTCCAATTCCATTTATGACTTCCAGTATCTCATCTAACTTCTCCAATGGTACCTCTCAACCTACTAAATTTCACGATTCCAGTATGATTCTCAAGGCTAAGTCTCACAGAATACCACAAGTACAACACAACCTTAAGGTAGGTATTCAATCACTCACTCTCACCCTTCCCATTGGATAAACAACTATACACTAGGATCATCAAAACATGTCTCACGATACCTGTTACAGTTCCCTCAAATAACAAGATTTCTCCAACACACGGGTCACAGTTATCCTAGAACTAATTCCTCAAAACTCAATCAAGGGGAAGCTTACTTACAAGGTACCTCGGGAAGGCGAGCAACAAGGATAAGACGGAAAGATAAGAAGATATATTTCAGAGTAAGACCGACATGAATTCAAAAGGAAAGGAAATGCATCAAGAGATACAGAGGAAGGTGATGCATAAAGAATAAGAAGAATCTTCAGGAATCCAGAAGCATCCTCCAATAGTAGCACGGATCTTTTAACTTCGGTAGCAGACATCCATCTTGGTCGCCATATGGAAAAACTCACGGTTCGTCGATTGAAAGACATAAAAGTAAGATAAATGACAATCAACAAACACGTTAGACCTAGTAAAAGCAACCACAATACAGACTACCACTTGTCCTTAAGTCTACCCAATCTCTCATTCATTATTCAAGTTTTTGGTCAAGTTAAGTTTGGGGATTACATGAGTGCGTCGGGAGCAATAATGCTCTGATACCAACTGTAAAACCCCTCGCGAAAACGGAAAAGGTAAAACATACAAAGTACCAAAATTGCAGCGGAATTAAAACTTTTTAACAAAACTAAACATGCGAGGTGCTTTAGAAATCTAAACATGCGAAAGAAGAAACATAAATAAGTATTAAATACGATACAAGCAGCCCGGGATAGCATATCCCTACAGGCACACAATACTGAAAATAAAGTCTAAGGTCTAGCTACACGATAAGGTAAAAGTCAACGATGAAGGATCATCGCTCGCTAGCCTCAACGTAACCCCCTGCAAAACAGCCTCATGTACCTACACACATCCAACATGTGCGCCACAGTCAGTGGGGAGTGACTAGAGTTCTCATAGCCACCTAATGTCATACAACACAGAACATGAAATTACAAGTATCATACTCCAACATAAACAATCATGTGAAGCATTTATCTCAACATCTCGATCTCCTATCATCATGCAAATACTATGCAAAGGCTCTCAACCAACTTCGGAAACTATTTGGAAGGAGAGCCGGTTTCCCTTCCGGTTGCCCGGACGGGGGGTCTTTCAATCCAAACCATTTACGAAACTGAATAAAGAGTCATCCAATGCCTTGGATGAACAATACTATAAGCAAGGTACTAAACTCATCAACACCAACATACATATCTGACACTGTACCAACTCTAGGCAAGCAGATAACAACAGCAAGTATATAACACCGTACCCCATCCTAGGCAAGTATATACCATATCAGCAATTAATACCCATATGCACAAATACACCTTATAAATACAAAGGCAAACAAGACTGTAACCTAATCCAAATTACAGTCCCACCACACATACATACCCCATAATCCAAAGGCAACACAGAACTGTAACCTAATCCAAATTACAGTCCTAACACATCATACCCCATAATACAAAGGTAACACAGAACTGTAACCTAATCCAAATTACAGTCCTAACACACCATACCCCATAATACAAAGGTAACACAGAACTGTAACCTAATCCAAATTACAGTCCTAACACATCATACCCCATAATACAAAGGTAACACAGAACTGTAACCTAATCCAAATTACAGTCCTAACACATCATACCCCATAATACAAAGGTAACACAGAACTGTAACCTAATCCAAATTACAGTCCTAACACATCATACCCCATAATACAAAGGTAACACAGAACTATAACCTAATCCAAATTACAGTCCTAACACATCATACCCCATAATACAAAGGTAACACAGAACTGTACCCTAATCCAAATTACAGTCCTAACACATCATACCCCATAATACAAAGGTAACACAGAACTGTAACCTAATCCAAATTACAGTCTTAACACATCATACCCCATAATACAAAGGTAACACAGAACTGTAACCTAATCCAAATTACAGTCCTACAATTTCAATACTGAACATACTCAATCTATAACTAGCTATGCAACGACGTATACTTAAACCAACACTTAATTGACCCCGGGAATTAAGCCGAGGGAGAGCCGGTTTCCCTTTCGGTTGCCCGACCGGGGGGTCTCTATCCTCACTCTATTCCCGAACCCAATGTGGTGCCGCCCGAACCTCGGGGACTTCAAACAAGCATACGGAGCATACGCAGAAGGAATCAATACAATCCGACTTGAAAATCAAAAGATATGAAGCAAATACTACGATCAGGGGCTCTCAGCCGGTTGGCCACAGGCGGAGAGTCTCATATTAAATAAATATACATCTCAAATCAACCATATGAGCCTCACAATATGATTAAAATATGCTTAGACTCTTCACAAGAAAGTTCCTAAAAGTTAACTATCTTCATGCACAATTTCCGCAATCAACTCCTTATGAGCTAATTGACTCGAGACAGATGACCACGCTTCTTATGATGACTTTTCTAGCTCCAATATACATTTAAAACCAAGTATAATTACCACCAAACATCACTTAAAACATCCTAAAAACAATTGGGAAACAAGCCCCCAAAACGGCTCGACAATCCGATAAACGAGCAGAAAGTTACAGCGGTTTTTGCGCAGCCTGCGCAAGGGGGTGCGCAGCTGCGCCTGGGCTGCGCAGCCTGCGCAATTTGGAGCGCAGCCTGCGCCCAAGCACGGGCCAGGTAGTTCATACTCAATTCCTGCAATTCGACGATTCAATCTATCTTTCGACAAACACTTCTAAACCATGATTTCTAGTATAAAACCTATACTATCAGCACATATCAACCCATAACAATCCCAAGTGTGTCTCATATGTAATCTTTGCACAAAATCAAGCATTAAACAAGCATAAGAATGAAAATCCCAAATGATACCGATCTTCATGTATACTCATAATTTCCACTTAAACCATGAATTCAACACAATACTTCCACAATAACATTACAAGAAGCATAAAGAAGATAAAAGTAAACCTAAACATGTTCCTAAACACAAGAATTCATCCAAGAACACAACAAGCATGCTACTTTGACAAAAAGGCCGAGTTACTCATTATCGTCACCTCTTAAGCAAGTTCTTCACTCGAATCTTCAATTAAGTAAGAGTCCACTACCGGGTCTTCGAGATTAGCTCCTAAAAACAACAAAAACGGATTAAAATAACCCATTTTCGAAATTACTCAAGAACAGCCCAGAATTCGACTTGCATCATTCTCAAAATTGAAAAGATAGAAACGACGGGAAAGATGTAAGGAGCGCGATGACGAAAGAATTACCTCGTTTGGACTTGAAACGAAGTCGGGGTGATGACTTTAGTAAATGAGATCGGTATATACAAATACAATTTGGGGGTTTTGTCTTGAGGAAGAAGAAAAAGAAAGGTGAGGGAAGGTTATGAGGAAGCTTCCTTTTCTCTTTTCTTTTATCACAACTAAAGAATCGGGTTTTTAAGTGGGACGGAGTTGAGTCGGTTTTGTAAAAATGTAAGGAGCGGAAATTCTTAAAACGTAAATTACCAAGTAAACGCGACATCTTTAAATTAAACAACTCAAGACGGACTTAACGGCATTTCTTAAAATAAAACTTACGGATTAAAATTAAAATATTATTAAATTCCGTAAACTATTTTTAAATTATTAAAATTACTTTTATAAAAATGCGGGCTGTTACAATTCATTTTCTCGTGTACTTTATTCAACCTCATTGTTATGATATATAATGTTTTGTTTAATTAAATATTGTATTCGCGTATTAATATAAACGGTTATATTAATTTGGGTAAATATACAATATCGTAATTTTATCAGACCATTATTAATACATCGACTGCATTAATATCTGATAACATGTATACGATTTATAAATAAAACCCGCGAATAATATTTAGCTAATCGGGGCGAATTGCGAAAAGGAATAAGGTAAGAGTGGAGAAAGCCCACTCTCACCCCACCCAATTCGGCCGAAACCTAAGTGCTACATAAGGAGAGTCTTTCTCCTTATGTCAGTAACTGTTGAATCATAATTCTCACAATTAGGGGTTTGAGAGCATTCTTCTCCCAAAACTCAGATCTCACATCTAAAACCTCAATAACTCTCCCCATATTGCAAGGCAATTGGAGAGTCTTTCTAGCACACGCGGCATCGTCTCAAACAAAGTCTTGGGTGCAAGTTATAGGAGGGAATTTACTTTAATTCTTGTTCTTAGGCCTATTCAAGCAAGGACCCAAGGTTGTATTCTTTTTCTTCTTTTTATTTATCTTATGACAATAATCACAACTGTAATTTTCATTATAATCCTGCAAGTTTAGGGCGAATACATGCTTTATTCCCCTCACCCTCCACCTAATGACACAAATACCCAGAATAATAGAAATGCGAACACCATTAAAACTGACTTCAAAAACACGTAACAACAACCTTATAAACAACATACTGTTACTAACTTCTGACTGACCCCAGACAACCACCCTCGAAGAGGGCCTTAGACAACCACGACGTCCCTGAGATGACCCATATATATACACTGCATATCCTAGCATGTGTTTATGCAAAAACAATCAAAGT